>JAJTUV010000694.1:915000-1639778 GCA_021653895.1 Mastomys natalensis
GACAAAATTCCAGGGCCCAACTGAATTGGCTGTACTGTTTGACTGAGGACTGACGGACACTCAGAATTTAGAGGCAAAGATCAAAATCAGTTAAGGAAGGACAAACCCCATGTCCCCTGCCATCCAGAACATCTTATTAAACTTATCAAGCTCAGGGAGAAATATTTTGGACATTGTACAGTTGCTACTTAGGTTTTGCCCATTGGTTTCCCCTCCCTCTAGAAAACACCTTAGTGTAGTTAAGTCACCAGACATTCCTTGCCAGACCTTATATCCCTCCAGTGCAGAGCTTCCTAACCCGTGTGCTGCCCCACATAGCTGAGTTGCCACAAGGGTGTACCTGTGTGAAAGAGTGCCTTGTCTTCTGCCTTCTGTACATCTCTGTGAGACCCAAGGATAGCCTCTTTCTTTAAAAAGGTCTCTGTCTAACTGCAAGAACCCACCCTTTATTATCTTTCTCTGTATGTGCCAGGATCTTAGAGCACTTCTGTTTGTTTTCTAAATGAGATAAAGAAACTCTGGAATCACAGATCTCACATCTCTCTGCAAAGGGAATGAGTGCAAATTACCTCTACAACAAAGTTCACCCTCCATGATAGCAGCTGTGAACACACTTTGTATGATTTCTCTATGGTTTGGCCCTTCTGAGTCTTCTCGTTTCCTCTCACACTGATGCTGTTTCTGGAATGTTCCATGTATTTGTATTTCTGCTTTTTTTCATATTATCCCCTCAGCTTGAAATGACCTTCCTTTCTGGTCCTTGAGGGAGATTCTGTTTTTCTGAAATAATTCTTTTTCATTTGTATGTCCATTGGGCAGTGGCTTCTGGCCTCGTTTTGCTCTTTAGAGTCTTCTGGAACAAGCCTGCTTGCTGTCTTGCACACACCATCATATAGTGCTTCTCTTGTCGCTATGCTTATTTGCTGACTTGACTGTTTTACTCCATTATAATTAGCCTCAAGAGACAGGCTCTGTCCTTCACTCCTCTTGTGTTTTGAAAATTATAGGTGTTTAGGAAACACTTGCTGAGGAATAATTGATCTATCTATAATTGTAAAAGAGAAGCTATCTGATTATAAGATAAAGAGATTGACAATGGCTAATCACAAAATTATTAATAATGACTCCCCTTTATTAGGAATCTATTATGTGTCAAGATCTAGTAGGAGGCCTTAGTGGCTCATTTCCTAATCATTTTAAAAATAACTACTAGACTAAATTTTTATAGATGATGAAAATGAGGTGGAGGCAGACCACATAACTTCCACAAGTTTTTACTGTTTCTGAGCTGCAGAGATGAGTTTAGGACATAGTATTTCTAACTCTAATGCTGGGGACCATTCCTCTATACCACCACAGCTTTCAGATGTGCATTGAGATGTTTTTTGAGAATGTATTCTTTACCTGAGTGCAGCAATACTGTGTTGGCTAATTTGACTGTTTCAGGAAATAGTATTTCAGAGTGAACCCTAGGAAGGTGTTTGAAAATAAGATTAGCATCTGATTCAGTGGCTCAGTAAAGAAGAATTTCTCCTTCTAAAGTGGTGAACATCATCCAATCCATTTAGCAGAACCAAGAGTTAGAGAAAGGTGAAGCCATGTCCTTTGCTTCCTTGCTGGCCTATTTAAACTGGAACACTGGTTTTAACCTTATAGATGGAATTTTCCTAATCAGCTCCATTGATTCATCCAGAAATTAATAAACTGTGGGTTTTCTCTACATTTCTGTGATCATATAAGTCAATTTCTCCTAACAGACCCTGATCTCTCTCCACAAATATATGTTCTATCACACACACACACACACACACACACACACACACACACACACACACTTGTCATCTATCATCTATCTATATCTTCATCAGCATCAGCATCATTATCATATATCTATATTATCTATCCATCTATCTTTTCTATCTCTATTTTTATGTATCTATCAATCATCCATCATCTCTCTCTCTCTCTCCTCTCTCTCTCTCTCTCTCTCTCTCTCTCTACACACACACACACACACACACACACACACATATATAATTTATCTGTCTTTAAACTATCTATCTATCCTATTGATTCTACCTTCCTGAAGAGTCCTGGCTAATAGAAATATGTACACACACACACACACACACACACACACACACACTCAAGCTCTGAGTCTCACATGTCTTTTCTTCTTCCTTTTCCTTCCTATGTTTTATTTTGAACACTCAAGCCTAACTTAGAGATTTGGTATCTTCATATCAGATTCTAAGGTAGGCCGAGTGTTGGAAATTTACTTAATTGTTGACTGTATCTCACCTGCAATTCTTCTGCCAAGTGCCTCTATGGAAAAGCTAATCAAGTGACTTCTCAGTGATTGCAGCAGAACTGAACAAAGTATTCTACAATATGAGAGTAGAGAGACCTACGGTAGTATAGAATGCTTATGAAACTATACTGAATGGGAAAGTGTATGTGTAGCGAGGGTGTGCTGGTGCCACAACCTGATTATTTGGGTTTCCACAAAGATATTTTTGACAATGGTATAAGGGTAGACAGGATTTCTGGTATAAGAATAGACTGGAGTAGACAGGAGCTGCATCAGTAAGTGAGAATCCCACAACGTCACACCTACAGATGACTTGTGGTATTTCTTGGTTTGGGATGATGAGTTGTGGTCTGCTGAGGTGAATTCAGTTTTATCTACCTGAACCAGACAGCCAGAGAACTGGCTGCTTGCCACAGAAAGTTCCTCAAATGTGGCCTGCACTATTTACCATACCCGAGGCCCCAGATCCCACGGACAGGAGTGTGTTTCTGCCTCAGCTCCCCGTGATGAAAGGAAGGAAAGCAGCTGCTACATAAGGAGGACAGAAATGAAGTTATAAAATAAGAAAAGAAAAATATATCCTTTAAAAAGATAAATTCTTATAACTTGGAGAAAAAATAAGAACTGTTAGCAATTACGAAGAAGCAGCCACCGAGGAAGACATTTTTGACCATACAAGCAGCAGATCCCAAGGAAACATCTGGAGATGAATTGTATGTGGAGTCAGATTGCAACCCAAGATTGTTTATACTCTTTGTATTAATTCATTTTCTCCAGTCATGACAGCCAACATAAACATTATTCTTCATGCCAAGGATGCTTCTAAGAACCTTACCATTTTAACTTCCATAGTCATCTCAACTACCAGATGAGACAAGTCAACTTCCTTCCTCAGTTTTATAGATGAGAAAACAGGAACACAGCAGATCAACTTGAGGAAGTGGCAGCCACAAAATTTGAACACACAATCTGGTTCTAATACTGATGCTCCAAATCATATAATAAACTGTTCTGCACAATAAGCTTTTCGATAAAGCTTCCCTTGCAGAGCACCTGAATTGTAAATGACTTGTTTCTAAGTAGAGGTACAACACTTACCCATATCCCACAGAAGGAACTTAGCTCAAACAGCTCAAGCATAGTGGGATGAGCAGCCATTCTACATACTGACAGTTGGTGGTTGATTGCATAGTTGTCTTGCTCACTAGGGTTTCAGCTTTGGAAGTTCAAAGGTCTTATTCTTAGAAAACAGCAAGTAGAAGCCTTTGAACAGGACATGTATTCACAGATGTTTTAACCTGTTTCTCAGAATATATGACACAGTTTAACAGTCCTAAACACAGCTGCTAAAACAGAGTTTGTTACATGTGTAAGATGTACTCTCTCCCACACTTCCAGAGTTTAGGATTATTGCTGGCCAGTGGCTACTCAGCTGAAGACAGTGTTTCCACACACCTTACATCCATGCATCCTGGCTAGGTTGTTCAGAATTCTAGTAATAGAATGAACTAGAAGAAGCAAATGAGACTTCACTAATAAAGAGTATATAAATGTGTTGTGTTAGGCCACTGTGATTAGTGGGGCTGCTTGATATACTTCCCTTATGAACATGATATGAACATGATGATGACAATGCTGCTGTTGCTGCTGCTGCTGCTTTTGATGATGATTGTTAAGACAGGTCATTATTATGTAGCCATCGACTAACCTGGAACTGTCTGCATAGACCAATTGGCCTCTGTCTCCAGAATGCTGAGATTAAAGTTGTATACTCCAACACCTGGCCCTACAGTGATATTTTTAAATAATCATAATAAATGCAATATTTTTCCACATGTTATGGTCATGTTACCTAGAGGCACAAACCCTTCTTGAGGCTTTGTCCTGATCAATTCAATTCTCACCATCTTGTCCTCATTGAACTACTAAGATGTGTGAGAACTCATGTTCTGAATGTTGGGGAAAATAGCTGTCCTAGCATGTGCTTCTGGTAGACAAAGGTCCATTGTATAACTAACCATCATTTTATTCCTTCCTGGTGCCCACCCCTTGTTCTTTTTATGGCTAGTCCTGCAAGGGAAACTTTTATGTTGAAATCTACTGTCCATTCTTATCCCCAGGTGTTTTTGCCTTTACAATGCATTTGGCCTTTGAATTGAGATGGATCATAGTTTCTTCCAAAAGAATAATCAGTTCTGCTTAGTGTAACCAATCCCTTCATTCATCTGGCCAGCTGAGAAAAAGTATTATTACTAGACATTGTTTCTTCCCTCTCAGGAGAAAGAACAATGGTTTATTCCTTCATTTGGGTTTCAAAAACATGAAAAAATAGAGTTTTTCTGGTGGCTTTTGAAACTGTATTACAGAGAAGGAAGGCTGCATTGGCCAGGGTGGTAGGTTTACTGATTGAGATCATATTGAGGAGCCTCTCCTGACGTAGCTCTGCAGCTGATGCCTCCAGGGTTCCTCGTCACTCCTTCATTATGAGCTTTTACAGAAGGCTCCAGGAACCATGGACGTGGAGCTGTCAGAGAAAATCTCCATCTTTACATACTCATGCTGAGTACAGCTTCTGCAATGTCTTCACCCTTCCGTAATTATTTCTTACAATTGAATGGTATACCATATTTACAGTGATGGCACATAGATCATCCTGTGGGATTCTTGAAAAGTTTTGATGAAGCCCATGGGGCTGGCAGTATTATTTCCATCATATGAAAAAGGACATTGGGAAAAGAAAACAATCTGCTCAGGTTCCACGGTGATAGTGAGACTTGCTCGCACATTCCTCTCACATCATGATGCCACTTCTCATACAAAGTGAGACGGATGCTTTACTTACATGTGTGAACTTTCCGAAGCTTGGCAAAGAGGGATAAAGTTCATTCTAACCATCACATTCCCATGGATAAAACCACAATAAGTTATGCTTGGGGAGCTTCCAAAGAATATGTACATGTTTAACAAAATGGTGAAGCTGGGCAAGAAAAATGTCATTTTGTCCCATCAAAATATGCAGAAAAATGTTTACAGAAGAACTAATGATGCCTCAGACTTGCATCAAAATATTACAGTATTGTGGGAGGTGAAATAAGAGTAGCCATTTTATCCATCATTGATACTCTTACATGCATTTGGTTAATACAATATTCTCTGTATACATGCAAATACTTAAGCTTTTCAGAACAAAATGGTAATGCTATAAAGATAGACTGGTCCAGTGGAGACTGGCCTGTCTTTAGAATCTTTAAACAATAGATCAGATTAAAAAGAATATTAGATAAGACAATCCCTGTCACCACTAGGGCCAAACATTCATTGTTCTTTAATTTTGACTCTGGGGATAGGAAATTTTCATTCTTAACCTAGTGAGAGGTTACTCATTTCAAGTTGTCCCATGAGTTTCCATTGTTGCAAACAATGCGTTACTTATGTTTATACATTGCACCAGATGTACTGATGAGACAATGTTGCATGTTTATTTGGATGGAACATTAATGAAGAATGGGCTACTTGAGATCCAGCTCTGAGAACCTTCATTTCATACTGAGTTCCAAATACCTTGTTAGCTGAAAATAATTGCGTGGTAATGAAAAGTACTTAGGAGTATGATGGGGAAAGAGCGGGGAAGACAGTTAGAGGATCATAGTAGAATAGAAGTAGGAGTGGGGTTGAAAGAAAGCTTTAGGAATTATGAATGGGATTAAAGGTAGAGATGCTGTGAAGTATGCCTTTTGCACTATCACTGCAAGCATTGACTATCATTAACCTTGAACAAGCTCCAACATGTCTCGTATATTCAGGCTTCATGTTCTCAGAGTCAGTTCTATCAGACAAGGCTAAGCCATTTCAATGCATTGTTCATCCCAAAGCACAGGATGAGAATCTCTGTGCAGATGTTCTTATGAGGCTCAGTAGATTAGGAGGCAAGATTTAAACCAGAAATGCTTCAGGCCTATTTTTGTTTTCCTTATGTCCTAATGCATTTTTCCACTGTAACTTACACCCATGAACATTATTTCTTCATGTCTTTCTCCTCAAAGAAACTGCTTTAATGACACTGAATAGCTCTACCAGAAACACAGCTTTGGGTTTCCTACCTTGGCAGTGGCACTTTAGAGGAGGTGGTTTCTGAGCAGAACTTAGAGAAGCAGGGCTCTGAACACTGTAGGGAGCCCGGGCATGTGGGCAACTGTGGATGGCAGGTGTACTACAGTAAGCCCTGCCCTCTGTTGCTCATACACCAGCAGTCTTAAATGCATCCACACCCTTCATCGCCTATTATCATCATCATGTCCCTGGTGTCTTCAATGAGCCTTATCATCCCATTTTGTACACATAATGATTAAACTGAAGGAGA
Organism: Mastomys natalensis; assembly: GCA_021653895.1. Classification (NCBI taxonomy): domain Eukaryota; kingdom Metazoa; phylum Chordata; class Mammalia; order Rodentia; family Muridae; genus Mastomys; species Mastomys natalensis. The sequence continues at coordinate 921,672 of JAJTUV010000694.1, forward strand.
AATGAGTCAGCCTTGAGTTTTCCTAGTTCTTGAGTTACACCATGAAACATACTAGTGTTCTGACCTGAAGGAGAGCTATGGACTGGGATTTGTCTCACTGAACACATATTCTCCAGCAAACTCTACTTTTCATTCTTCTCCTTGCTCACCAGAAGATGACAAGGAGACCACCATACAAACCAACAGCTTTGGAACCCCAGCATCTTCACATCACCAGTTTACAACCACCTGCATTTTCAGAATCTTTTCCAAATGATTTTCACATCACAGAGATGGATGTTACTGCAATACCTAATGTGGTGATTGGGAAAAATCTAGTCTGTATCCTGCAGAGCCTCTGCGGACTCTCACATTCATTCCAAACCAGCACACTATTCTCCTAATATCACTTTAATATAATATGTCACAGTGAGCCTGCTATGTTTTCTTTTGTTCCAAAACCTCTGCTTGGCCTTGGTAAAGCACTTCACCAAGACACACACACACACACACACACACATACACACACACACACACAAACACACATACATACTTGCATGCACACACTTAAATAACATGAATGAGAAGTCTTTTGCATTAATGTCAAGTGTTACCTCCAAACTTTGGCTCTGGTACCTAACAGCTATGTGACCTAGAGTGCGTTAATTTGAGAGAGATCACAGTTGACACAATTATAAGAAGCAACAGGGAGAACGGAAACTTTTGTCAGGTTGCCATGGCACTCAGAAGGAACAATGCATATGAAATGTCTCAGAGTATGAGATAGATCATGATTTCAACGTTCACTGTATGTTTATATTTTGAAGATGTCCCAATTGAGATGATTTCTCTCACTCTGCCTTTGGGAGAGTGAGGAAGTCCCTTGAATTAAAATAAAAGCATAAACATTTTGGTGTGAGGGAATGATAAATCTATGGTATGCTTTGAGAGCTAAATATTGTCAGAGTTATAGCATAAGCTTTGATTGTGAAAGAATGAACATAGCATGGGGAAATGAGGAGCCTTTGAAAGATAGGATTCACACAAAAAACACTGCCTCATACTGAAAAAGAAAAACAGAGGGCAAGAATTTAGTTTATTTGATTGAAAGTTTGGGGCTGATAATTATTCACAGAGAATGTTTCAGTGTAAATCTAGTCCTGGAGTCTAAGTGTGGATAGTAGCCTTCTCAGCCCCAATCACAGAGAAAACTTGGCTTATGGGAAGAAGGAAAGATAGAATGACCTGGGCACTGTGTGGTCCTTTACAAGTAATGAACATATTAGAGGAACAAGAGCAGGAGACACAGGAGTAAGAGAGAGAGTTCCATAGCTAGGTGTACTTTGTTTATAGGCCTAGAGATGTTCTGAACATTGATTCTAAACCCAACATTTTATACATATGGAACAAGTGCACCATGAAGCTTATTATCCCACAACAAGATCAAGGTCACTCAATACCTTTTTGTACCAGATACTGTAACAGATGTGGAAAGAGTGAACAAGGCTAGCATGGTTCTGATATTTTAAGGATTGTATAATATGTTAGAACAGTACTCAAATCAAATAAATACAAAGCTGCTGGAGAGAAGCTTAGCTAATCACAGGAGATATATCTCCTGGAAGGAGAATAGTCTAAAGAACTGTTAGTGATGGGTTTGAACCCATGAGCATACATGGTGAGGGACACAGCCCAGCCAAGAGTGCAATGCTGTACCACCAGAGGGCAGAAAAGGCCAGGTCCTCATTGGTCAATGGCCTTGTTGCAATATTAGTTTTATCTTCTGCAGCTCCCAATTTATGAAGGCCCTAGTTTAAGCCTGCCATGATGTTGAGTACTGAGGCTAAAATAGTGACTAGAACATGGTTGCTGCTCTCAAGCATCTCTATCTATTGCAACTTATTGTGATGTACAATAACCTATGTGAACTAGGTAAAGAGGTGTCTATATGAGCAAGAATGGTGGTAGCTAATAGTCTGATGAAGGTGGAATACTGAGTAGATGGGACACTGTGCCCTATCCTGTAGGAGTGCTGTATTAGCATAACACAAAGCAGGGCATACAGCAAAGACCACTTGTAGAACAAGGTCAGCCATATTATACCAACTCTGCAAAGAAGAGAAGGCTTGACATGTTGTATTTATAGCCAAATCATCACAAGGAAACTGCAGATGGGTTAAGTGAGGACTTTGTGAGGATGTGAGCCATATTGAGAAGACCCCAACTGGATCCTGATGGAAAACTTTGAACTTTGTTCCTGCTGGGAAGGGATAGGCAATACTGAATAACTGAGGCAAGATGGGAGGAAGGGGTGAGATGGAGACAGAATGAATTCAAAAGCCTTAGGTCATGTGGAGAATGTGGGCTTTAACATTAGACATATCAGGACCATTGTCTTTGATGCCTAGAAACTCTGTGACATCTGAAGTACAGTTTTCTTCTCTGGAAATGCTGATAAAATGGAGCTCCCCATGAGGCATTAATGGGTTAAAGTAAATGTAGGTGAAGTTTTCTGTTTAGTGCCTGTTAAAATTAACCCCTGAGTATGAACCCCCAGAACCCATGTAAAGCTAGGGTGCAATAGCATATGTCTGTATACTTGGCACTTCTATTGCAATACGGGAGGTGTACATTTATGTAGGCATGTATCTACAGAGTGTACATATGGAGGTCAGGGGCCAGCTTGAGGGAGCCAATTGTCTTCTATTATGCACATTCTGAGCATCAAAGGTAGGTCCTCAGGCTTGTCCACAAGTGTCTTTACTGCTGAGTCACCTTGTCTGTCTCCAACATACTTTCTTATGTACTCACATTTTGCTACCACCCATCTTAGACTAATGGATTTCATTCAAATTCTCTACAATGTCTCTTTTATTGGCTCAATTAAGAAGGCTAAAAGAAGATAAGGAGGCAGCTTCCCTTCTTGTTCTATTTATGTGTAAATCTGTGATAAGATGGAAACATTTGTGTGAGGAAAACAGAACTTCTGTGTTGGAGGGGAAACCCTCCTCTCTTTAGCTTGCCTGTGCACACATGGCCTTGGCCCTTTGTGAGCTCCCTAGAAATGCTGGTGGTGATAACTATTGCTATGGTACAGTTTGGAGGCTGCTGGCTCTTTAGTACACAAAAAGAAAGAAACTGAAAAAAAACCCTCAAAATGTAACTGTTTTAGTTTTAAATTAACCTGTGGGGCAGCTATAGTTTAATTGTTTAATGAAGTTTAATTGTTTAATGTTCACTCTTCTGGACATCAGATCTCCTTTTACAAATAAAAACAACTTGTTCCCCTCGTCTTTTTATCATTAGTGTCATTAGGGGATAGTGAATGGAGCATATCAGCTAACTCCTCCACCCTTCATTTTTATATGGTCCTGTGGCTTCACAGAGTATCCATACAGTGATAATCTATTGTCAAGATCATAACAAAGGAAACTGAGTATTAAGTAGATAGTTATGTTGCCTTGTGCATCTCTGGAGCTCATCCTGACTTGTAAAATCTTGCATAGTTTTGTGTTTATGCTGAGGATCAGTAGGCATCCCTAAAAGAGTTTAATTTCAAAAAATTAAGATGTGTTGTTGGGTGCCCTGGGCAATGACACTGAAGGGGATGAAAAGAGCTCAGTGACACCAGTGTCCAGTCAATGTGTGATGACTCCTTAGAGTAAAGACAGCACCAAGGACTATTCTAATCTCCCCATACCTGCCTGTCTTTATGTTTCTCAAGTTTCTTCCCATTTGTGTTCCAGCCTGTGCCTTTCCTGCACATCTCGTTGGCCATTATTTAAATACTTCTATGGAGACCTTTCATCTGGTTGAGTGTTGACATCATTTTCTGTTTTATAAGTTTGATTTTGCACCACAGTGATGCTCACTAATAGCGAAGGGTCAGAAAACCCAACAAAGGAGAGCATTTCTGTCTCATTGTAGGGAACTGTGCAGGAACATCAATCACAATTTAATTGATTGGCAACTCCTCCCACTAGACTAGGGACAAGGGTGAGGTACAGGGATTTTCTTAATATTTAGACTTAGGAGTGGCTAGCCATAGGCTGTTTTGGAAATTCTCTTTGAAGATGTGAATTTGACAGATGGTTGTATGAGCTAGAATCCCTCTGGGAGTAAGATAGGTATGTGGAACACAGAAAGGAAAAATCAAGAGCTGTGAAGGTGTCTATCCACTTCCATGCTGTGGGCTTCTGTTCAACTATTCTACAGAGCGGCCTGAAGCAAAAATGGAAGGAAAAGTTTCCTTTCCTTGGTCAATGAGAACATTTTCAAGCCATGAGTGGGGCTGCCTGGAGAGGGAAGAGTATGTTTCTGTGACAACCAAAGCAAGAAAATTTCAGTGTGTGGCAGGCCCAGTGGGACACAATGGAGGAAAAGATGTTTTGGCCTTCCACTCAGCCTACAAGACTGGGCCAGCATCATGTGAAGTAGCTTCCTGAAGGATGTGGTGGTGTAGAGACACATCAGGGCATATATAATCCACTCCAGGACTGTCATAGGGCTATCTGAAGATGAAATAATGGCTGCCATTGCTGGATGCTAGGGAAGAGAGAGGAGAACAGGAAATCATAGGCTGTCTCGTTTACTATTGTTATAGAATCATTTGTTAGTGTTACGCTGGTGCAGTGTGAGGAAACTTATGTCACAAGCATGAGTAGCCTGGAGTGTTCTATTAGTAAACAACGCACAGTTTGGCCTCTAATGATGAACAAAGAAGCACCTGGATATTAGTTTTTTAAAATTTAATCAATTTTCTTTTCTAGAAACTTCCATACTTGAGGTTTCATTTTAATTTTCCTTTCAGGCCCACTGATGCAATTTACTTCACACCTGGACAATTTTGTTCCATTTTAATTTTTGCAACTTTCAAATTACTGATCGGTTTTGTTTGGTTTGACCAAATCTTTTGAACATTGAATTATCTTACAGGAATCTGTGTAAACATTATATAAACATTTATAATGAATTGTTACTGACATCTAGGTAAGATTTATCACTCTAGAATCCACTCTCTTTGCAGCTATGATCTTAGGAGAGAATTTTCAACATAAAACAAACAGATGTAAGTATTAAAATGAATCAAGAGCCCACCATTCTTAAAACTTACACCTGCTGATGGCAGAGCCCGTACCTCAGTCTTCACATCTGCAGGCTGGGCTACTATTATTCCCCAAAATTTACTCTCACTGTCAGGATTAAATGACAGAGCTAGACCACATCATCATGATGGACAGGATAGGCCTGCAGGGATGCTTAGTAGTAATAGCTCTTGAATAAGGAAAATAATGACAGCTCAGTGATCTAGACACAAACCTCAATTCCTGAGTTAGTGAGCTGGTAAAATTCACTGTGAATCCAAATTGGGGGTAAATGTGTTTCCTTGTCAGTGAAATAGATAGATTATAGTCTTTATCCTTATACACGATGGCCTTTTGTAGTTGGCGGATGCTTAAAAAGAAGGAAAGAAGTAACTCAACACTGGTGTGCAGAGTGCTATGTACATCCTGGAAGCAGCCAGGGCTTTGGTGGGTTCAGTTGCCGTCTGCAGCACTGTCCTTATACCAAAGAGGTCCTGGACTTAGAGGAGGAATTTAGAACAGATAAGCTGCTGACAGCAGATCCCAGCGGGTAACATACCAGTTATGCTTTGGATGTGTATAAAACCTCATTGTTTTACATACACAGTCTGTTTAATGCAGATGCCTTATAGGGCTCTTACAAAAGACCTTACTATGTCAGCAGACCTAATATGGATGCAGAGTACAACACAGCTGGCTTTGTGCTTTCCTTCTGTGTTTTAAATTCTGAACCAGAGTTGCAGTAAAGTTAACCAGGCTTTAGAACATGCCAGTGAGCTGCACTGTGGCCTACAAAGTGGACAGTGATGGATTTGGTTTTTTTCTTATGGCCTAATCCATTTTCAGGAGCCAGGAGTCCCTTTGAACTTCTCACATAGCCCACAGTTCTGCATCTCACAGTCATGCCGTGAAAAGGCATTGCTGAAGATGTGATACTTATATCAAGTCCTATGAGTTCAGAAGGGTCCTTGTGTTTGGGCATCAGATGTTGCTGTTTACTGAGCAGTTTCCATGTGTAATTCACTGCTGAGTGTTTTCCATGATCTGGTATTAGTTTCTTAAATCAATTTGTCATTGTTATTATTTTTGAAATACACACACACACAGAGACACACACACACACACACATAGATAGATAGATAGATAGATAGATAGATAGATAGATAGATAGATAGATAGATACAGATATATATAGATACATAGATACAAAAATACATACATACATTTAGGGAAATCACTTAATTTTCTGACTTCCAGTATTCTTGTCAATACAGAAAAATAACCTTTACATTAGGCATTATAAAAGCAAAATGAGATAATGCCAAATTGCTTTGTACTAACTTTTAAAATCTTAAACAACCTGCAGTCATGTGCATCTCTGGAGTTGGCCGTGGAGCATCAAAGAGGCTAATCATTTATTTGATATTGCCTACTAAGAGAACATCTTTCTCTTCCCAGCCAAGGTGCCTGAGTACCGTTGGGTACCAGCTTCTTAAATCTCCTCATGCATTTAAACCACTGTAATTTAAAAAAAAAAAAAAAAAAAGCTCAAGAAGAAAGCCACATGCATGGGAACATTAACTCCAGCATCTTGGAGTCTGTCAGAGGAGGGTCTGTGACCACATCAAAGTATTCCAAGTCTTACATTTTTAATAACAACTTTCTTCTTAAGAAAAACTCCCACAAGGAAGCAACTTCTATCTGCCTTATCCCTTCATGGTGAGGACCAAAATAAACACCTTTCTCTTGAATGTGATGTTTTTCCCAGTTATTTATTTATTTATTTTATTTATTTATTTGAGAAAATTGCCCTCCAAAGCACTTCAATCAAACCGTCTGTTGTGTTTTTCCCTCCCAATGTCTGCTCAGCCAGGTGACAGTTATGCCACAGCAAATTGCTTATAACTAAAGAATCAGAGCCTGTTGGATGATGTGAGAGATGAACTTTCTTCCTTCTTAGCTTTGAGATAAAATATGCTTTGCCTAAAGCATGCTCTGAGCATTTACCTTTGTACCTTCAAGAGAGAAAGAAAGAGCTGGAATTAGATTGGCAGATCCACTTGGGTATGTTCTTGGCTTACAAGGGAGTGAGCTGGTCCCACACTGATTGAGCTGGCAGAACTGTCATTGTCCTGGAGTTCAGGTGGGAGATGGCTTTAGTGACAATAAGCTTGTCAAGCCACTCATTAGTTTCTGTCGCTGAAGTGATTGAGACCTCCTTTGACTTGTCTCTTGCTTGCTCAACTTTCACAATCCAGAAACCTCATGCGTTTTTTGGAAATATGTCTCAGAGTCAACAAGTATTCCTAATTTTACCCTGATCAAGTTCTGTTTGCCTTATGACTTTTTAGTTTATGGATGCCTCCTCTTTGTCCCCAGGAGAACATTTCAGATGCTCATCTTTTCACCCCTAACCCAAGGCTTACCAGGGATTTCCATCATCAGTTCATTATAACTTTGTTAACTTAAAGGTTGTTTTGATAAGGAAGCCATTCCTGTGAAAGGGTAAGGTTCTCTTGGGTTCTATTCTTGGCTTTTTCATTTCTTGGTTCTAAATCTTAGTTTCTACTCAAACGAAGAGTGTAGTAGATATACTGAAGTCTCTCTGCTTGGTTCACAATGACTGACATTTCTAAGAACTATAGTATTCTGTATTTGTCTTTCTTTTTTCCTTTTTTCTTTCTTATTTATTCCTTCCTCCGCATTTAAATTTCAGATTAAAAAATGTCATAGTAGGGCTGAAAAGACTGATTCAGTGGGTAAAAGTGTTTGCTCTGTCAGTGTGAGAACCTGGGTTTGAATTCCCAGTAAATATGTGAAAATCTGGATGGTAGCCTGAGCTCTATAATTTCAGTGTTTTTATCAGCAGATGGGAGTGGAAGACAAAGGAATCCTCAGAATCTCACAGGCCAAGTAGCTTGGTGTACAGAGTAGAAAAACACAGGGGGATCCTATTCTTTTCCAACCTCCATATGAGTGTCAAGGCATCTGTTCATAGTTACTTTCCCCTGTAACACACACTATTCAGGACACAGGCAAATTAATGACTTACTTGAGTCATACAGAGCCTATCTTCTTCACTATAACTATAAAGAATAATTTAAGAGAAATCATGTGTCACAAGCAAGAATCAGGCATCAGTCTTCCTTGCACAGTTGTTCCATGGAAAAGCAGGTGAGGAGGGAGACAGCAGCTGGGTACTTAAAGTGGGGCAAGTAAGGAAGAACAGTGTGGAATGCTGGTGACAAAGGAGACAGATCCAGCAATTTTCAGGTCTTTCCTGCACCATCACTAGATAGGCCAGTGCACATTGCTTAAGGTTGGAGATTGAAGAAAGTTGCTTAGCTACTAGGAAATATGGATAAAACCTCTAGTGATGCATAATGCAGCTATCTAGACTTTCTTGAACAGCTTCAGCTGTAAATTTTTATTGTTAACATTCTATGTGCAAGTGACAAGCTCAAGTTTAGTGTGGGCAGTATCAGATGACAAGGAGGAAAATGAAATATCCAAGCCATAATCTTTGGCTTGTGGAGTTTCTTTTTTACAGACCTGATGCTCCGTCTTCTCCAGTACAAAACACTCCCATGACTTTCCCACAGAGTCCCATTTCTCCTAGATTCTTCTTAATCCTGGGAAATGGCCTTTCATCTTTCTAGGTATTCAGGTACATAACTCTAGACATATTTGACATCATTTCCCCCATACTCCACATCTACCATCAGGCTATTGTTTGTACTTTCAAACTTTGCCCAGATACAGACTTTCTTTACACTTCTCCTCCTGACTTCCTGTAGTCTAGTCTCCTTGATCAATGGATTAGTTTAAGACCCTCCTAAAAGGCTATCCATGTACTCCCCTGGGCTTCTTTATCTGTTTTTTATTTTTATTGTTTTGAGATAAGGCCTCACTCTGTAGCTCAGAGTGAACTAGAACTTAATATGTAACCCAGTCTGGTTTCAAACTCATGGCATCCTCTTCATTTCTTTTTCTCAGGTGTTAGGATTAATGGCATAAGGCACCACAACTAGCTCTCCTTCATTTACTTTTAAAGTTTTCATACAAGTGTCTGTTTTATATTGAGCATATTTGCCCCATACACACCACCTGTCCCTTTTCCTATCCTTGTCCACCCCAATAGTAATTCTTATGGTAATACTATAAAGGTTTCAGAATGATCACATCCCTTTAGTGGCTTGCCACTTTGTAAAGAAAATCCTGTAACTGCACTCTAACTCCGTGCAACTTGTCGCCCTCTGACTGTACTGTGTCTCTTCACATCTCGGTTCTAATCTTGGGCTTCTCTGGTATTACTTGTATATATATGCTTCTACCTCATCAATTGCTCTTGCTTCCTCTCCTGGGATACTTTTTACTCTTGTGTTTACACACTTTATTTCTTAACTACCTTTAGGCGATCACAGAATTGGTGTCTTTCCCAGTGAGCTTTCTGATTAATGTTACCTCCTGCTTCTAAGCTACTTATTCCCTTTTCTGTTCATTTCATTCAATAGGTTTAATTATACCTAGAAATTAGACATTTATTTAGCACATTCAAGTCATCTGATGCAGATCATAGACTCCACTGAGCTTAACATATCTTCCTGTTTTGTTTTTTCTGTTTTTTTTTTTTTTTTCAGAATACAGAACAGTACTGAGCATACAGTTACTAATCAATAAATATATATTAAATGAATGAATGGATGAAAGAATTGGTACCCAATCTTTTTATACTTCATTCTTTAGAAAATAATACTGCAGTCTCAAAACGTCATTAGTTAACTTAAATTTGTGAAACTGTTAGTCTCTGTGATTGCATTTAGGTAAGAGAAGGGAGGAGTAGTTATACATCTATGTTCAAAGTGGCCCTCACTCCACAGTTTTTCTCATAGCTCCAGGGGTGTGGAAGAAATATCAGCTGCTGACAGTTCTAAAGACTGTGGAAGGTTAATGAGTTCAATTAGCCCATGTACTTCCTTCTACCAGAGCAAGATTTGAAGGGTAAACTGTCAATAAAATGACAGTGGTTCTTCTACCTTATTTGACCTGCTACTCACTTATAACAAGCCTGAAGAAATACGCTGAGAAGGGAAGTGAGTTGTTTTTCTTCTTTATTTATTTATTTATTTATTTATTTATTTATTTATAACAATCCACATGGAATTTCTAGATTCACAAATGACAGAGCTGTAAATGCTCTCTGGAAGTGGTAAATGTGGATGGCTGGTGAACTAGATAGGCAGCTAGTTCTATCATTAGATGACTGAGTGATCTCCTCAGTCTTGTCATACCCAGCATTCAAATTCTCCTTCTGTTTTTGTATGCATGAAGGGACTTACAGGATTTTATTACTTTACACAGGAAAACTTTAGGCCCAAAGATGTGCATGACCTTCCTAATTTGCATAAGAACATACATTTGCTGCTGGAATCACACCTAGGTTTTCTGACACCATTCATAGACTCACTGCACCATGATGCTTGACTTTCTTGTCTTGAGGTGTACCTCACAGGGTTGGAGCTTGCTACAGTCTTCATATAAAGCCAGCAAGCAACCTCTGTCACAAGAAGGCCTTTGACTAATATTTCTGCTTCTTGATTCAACAGAAAAATGATGTCCTACTTCTGTGGAACTGTCTGAGGAAGGGTGGGAAACTGAAGATGTGTTTGTACAGTGTGGGGGAAGCATCTGTGAAAACGAAAATAAGTAGCCTTGGTGAAAGGAGTCCTAGTAGCAACATAATTGAAACATCAGATGGTATAAAAGATCACAAATATGAAAAGTTCATTATGGAGAAGTCAAAGGATTAAGATGCAGAATAAATAAGTTTGATGTATTCATTAAAAACTCAATTGGTAAGGTTATTTTTTTTCTTGGAATTCCATGGTTTCCCCTCAATGACCACAGCACCATCATGCATTTGTTCACAAGCACACGTGTGCACGCTTGCACACATGCACACTCTTTACTTATGTAAACGTGTCAAGGCACAACTCACTGCGTCCATATCATGCAGGTTTTTTCCCCTCAGCCGTTCCAGTGATCTTCCTAACACTGCCTCTGATACCTCTATATTTATCTAAGCCTTGCATCTCTCTGTGATACATTTGATTTTTGTCAGACTTATTCCTGAGCATCCATGAGTATCATTAGCTTTTCTGTGTTTCAGACTGGTTACCACTAAGAATGTTCAGAATTATTGAATGAGTAAGTGAAGAGCTAAGAATATTTCTGTAAAGTAATAAAGATAAAACTATGAGCACTTATAATCAGTATATGTACACATAAACCAATGCTGTAATACTGAGACAGCAGCTTGGAAAGGATTGTACTATCTAATAAACTGACACTATGCACAGAAGAAAAAAAGAAAAATGTTAAAGGTCAAGATAAAGAATAGCATATGCTGAGTGAGGTCATCCAGACCCCAAGACAAATGCTACATACTTTATCTCATATATTGGTCCTAACTTCAAATACTTTGTTTCATGTATTTAACATGAAGTGCATAAGGAAGGTAGGAAACCAGAAAACGGCCATTAGGGTGGGGAGGATCCATTTAGCAAGGAGTAGCAATAGTCAAATATAGGTGAAATGAAAGTAGGTGGAGGAAATCCTAAGGGCAGAACCTCACTAAGGGTAACAGGGATGGAAAATTAGGGGCCAGGCGAAGGTGTAAAAAATGAAGTGTTTGTAAAGGTGCTAGTTAGAAATGTAAGATCTTTCAACCCAAGTAAAAATGTAACAGTATTTTTTAGATAGCAGAACGAATGTGATAGGAAAAGTCATGGAGCAAATACTGGAAAGCCAAAGGCTTAGGCAGGGATTGGGAATGGGAGTAGGGAGAGGGAGGATTAACAAAACTAAGAATATATGAAAAAAAACATTACAAATCAACACTAGATTGTAAATTAATTAAAATATAATTTAAAAACTTTGTGTATGTTTGTGTGTATCTGCAGGTGCCTGGAGAGACAAAAGCATTGGACATACCTTTAGGTGAAGTTGTAGGTAGTTGTGAGCTACTTGGTGTGAATTCTGGAAATGAAACTTCAGTCTTATGTAAGAGCTGTTAACTACTGGGAGATCTCTCAAGACACCAAATTTATTATTTAAAATGCATTTGAGCAGAAGCATTACACATTAGTGAATGAGGCTGGTTCCGGAAGACATGGATCATTAAGTGTAGTCATGTAGTGTTATGCATAGCATATCTCCTTGTAAGCTGTTGGCCAGACAGAGCCAGAGGCATCTATAGCAATACAGGATATAATTAGACTAACTCTCTTGCTGAAGACACTACACACTATGGTTGCAGGATCCAGTGATAGCAATCTTTAACTGACCGGAAACTTCCTGCTATAAAGCTAAAAGGAACTATGCAGGAGTCTGAGGAGAAAAGACATTAGTGACCATATCCATCCATGGATCCTGCATGCTGCAGTGTTGACTTGCTAGAATGATGTGTTTATTAGTACAAGAGCAGAAAGACTGCTAATGGGGGAGGCTAAATGTGTTCCTGTTTGGATTAAAGTCTGTTACAAGAAGGAAAAAATGTATAGCATTTTAAACATGATAAAAATATCCCAGATCTAGGCAAGAATCTATTGATATTGTTTCCTATATGGCCACATTGATAAATATCTTCTAAATAGTTATATTTTTATCTAGATTGACTCTGCTTTCAACCTTCACTAATTGCAGTGGGTAATGGTTAATGCAAAGATGAATTTCCATTCAAAGTCCTGAAAGTCAATAGCTGTAGGTGCTTCGTTGTAGGCAAGACATCTATATTAACTCACCACCTTACCAAAGCTCAGGGAATATCATGAAATAGGATACAGGAAGAACATAACACCCTTAGGACTAGGATGAATGCTGTGAGATGCTATTCTCAACACTACACAGGGTCGCAATCACTAACTTATAGCAACTTACTTACATAAGAGTTGTATAAGATCAAGCCAATGTGAAATGGGGAGGGGAACCTGAGCCCCTATCCCTAGTTCAGAGACTACTGGCAGTCAAATGATGGCAGTTAAGGAGGAAGGAGTGGGCCCTTTCATTAGGATTGTGGCCTCTGTTAGGTTATTCATGCCTCACTGAATGACTCAGTGACCATGTGCATATGGGCAACACAATTTGGACTTAGTGCACCAGATAGATAAGTAGATTGGTCAATCAGATAGATAGATAGATAGATAGATAGATAGATAGATAGATAGATAGATAGATAGATAGATAGATAGGTGGGTGGGTGGGTGGGTGGGTGTGGGTGGGTGGGTGGGTGGATGGATGGATGGATGGATAGATAGATAGATGAGAGATAAATGATAGATCTATATGAAGGATAGCATGAAGGTTGGAGGGAGATATGATTGAGGGACTGGGAAAAGTTAGAGTAGAAGACATACATATGTTCAAGGTATATTATATACATGAATACAATTTTCAAACAATAAACACAATTCAAAGAAAAAAAGAATGGCATAAACTTAAATCCTAGAGAAAACTGAAGCTTGGAAAATAATGCAAATAGGGTCTTCAAGATATTTTGTTTTACATTCATATGAGAAGAGATAACAAGGGATGAGCATTCTACTGAGACCAACTTTCACAGGAGACATGACAAATGGAAGACCTGTTGTTGTTTGTCTTCCTACCTTCTTACCCAAGGAAGCATTGCCCTGTATTCTGTTATTTTGGAGGTAAAGCTTGAGGTGTGGATATCTACTTCTAGACACACAGACACATATGGATTATCCATCAAGATTATGGATCAACTTATACACCTTAAAGACTCATTGAAGAATTTTGATATGTGGAATAATATTAGATTAGAAAGTCGTATGATATTATCTAGTTTTTCAGTATGAGGGTAACCATCTGGAAAATCTATATCAGAAAAATTAACTAATGATTTCTTCATAATCCTAATTTTTCACCCTTCTCATAGATAATGGTTTGAACTACACTGAAGTAGATATCCATACTTCAAATCTATATAATGGTTGAATTCAATCATCTCAGATCCTTCAGGTGATTCCTGAATTTCCAGTACTTCTCAAATGCATCTCAAATTTGTGTGCCACACAAATTTGCATTTATTCTTCCTCTACCATCAGTCTATCACTAGTAGAACCAAGAAAGTTGCACCCCCTCCCATTTCACTGCTGAGGACAGAGTTGGGGTTGCCTTCACAGCCTCTTCTTTCTCGCTCACATCATATTATTAACACTCAAGGATGCTGAGCTATCTCCTACCTCCCTGCTGCCATCACCATGCTGGAAATCTACTCATTAGTAAAGGATGCCAAGCAATTCTTCAAGGAATAACTTTAATGTGTTCAAAATCCTAAGGAGCTTGATCCAAGAATCACTTGGTTAATCTTGATTCTGGCAGGTGGATGAGGACCCTCTGTGTGGCAGGCTCAGTGGAAACAGTCAGTTCTCACTGGTACATAGGACTTTTGGTGTAAAAGACAGGCCATAGCATTCCTGGATATAATGGGGGTGATGTCTGCTATCTATCTATCTATCTATCTATCTATCTATCTATCTATCATCTATCTACCTGATATATACATATCCTTATCAATGTTGTGTACTATAATATAAACAGTATATTAATTATAATATATAATATATTATTTTGTATACTATGTTATACATATTATATAACATAATATATTAACATTATATTAATAATATAATATATATTATAGTTTTCAACATTGATAAAGTCTCTGAACCAGTGACAATTAAACATTTGATCATTATAGAGTTGTTCTAAAAATAATGGATAAATACATAAAAGAGAATATGTATTATTCCCAGAAGCTCTCACTTTATGATCTCCCCAGAAATGAGAAGCCAGCACAAGCTCTAGGATTCTGCACAGTAATGAACTTGCAAACTCCAATGAGGCAAAACTATAGGAAATTGAGATATGTGAAATCTGGGTATTTTACAATGTTAAGTTCAGGTGATTAGAAGAGTTTGTAATTTTAAGTTCTCAAGTAGCATTTTTTTTTCTGTTTCTCTATTTCCTTCAAACCTTGCGATTTTCTTTTGTAATAAATTATAAATTCTTAATTTGCCAAGCTATAAATTCTTCTTTTACTGCCCTTGATGTCCTTAAAAGTTTAAGGGAAATGTGTTAATACCCTTGTTCCCTTCCTGGATGCTCCTCTTGGATGGTTAAGTTATTTAAATGTTTCTTGCCTCAGTTTTTTGAGTTCAAAACAGAATAGTAGAGATTCCCCTTCTATGGATAACTGGGAAGACTCAGGATGATGGGGTGAAGTACTTGGTGCTGAATCTGACACACAGTGTGTCCTCAGTATGACAGAGGACAATCAGTTTCTTGGATTACTAGTTCCATAGTGTCAGCTAGCTCCTGTTTTCTTGTCTGTTCTTGACCAAGTCACTTAAAATCAGTTTCCTCAAGGTGACACCCTGGACATTCTGGCCTTGATTGTCCAGTGAATAGACAACACTCTGGCCTCCTGTTGTGGTTACATTTTCATCATTGTGATAAAGCGCCGTGACTGAAAGCAGTACAGAAAGAAGCATTTGTTTTGGCTTAGGATTCCAAAGAGACTGTCAGTAACAGTGGGGGAAGCATGGCAGCAGACAGGAGGTAACTGTCATCTCTATTCACAGAATAGAGATGTGGAGGAAACAGTCTGGAAGTACTGCAAGGGTATCAATTCCCAAAACTCACCCCATAACCCAGAGATGTACTTTTTCCAGCATGACTTTTAAGAGTTCTATAACCCCTTCAAACAGTGCTACCAACTGGGGAGCAAGTGTTCAAATATCTGAATCTATGGGGAGCATTACTCATACAGAGCACTACACCTTTTCTTCCATGCTCATGGGGAACACCTGTCAATTTGTAAACACACACTTAAAATTCACTTCAGTACTATTCAATTCAATACAACTCATCAGTTCACTGTGAGGGGTTAATTACACTCATTCAGAATAATGTCCTGTGATTTCAGACTCGTATAGTACTTGGCATTTCTAAGTCAAATAGAAAGGCTACTGGTGAGGGATCTTCCTCTCTGAGACTCTTCCAAATCTGAACACACTCTGTCATTATACGTCTTTTCTAGTGGACAGAAAGACTCTACTCCCTTAAGGACTTAAAGGCCTTTTTCCTTAAATCACAAAGACAAAAATGTTTAGGTAGTTGCTGGAAAATTCACTTGAAATAACTAAGTGGTTCCAATTATTCTGTCCTTGAGGAGGGTGTTCCTGAATGCTGACAAGCCTTTCCTGCAGCTTGCAGCAGACAAGCTGCTCAACTTTGGTGAAAACAAGACTGTGGATCTTGCAAGGTTCAAACAACAATGGCATAAACAAAACACCAATTATGATTCCAGGGAGGTAGACAGTCTTTTCTGTTTAGTCAAAAGTAATTGATTTCCCCTGGAGTGTCACTTATACCATAATGATTATTGGAAGGGAGACAACTTAACTGAATGAGTCAAACATAAAATGAGACAGGGCTGCAGATCTTGGCTGATCTTGTTGGCCTGCCCTGAAGGCAGAGCTGGAGAAATACAAAAAATGGAGGCAAGATATTTAATTCATTTTCTTGATATTTATTGCTTTTATGTCAGTATATTATTTTTGAACTTTTAAAAGAATTTTATAAACTATTTTTTTAACAAAAGTTTCATTTATTTTGTCTAAATGAGTGCTCTGTCTTAATGCAAGTCAGAAGAGGGAATCTGACCCATTACAGATGGTCGTGGGGCACCATGTGGTTCCTGGGAATTGCACTCAAGATGTTCAGAAAAGCTAACTGCTGACCCATCTCTCCAGCCCCTTAAATCCTATATTTAATTATGTGTTATATGTGTGCTTGTAGGTTTCTCTGGAGGCCAGAGGCATTGAATTCCCTAAAAGTGAAGTTATGGACAGTTGTGTGCTCACAGCATGGGTACTGAAAGTTAACTCTTCTCTTTTGCAAGAATAGTATGAATTCTTACCTGCTGGTCAATCTCTGTAGTCCTTGGTATTCATCTTTCATACTAAGTCTTCAATTTATTGATTTCTTTTTTATTTAAGCAAAGAGAAGAGGAGTTGAGAGTTGACAAATAAAATAGTAAATTCAAATTATTTTGGGGAACGTTTTTTGTGTTTAATTGACATCAATTTACTCTCATGTGTAAAAGGATGAATAAAATAATGTTTAAAACTCAAAGGTTTATCCAAAAGTATTCTTTATTTTGGAAACCTGTGGCTTCATATTTGAAGACTTTCTAGGTATAATATAATCGCAGCCAGCTGCTATGAGCAGTTGAAACAGAGGAATGAAAATTAATTCTATGTTGAAAGATATGGGGTGACTCAAGTCATTCGTATAAACTTAGGCAGGGCCTAACTCATTATAAATTAAGTCATAGAATTTTTTTAAAATTTATTACACTATTACATTTCTCTGAATCTTACCTTCATTCTTTCTACCTACATCTCTGAAAAATGTTAAAAAAAAAAGACATTTTTTTTTCTGATGGACGGTCAGAAAAAGATATGGAATATACATACTTCAGGTTCTCCCATTTCTACTCCAAGTCTGTGCAAAAGAGATTTCTGGGAATGAAACTGATAATTCAGAGAGTATATTTCTTTCAGAGCAAAAACTGTTTGTTCAACTCAATGATATTTCAAAAGATTTCCAGGTATACAGTTCCTAATTACCAGCTATTTAAATCTTTTTATACCCAGCACATATCTTAGCTTGTTAAATGTACATTATATTATTTTATATGTGTATTTTTTTCAAAGAATTTTAGGATGCTAATACTTTCCTGCCTATACTATCTTTAATCACACAGTACCTTGAAGATTCTTGATGTGTAATGTGCCTGTGCTTGTGAATTCCTCAACTTTCTTTAGTTGCATTAAAATAGCATGTTCATCAAATGTTGTGACTTTGGCCCTTCATAAAATGGCTGTGCACATTGAAAATGTTTAGTAAACATGTGTTTGTTGCCTCTAGTTTGGATTCTTAGATAATGTGTGTATACATATATATGTATACACACACACACACACACACACACACACACACTTAAGGATGTAAGGTGTAGCAAATCCTGTAATCCCAGTATTCAGGAAGATTGTGGCAAGGTTGAGTCCAGCCTTGTGGGACTGCATAAGGGTATCCTGGTTCTTGGCTGGGCATGGGCCTAGAACCCCGAGACTCCAAGGGAGAAACGGCAGGAGTTCGGCCACGCCCCCAGAACTCAGGGTCCTGAAAAGCAGTCTAATCTCCATGGACCTACATTGTTCAGTTACGAAGGCCATTACAGCCCCTCCCAAAGTGCACAGGTAGAGGGTGTAACTACAGGCCTCAGGCCCTAGAGATTTACGTACTAATGAAGGTCAGAGGATGGAGCCAATTGAGCATTGCCCCCAGAACTCCCCCTTTCTCCCTCCCTACTTAACCCAGGTCTGTCCTGAGTTTGGGGTGGTACATCCAGATCCATCCACCATCCGCCATGACAATAAAGCCTTTTAGAACCAAGGACTTCCTCGTATCATTGGGGCCTGTAGGGCCTGCCGTCACCGGAGCTTCTAGCCCCTGGAACCTGGGACCTTTCTCCGGAATGTGAGACAGGCTGCCTGGAAGCCTCCAGGCAGCCTCTACCTCACAGGTCCCGGGCTGCTGCCGCGTGGGCCCAGGGGCCGCTACTGCGGCCCGCCGGTTTGGTTTTTTCCACACAGCCTGTGCTATACTGAGAGTCCTAAGCAAGTATAGGGTAAAGAGAGAGTGTGTTTCAAAAAAGAGAAACAATTTGAAGCAAACTAAAAAAAAAAAATTTAAAAGGTGAGTGAGGACTGGTTCCAGCACCTGCTTTGTACTGTGTGCATCACTTTTCATTTTGCTCTTCCACCTTATGACCTTTTCCTTCCCTCTTACAGTTTCCCTTCTAGTTTTATGACCTAAACACACATGTGCAGAGCACCATTCACAAACTCACACATGTGTGCATGTGCACACATGTTTAACAAATGTTTCATGGCTAATTGTACATATTAATAAAGTTTGTTGTGATCTTTACACAAATGTGTATGGTGTCAATTGATAAAATCCAACTCCCCATGTGTGGCATGACTGCCTCACATCGTTTCCCTTTCATTTTGAAATTGGTGTTTAACTTAGTATATAAAAATGCAAAGCAATGGGTTTCATTATGGCATTTGCAGCCATAAGTTTTTCTTATCAGTCTCTGTTCCTTCTCCTGTGTTCTGTTTTATGGCCTCCTCGGGATAGACTGCTTCCAGTTCCCCAGTAATGCTCCCATGGAACATGTAGTCCTCTTATTTACTCTTGCCCTACCTTCCTTCTTAAGACTTCTTATTCTTCTCTCATGGTTTCCTTTCTATTCTCATGAACTATACCATATCTATCTATTTGCCTATCTGTCTGTCTCTCTGCCTATCTATCTATCTATCTATCTATCTATCTATCTATCTGCATATATGTACATAAATGTATATGTATAAATTGAAGTCTAGGATATGCATATAAGATTATTTTTTTCTGACTCTGCCTTATTTTGCTTAACAGTATGATTTCCATTTACCAACACATGATAATGTTTTTCTTTACGAATAAATAAAATTCCATTATGTATATGTACCAATGTTTCTTTTAGTCATTCCTATGTGAATGGAAGTCTGGTCAGATGCCCCATCTTGACTATTGTGAATATTGATGCAATAAACATGAATCTTTGTACAAGGATCTTTGTAGCGGGAGTCTCAGCTCTTTGGTACGTACCCAGATGGTATAGTTGGGTCAGGTGGTCTTCTACTTTTAGTTTTTTGAGAATCCTCCATACTGATTTCCATAGTGGCTGTCATCAATTTACATCGCCACCTACACACTACCTTTCTCAACCCCCATTTCCTCAAAGGACATATGGAAGCTCATTTGGCCAAGCATATTCTTGGTTAACTACATCACTAGCACAGTTTCTTGAAGTGTGTTCTATGAAACACTTATGGGTTATCTGAGTTGGACTTACATTGAGAGTTCTCAGTTTATTATGTGCATGTGAATGCGGAGAATTGGAGGCATAGCATGCAGCATTTTCACCAACTTGATTTTGAGAAACTTCAACAAATTTATTTTCTATATAGTGTCTCCTGAAACTAGAACTTTGAGGAGCACACTATTTGAAAAATGATAAACACTTGGATTTGAATAGGTTGTGATCATATCTGACTGCAGTCTCAGCACTTAGAAGGTTGAGGCAAGTGGGTTGCCATATATTAGAGGCCAGCATGGGCTATGTAGCAAATAACAGTCAGCCAGTTTGAACTAAATAACAAGACTATGTCTTTAAACAAACAGATAAAACAGTTTGTATGTAGAGCCTTACAAGTTTTTTGTATTTTTAGCCTGAGAGATAGCTTAGCTGGTAAAATGTTTGCTGCATAAACATGACGCTCTGAGTTCAGTCTCTAGAACCCATATATGGCTTGGGTTTAGAATCTGAGTGCAGGGAAGGCAGACATGAGTGGGTCTCTGAGAATTGCTGGCCAAGTAGCCTAGCCAAATCATCAGCCTCCAAAACAATGAAACTCTGTCTAAACAAACAAGCTGCACAGAACCTGAAGAATGACACCCCAGGTTGGTCCCCAGTCTCCATTCCTGTGGATGCATCCATACATGTGTGCCTGTATGTGAACATTCATTTAAGATGATTTTATACTTTTAAATTGAATCCCAGAATCTTGGAAATTTTTGAAATCTTCAAGGTTCAAAGATTCATTAATGTTGCTATTATAACAAATCATAGAGATGATATTTGGGGGCAACTGAACTTGATGCCTCTAAAATTGTGATTCCACTGTGGTCTATGAGCTTACCAGAACAGTGCTGGTCTTACATCATCAGCCCAATGAGACAACAGACATGCAATCTCCAAATCTAGATGTCTTAGAAGGATGTAGTAAGGTTATGTTAGATCAATGTAATTTTCCCCTAAGGCTGGAGTCTTGTGTTACATTTAATTGTATTCCAACCATTTAGAGAGCAACTCCAGTGGCGGTAAGTGAGTCTCCTCTAATCCTTCTCCTTTACCCTGTGTTCACTTCCAGCAGAAATCTCCATGCCTGCAGAAGATCTCCCTGCCAAGAGTTCATTCATTTGGGCTCTGCACTCATGAAGGGTGTAAAGCCGAAAGAAAGTTGCTAGTTGCACCCTCCACAATTAGATATACTTCCAAAGGAGCTCATTAACATTAAACAGCTACTGATAATTTCTGCAGTTTAGTCCTGGAGACGTCGATGGCGTTTATCCTTAACTCCCCATCCTTCTCATTAATGACCCCACTGAATAATTCTTCAGTTGACTTTTCCTCTCTTTACTGGGTTATTATTGAGTATCCAACAGGGCTTGGTATAGTGAGACTTAATAAAGACGTGCAGTGCTAGCACTCAGAGAGATTACTGAATGCTGGGGCCAGGACAAAATACAAATTTTGAATATAAGCAACTCCAGCCTTGAACATATGTAAGTCCTCAAATAAAGAATTCAGACATTTCCTTTTTGGATTCAGGAAAGAGGGAGGTCATTTGTATTCCTTTCATATTTTGAAATCTGCTGTATTCAGAATGTCAGTTTTGTTTATGACACCAACAAATGGGACATTATTGGGTTAGTTGTTTGATTTCATTCTACTCCCTTCCAAGCCAGGGATAGTGACAACAGGGTACAAGATACTGTTTGGAAAGACACTGTCAGATGCAGACAGCTTAGCTATTCAGTTTGGCCTTAGCACATACTGGTGACATTGGATCTTGTTTGGTTCCCTGCTTGAAGGAGCCTTTGACTCATACATTCAAGTTCATGAACATATTATGCTATTGTTCTATGACAGGGACTATCAAGCATGAAGAAATTCTTGCCATCAGTAACTTCAGTTCTAGTTTCTAGACACAGGGTTAGTGGGAGACAAGGGGAAAATGAAACATTTAAATTACAGTGAGTTTATGGAAAGAGTATGAGGATCACCCGGCTAGAGCAGTGTGAGATGCAACTAGGGTGGAGTGTCAAGAAAGACCCTTTGGGGCAGTGGTTCTCAACCTGTAATAATGACCCTTTCGTGTGGGTCACATATCAGAAATTCTGCATATCAGATATTTACACCATATGAAATGGCACCGAAATAATTTTATGAGTTGTGTTACCACAGCATGAGGAGCTGTGTTAAAGGGTTACAGCATTAGAATAGTTGAGAACCACTGCCTTAGGGGTTGGCATTTAGGTTCAGCTGGAAGAGAAATTGCCAAGAAGAGCAGCAAAAGCATTCTAGACAGAGAGAAAGGGAAGGAAAAGAGTGAAGTGAAAAAGCTTGCACTCATGTGGATCTAGGCTGACTGGAATGAGGTGGTGATGGGAAAGCAGTGCATGATGGGTATTGTGTTACTAAAGTCAGAGTCACGGCAGGGGTGGCTTTGTACTCATAGCAAAGCATATGACCCTATGAGAGAAAGAATTTTTGTTCTTCCTTCTGTTGGTGCTCCAGCAGGTATAGTCATGTCAGTGACAGTCGGATGTCATAAAATGTGGGCTGAATAAACCCCACTCTAAGGGAGACGCTAGAGCTTTTCTTGCAGTCATGCTGGGATGGATTCACTGGAAGCAGAAAATGGAGAATTGTGGGGGCTTTTCCTGTAGCCCAGATAAAAGAGGTAATAGCTGGAGCTATGGTGGTGGTGACGGTATGGAGAATTGGAGACCTCAGAGCCATGCTTCAGGGTCTAAATCTCTAGCACCAGGTGATGGGATGAATCGGGGGCTTAGCCATGGTGACACAGGGAGAGAAGGGCACCTTGGGCAAAGGAGGTTAATTGTAGTTTTTTGTATTTTTTATTTTGTTCTAAGTGAAGGCCTTAGTTGGGCATTCCATGCCTGGGCTACATGAAGCAGCCGAGGACAGTACAATGTACGTATTATGTAACGCACAAACTGAATGAGCTGAGAATGAAGATCACAGCAGAGAGGGTCCAGAATAAGGAACATGTCCTAGCATCTGAGGTTGGGCAGCAGCGCAGAACTTGGCATAGAAGATTAAGGCCTGGTCTAAGATATAAGGGAAGCTCTAGCATGGAGTCAGAAAAAATTTGCTGTGAGCAGGTGTTGTTCATTCTGTGGACTCCTCTGAGAGAGTTGCAACCTGTGGACAGGGAAGCAGTCTTCTCCTTTACATCTGGTATTTGAGTTTGAAGGCAATTCTCTGGTACTAAATGTTTTGTTTCTATTTGAAAAATGATTAAACTACTGTATTAAAAAGTACTAAGAATAAAGAGTAATTTATCAGTCTTGTGACAAGAAGATTTTCAGTGGAAACATGAAAACAGAGCCAGATTGAGCAACTGAATTATGAATGGTGATTCCTGGCTGGAGAGGAAATGTTAAACAATTTTTTCCTCATGAAACCCAATGAAGAGATGTACGAGAATTTCTTTCTAGTATGAAGCTACAAGGTCAGAGGAAGAAGAACAACCAAATATTCAGATTATAAAGCTGTTGAACAAGATGCAGTGACCACTACTGTGGTAGTGTACCCTTCGGGCTGGCTAGCATGTAGAACCTCAACTCACCCCAAGGTTACACAGTCAGAACTGAAGCCCTCATATCATCTCTTGTTTTGAGTTAGAGCCATCCTGACGTTTTGGACTTTGCACAATGATCTCCTAAAGCAATGTGGCTGGTGATGCACAATCCCCATCCTCTGGAGTATGGGAACTCTGGGAAGAGGAGGAAATAAGATGAGCTGGATCAAGATTGGCAGAATTTATTTAAGATGCCAGGTATGGTGGCATATATTTTAATCTTAGCTTTCAGATTGTAGAGGCAGGCAGACTCTGAGTTTGAGGCCAGCATGGTCTACATAGAGTATTTTAGATCAGCCAGGGCTACGTAGTGAGATTTTGTCTCAAAGCCCTTCCCACCAAAAATAAATAAATAAATATATAGATATATAAATAAATAAATAATAAATAGGCAACTAGACACCGTTGAAGTTGTTAGGCAAAAGCCCTTACCTACCCACACTAGCAAAACAGCATGTATTTATTCATGTATCATCTTCATATACGTGTTGTGTGTGTGTGTGTGTGTGTGTGTGTGTGTGTGTGTGTGTGTTTTTACTGAGGAAGAACCAGACATTCCCAAATATTAACGCAAGCATTCTGCCATTGAGCTGTATAATCCAATTCATTAGATTAGGAAAAAAAAAACCCAAAAAAACCAAAAAACCAAAACGAAAACAACCCTGAGACTGAAACTCTATGTTACCCAGGCTGGAAATCCTGCCTCAGCCTCCTAAGTAGCTGAACTTAGGGGCACAGGCCAGCAGCACAGGTGCTGATGCTGCATTCTTCACAGATCATAAACAGAGTTTGTGGATTTATAGGTACTTGGTACCAGTTATGAATGCAGATACTAAGTTACTTCTCCCAGAGCCCTTACTCATCCGTCAGCATGCCAAAATGCTGACAACCAAAGCTTCGTCTTCCTGCAGGAGTCTGAAAGATTTCCTCCAGGGAGCATGACCTGCCTGAGTCCAGATCCAAGATTTGATGTTCCCTCTCCGTAATGACCCAGCTGGGTCTTCTGCTGAGATTATTACAGTGTTCACCACTGTTGTTCTTTTCTCTCCGGAATCTTCCCCAAGAGAGCTGCTCCGAAGGGTTGCTCTATGGGCTTTCTATCTGGCTATCAGAACTGTTTGTTCTTCTTCCACTTGTCTCTAGTGTTTGTTTGGGGGAATGAGATGCCTTTCTAAGACTGTGTGTTCTTCTCGAAGGAACTCGGGCATTTCTCATGCTCAGGGCGTGATAAGCAGTGTGGCTCCTATAGGCAGGATTCCAGATGACCTCTCAGCTGTTCATCACAATACTCATGTTTTTTTTTTGGTTACTGTCTCAGTTTTATAACCTAAGCCAGTATTTCTTGTTGCATGATTTTCTCCCTTTCCCAGTATATACATGAAGACAAATGCCACACTGCTTACTCACAAAGCATCTTCCTTCTCTGGTCTGAAACCAGCATTTGTAGATATACAGAAGTGGCAATGGCCTGGAGTTGACTGTGCATGGTTCATTCAGTGGGTTTGAAGATGGAAAGACATTGTTTTGTTTTGTATTTAATTTGTTCTTCTAGTCTAAAGCTAATACAGCCACACAAAAGAGTTTAAAACTGCAAAGAAAGAGAAATTCCTTAAGAGTTCAAGGTACTCAGGGATCCTCTGCTGTGTCCCTTTACATTTGAAGGTGTATTGCTTTTGGAGGACCATGGACTTTGTGAGGCAAGTCATTGCTATTTCCAACTCTGAAAAGAATGCTGTGCTGTGCTGCTACTGGTGGTGGTGGTGCTGCTGCTGCTCCTGGTGATGTTGGTGGTCCTGCTAGTGGTGCTACTGCTGTGGTGCTGCTGGTGATGGTTGGGTGGATCTGGCAAACATAGCCAACGGATAAGCAAAATTTTATCCACAAATGCATGACAACATTTTGGAATACAGTAGCTTTGGAGAAGTAAAAGTAAGAATTTGAAGAAAGAAATACAACAGCCTGGTCTTTCTTACTTGCTGCTCCCTCCAAGTTGTATTTCAGTCTCTCACATCCAAGCTCAGAAGACCCAACCCTGCCATTTTCATAATTTGTAAACTTAAAGTCAAATGTAATTATATGAACATGTTCCATTAAGCCCTACCATGAATTTCCTGGTGTTTGTTATCATCTTTTATTTCTTGCCTATGTTGTCCTTATACAATATGGTAAATGGTTTCCAGTCTTTTAAGCCACAGGCATTGTCTCTTCCTTAGTTTTATTTCAGTGCTAGGCAACAGCCCTGTTCTCACTCAGTTCCACTGGCATTCTTTTCTTTTATTTCTCATAATAAAATAAGTAATCAAGTTGGTGGTCTTCACAATGACTGTTCTTTAGGGGATTGGTTGTTGAGTAGGAATGAGGAAAACTGCAATTGTTGTTGCTTGATGCTTTTTTTTTGCAACTTCATAGGAGAAGGGACATTGTCCTTGGAAAGCATCCTACACATACATAATCAATAAGTGCTTGTAGATAAAAGAACGTGTTGAGAAAAATGAGCCACTTCCCTGTGGTCTCAAAATGGCATTATATTGGAGTAGAAGTATATATTTAGATGAGAGAAAATATTTGTGTTTATGTAGGGAAATAGAAAATATATCTGGAAGCTAGGCCTGAGAAAATAGTGTGAACCTAACAGGGCTGAAGTCAGAAAGTATGAGAGAGGATACAGGGATGTTGACTTGGTATTAGAATATGTCTGGCTTTTGTCCTGAATCTGAGAATTGAATCACAGAGTAGTAAGTCAGGGCAAGAGCTCAGCACAGGGATCCAAGAGAGGAGGAGCAGAAGGCTCAGAGGATAACTGATAGACTGAGGATGAGACAAGAGGAAGCATGAGTATAGGCCATGCTGTCTTCTAGGGATGGGATCTTGTTTTTTATAGATCGATCTCATATATATTCATAGAGTGGAATGTTACTCCTGACAGTTTGGAACTCCAGACTGTGACCCTTCAGTAGCAGGAGCCTCTCTGTCCTACTGCTGTTGTCCTCCAAGAGGGTATTAGAGGGACAGCATGCTCTGCACACCTCAGCTTTGTTTATTTAGGTACAAAACCACTGTCAGATTCTTTTTGTTGTTGTTGTTCAGTAATTTCTTTTTCTTGTTTATTAAATAGCACTTAAAACATAATGTAAGAAAGAAATGAGGAATCTTTTGTCTCAGATTTTCTTACCAGAATCACCTAGATATCCATCCTATGTGCAGTCACCAAAGGTAGAGGTTGATGTGGATGTCAGGATGTACATGCTGACAGGAACCTGATATAGCTGTCTCCTTAGAAGTCTGCAAGAGTCTGACATACTCAGAGGCAGATGCTCACAGCTAACCATCAAACTGATCATGGGGTTCCCAATGGAGAAGATAGAGTGAAGGCTGAAGGAGTTGAGAGGATTCGTGACACCATGAGGAAAACAACAATCCCAACCAACCAAAGCCCCCGGGTCTAAACCACCAGCCTGGGAGCGCTTAGGGAGGGACCCATGGCTCCAGCTATATATGCAAGGGAGCTATATATAAGTGGGAGAAGAGATCCTTGGTCCCATGATGGCTGGACGTCGTGGGGGGGGGATATTCGAGGGTGGGGAGGTGAGGTACGGGGGAGGTTGGGTGGGGGTACACCAACGTGGAGGCAGGAGGAGGGGGGAAGGGATGGTGAGTTCCTGGGAGGGAGGGGGGAAATGGGTAAGGAGAGAACATCTGAAATGTAAATAAAATTTCCAATTTAAAAAAAAAAAAAGAAATTACTTTGCTGACCCCTTCTACCTAGAATAGTTCTCAAAACCTCAAACAGATGTTACACACATGTATCCACATGCTGCTTTTTTTTGCTCTAAGATCAAGAACTGACAAATGGGACTTCATAAAATTGCAAAGTTTCTGTAAGGCAAAGGACACTGTCAGATTCTTAACAAATTCTTTTTTAAAATCCCTCTCCATCTATAACAACAGTCTAGGTGTTTGTACAGGGATTCTCCACACTGCTTTTCACATAACAAAACTGTGCATTAAGCCCAAGGGAATCCTCACCTATTGAGTCCAACAACTAGAATTATTATCCAGCTGTTGGAATCTGAGGCCTAAGAAAATCCCATCGGTTTTGGCAAGTTTGCCTGGATGCTGTTCATAAAATGAACGCACTTCAGAATCAAAGGAACCAGAATCCTTCTAGTTCTGTCTTCCAGCAACCTACCTAAGAATTTTCTCCATGGTATCCTCAGTCAGTTGATTTTTCTATTTCATTGAAGCTTAATTGAGCTTATGGGGCCTCTATTTTATAGAGGTTTTCATCAGGTGGGGCATTATGAAGGTATTCATTTACTGCAATTGTTGAAACAGGACTTGATGTAAGGGCGTTGTTATGTTGCTGTTTGATGAAAAAGGTTTGAGAGAACAGATAAGAGAGAATGAACTCAAACCACTCCCAAGGCTAAAAAATTAATTGAGTTCAAGTCCATGGCTTAGTTTCTTTATCTAAATATATGTAATATCATTTGAAGAGTTTCAGATCAGTGGCATATTCCATTCAAAAGAACAAGGTAATGGCATGTTCAGGTCAGAGACAGAAAGCATGATTTCAGATATTTCAGGGAGAGGTCAGAAGAGAAACAAACATCCAAATCTCATTATAATCAGATCCTAGGCAATTAAAAATAATTACTTTCTTTCATAATTGACCTTGTGGGCATATATAAGCTAGAATCTAGTCTAAATAAAACTAAATTAGAGAGTCAAAATCTAACAGCTAAAAGAAAAATATAATCCAATCAACTATAGTGATGGGATAACCCAATTAAGTAGTTTGGAGAAGGATAATCAAAAGTTAAATTAATTTCTCATCTTCTGGGATGATATGGTCTTTTTCTAAAATTCAGGCTTCTTCAGTGAGGAAGGGCAGCAGGGACCCATAGGCACAGTAGTGGGATGTTACCTTCATGTAGCAAGTGAAGTTCTGTCCCATCAAGCCTCTATCCTTCAATTGCTGATAACGCCTCTGTAAATTATAGCTTTTAGCCAATTCTCAGGGTAGAGTTCACTTTTTGCTTTAAAGGATTTTTTCTATTGGAATGTAATTTCTACTTGTTCAAGGTACCATATTTCTTTAGTCATTTCTCCCTGCTTCCTCTGTAGAGAATACAAAACTTTCTAGCAGCCCAATTAAATTCCAAACATTGTGGCCACAGACAATTTTCAGTAAACTAGGTACAGGGGCTTTTGTTAGGAGAAAGGATTATGCTGTGTGCATTAGCATTAATGCAGAACAGCTTGTTTCTTTCAAAGGAACACCTAAACAACACAAAACAGTGGGCAAATCTGTGCTGGGCACCCAGACGATGTTCACAGAGAGTACTTGGTATTTCGGTAATCAGACAGAGCTACAATTAAAGAACATCTAAGCGATAATAGTCTAGGTTTGAGATCTGGTCTTATTTGGCAAAATACATTTCTCTTTGAACATTTATGTAGGGTTTAAAGTGATTTTGTTTAGGCAATTTCATCCATCTTTTTAATATTTATAAGTATAGAGATGCAGTTAGTTACTCAAGTAAAAAGAGATTGATGATATATCTAGTGTACAGAATATTCAACTTTTAACTTAGGTGATTTGTTTTTCTCTTTCTGAATAAATTAACAGATTCCAGAGTGATATATACAGACATTTTGTTTAAAACAAAAACATGGAAAAGCAAGGAAAACAAGGACACTATCAAATGCTATTATAGTTCACTGCAAGAGAGAGTAATAACCATCTTTTATAGAAATCTTTACTTCAATACTGAGTAGCAGAGAGCAAGTAAACATGTAGTTCTGCCTGATTTATTAAATCATTTGTTCAACACATAATTGAAGACCCAGAATGTACATTGCAGTGAACCAGACACAATGAGTAGCACAGGGGAAATTTTCACTGCAGTTGGAGAAGAAATAAAATACACATGAAAAACTAAATCCAAAGCAAGATTAAGTGTGAAATGAGCCACATCCTGGATCAGATGAAGGCAAGATTATATAAAGACTGAGTAACCATGGATGATGTCATGAAAGACACAAACTGCCAGTGTGATCATGTTAACTAGTGTGCACAGCAAGAGGCCAAGAAGAAACAGTTCAACTGAAGCAAGAGTCTATATAAAGATGGAGAGGTGGAGATGTAGCCTGAGAGAAATCCACCGGCCTGTGAGTTTGCTCCTCTACTAGAGGATGAGGAAATATAAGTCAGCAAGGGAAGCTATTGAGCTACTAAATTATTTTTGAACTAATGCCTCATAACATGGTGACAATGGCTTTTTGCAGAGGAAATGGAATGACAATGAGCAGGCTGATTTGCAGAAAGAAGAGGAATTTAAGAGGAAGGAATAAAATAGAAAATAAATAAAGCCTTGGAGGGCTGATCATTTCATCAGAAGATGAAGGTCATCACAATGGAAAGAGAATGCTTGTTATGAGTAGTAGGGAGACAGTTTGTCACTTTGAAACTTACATGACTATAAGAGGTGATGGCTATTTTCTAGTGGTTACAGTCTATGTGTTAGAAGCACCTTGGTGATAAGAATAGACACCTTTAAATTGCTACTTCATTGGTACAATACAATGAAAACCTAACAAGGGGTCATGTTTATTTGACTGTGTCAGGAGCCAGTATTCCTGCTTATGATTCACACCAAGAAGGAATTTTTTCTGGCAGTGGGATCGAATAGACCAGCTTTTCCCAATGTATCTGTTTATGGAATCTTAAACACCCAAGCATGCTCCTAGGGAAAAAGTGCTCCAAAATTATGTTTGAAAATACCAAAAGCTATGTTACGTGGAGATCCTACTACTCATGGGCATGGCAAAGGTACATTGCAATCCCTTTTTGCACAGAACACTGAAATATCCCTCAGAGCTAAGGTTCTGCTAAATAAATACTAAGCCAGAAAAACTTATTCCTAACTGAAAAATAACCTAGGGCTATAGGATGTGGAGAATGAGCTAAGGCAAGCAACCATTCAAGGAATCTAAGGCCAAGAAAAAATAGAAATTTAAAAAGAATGAATTAGAAGTAAATGCTAGTCAAATGAAATTGCAACCATATATTTCCATATATGTGAGAAGAGAGTTTAACACAGGCAGCCAGGAGCTGGGCTCAGCATTCCCTAAATTAAGAAAGATATCAGTGGACTCTCTTTAACTATTACAGACTGTACTGAAGAAAAGGATTGTAATTATAGTTATCTCATAGATTTAAATTTTTCGACCTGGGAATGAGTGTTTATGTTTTCTTTCCTCCAAGAATTTCAACTCCAATAAGAAGAAGAATGATCATAGAGCTTTCTAGATCTGGTGGTTGCCTCCAGCTGAAGCAGATTCTGGGATAAGTCAGAAATCACAATTGTTTTCTTGATGATCTAAATGAATCTGCTTCCTATATGCCTGGCAAATACTGACAGCCAGTGGAAACACAAAGTTGTTTTGTTGTTGTTGGGTTTTTTTTGTTGTTGTTGGCTTTTTTTTTCTCAGTGTATGAAGGTTAAATGCTGCACCCAATTACATATAACAACAGGGAGGCGACGGACTATATAAAAATCTGTTGTTCTCCAAATCACTCTCACCCTTCTCAACTGACCTAATATTCATGATAGCTTTGTGCATGACAGTGGGTTTGTCTAATGTTTTTACATTTGCCGACACCACCATTATCAACAAGAGAATCACAGGAGACATAATGCTAAGTTTGTTACTGGCATTGTCTTGTTTATTCTCCATAGCAATTTTGTGAGTTAGGCATTACAGGCACAACCAGGAGGCACTAATTCTGTCACTGTTGACTAGTCACTATCAGTTAAAAGATGACAGTTACCCTCTTCCCCTGGGTGGCCCCAACTCCTGACCCTGGGCCTGGCTTAGTGTTCTTAGTGTCAACTGTGGTGATATGCCTCTAGTTCCCAGACCCTACTGAGCCACTTACATTCAGTGTATACTCTTGCGTCAAATCTCCAGTGGACAGCAAGAGTGGACAACAATCGAACTAGACCAGGCCAAATTGACTGTCATATAAACCAAAGTAACATTTTTGTGATTGATTTTTAAATAAATATTTTCTCTACCTCTTAATTAATTAATTTACTCATTTATTTTACAGATTTAGAAAAATCAAAAGATTTTATATTGTAAGATGATACAAAATTTAAATTTCAGTGTACACAAAAAAATGGTTTTTGAGGACAATGATTCATATACCTGTTGTCGGTGTCTTCTTTTACACTACTGCACTTGAGGTGAATAGCTGAAAAGAAATGAATGACTTCTAGTCTAGAACAGTGTATTGGCATTTTCCATAGAAGAACAGAAAGGAGTCAGAAGACATGCGTTGTCCACAACATGCAGAGGAGATACAAGCAGACTTAAATTTGGTTAGTCCTGTATGGAGGAGCTGATGGGGGTCTTTCTGAAGCTGTCCAGTTCTCTATGTTTTTGAAAGCAACAGCAGCACCACGCTTGCACTTCGGTTGTAGACTTTTAGTGAGGCACTACATACAGAGCATAAAGCAAGCCACAGGAGCCATTTGGAAAATGGAATCCACTAGTGTGTTAGTGCCCTTCTGGTCCTCCTGCTGTTCACACCAACATGGGCATATCAGAGTGGCTGTTGGTGACCACGGAACAGAAGAGAAATGAAGAGAAACTGCCACAAACTAGACAGGAAAGGTGAGAGAAATACATCCTTGGAGAAACACAGTTGTTTTCCTCTAGGTGAGTAGTACTCCTTTTCCTTGGTGGTGGATTAATCCATGTAGTCAGTGAAGCTCAGCTAGTCAACCCACCCTTACCTGACATGACCATCCTAAGGTCATCACCCAAACCTAGGACATTGTAAGATGCATGAAGAATACCAGGAGGAGCCCACTATTTCACCTCTTTGGCAAAGCTTCTCTTGACCCTAAGCCTGTTCGTATATGAAAGAAATAAAAAACAACCACAATTGTTCTTTCACACAGCATGTCTGCTCTTGGCATGTATCTTCTCTATTGTGATACACACACACACACACACACACACACACACACACACACACTTCAGGTAATTATCCCACTTTATCTTCTTTTCCACAGCACACTTTATCAAGAAGATTACCAGACTCCACTTAGTAGAGTCTGACTTAAGTCCTACAGGGGAGGAGGAAGAAATCTTTCACATAATCCCCAGACTTCCAAACAACTACACTCATCCCTAGTTGGCAAGGCTGGTGGAAGGAATGCCAAGTCAGAATGTATTTGTCTTTTAATTTCTATGCATTTTCCTTTATTGTATATATAGTTAGAGCTGTACAGAGTCAAGAGCATGGAATTTGTCTCTGCTGTTCTGTTTAAGGTTCTCTCATTTTCTATAAAATCACAACAGGTCATGCTTGTTCCTTGAATATGAAATGCTCTTGAGCAGGGATGTATTTTAGTCATTTATATGTTAGTGTAAGAAAAAAGAAACCATCTTGGGGCTCCTAACACATCACACACACTACATTTTCCCTGTCTCTCTTTTCCTTTATTCCTTCTTTTTTATTCCCCTGCACTTTCCTCACTTTTCTTTTTCTTGTTACCCGTTTTTCTATGGAGAATGTAAAAATTCCATCTTCTTAAGAAGGAATTAGAGCCACTAGACAGGCAGGCATGGGAGGGCATCTAGGAATGTAGCAGAACCTACTCAACAGTTAAATATATAGGGGATATTTACTTCAAAACATGGACACCACTGTTTGGTAATAGAGGAGAACCAGAGAGAGGTGAATCAGTGAGGAGAGGAAGTGATCTATTCTCTATGGCACAGTCACCCAACCAAGCACTAAACCACCTGTGAGGTAGAAAAGCAGAGGCTTAAAGCACTCAGGTGCAGATAACTTGCGGGAGTTCAGGGGTGCACTGGCCTTTTTTGTGTTTGGAGCCACCTCATACACTAGACTGGGTTTGTGCACAGTACACTCTTCTGTATAATCTAGAAGAGCGGTCTCATCTGGGCTGTGTAGCCAAAATACAGAGCTGGGCAAAGTTTTCCCTTCTGTGCAACTGACTCTTCACAGTCGCTGTTGACTCCGGAGGCAACGGAGAGTGCTAAGTTCCCACATTCTTCTAAAGTGACAATATGAGATTCACAGTCATAGTTTGGAGTGAAAAACCTGAGGTTGTTTACCATCTGAGTGACACCTACACTTCTCAGGGAAGTGCTACCTGATCAAAGAGCCCATGTCTGGGGCAGGCGGCAGGAGAGAAGCTTGCTGAGAGGAAAGGCCTCTGGGTTATTATGCTATCCTCTGTGATCCCTAAAGAGTTTGGAAATTTCTTTAGGTGTGGCCACTAGATTCCAAATTGCAAAGGGAAGAGATAGGACGAAGTATGTCCCCAGCTCTTGCCCATTCTAAGAGAATACATATTTCCTCTTTAAATAGTTGAGTACAATCTAAAGTGGCACCACTTTCCTTGCTGTGTTCTTTCTCCCTCTTAGAGATTCTTCCTCCGTCACACTCTTTCCCCTCTCCTCAGGCTCCCTTTTCCCGATTAAGAAGACCCTCAGAACCCAGAACCTTCTGCTGCTGTTTGCAAAGCCACAGGTGCTCTTGTTTGATCCAGTGTGTATAGCTGGTCTCAGCCAGCGTTTCCTGTTTCCAGGTGTAAGTCTCCAAGGTTTTCTACTTCCCCTTTTATTTTTCCTGCTTCTCCAGGGAGGGGACCCCTAGAGTAAATGTGTTCTCCAAACTACCCCCACCCCCTTTCCCTGGGATTCAAGTTTCCACACTGGCTTTCCCCGACAAATGTCAATATAAACTCTCACCAACTCGCCTTGGAAAGCCGCAGGACAAAAGTGTCTGGGGGAGTATGTTCTATTGTAGCCTTTGGTCAGGCCAGAAATATTTCAGCCCAGCAGATATCAGTCTAATAGGAAAATAATAATAGTACTCAGTGCTAAAATGGAGCCACACAGCTGTCCTCGCGGTGATACTCACAGTTCAATGGCGTTCCGGGGGAGGTCGGTCGGAATCTCCGTCACCTTGCTATCTTGGCAGAGGAAGACCCTGTTAGAGCAATGACACAGCCAGTGATGACATCCAGATCCTGAGCCCAAGAATGCCAGCAAGGAGACCAGGAGCAAGGCCATGCTTATTTATCCATCCACCTGCTTTCTTCTTCACCAGCAGCGAAAGCCTCCACAGATTCCCCAGGCTCCTCCACACAGTCTGGATAAGAGAGATCTGCTTGGAGAACAGGCAAAGTCACGTGACCCACCAAGAGATGCTTTTTTATTTTATTTTTTTGTTGCTTCCAGGCAAGTTAAATTAATATGTGTCAGTAGTGATTATATGTACTAATACGTGATTAATATGTGCTTAATATTTGACAATAAGCTTCTGCCTTATCCTTCATGACCTATATTTTCTGTTCTTTGACCCTTGGAGATATCAGTCTAATAGACTGATATCAGCAGATTCACATTATTTTACTGCACAGGGATCCCTACTGGTCACTACTCTCTTCTCTTCAGTGACACCACTGACTTCCCCCACCACAAGCACATCCATATAACACATCTTTAACATACTGATATGAAGGGGACAAAATTTACCTTTAGTAATTGGTGTTGCTGTTTTCCTGTGACTCATCTGATATAAACCATACATCTGGGTCATAGTCACCCTGTGATTAACAACATAAGCTAGTGTTAAACAGACTTGGAGAAGGTGGATTAGCACCGGGTCTCTGTGAGTGAGAGGCACCTGTGATAGGGTTCTCTGTTGAGACAATTCACTTGTGTGACCTCTGGTTGCAGTGTTCACCAGTCATGCATAGTCTTTCTGGCGTCTCTTGTCTTTCCTTTCCAGACTCTGAGAACTGTCCTTCCTTCCTATTTCAATAGTTGGCATGTTTAAATTGATCACATCTATACTTTTAATTTTAGAGGTTTCCTGTGAGTCACACCCTAGGTATTTACAGTGGCATTTTTAAGCTTAGTAATAAAGGGTTTGAGGAATATTTAACAAAAGTGAAGGGTCTTTCTTCTTTCAACCCTTGAGTCTATGAAGACTAAAAGCTTACACATCTCTCAGATCTATCCTTCAGGACTACCTGCTAAGACTACCTTCAGACCATCTTTGCATACAGCAAGCATCATTTCATGAAAATGGTTATTCACATGCCACCCCTTCACACACACACACACACACACACACACACACACACACACACACACACACCCTGACCTTCCTTTTGCTTTCCCTTTCCTGTCCTAGGAAAAATGACTTTTAATGAATGGATTGGATCATTTTGGGATAACAGAGGCAAGTGATTTGAGCAGGGTGGGTGTGATATGACTTACAATTGATTCACTCTAATTTTGCAATGGAAAGTTGTGGCCTAATATCTAATGATATGGACCATTTACTAGTAGCAATTTGGCTGAGAAGACCAGTTAAAGGAATTTGTTCAACAACTCATCCAATGAATTAGTATCTTTCAGATGCAGAAGTCACTTTAGTCAATTAAGTCTTAGGTTTATTTTAAAGTATGTCTGAATAACTTCAATGACAAGAAACTCTATCTGCTACACCTCACACATCCAGTTGGCATAGATTTTTATAGATGTCCAGTTATGGCTAAATCAGTCTTTGTAAAATGAACTGAAATACGTCTTAAGATTGAGATTTGATTTTAAATTTTATAGTTACAACATATAAATAATATACATTATATAAATAATTTATTAAGCATGACAATAAACAGTGTGTGGTAAATGCATAGGAGGTGACAAATTCTACTGCATTTAGGTGATGGATCCTTCCTTGTCAGTTCTTTACAACTTAATGCACAGAGGTACCATTAATCTGAATTTTGTGCTTGTCATTTATTTTATTTATAAAAGCTAATGTTATCACTAAAAGTCTGTCATTTAACTTTTGATGTTTGGGAATTTATAGGAACTCTGTGAGTAGTTTTTGTGCATGTGACATTTTACACTGACTTGACATTCCAGATCAGCTGTGTAGTTATGTATGTTTCAAGTCAGAAAATAGACTCTTAGGAATTCTTTTTCTAAAAAAGTTTCTTAATTTTTCCTCTATAATATTTAACCTTTGTCTTATTTGATTTCAATAACTGTGTGTGTTGTGAGTCAGAGACTCAGCTTCAGCTTTTATTTGATAGCATGCTAATATTTAATAGCATAGTGTTTCATCACACAAATCAACAATAGTGCTAGGAATATTTTTGCATAGGTTTATTTCTAATTAATAAAGCTATCTTTATGTCTCAAGTGACTTTTATGTGAGTTGTGTCTAAGCTTTTTGATTTTCCCTTTTTCTAGTTAATCGACACTGATAAAATTACCATCCTACAATGTCTTAATTACTGAAAATTTAAGATAAACTTTAATAAATCTTAAAAAAAATACTTCTTACTTAGTTTCTGTAAAGGAATTTGGCCAAGTTTTATCTTTATGAAAGAGTTTTAGATTTATTTGACACCTTAAAAAGGAACATTTATAAAATTTTATTAGAAATTAAGTTGATTGGCAGTTTTACAATATTACTTACCTGTCTAGGACTATGGAAACTTCCTCATGTTCTTAAAGAATTTCTTTAATATTATTTCCATAAAATGTTACTCTGTAACCCACAAATGACTTAAAATTATTTCTAAATAACTTATAGATTTGTATACTATTGCTATATCAATATTTAAGTATGTTTCATATTTATCTCTCTTAAAAAACACCAAAAGCATCAGAAAAAAAAAAAAAAAAAAAACAAGAAAAAGACCAATTAGACTAAATAAATAAATAAATAAATAAGCCAAAACAAAACAAATACTCCATCATGAGCCTCATTTTTGCTGACTAACTTCTCCTGGGCATGGGACCTGCCCTGGTGTGATTGATATACATGATGACACTTGGCTGGAGAAGAGTGATTTTCCCTTTGTCAGTGAGTGACAGTTGTAAATACCATGATGCCTTTATTACTATAGCTCTTATACAACGTGAAATCTTGTTGGTGATAACCCAGCACTTTTTTTATTATTCAAGAGTGATTTAACTATCCTGTTTTTTGTGTTTCCATATGAAGCTGAAGATTGATTTTTAGTGTTGAAATGTTTATGGGAATTGCATTGAACCTGTAGATTGCTGTTGGTAGGATGGCTATTTTCATAATATGAATTCTACAGATCCATGAGCATGGGGGATCTTTCTATCTTCTGCATGTGTTTTCAACTCCTTTCTTCAATGCCTTTAAGTTTTATTAAACAACTCTGTCATTTTCTTGGCTAGAGTTTATCCCAAGACCTTTTCCAGTCTGTTATGAAAGTGCTGTTATTTTGATTTCTCTCCACATGTTTATCATTTGTTGTAGGAAGGCTACCGTTTTGTGTGTTCATTTTACTCCTGCTACTTTGCTGAGAGTGTGTATGAGTGGTAAGAGTTTCTTTTGGGAATCTTTGGGGTCTTTTATTTATAAAATCATATACATTCTTCATTTGAGGGACATCTGGGTTGTTTCCAGCTTCTGGCTATTACAAATAAGGCTGCTATAACAAGGAGCATGTGTCCTTGTGGTATGGTGGAGCATCTTTTGGGTATATGCCCAGAAGTGGGAAAGCTACATCTTCGAGTAGAACTATTTCCAATTTTCTGAGGAACTGCCAGATTGACTTCTAGAGTGGTTGTACCAGTTTGCAGTCCCACCAGCAATGGAGGAGTGTTCCTCTTTCTCTACATTCTCCCCAGCATCTGCTGTCACTTGAGTTTTTGATCTTAGCCATTCTGATTGGTGTAAGATGTTGTTTGGTTTTCATTTCCTTGATGACTAAGGATGTTGAACATTTCTTTAAGTGCTTCTTGACCATTTGACATTCCTCTGTTGAGAATTCTCTGTTTACCTGTTTGCCCCACTTTTTAATTGCTTATTTGATTTTTTGGAGTCTAAATTTCTTGAGTTTCTTTATGTATTTTGAATATTAGCCTTCTATCGGATGTAGGGTTAAGTGAATATCGTTTTTCCCAATCTGTAGGTTGCCATTTTGTCATATGACAGTGTTCTTTGCCTTAAAGAAACTTTTCACTTTTATGAGGTCTCATTTGTTGTTGAGCTTAGCATGAGCGATGTGAGTCCTGTGGGTTGAATTGTGGGTCCTGTGTCTGCCATCCCCAAAGGGCTAGGCAGTGGCTCAGGGAGGCAGAGGCATGGGAATTTGATTGGTTCACTCTGTGCTGGCAGCTGAGTCTGTTCTGGGAGTAGAAGGAACAGAGTCTAAAGCCCCACGGTGGCCAGAGTTCTTGAGTTGGGGGTCCCCGGGCCAAGAAGCATCTGGGAACTGACTGGTTCTCTGGCCCTTGGGCTCTCAGGCACTGCTGAGAGGCCGTGGAAGGGCCAAGACTGGGGCATACAAACGGATCTACCCGCAGTTGAAGGTGCGGGGGAGAAGACCTGGCTGCATCCAGCGGGATGAGACTCTTGGTCGTAGCACTAGTTTGGCTGGGTCATGGCTGGCTCAGCTTGCTTGCTTAAGTTGGTGACCTCAGTGGCTGGAAAAGTAGAGAGGTTGTCAGCGGGAGATTAGTCGCTGACTCAGTAGTTGAAGACCTTTTCCACCGTCTTGTTCCTGATTTTGGTGGAAATTCTTGCTTCTATTTGCTTGGAATATATTTTTCTATCCTTATACTGTAAGAAAATGTCCATTCTTCACGTTAAAATGTGTTTCTTGGAGCCAGCAGAAAGATGGCTTATGTTTTGTATTCCAATCTCTCAGTCCGTGATTTTTTTTTTAACGGGGCAATCGAGGCCACTAACATTGAGAGTTATTAATGTGTGTTCTACTTCTTTATTAAATTCTTCTTTCTTGTCTTGGATTGTTTTCATGATTTTGTTCACTTGCGTGGTGCTTTCGCAGTCTTCATTAATGGTATTGGCCTCTATCTTCTTTAGGGTTCTTGAACACACAATTTCTATTTTGGAGTCCTTTTCTTGTGCTTCAGTTGAATTGCTATTCTCAGAGCCTATTGTAGTAGGGTTTCTGACTTCAGGAAGAGGCACACCGTCCTTACTGTGCGTGTTTATATTTTTTGCGTTTAGATCTAGCATCAGGAGTTATGATGTTTAAGGTGTTTCTTGTTGTATATATCTGTTTTTATTTTTGTTGGGTTTATGTCCTCATTACTATTACTAGTGTCCTATCACTATTATCCAGTGTGGATCTATGCAGGTGGACTATCCTAGTCCCTGATAGAAAGTGCTTCTTCAAATCAGCAGGAGACATAATCAGACAGAGGGAGGCTCAGTGGAAAGGGTCAGGGAGTTAGGGACGGGCTAGAGTTAGCAGTGCCCTTGGTTCACACAAGGAGGCAGAATTCCCCAGGGATGTAGGCAGACTGCAGCAGTACTGTTTTTGTTTGTTTGTTTGTTTGTTTTTGTTTTTTGTTTGTTTTTTGATGAACTTAGTCATCTGCATTCTATTGCAACTGTTGACTTTTGTTCTATGCTGTTTAACTCCATGAGGGATTTCTGAGTAGCTGGGTTGGAAGCATGAGTTTGAGGGGTAAATGGCATGCCCCTCCTGCAGCTCTACAGAGTTGTAGAGTGGGAACAAAGCCCACACATGACATCACAGACAGGGAGTAGCACTTGTAAGAGCAGGGTTTGGCACTCTTATGGAAGCAGAAGGAGAGATAAACTTATGGGGAATTTAAGGGAAAATGATGATAAACCTGAATTAAATCCTTCATTACTAAGGATTTGGACCTTGAACCCTGAAGAAAACAAATCCCATTTTCTCCTTTGGCATTCTTTATCATTTTATTCTGTCATTAAGTTCCCTTACACTTATTGTTTCATTTTCTAGAGCTCATTTACTTGTTCTCGCTTCCAGCTAAGGACACCTTATATATGGAACCGCTTCTGTATTGTTCAGGGTTCTATATAGATTTATTAGAGAGGAAGAAATATGGAAATGTAAGACTATCATGACTGTGATTACTGTCTTAGAAATTATCTTTAACAATTTCTTGTCAATTTTTAACAGTGACACAGTCTTTGAACATTACTCTGCTTGGAGTAGCTTTGGAATTAAAGAATTTCTTCAGGCAGGTTTGGTTGGTCCTGACACCTGGGTAGCATGACAAAATGCATCCCGTGCCTCATCAGTAAAGGTCTGTCACAGGTCAGTATGTGCAATGCTCATGACACATCTGATCAACTAGTTTCCGATGCATTTTCTCCTTTCTGTGTAGTCATGTGGAAACTGCATCCCTTGGGTCCTTTGGTGAACTCCTGGGACTTTCTGTCTGAGGATAAAGCCAACCTAAGGATAAATCAGTCACATGATAGGTGCAATTCTCTAAGTAGTACTGCAAATGGAGTGGAGGAAGTTGTCAGAGTGTTTTCTAGCAAAAGGAAACAAAATATGAAGACCATGCAACAATGTTGTTTTCTTATTTGTATTGAGAGAGATTCAGTATGTAACAGCCAGCCTCAAAGTATTAAGTCTTAAAATAAAACTACTATTTCATTCACTCTTCCAGAGATGTGTAGTTTGGTCTTAGTTGGGCTGAGTATTTTGAGACTTAGCCAGGTTCATTCCTGTGTTTGCAGTTAGCTGTAGATCTATGATGGTACAGCCGAGCTGACAACTACTCTAAGTCTGCTAACAAGTTGGTTTGGTTTTATTCATTTGATGCTATTCCAAAGACTCCAAGTTTGCATATCATTAATTTTGCTGTAGTCTCTTGGGTTATATGAAGCAACAAAACCATACTAGATCCAAAGTTACCCTATGAAAACAATGCTGTGTCACATGGTAAACAGAGTGCAAATAAAGGTGTTAATAGTTGTGATCACTTTTACTAGTGTTTTGTCTCTAGTACTAAATTATTTAGTGGACATCCTGTGCATACTTTGTGGGTTTAATTGCTTTTTCTATTGTTTTTCAAAGTGAATTTTACTCATATGCTGACACAGATAATGTTGGATATTCGATTTCAGATTTTACATTTGTTAAAGTAGTAATTAAGTGTGTTGTTTCCCCAGAAGAAAAATGATATGGGTCCATTTTTTAAAATTACATTATTAATTCTTATTTTCTCTCTCTGCTTAATTTCTTTCTACTTAACTACATTATTACAAAACTGAGAGTATTAATTTAGTTGTTAACATACACTTGCTTTTAAGCATTAGTTTTTTTAAAATGATGTTTTATTTGTATTTTGGATGATAAGACTAGAAAGGATTACTAGAAATAGGAGGCTAATATATGTAATATATTATTATATATTATTATATTATATTAATATGATATACTATATTTATACATTATATTGCATATTATTATATATATTATATGTTAATGTAATTATATATAATTTTCCACACTGAGACAGGACCATGCTATAAGTTATGATATTAGTGAAGCCTGTTGAGCTGAGCAGTGTATAACATACAACTGTCCTTGCTAGCTCTGCAGTAGTTGTATGTGGATGCCAGCAATGAGTGATGGGCTTGGGGAGTGGGAATTCATTAGACTTTGATGTACAGTCTGCCAAAGAGACACTGGTGAGTAGGCAGTATGGGCAGGTGGGCAGGGTTATCATTTAGGATTGCATTCAAGCCACTGTCTGCATGTCATAATCTTCAAAACTGAGAAAGAACAGCAGTATGCTGGCATTTGCAGACCCAGGCTCTGGTCATAATTTTGTCACTGTTATGTCATCTCAGGATATTTGTAATCCTCTGGAATTCAGTTTCTTCTTCTCTGAGTTGAAGGTGGAAACACTTATGTAAGTGTAAAAGAATGATAGCAGGTGTCAGTACTGTGAGAACATCTCATAGGAATGTATGACATTCTCAAAGCTGT
Source organism: Mastomys natalensis (assembly GCA_021653895.1). NCBI lineage: Eukaryota > Metazoa > Chordata > Mammalia > Rodentia > Muridae > Mastomys > Mastomys natalensis. The sequence continues at coordinate 964,245 of JAJTUV010000694.1, forward strand.
CAGGATGAAAGAGAGAGGCAGCTAACCTGTCGCCATGAGACTAAGTCTATGTTGCTGTTGTCGTTTTGACAATGTCTTATGTGCACATGCTAGTCTTAAACTTTCTATATAGCCAATGATGGCTTTTGATTTTGATCTTCCTAACTCCACCTCTGTAGTACTGGGATCACAAGTATTCACCACTATACCTACTTTGTTGTTGTTTTTGAGGTTCTGGGACTGAACTTATGTTTCATGAATGATCTAAAATCACTCTATCAACTGAGCTACATCCCCGGCATTGTTTTGCTTTTGTGTTAGGAGAGTATTTTATATAGCCCAGATTGGGCACCAGCTCATTATGTGACCAAGGATAACCTTGAACTCTTCATCCCCCTGTTTCTACTATGCAAATAATGGGATTTCAGCCATGTGCTGCCACGCTTACTGAGAGTAAAAGTCTTATGGAAGTTGTATACTTTGTTTACGTGTTGAAAAGATATATGGACCATTTCAGTCAAATCTTTCAAACACAGACCTTTCCAATGACAGTATGTGGCTTCACTGACTTACACTTCCTCATCGGATCCATTCTCTACTGAGGACTTGAGGAGATGAAGGCAAACAATTTTTTGGAGGAGTAGGATTTCAAGACAAGGCCTCATTATATTATCTCTGGCTTATTATATAAATCTGCAGGCCTCGTACTCACAGAGCTCCACCTGCCTCTATATCTGAACCACTGCTGTGGGATTAAAAGCATTAGCCATTATACCCAGCACAAGGCAAATTTTTGTGGATTGAGTGAAAAATATGCTTCTCCTAGCTTGTCCTTGACTACTTTTGATAACAGACTGAGCAGGAAACTTTATATCAACAAAAAGAGTTACAACAATAGCCAGCAATAAGCAGAATGAAGGTGTTCTTTTAAACTTACTGGGGAATTTGGAGTTCCTTTGAGTGAAGAAAGCAGATTTTTAATTTCTCGCCTTGCATAATGTTTCATTGAAAATCTCAGTCTCGTTTAAAAATGAAGTGAATGTGAATACATTCCAGGCAGAGCAAATCACCTTGGAGTCAATGTTTTCACCCCCACTAAGCCTTCATAGGAAACACAACTGGAAGTTACATCCAGATACTAGTGGGAAGGGTGGGATCCCTGGAATGTTTCACTAAAAACTCAGGGTAGATGAAACCTCACTGCATTGCTTGTAGTGAAACTAGCAGTAAGCTGCATACTGATCTACTCTCTCCTTGAGGTTCAGCCCTAGGAATTGATACATGAACTCCAGTGTTGCAGGAGGCCTAGGTCTAGGAATTCACAAGTACACACAGTATCTGCCAAGGTCCGGTCCTAGAAATTACCATGTACCACAATGTGGTATGCCAAACTTTTCCACGAGGAGCCCAGATGGTTAGCTTTGAAACAACGAATAAATGGCCAGGCAGTAGTGATGTACTTGGTACCTTTACTCCCAGCACCCTGGATGCAGAGGTAGGTGGATCTTTGAGTTCTGAGGTCAGCCTAACACTTACTTCACTGAGATGCCTTCCTGTCTTCCTTAGGGAGACAAGATTCTCTTTCTGTGACCCCTTGGCTCTGTTAGGATGGGATCTCTCATTTGTTTCTTCCAAATATACAGGATAAATCATTCTGACCTCCTTGGGCCAAGTTTCCTGCATTAGAGCTGTGGTTTACTTTTTGTGGCTCTGACTTAGCTAAAATAGCTCAACTTCAACACCAGCTTTTAGCATGAGGGTTTCAAAATAATGACTAACTCGCCATGTAAACCAGCACAGCTCTGGAGGTGAAGGGTTATTCTGTACTCATGACCCATGAAGAACCCCAGCACCATCTTCCTAAGTACTCATAGCAGTCTTTCTATCAGTGAGTTCAGAGGACATAGTTAACCTAGACATAGACCCACATTTTCCAGAAAAGAACTTCAGAATATGAAGCAGCCAAATAAAAATGCATTTCATCTGCTCTAGCAATGGCAATGATTGTGTCCTGCAGAATGCCAGAGCACAGATTTAGGTGACTTTTCCCATCAACCTTCACTGAGTTCATTCTAAGCCATGTCATTGATTTACCATGTCAGGGAGACATCGGGAAACCAGGGTAACCACTTGCTTATGAACTTCTAAACTATGCCTAAAAATTGAAAATTGTACTACAGAAAAAAATACCACTTTCTTCTAGGTGGCAGTCTAGCAAGAATGTGCACAATATCACATATTGTTGATCTGGGCTCTAAACGAAGTCAAGAAGACAAGCCATGAGAAAGAAGGAGGCAGAGTAGGTGGGGAGATGAGCTCTAGGGAGAAGGGATTCCAGAACATTTCCAATACAACAATTGGGCCTCCGTACCCACCCCTCTGCTCTTCAGCTCTTAACCCTCCTGTCATCTGTTTTTGGCACTAGTTTTGGCAAATAGTTGGTTTATGGTAACACCATTGATTAATAATATACTGCCTTGTGTTGCATCTTTTATTCAAAGGAACATAACTCCACTTCTTAGTTATCTTGACAGTTTAGATAGTAACTTCCATTCATATTAATCTCTCTGGGAATCAACAAATCTTCTTTGTCTTTTTTTCCATCAGTAAGTTAAACAAATAATAGTGTTTCATTTTATGATGTTCTTTGATGATGCCTAGTCAACGACCTATAATGAGGGATAGGTTTGGGGAAGAGATGGCTTAAAAGGCTATCCTTTCATTGGTGTCTCTTATTTTATATTAGGCATATATGTAAATCTTACATTCTACTTAGAGTCACACTGACTTTTATTTCAAAGTTCTCAAAATATTTTCAGCAACAGTTATGTGCAAAGGATTGAAGAAGACATGCATCTTTGCTTTGCTACTTCATGTTCCCCTTTGATGTAAACCTAGAGGTGCTGACAGAAGGAGACAGATAGTTATTTTGAGAGTTATATACATAGAGTTGTGATGTTATAAACACTAACTAAAAAACTGAACATACTTATTTCTCAAATTATCTCATAATTGATTGTTAAATCAGAAATACTTAAAATTGAAGGAAATTTCTACACAGAATCCAGGGAGAGCACAGAAGAGAGGAATACCATACATAATTCCTGCACGTATATATGTTCCTGGATCCTTTTGGATAAAGCCACCTTGAATCCCTTCTTTTCCCTACAAATTCATCTCCTCACCTACTCTGTCTTCTTCCCCTCCTAATGACTCATCTCCTTGCCTTCTTTTACAGACCAGGTATTGTCCACATGCTTGCTATATTGAAGCCTAGGAGAGAGTGGTGTTTTGTCTATAGTACAATTTGCAAACTTTAAGCACAGTTAAAAGGCTTTAAAGAATTAGAAAGAATAAGAGCTTGAATATAATACAAATAACCACTTGGCCCCCAAATGTACTATTTGGCCAAATGAAGATCTTATCATGGTCAAGCAGGTGCTTGACATTTGGTTTCTCCTGCAGGAAAAACCAAGCAACAGGTGTCTGATTTGAAGTGAGTGAGCATGAAAGAATTCAGAACAAGTAAAAACACATACAGCGACTTCTGTGGAAATTCTCCATTATCCTTAAATGTTACATTGATTTTTATTAGAATCTCAATTTATCAATTTTAATTTCAGGATATAGTGGAATTGAAATCAACTCACAAAATTTTATGCAGATTTGCTTTGAGAAAGTCTGATTATGAAATTCAGGCTAGCCTTGAAATTTCCTTCCTCCATCTCCCATGAGTACAGCTACATTATCATGCCCAGAAAAGGCTCTTTAAAAAAAGTTTCCATTGATTATCTTAGAATTTTATGCAGGATCACTTCCATCTATCAGCTCCTCCCGGTTTCCCCATATACAGTTACTACACAACTTCAAGGACTCTCCCCTTTTTCAAAACAAAACAACAATAGCAACAAAACAATAAAATAAAACAAACAAAGCAAAACAACAACAACATGAGGTCATATTCGTGACTACTCCGGAGTGTGGGGCCTGCCTGGGATGTGGCTGATAGACCAAACGTCAGTCCATTGAAGAAAACTGACTTTTCCTCATTCAACAGCAATGCCTAAAGACTCTTGACTAGAGGTGAATCGCTGTGGCTACCTTCCCTCTCTTGGCTGTGATCTAGTCTGGCTTGTGCCTGAGCAGGTTTTTTGCATGCTATATAGTCTCTGTTAGTTCATACCTGTATCTGTCCTGTTGTGTCTGGAAACACTGTTTCCTTGAAGTCATCCACTTTCTTTGACTTTTATAATCTTTCCACCTCTTCCATCTCAGGTTAGAAGTCATGTCCCCTGGGATAAAAACTACTACTATTCTTCTAAAGAAATGCAGTAATAAAATGATTCTTAATGACATATTGTTATTACTCATAGATTGGTGCATTGCTCAACTCTTACTAGAGAATGTTGTAATTAGCAATTAACACAGGAACCCATAACTGAGCAATATGCAAACAATGAGAGGCTTTGGAGTGCTCAGTCCCAAGTGTGATGTCTGCATTACTTCCTGCCTCTCAAGCTTCTGGAATCTGTCCAATACAACTCTTAATATCTGAAATTGCTCTCCTCTTTTTATTGATGGAGACACTTGCATTTCTTTCCGTGATGTAAGGCAGACAAGGAGAAACTTCAGCATTATTAGGTCAGACTTTCATGTTCATTTTGACTTATGGTAAGGACAGTCATTCTCAGGATAAATCTGTCCACATAATAAGAATTGTCATTGTAGGTGTTACTGCCACAACCCTGAGAACATCAGGAGCAACCAATGGCATACCACCAAAAGTCAGTGTCTACTCTTAATCAGTCCATAAAAGAAAATTGGGGGTGCTGATAACATAAAGGTGACTTTAGAAAAACACCCTCTAGTTCTTTAACAATACAAATAAATAGATGCATATAGGTAATTAATTAAATTTACCTCCCACAATAGAGTCTTTTGTATTATTTAAGTTACTGAAATTCCATCTTAGTACATGAAAACTTTTGAGTCCAAGTGAGTAGAGCCCCATATCTCCCTATGCACTGAGAATAAAGACACAACTCTATACCAATCGCAAAATCACCCTGCACACCAACACACCTTCATCGCTTCCCATATTGTAGGCACCAATACTCAACTGTTTAAATCACATGAATCATATTATTCCCTGTCTTCAAATCTCATAGTCTGGAGTGAGGATTGCCAGAAAAAGATGTTAGATGAATATGACAAAGCTGGGAACTGTTATTTCCCAGGGTAGCGTTTTCTGTTGGCTTTCCAGAAGAAGAAATTGAGATTTGATTGGCAGAATGAAGCGGAGCTCATTACTCTCAGAAGGTTGCCACTATCAAATAATGAGAAACATGTCAAGATTCTGATTCACTCCAACTTGTACTTTCTTTTTCTTCTGGCTTCTTTACTTTCAAAACATGACCCCAGGTTTATTTCCTTGCTAAGGAATCCAACAATACTTTGGCTTTCCAAGGCAAATTCTTTATAAGGGACAGTTTCCATGTCCATCTTCATAACTCTTCCTTTGTGGGCCACTCTAACAGGATCTTGGATTTCCTTTAACGATCCAATATGTTTATGCACATTATATCTACAGGGAACTTGACTATTAACTACTTTTCTGACCTTCTATTCCCACTTTCCATATTTTCTTTTTCTCAGCTTCACCTGTAGTTGCATAATGTCAAACTCCTACAATAAAAATAAATTGTAAATCCAGAGGATACTTACAGTAAATTACGATGAATCTATTCTAGTAAAAAAGGCTATTATAACAAAGATAGTAGTGAGCACAAAGGAAAATTGGAAAGGAACACTATCTTTCCTAAAATGGATGATGGACATGGGTACAGTAATGGTAGATATGAAACCAGATTCAAAGAGTTGCAGATGGACTTTACTGGGGCATCTACTTGAGTTTGGTGGGAGACACAACCTTGACCAAACCAAGTGAGGCTAGCAGCTCTCAAAACACAAGAAAAGAGGACATTACTATAAGAGTTCCTATGAAGTTCCAATACAGGTCTTTCATACAAGCAAGCAAGCAAGCAAACAAACAAACAGATAAACAATCTAACCTGTAGAGGGTGTCTTCTCTGACTGACAAATGGTGATGAGCTTAATTGTAAGCACATTGGAGAACTCTAGTAGATAAGCCAAAGGTTATAGGAGGGTAGCTTCTGATTGTAGCCACTGTCTTTTTACACAGGGGCTTCTGCTAGTATGCTCTGGGTGCCTATTTATGCCCCATTGTTTTGTTCTGAAAGTATAAAATATTTATGACCCCTTCAGAGTCCCATCCCATCATTTGGTCATGTTATTTCATTTGGGCAGTTTCCAGCTAGCTCACTGTCATGGATGGCCTATGAGACAGGTGAGGGGGGAAAGCACAGAGAATATTACAGAGAGATGGTTTGTAATTATTTGGGGCTACAGATAATTCAGTGTGTTGAGATCATAAGACACATTTTGGGAGTTGCAGAAGGTAGGTTCAGAGAGGTTAGGCAGGAGCTAGATCATAATTATTTTTTACCTGGCAAAGAAACTATGTTTTGTGGACAATGGAAAACTGGACAGTGGGAAATTTGGAATGCTTTGAGGTAAAGAGTGATTGATGAGATTTAATTTGAGAAAATCTTCTGGAAGCTCTGTAGAAGCTGGATGGTAAAGAGTGTGATCATGGGCAAAATAACAAAGAAGAAACATGTTACATCAATTTATGCTGAAACGAAATGGAGTATAGCCAATGTGATGTCAGTAATGCAGAAGAAGAGATACTGAAGATAAAGCAGAGGTACGACCTGATGCTGTGCTGGGGAAAAACTTGTGAAAGATGATTTACAGAATGGTCACAGAGCTTATAGGAAAATCAGAAGAGAATAGAGAGAATTCCTTTACTAAAAGGAATAAATTGTTGTCTTAGTGCTTTTTCTATTGTTAACGATGACATTTCCCTTCCTGATTCTAACATTCTTCTCAAACACTAGATTCATCCCATCTATATATTTCCAAACTCCAACCCAGCACTAATTGATAAATACAAATTGCAGTATTACCCATGATGCAAATGTGAAATGCTACCATCTGTGAACCTATGAAATCAAAGCAAGATTCATATCTACAATATAGAATGATGGGGCAGGTTTGCAATTTATATTCTCATTTTAAAAGCAGATAGACAAGTGTAGAGACTTATTGAGCCACAGTGAGTCTGGATCTGGAAGTGTAGATGTTAAATCTCACAGCTCTAGGTCAGCATTTGTTGTGTGCTGATAGAGGGTTGAGCCCCAACTCTCCAGCAGCCCTATGGATTTGCTGGCCTTCAGATCTTTCTTTCAGTCTATCGATTATGCCTCTTGCAGGCTGGTGCTCATGCTAGTAGTTTTCTAATTCTGGATCTCAGTGGCTTCCCTGACTCTAATAAGCACTGCCTCATTGGATGACCTCTCTGGTAGTGACATCCTGAGAGAACTGTCCCTGGATTCCTTAACTTTTCTGGAAGCTCACACAATCTCGTACGTTGCCATTCTGTTTGGCTGTAGAATTAGTCATATGAATGCCAAGGTCTGTCCTATGCTCAATACAGAGCAGTGGTTCAAGTCACTTCTGGACTCACTTGAAAAATTGCTGGGATCGTGCTAACCTAGGGAGTAGTAGCTGGGGAAAAGGTTCCAAGATTTTCTGAAATGATTTTGCATTTATAGTCCTTTGGATCTGAGATGAGAGGATGCAGAGATGTCTAAAATATACTTGGGAATTTTTACATTGTCTTATTCATTGATATCTGGATCTAGTTTATCTATGCTTTATTATTATTATTTATTAATTTTGTAATAATAAATATTTTGTAAGCAGTTGTGAGACAAAAGCTACATGCTTATGATGGCACAAGTTATCACATGGTAAGAAAGTCAGTTCATGTGTTTATCTTTTAGACTCAGTCCCACTCACTCCCTCCTTCCATTTCCTCCCTCTCTTTGTCCCCGCATTCCTTCCTTCTTTCCTCCTGCTTACTTTTTTGTTTTCTTATTTATGCATCTGCTGGGGATGGAACCCAGGCCTTATCTATGTTAATCAAATGCTATACCACTTATCCACTTCCTAACTATACTCTCTATCTTCTTACAAAGTCATCAGTAGTCAATTGTATGAGTTATTCCATGTTGACAATGTCAATGTCAATCATCTTCTGAGGACTCCATCTCTAAACATCATGTCTAATTTTGACCTAATTCTCTAAAACAAATAAATAAACTAACAAATTTAAACTTTAGTCTTGAAGGAAAAAAAAAAAAAGAAAGGATTTTCAGAGGAGATATGACAGAGGAGATACAGGGAAAGTTGGAGAAGGAAGTGGGACTACTCTGGCTCATTCATTATACCTCACAATGGACACATCATGTTTCAGAGGTGACAAACTCTAGTAGTAGTCAGTAATATAATAGAATTTGGAGGACAAATTTACCCATTCAGTGTTAAAGCCACAAGAGTGTGAGCATTGGTGAGGTTCTTAATATTACATTTGTTGTTTAGTCCTCTAGCCTCTTGGGACCAGATCTCTGAGGAAACTGCAATTCATGCAGGACCAAAATATCCTTAAAGGCCATATAAAACAGGCACCTCCTCCCAACAGAAGCAGTGCTCAACAAAATTTCAGAAACCTAGTTTTTCACTATTCACACCACAAGAACCCAATACACACATATTATATGGCAAGCAAGCAATGGAAAATCTTTTAATAACTTGTCAATAACATTCAATGTTGATGGTAGAGAGCTGGGAAGAGAAATTCCCTTTCTCTATTGTTAGATTTTCGGAGCAGGCAGCTTGGAACAGATAATGCCAGGCCAGAGGGTTCCATGAAGGGAAGTTTATTTAGGTGGAAGAAAGAGAGCGAGAGCAGAGCGAGAGGTGGAGGTGGAGGCCAGCCATGACCACATGGAGAGAGGGGGAAAGGGTCAGAGAGAACTTCCAGGTGTGTGGGTCACAGGAGCAAGAGGAAGAGGAGGGGCCAGACAGCTCCTATAACTGTAGGGAGGGGCATATCTGGCCATTGCCAGGTAACTGTGGAGGAGGAGTTTAGACAGAATAGTAACATCTATTGCATAGATTATTTGACCTTTACCTCCTTAGGCAGAATTCACATGTTCTGATGTCTGTACATGGGCCATTGTCACAAGACACACTGATGCAGAAGGTTCATTTTCTATTGCTGTCTTCAGCAGACATCATAGGTGCTGTCCTCATATAAGCTTACCTTAGGAAGATGTGAAAGCTATATTAAATATTGAAGGAGATGGAGAGGCCAAAGATGCTAAAACCCAGAGTACAAGCTTCCTGTTACTCAGGAGTTGGCAGAGTTAATTATGCACTTTTCTGCTCCTTTTTGGCATTCAATTCACAAAGATTCTTCTTTTGTTCTTTTGTAGTCTTCTGATATCATAATCATAGTTCTAATTCTGTCTTTTTCTCTGTCTTAAATATATATTTAGTTTTTAGGAGTGGGGTCAACCACAACTTCGATGGAATCTTGAGAGGAATCTTTACTTCTCAAGAGACTGTGACTGAAATGTCTCTGGTGCCTGTGTGTGTTTTGAAAAAGATACAGACACACAGACACACAGACACATACACACACAAGGAGTGGTGAAGGAGTTTGATTTAACTTTGGTTGTCATTTCTGCCTACTAGGTTAACCTGTGGCATATTACAAAAGGAGAAAATTAGAATTTTGAGGCATCAAATACTTTTCCTTAGTCCAACTCTAAAGCATCAAGCTTATTTCTGAAATTCTATTATTGAAACTTATCCGACATATCTACCATCCCCTTCTGTTCAACACACACACACACAGAGGCACGCATGCAGCGCACACACACACACACACACACACTTGAGCCCACAGATGCACACATACAACCACTAAGTTATAAGTGGTTTGAGATCAGTGGTGCTGATTTTCAATTACCTTTGTTTAGCATTATGTCTGGTGGATGTAAGTGATACACTTAAGTAGAAAAATTTACTTATTTTCTTCTTAAAATAAGTACAAAATATTTTATGATTGAAATTCTAAAAAGTCTAATTTCTTTTCTGAGTTCTCTTCCAAGGAGGTCCCACATCCATTCTTGGAGACTCCTCAAACGTATCTGGATAGAAAATAGAGACCTTGTCTGTTAGTTCAGCCCCAAAACCCCAGTTTTCCCCATGTGCTGCATTATCATGTTGTTGAGTCACAGCTATGTTCATAAACATTTATAGACAGTAAGTAGAATGGAAAAATAATCCATGCTTAATGTACATGGTCCACGCATAATATACATGGCCACTCGTGTGGCCCACAGGCACTACTCCTTAGAGAGGGTTTTATATTCCTTTGAAACAGTTTGCTTGATTTTAACAATTCATTTATTTTGGAGGAACTCCATAAAAATGCAGTTGTAAGACTAAGTAACATATTTCTCCAAGTCTGAGATATTCTAATTTAAATAGTGTCATTTAAAGAACATTAATTATTAAACTTGCTATTTAGAACAACTAGCTAAATCTTCAAGGAGCTAGTCTGGTTTGCCATGGATGCACTCAATTTACTCAAATAAACACACACACACACACACACACACACACACAACACAGACACACACACATACACACACACAAAACTTTTGCCATTTGTGCTGGTGGGGGAATCAGTGTTCCTTGAGAACTACTGTCAGTGTTTGCATTTTTTGTGTATAACTTAAGGGTCCAGCCAGTTGAATTCTCTTATCACAAGGATATCTGCTTCCAAAAATCTCTAACAATTTCTAAATTGAAGATTTTTATCAAATAAATAAATAATGAAGTTTTTACCAAAATTAAATGGAAACATGTAAAGTTCATCTGTGTATTTGTTGAATTAATAAATAGATTTTAGAGTCCCATGATGAAAAAAATGCCCCAAATAATTTGCTTTTGAGTTGATCATAGACAAATTAGTTTAACCTAATGAATTATTTTTAAATTATGTTTTACCATTGGGATTATTACAGTGACCTTTATTATCTATGAAATATGAGGTACCAATATTAATCAATATTGATTTTCATACTTTCCTTTTAAGTCAACATCTTGTTTCTAGCCCAGGCTGGCCTCAAAATTGTAATGTTCTGGTTCAAGCTTTGTGAAATATTACATCTTAATAGAGCACTAAGAAGTTGGACACAAGCGAGTGGAGAATTTGAGGCCAGCCTGAGCTGTGCAACAAGATCCTGTCTCTAAACAGTGTAAGAACAACACAGATGTTAATGGAGATGCAGATATAGCAGCTTTTTTTCTTTTTCATTAGTCATCTTTCCTCTATAAACATGTTAATAATGTAAGAATCTTTAACTTCTTCAGCAGCTACTCAACTGAAACATAACGTTGGTGAGATAAGCAAGAACTGGGAACCGGTGACTTCATTGCTGATTTGTGATGTCTTCAATTGCTTATCTCTTCTCAGAGGATGAGAAGCCTCACTTTTACAGGTGAATCAGTGTGGGAGGCAGTGAGTTTGTTCATCTACTTACAGACATTCCTTGGGTCAAACTGGATGCTGGGCAGCAGAAGTTCCTATGCTTGTGTGTACAGCATGCACACATAGACATCACACACACAGAAACACGGATCTATGCTTATCATCAGGTGGCAAGGGAATGAGAACAGACAGAGCTTTGTGTATTTGAAGATGATTCCAAAACTAAAATTGCATAGTAGAGAATCCCTGATTCTGCCTATTGGATGCCAGGAAACTAGCTCGTGTGATTTATGTTTCTCAAATTGATCACATAATACACCAACCTACATGTGTGCTGGGCAAGAACTTCCAGATTGCACACACACCACTTATAGGTCTCATTGTAAGAGAACCATGTGCCATCAGACACATGAAGTGAGGTAGGTTTCTGACAACCAGCATTAATTCAACGAATATTTCAATAGCTGTGCAATGGGACTCTTCTTTCCATGTGACATGCCATTGCAGAGTTACCATCTGACACCTAATGAAAACTGACACCTGACTACTATTTGTTGGAAATGTTTAGGAAACATGTGGTCTATTTATTTGAACTGGCAAGCAAAACCTTGAAATAATTCATAGCCTACTTATGCTAACAGGCTTTATCTGAATTACTGAAGCTGAAATATACACAACATTATTCAGTAAAGAACCTGACTTAGGACTCATCTTTCTCCCCTTAAAATCAATAATGATGATCTAGTTTAAATGGAATATCATTCCTCAGCATAGTGAATTAGTGTCTTTAATTTGAACTTTATTGGTGGTATACCTTAGTTATTAAGTGCTTTTAATGTATGTTTGGCTTTGTTTTAGTGACTCTTATAAGGAGTCTATAGCTAGCATTAAGCAATGCTCGAGGCTCACAAGTACTTTTCTTTTGAATAGAGACCTATAAATGAGTTTTGTTAGGCACTAATGGAGAGATATTAAGAGATGTCTTGATTTGAACTCTGGTTGTCCAAACTCTCACCAGAGTACAAATGTGAATGTTGATACTCAAACACTTTAAACTTGAAACATTTGTTTAACTGAACTGTGCACAAATCTCCTGATCTGCTGAACATAGGAACACTACCATCATCAGAGTCACCATTATTCTCACTATCACATCCACCACAATCATAATCATAACACCTACATCATGGGGCTTTTGTGGATAACTGGTTTTAAGTAGAAGGATCCTGCTACATAGTAAATAACTGGCATAAACAAATCATCATTGTCACTTTTTCTGAGTTTCTTTTTTGAGATTATATTATAATTATATCATTTCTCTTCCTCTTTTTCTCCCTCCTAACCCAACTTCTCAGATTAATGAGGTTGTGGACCTTGAAGGAGAACCTACAATGACCATTTTATTAGACCAGCATAATCCCTACTTATACTTTAAACACTTGTTCTTACCCCCACAGATAAGTGCAGTTCTCATCCCTCATCAAGGAAATTTTTCTTTCCCACAGAAAGCATTATATGTAGAGGAGCACATGAATAGTCCTTGTCTCTGAGTAGCTAAACGAGTCCATTTGCCTGGAGGTCTTACCTATTTCTTGTAACATGGACTACCTTAGAGTTGGAAAGTGGTCATTTAGTCCTTAAAGTCTCTTTCTAGAAGTTTCTTGACATGGATGTCAGGCATGATTCTCTTTCAGTGGTCCATTGCACTTGATTTTTCATATAATTTTCCTAATCTTGGTTCTTAATTTCCCTAGAATATTCTGTTAGCTCAGCTTTCTTCAAAGAACATTCTAGAATCTTTTGCTGTGTTGCCTGGACCCTTGTGTCTGTCACCTGTGGATTTTTTCTAGTCCAAAAAGGGAAATCAGAACCTTTCTGAGGAAGAAGATGGCTGGTGGGTGACTTCAAAGACTTAATTGTATTCTGCCATTGTTATTCCCCATTAATGCCTGAAGGCTTGTTGAAATATGCTTCAGACCTATGTCACAGAACCAGCAAAATAGCCTCATCTGATGCTCCACTGGGGTTCACTTGACCCTTGAACATCTCCCGTGGTCGTTCGATCTCAAGCTTTTCAGATTTTGTTCTAGTGCCTTAGAACTGCTGCCCAGAGGATCAAGGAGACAGGGAGGGGGCTGGGCTGCAGAAACATTAATGGACACAGGTGCCCTGGAGGGAAAAAGACAGCAACCTGCAAAGATAACATAATAGGAGAAGAAGAAAAAGCTAGGCAGTTTTAGCTTGTAGCCAGCACAGAATGTTCTCTGTGTGAAGATTTCTTTTAAAATACCATTTGGAAAACTGCTTGAACTCCCATTGAAAGCCAGGCTTATTTCTTATCATGTGGTCCATGGTAAAGAGTTGCTGATCCAGTTTCAGGTTGTATTAGCATGTAGTACACATAAGCTTCCCTCTCCAAACTCACAAACCCCTCTAGACAGATTTTTCTCTCTTCTTTTTCCTAGAGTATCTCAAAGCTTTTCTGGGATGCCAGGGAACATGAATTATTCACTATACACATCACAGAGTTTCAAAGTATACCTTTAAAAGCAAAACTGCTTAAATCACCCAATGCTCTGCTACAGCCTTCATTTTCATTAACTGGTCAGGCATCTTGCAGAATCACCACACACCTTTCTTCTTCACTTCCTAGCATTCATCTGGTTCCACTGCCCAGTTCTCATTTCCTGTCACAATGTAGCATGGATTCCTCCTTTCTTGACTTGGGCAAGCACAGCCCACGGTATGGTTTGTACTGTGCATCATTTTCAGTTTTAAACATTTCTGCCAGCACACAAGGAGGTTTTTAATACTTCACTCAGTGGATCTTCACCCATCTGCAAATTCTTCTGACAGAAGAATTCACAATGTACTTGTATTTCCTTGTTTTTTTCATTTGTTTTGTAGTGCGGGACATGGACAGCAGTTGAGTCTTCTATACAAGCCCTCCTTCATTAAGGTAGACCTTGGCATCTTTCCTCAGCATTTGTTAGAGTTGCAGCTCATTTAAATCCTTTGTTGGCCACTATCTCAATGCGTAATCCTGGGCTGTTTTTTCTTGTTGAAAGGAGGACAAGAGCAGCCTAGCAGCATGGCGAAGCTTCAGCTGCAGCAACACCAAGTACGAAGAGAGCACTCGAGTAATGGTGTAAAGAACATGCCTCAGAAACGGCAGTCGCTTGTTTAATACTTAAATTCTAGAGATCCTGGTCCCATAAAGACTGACGTCGTGGGGGGGGGGATACATACGAGGGTGGGAGGTTGAGGTACAGGGAGTTAAGGGGTACACAACGTGGCATATGGAGGAGGGGGAAGATAGGAGTTCCTGGAGGGTAGGAGAAATGGGGTAAGGGATGAGAACATCTGAAGTTAAAAAATTAATAAAAAATTCCAAAAAAAAAGGCACCTAATAACTTCTGCTTTCAGGAAGTGGCAGAACTCTCACATACAACCTTGGTCTTGTTCTCTAGAGGTAGTCCACATTTGTTTATTACAAAGTTCATCATGCAAGCATAGACCAAGAAGGTTAGAGATATGCTAGCTGCACAAGCTCGTTTGGTATTAGCACCACACAGCTTTAAAAAAAAAAAAAGAGCGACAGCAGTAACTTGAAAAAGGAGCAAAGATGATATTTCTCTGAAGTGCTAGGTGGGGACTTAGACTTGCTTCCCATCAGACTTTCATTTATATCCTCTAAGGCCATATCCAGTCGGATTTGGTTTATTTATTTCATCAGTGACTCATTTTATCTAATTGTTTTAACCTGATGCTTACAGTCATTTTCTATCTACCTATGCTATCTCTGTTTTCTCTTTTTCTGTTGAAAAAAATGTTGAAAATGAAATAGCTGGCCATAGGCAAGGAAATCTGATGTTTTCCAGAGCAATCTTTTAACTGTTCCCTCATTTTATTATGGAGAATTTAGCACATAATGAACCGTAAGTAAAAAAGGCAACTTACGATTCAAAATACTAAAAAGGTTACCTATGACTAGTGCCGTTATAGGCTCTCAAAATGCTACTGACAAATGCTGGTGCAGATGTGGGTGAAAGAGGAATCTTGTTGCATTGTTCATGGGAGGGTGAATGATACAGCCACTATGAAATTCAGTGTGCAGGTGTCTCACAAAACCAAAATGAGAAGTAACCAAAATGACGAATGTGTGGACATACCAAGACTCTAAGTGGCAAACCACAGAGTATTTGCACATCCATGTTGACTGCAACACTGTTCATAACAGCTGAGACACAGGCCAGTCTAGATGTACATCAAGAGATGAATGGATAATGAAACATGGTATGCATACATAATGACCATGAAGAATGAAATTATGTCATTTGTGAAAAAAACTGTGCAAATCCAGAGATAAGTATGTTAAGTAAACAAAATATCAGAAAGACAAATATTTTTTTATTTTCTTTTATCTGCTGAATATATGCACACACATAAATATGTGACATATGTATGCATGTAACATGAATGTAGATGAATTGTGAGTACAGAGGTCATAGGGGAAGGTGAGAACAGAAGAAGGTAATGTGTGGGAGAAAGACCAAATACAGGATTTTCCTCACATGTAGAATCTAGCTTTAACTTTATACATAAGCACACATATGCATATGCTATGTGAAAGCAGAGGGGGACTACTTGGCTTCAGAAGGAAGGGTACTAGAGAGGATAAAAGAGGAGGGTACCACGTGTGGAGAAAAATTACCAGTGTACCATGAGATACACACACACCAAAACACCTCACACACAGGGAGAGGGGTGGAGGAGTTGTGAGGAGGTCATAATAAAAAGCTTTTGTGATTAAATTTAAAATTTTAATTAAGAATAAAATTTTTAAATACATTTAACAATGAAAACTTATTAAACTATTTGAGAAGCTTCTGTGAGTAAACTTTCCCCCAGTTTCCCTGTGTTTCCTGCACAAGTAAGCACTACCTCAGAGTGCTTTCCCTCTCTGGCTTTCTCCACAGTGTTACCACATTTATCTGCACCCCTAAACAGAGACAATCTCTCCCCCTGAGATTGTGGAAATGCTGCCGCTGCATTTCCCATGTTTCTGAGAGAGTTGCTTTTCTGTTCCTCATGATTCTAGGATTCATCTTGACATTTGTGACTGCTATTCCTTCATGGTATTGCTGCACACATTTCATCTGTGAGCAATCTTTCATGGGCATTTTAATTATTTTGTTAAGAAAAGTCTCATTGTGAAAACAAGCATCTCTTTCCTTACTTCCCATGAGGTCTAAACTGGAGTACATCCCATGGTAACCAGTAATTTGTATGTTCATAGCCTTAACTACCAGTAGCCTAAATCAGTAAGTTCTGTATCAACTTAGTACTGAACTTAGTAATAAGTTTAGAACTGAAATATAAAATATCTAGTTAAAATCTTTCATAATGATTGCATGTTTAAATGATATGTTGGTTATATTGGGCTAAATAAAAATGTCAAGTATTACTAAGAGCAGTTTTTTATTTATATACTATTTTGAATGTGGGTATTAGAAAATGATAAATTACATATGCATCTTGCATTAAACATTTTGGGCTATTTTGGGTATAGTTAATGTATAGAAATCTGTGCCTGGAATTTCACTTACAAGCAGTATGAGATGACGGAAACAGTGTTGCCAATCAACTGTAATAATTCTAACGAGTGTTAATACTTACCGTCTCATATTCCAGTCACATACAATATTGTCTTGTTTTTAATTTGTCATATTGCTAGTCACAAATTATAGCTCATTATCTTAACTTGTAACTCTGTGCTTAGTAGTCAGAGTGAATATTTGTTTGTTGTTTATTTTTCTTTTAATGATTCTCATATTCTATCTGTTTTTAATGTAAATTTGCTGACTTCTCACTTGTTGATATGCTGAAGGTGTTTAAAACTATAGTCGTTGTGTTTTATCTAACATTTCTTTCTTCTCTGTTTTCATCTTCTTCTGACAAATTTTATGAGCAGAAGCCCTCAATATTGACACAATCATTCGTGATTTTCAATCCACTAAAATGTTTTCCTTTTGTGATTAGCCCTTGCATCTTTACCCTAAAGTCACAGAGATGTGTTTCAAAGTTTGCTTTTTCTATTTAAGTCTGCAATATATTAGAAATTGCTTTGTGTGTGTGCTTTGGCCTTAGAGGTATAATTTCAGTTTTTCCATATGGACAAGCAATTTTTCCCAACTTCATTTATTAAACAGCCCATTTCCTCCATGGTGAACTGCATCCATCAGAGTCGTAAGCTGCATCCATGGAAGATTTGTTTCTGGGTTCTGTTCTCTGGTGTTGAGTTTGTTTAGCATTGAATGAGTTCTTATTGTTGTATTTATTACAGTTCTGATGAATCTCTTCCTCTAGTAGAGCAAGGCCTTTCTTTAAAAATAATTGCCTCTGGAGCTAGTGAGGCCTCTCTCTGCATGTGAAGTGCTTATCTTCAAGTCTGGCTATGTAGTTTCTGGGACTCAAATGGTGAAAGAAAAGAATAAACTCTCACAATTTTCAGTCAAATATCAAGACTGCAGTTCTTTTCAATTGATTTTGTAGCATTCAAAGTCTATACTGTATACACACACACACACACACACACACACACACACACACAGGTTAAAAATCATAAAAGCACTGATTCTTTTGGCCTTGATTTCACAGATGTGAAAATCAACTTGTTGAAACATTTAAAGAAAACTAGAAAACTGGGCTAAAATTACACTCAAAGTAGAGTTTAATTTAAGACAATTTTATATGCCTTCATTATATGTAATCTCACTCATGATCAGATGATGAACTTTGTTTATTGATGAACTCAAAGTTTATTTGGTTATTTTCTAATGTTTTCAAATTAAGTTTTAAGTTTTATTTCATGAAATGACTTAGTCATACTTTTGTGTGTTCGGAGTAAAATATAAATATATGTGAAATATATGATACATTATTCCTCTAAACTCAAGAGTGTCTTTAAAATTGCATCTAAGTCAATTGTATATTAATGCTTTGTTTAGTTGCATTTCAAAAGTCTTTCTAATGCTGACATTTTGTCTATAGAATCCTTTTGATGTTCATTTTATACAGCAATACAATTATTTAATGATATTTTCTGTCTTCTATCCCAATTCTGATTTAGCTTTACTTTTTCATGCTTGCTGTGATGACAAAAGTATCCAATAAATACCCAGTTGGAATATCCAATAATGAGCCTCCTTGAAATTTTTTTGAGGAGATAGCTCTCTTATTTGAGTATTTAGTGGATCATGTAATAGATTTTGGAGGCTACATAATTTGTTGAAACAATCTTTAGTCTGTTGCTAGTTGGCTCCATTATTTTATTGAGTCAATAATGAATTGTTTCAAATCCTTTCCCTCATCCTCTGTGAGCATTTGATTTTCCATTTCAATGTCAGTATGGTAAATGCCATGATAGGTTTTTAATGCCATATATTTAAGGATTGTTAAGATAAATTCAATCTGATCATTCTCAGATTTGTATTCCAAATGATGCTTACTGCAGTTTGTTCTTTTGTGGTATTTTTTGCATCAGTGTCCTGTGTTTCAGTCCTTATCCTACTTGCCTTTCCAAATGCACATGATTTATTAATTTTTCTTCTCACATCTACTCACTCCTTCAGTATCAGCTTTCTCCCTCGCTTCAGTAGTAGCAGCTTAAAGGAGGAAGGGTTTATCTGGGTTTACAGCTTGAGTCTATCAAGGCTGAAAAGGCTTGGTGTAGCAGGAGTGTGAGTTGAAACACTATAATGCTTCTACAGTTAAGAAGCAAGCAGTAGACAAGAAGTGGGGCCAGACTTTAAAACTTCAAATTCTGCTTCTGGACTTCAGGTAAGGCTCCTTCATGCTTGAAAGGTACTACAACCTTCAAAAACTGAGTCAAAAGCTAGAGGACAAGCGTTCAAACTCAGGAATCTATGGGATTATTTTGCATTTAAACCACAGTAGCTTCCTAACTAATTGAAGGTTGATCCCAAACTTGGTTTTTGAATCCCTTCTTCTTTCTGTTGGTACCACTTCTTTGACAGTCTCACTCAGTTTCATGATCTTTAACTTCTCATCTACTAATGACTGTCAAATTCATATCTCTAGCCCATTTTTCTGCTCTGAACTTAAGTCTCACATATCCACAGCCTGCATAGTACCTCTGCTGGATGTCTAGCTGATACCAAAGGATCCCATTTTAGCACAGAGCTTCTGCTTCGACTGCTTTCCCTTTTAGGAATTAAGAATGCCATTCTTCCAGGTATCTAGGGAAAAAAGGGCCTTTAAGTGTTATGTGACTTTTTGTCATAAATTCAAGCTGTAAGCCAATCACATTGGTCCTATTTCATAAGAAATTAGATTGGGTCACTTTGCATGGTTGGCTGCTCCCACCAAATTCTGATCTTCAGTGATTTGGGTTTTACAATAGCCTCTTACTTGTTTCCTTGCATCTGTTTTACCTCTTTCATCTATTCACATCACAAAAGTCAAAACTGGGTTGTTAAAACACAAATCAGATAAGATATTGAAGCCACATTTAATCTGCTTTGTCCTGGGACTTTTTTCCTACCACATTCTCAGAGGTCTCCCTGGCTCTGGGCTTCAGGCACACTGCTCCTCTTGCCTGGATCCATCCAACTAGACAGTAACTTTAAGCTCTTTTCATTTCTTGTTTTACTTGTATAAAATATTTTCTCTCCAGACACCACATCCTAGCCCTGTCTCTGCAAAGACTTTTGTTCAGTAACTTAACTGGGCTTTTTGCATTCCTTACCACCATGGTCAAATAACGAAACAAATAATAAATAATCTAATGAAATGTCCAGGAAGAAGGGGAGCAGAGTAGTACGCATTGAGATGGGGATGGCATGCAGAGCTTGTGGTAGGATCATAAAGCTGGGACTCCTCATGACTTGGCTATGCAGTAAACAGAGAAGAGAATACTGGTATGCTCTGATTTCCCAAACCCCTTTAAAAAGGCTTTTAACCTGGGACTGAAAGCCCATGGGATAGCAACACTCACAATTAAGATTTGTCTTCCATCCTCAGGTGATCCTCACTGAGTATTCCTCAGTGAATTCACATCAGGAGTGTGTCTATTTGATGATTCCAAATACAGTGAAGCTAACAATGAAGATTAATCATTACATACCTGTCTAGAACTGATAGATTTTTGTTAAAAGTTTCATTATATATACATACTGACTTTTATCAAATTCATTTTTTCTTTCTACAGTACTGGAGGTCAAATCCAGGCTTTGCATATTTTAGGCAAGCAAATACTACTGAGCTACAGCAGATCTTGATTTTCTTATTTGTTTGAAAGAGGGTCATTTATCAAGATGGCCTAAAATTCTCTATTTTTCTACTTTATTTTCCCCAAGTGCTGTGATTATGTGCCCATGCAATTATATTGGTCTTCAAATTCTTTCTGATAAAAGTATTAGCTATAGGAAAATGATAAATTTTATAAGATATATGTTTGTGGCTTTTAATATGATCATTATCTTGATATAGTCTTTTTTCACATTTTTGGATCTTTTGTTGTTATTTTATTTATTTGTATCTAAAATTTACTATTTTGGGCTGAAGATGTAGCTTGGTTGGTAGAGCCCTTGCCTGGTCTCACCCCTAGCACCACAGAAATTGGACATGGTCTCATACACTTGTAATCCCAGCATTTAGTCATTAGAGGTTGAAGATTCAAAAGTTCAAGAACCTTTTCAGCTATTTAGCAAGTTCAAGGCAACAGTGAAATACACGAGGCCCTATCTCATACAAAGCAAAAACAAAAAAAAACAAACAAAAGTTAAATCAAAACCAAACACTCTCAACTGTTGAGGTTTGGTCTTTTGTTTGTACTGTAATGGTTAATACTGGCCCCAAGGCCTGGTTGTCCCCAAGGAAGAGAGCTCTTCAAGTACCCAAGTGACATACTCAAGTGATGCTATGTAACCTTCTCCCCCCACGCCCAGTTATCCCTGATTAGTGAAGTAAGATGCTTATGCCAATATCTGGGCAGAAAAGGGATAGGCAGGGTTCTTGGGTTCCTGGGCTTGGGGCCTGGAGAGACTATGAGGCAGAAAGAAGGTGAAGAGTATAGGAAGATGTCATAGGGTAAGGGATTAAGGGATTGTAGGAACTGTCCATGCAGGCTGTCCAATCAGAGTAAGAGCTGCCCACAGGGAACATGGCTAGTCATAATTCTGGGTCATTGATAGAGAGGTAAACACTAATAGCTTAGAGGTTAGATTTCTGCCAAGCTCTAGAGCTGATTAAGGCTCATTATAAATATAAAGGTTGTATGTCCTTTATCTGGGAACTGAATCATCAAAGACAGAGTAGAAGCACCTGATTGAGATGAAAAATTTTTCTACAACAGCCATGACTACCAATGACAAAAGAGCAAAAACAAAACAAATAATAAACAGAAAAAAAAAGAAACAACAACAACAACGACGACAGCAACAATAAAAATCAGAGCCCCAAAACCCATGAAATTCACTGTTACTTGTCTGTCTTCTTTCAGGTCTGTGAAGCAGTGGCCTTTGTTAATGTTATAAAACAATACACTTTAGACATAGCATTATTCATATTAATATTTTCATCTATCATGTTTATTAATTAATGTTTTCTAATATTTAAATACCACCATATGTTATTATATATGCTATTATGTTATTCTTTTTGATCTGCTGACTATTTGAATAAGCTACTAATACACAGATATGTTATTAATTTTCCCTCATGATTCAGTTATTTATTTATTTATTCATTTGTTTATATTTTCTGTACATATTTGTGAGCTTGGTGCTGTAATATATGCCTTATGAAACCCTTCCACTTATTGTGTTCTCATTTTCTTCAGCTATAGCTCCATAGGTACCTTTGTGAATGGTGTGGTAGAGGAAAAGCAATGTCTTTGGCTAATACATTTTCTGTGTTTATTTTGTTTCATTATCATAGATGTCTCTCTGTTTCTGTTATAATACTTGTTTCATTTAAATTGTATTTGCTTTGCTCTATATAACCTCTTACATTTCATGCCATTTACTCAGAAAAGTTGGCCCATTCTCACAACTGTAATTCTTGAAATATTTGAGTTACTTATTATTATTATTATTTCTGTTTTGTATTCAGATATTTCTCATTTTTTCTTTAATTGAATGATTGATTCATCTTTCAATTAGATTGTACATCTATCTTCATGTGTAGTTTCAAAACATATCTTCTTTTTCACATGCTTAATTATAATTATTTTGTCTCTTTCAAAAATTAAAATTCTTTTGGATAATTTCCTACATCTCACTGAATTTTAAAAAAAGAATGCATGAGCATGTAAGAGACACATGAAGGGATAAGATCTTTTCATTGTTTTCTCCATAGAAATTGTATTATTCAAATTTGTTAATTCATTTATTTTTGCCTTCCTCCTCCTACTAATGTATAAATTCAATTAGGACAATAATTTATAACTGTTGACTTTGCTTTACCCAGTGCATTAGTTTCTATTTCTAGTAAATGCTCATCATTTATAATTAGGTAAATCCTTTAATTGGGCATATCTTGAATTTGCATTTCAGAATCCCTAGATTTTCTGTTTCAATTCTTAACAATTACTTTTTATGATCTTCTACAAGTAATATCTGTTTAGCTTAAATCATACATTTAGTATTTTCTTTAGAAATTATTTTATCTTTGTTTTTCTTTAAAACAGTTCTTTTAATTTCCCACAAAATTAATAGGGAAGAATTTCTTTTTTATTCTTTAATCTTATTTTACAGTCCAGTCTTTATCCCCTTCCGGTTTTCACTCTGATTGTTCCTCATCCCATACCTCCTGCTCCATCTCCAAGTGGATATCCCCTGCCCCACTACCCTACCAGAATTTCCCAATCCCTAGGGTCTCAAGCATCTTGAGGGTTAGGTTCTCTTCTCCACTGAAGCCAAACCAGGCAGTCCTCTGCTGTGTATATGTCTGAGGCCTGGTATCAGCTGGTATATGCTGCCTGTTTGGTGTCTCAGTGTCTGAGAGATATTGGGGATCCAGGTTAGTTGAGACTGCTGGTCTGTCTATGGGATTACCCTCCTCAACTTTTTCCAACATTTTCCTAATTCAATCATTGGAGTTTCTGGCTTCTGTCCATTGACTGGGTGTTAAGTATCTGCATCTGACTCTTTCAGCTGCTTGTTTGGCCTCTCGGAGGACAGTCAGGTTAGGCTCCTATCTGTAAGCACACCATAGCATCAGTAAAAGTGTCAGGTCTTGGAGCCTTTCCTTGAGATGAATCCCAATTTGGTCTGGTAACTGGACCTCTTTTCCCTCAGACTCTTCTCAATTTTTGTCCCTGCAATTCCTTTAGACAGGAACGATTCTAGGTCAGAGCTTTTGACTGTGGGATGGCAACCCCATCCTCCATTTGATGTCCTGTCTTTCTACTGGACAAATTCCCTACTCTACAAATTCCATATCTTCACTGTAGGGCACTTCATTTAGGGTCCCTTTCCTTGAGTCCTGAGAGTCTCCCACCTCCCAGGTCTCTGGTACTTTCTAGAAGGTCCCCCACCTCCTACCTCCTGAGATTGCCTGTTTCTATTCTTTCTGCTGACCATCTGGGCTTTAGTCCTGTTTCTCCCCAATACCTGATCATGATCCCCTGTCACATTTCCCACCCAGATCCCTCTATCTCCCTGAACCCCGTGATTGCTTTCTTCTCCCTCCCAAGTGTGATTTAGGCATCCTCATTTGGGACCTTTGGCTTGTTAACCTTCTTAAGTTCTGTAGATTGTATTCTGGGTATTTTTTACTTTTTTTGGCTAATATCCACTTATTAGTGAGTATATATCATGCATGTCTTTTTGAGTCTGAGTTACCTCACTTAGGATGATATTTTCTAGTTCCATCCATTTGCCTGTAAAACTCAGGATGTCCTGTTCTTAATAGCTGAGTAGTACTCCATTGTGTAAATGAACCACATTTTCTATATCCATTCTTCTGTTGTGGGACATCTGGGTTGTTTCAGCTTCTGCTATCACAAACAAGGTCCCTATGAACATAGTTGAACATGTGATCCTGTGGCATGGTGGGGAATATTTTGGGTATATGCCCAAGAGTGGTATATCTGGGTCTTCAGGAAGATCTATTTTCAATTTTCTGAGGAACCTCCAGATTGATTTCTAGAGTGGTTGTACCAGTTTGTAATCCCACAGCAATGGAGGAGTGTTCCTCTTTCTCCACATCCTCGCCAACATGTGCTGTTACCTGAGTTTTTGATCTTAGCCATTCTGATTGGTATAAGGTGGAATCTCAGGTTTGTTTTAAATTACGTTTCCCTGATCACTAAGGACTTTGAACATTTCTTTAAGTGCTTATTAGCCATTCAAGATTTCTCTGTTGTAAAATGTATGTTTAGCTCTATACCCCAATTTTTGATTTTTCTTTTTTTTATTGTTAGCTTCTTGAGTGCTGTATATATTTTGAATATTATTACTCTATTCAATGTAGAGTTAGTAAAAAAAAAAATTCCCAGTCTGTAGGTTGCCGACTTATCCTATTGACTATGTCCTTTGCCTTATAGAAGCTTTTCTAAGAGGTCTAAGAGCTATTGGAGTTCTGTTAAGGAAATTTTCCCCTCTGCCAATGAATTGAAGGCTTTTTCCCATGATATCTTCTATTAGAATCAATGTATTTGGTTTTATGTTGAGGTCCTTGATCCACTTGGACTTGAGCTTTGTGCAAGATGACAAATATGGACTAGTACCATTTATTGAAAATGCTTTCTTTTTTATTGTATGTTTTTGACTTCTTTGTCAAAGATCAAGTGTCCTTAAGTATGTGGTTTTATTTCTGAATCTTCAATTCTATTTCATTGATCTTCCTGCCTGTCTCTGTAAACCATGCAGTTTTTATCACGATTGCTCGTAATATAGCTTGAGGTCAGGGATGATCATTCCCCCAGAAGTTTCTTTATTTTTTATTTTTGTTTTTATTTTTATTTTTGGTTTTCCAGATTAATTTGAGGGTCGTTCTTTCCAAGTCGTTAAAGAATTGTGTTGGAATTTTGATGGGGATTTCATTGAATTTGTAGATTGCTTTTTGAAGGATGGCCATTTTTATTATGTTGGTTCTTACAATCCATGAGCATGGGAGATCTCTCCATTTTCTGAAGTCTTCTTTGATTTCATTCTTGAGAAGTTTTTGTCATACAGATGTTTCACTTGTTTGGTTACAGTTACCCCAAGTTATTTTATATTATCTGTAACTATTGTGAAAGGTCTTGTTTCCCTAATTTATTTCTCAGCCTGTTTATAATTTGTATAAAAGAAGGGTACTGATTTATTTGAATTACTTTTATATCCAGTCACTTTGCTGAAGTTATCAGCTGAAGAAGTTCTATGGTAGACTTTTTAGTGTTGCTTATGTATACTATCATTTCATCTGCAAATCTTTATACCTTGTTTTCTTTCACGATTTGTAGCCCCTTGATCTCCTTTTGTTGTCTTGTTGCTCTAGCTAGAACTTCAAGTACTATATTGAATAGACATAGGGAGAATGGGCATCCTTGTCTGGTTTGTGATTTTATGGGATTAAATATCAGCAGTCATCTCAGTGTTGCTTTGGAACCCACTATTTCTTTGTTCTAAGAATTTCTTTTTACCATTGCTTCAATTTGAGTCTGTTGAAAGGAAGAACAGAGCTTTAGTATTCTGTGCTTTGGGTGAATTTCTGGTGCTGAGAATTAATGTCTTCCATTAATTTTAGGGAATATTGTAAGCATTATCTCAGCACTAACCACCTAGGTTCCCTCTTAATAATGTCTAAACTTAAGGAGAAGATACTTTGCTCACTCATTATGTACCCTTTTCTGTTTCAAGGTCTCCATTTGCTGTTCATTTTTTATCACACTGACATCCTAGTTTCTTATTTTCTCTAAAAACATGTCTGTTCCAGGGCTCAATTTTTTGAATATATTTAGTGATCATATTTTGAATTTTAGAACCTACTTGAATCTTCTTTGAACCAGTTTGTTAATTTTGGTATTTATTCTTGTTTATAATTTTGACTTATTAAGTATAAATATTGAGTTCAATTTCTTTTATGTGCACATCTCTAGTCCTTCCTTCTCTGTAATTGTGTAAGATACTTAGGATGAGCACTTAAGTGACTGAACCCTTGTTTCTTCAGACATTCAGGGACGTTATTATTGAATTACACAAAGTCATGGATTATATTTTCTATCTCTCTCTTCCACTCTCCTCTCTTTCTCTTCCTCTCTCCTCTCTCTCTTTCACACATCTATCTTTGTGAGCTCTATATCTCTTCAGTGTGTTCTAAGGTTTATTGATCTGTCACCCATACATATACAAAGTTTAGTTAATTTTTCCTTTACCAGATGATATTTTGCTTGACTGAATCCTTAGATATGCCACAGGTATGACATAGCTACAGGGTTGGCTTAACTCCCCATGTTATCTAATAGCAAGACAGGTGAAATCCATGTATGGTATTATAGTTTATTAACAAACTTCCAAAGTCTCTTTAAGCATATTCTGAATCCTTCAGTTTTTATAATCAAATATATTGAGAAATTTCTGACTTGTATTGGAACAGTCTTCCAGTGTATTTTTTTTCTGCAAATCTACTGCCTTATTCAGAAAAAAAAAAAAAAAAAAAAAAAGGAAGCCAGGATAAATACCTTATCTGTGTTTCTTTGGTCTTTGTCTCACAGGGATCAGATAAGAGTGTTTAGTATGTTCTCTGTGTCACTGCTCTGATTACCTCTAAGATATCAGGAAGCTCCAGTCTCTGCTCAGTGATCCTCTCTGTGTTTCATTGTGTTGTATGACATAATATCTGGCCCTTACAGTTCTTGATTTCAAATATGCTCTATTGTAAGGCTCTAGCTACAATCAAGGATGTTTTTTCCCCTTCTCCATTCAGGAACTGTACAATCTACTTCATTATAACACATCTGTTGTGCTTGGATCCATGTTTAAGTCATCCAAAGAGATATAATCTAACATGAAAATATATGATGAACACTAAGAGATGGTGTACGAAAATCATAAAAGTAGCCAATAAACAAGAAACATAGTCAGATAATTGTGCCCATAGATAAAGGCAGGGAAGAGGCCATACTCTTATTGTAAGGTACCTGAGATCTATGTTCGTGCATAGAGGAAAAGGTTTTGGAAATCTTTGCTGTCAGGTGAAAACAACAAAAATGAAGAAGTATTAGTTAGCTTGTTCAAGCTCTTTACAAATACCTTATTAGAAAGTAGATCTGTGCCTCATTTACTAAACACCTGAAAGAACACTTCCAATAGTTGCAACTAGAAGCATCACTGGCTTAAAACTCTATTCAGGTGATAATTGTGCATTAGATATCCAGTTAAGGAGAACACAGTTGTGTCCAGGAGTCTGGCTTAGTGGTAGAGGGCTTACCTAGCATGCAAGAGACCTTGAGTTTGATTCCTCAACCACATAAATAGTATACTGAATGAAATAAGTTTCAAAGGACACAGTACATATTTGGACAGTCTTCTGACAGGTATTGTGCCACACGTCTGTGGTCTTAGCTCCTAAAAAAGTTGGGTATGAGAATCAAAATTTCAAAGTCAGTTTGGTTTGAGATTTCAATGTTATGGTGGTTTTCAATCTTCTGTTCAAATCTGTCTTATTTATTCTTTTGTCATTCTGCCAGTAGCTTCATTCATTTCCATAATTACTTGAAAATGCTCAGTATATATGTGGTATCTTAATTATTTGTAGTTTTAGCCAATTTTCTTTTATTCCTTGGCTTTACTGTACTTTGGGATATCACTGTCAGTAGAAGAAGGAAATAAAATTAGAGACAAGTGGATTTGACCGACAAGTTCACAGAGAAATGATCAAGTGTCAAGTCATTGGTTTAGTTCTTGGTGACCCCAGTGCTATCCTTTTAACCTTGTCTGTATGTTTGATTCTGTGAGGCTATCTAGTTAAATGGGAGAAAGAGCTCTTTTACTGTAAGTTCATGTTGTGTGCATGAATATATACACACAAATAATCTTGAAAAAAAATTAAAATAGATGTGAGGTACCAAGTCCTAGAGTTCAGAAGTGATTTGTTTTAAGTTAATAAGATCAGTATTAGTTGTGTTAAGAATGAGGAATTAGCCAGGCGGTGGTGGCACACGCCTTTAATCCCAGCACTTGGGAGGCAGAGGCAGGTGGATTTCTGAGTTCAAGGGCAGCCTGGTCTACAGAGTGAGTTCTGGGACAGCCCGGGCTACACAGAGAAACGCTGTCTCGAAAAACCAAACCAAAACAAAACAAAATAAAACAAAACAAAAACAAAATAAGAATGAGGAATTAGACCAGCGTCTTGGGATGGGGTATGTACTGAGTAATTGCCTACTAGGTCTTGATATTACAGATCAATTCTACATACTATACAGGTCTATAACATAACATAAAAGATAGGGACATTGGAAGGCCTTTGTTCAATATGATTATCAGGGGATCTTATAAAGGGAAAAGTCCAATTATCAACTGGCATTGCCTAAAACTGTAGAAGAAACAATATTCACTTTTGTCCCTAGCACAATTCTTGGTCCTATTGGAGCCTTATATTTGTCATGAAGTCTTCTGATCTACTTAAGCTCATTCATTCATTTCTTCATGGGTCTGGTCTGCAAAAATTCACTTACTACTTCCTGTGTACTGGTAAAACAAGAAGCTAGACACGTCTGCCAATCCAGGTTTTAGGACGTGATCTGGTGATAACTCAGTCTCCTTATCCTTATCTCCTTGACTTTTAAATACAAGGAGCACTAAATGTATGGCAGTTAAAGGAGGGGCCCTGGATATGTAAGAGTCTCACAGAAAGAGCCACAGAAAACAAGAGACACACTCAGCAACATAAACTGAGTGTCTGTAGTTCAACTTTGACATAGTATAGCATGTCCTCAATATCCTGGAGAGCTCACAGACTCCTGGAAACACTGTAAGGCTTTTATGTTGGAATCACAGTGAATTATCAGAACACCAGTAGCTGAGCTTCTTTACACAGGATTTCTGTTTGCATTTTATCTTCCATACAAGTCAGGCCAAAGAAAATGATATATTTGAATATTTGGGCAAAGCCACAGAAGACTCTTTGAATAGACAGAGACACCTATTCAGTGTTGTATAGAATTGGTGTATTGGTTGTTGTTAAAACTCTATCCATGAATGTCCTGTGTTTTTCTACTCTTAGAAGATTGCTACATGTCAATTAAATTTGTTAAGTAAATTTGCAAGTTTACAACCTTGTTAGTTTGTTCATTTGTTTAATGTATATTCTTCATTGTATGAAGTAGTGTGTGTGCCCAACAAAGCCAGATAGGGTTGATAGCTGAGATGAGGAAACTCAAATATGGATCCTGTTTGGCAGTTATGTGGTGATGTGAGCCCTATGAAGGTTCTGAATACTATTTTCTTCAGTTGTAGAATGTGAACTAAAATCTGCACCTTATAATTACCAGAGAAGCCTGGAACAGGAGTGAAATAAATACCCACAAACCCAAGGTGACATAAATAATCAAATAAGCAAACAGCAGAAGGAATAGAGTGGAGGAAGTCTAAATAATAAATGTAGACCGAATTAGAAGAATGGAATTACCATTAGAAAGTTGCCTCAATGTAGCTATTGCTGAGATTGGAGGTGCATTTTGCTCACTGCTCTGCTGAATGCTTGGGGGGACAGGAGTTAGTGGAAGAAGCTGGTGTAGAAGAGAATAAACTAGGCCTCACATCTCAAGTCTCCATCTTCAAGGAGTCAGACAGTGTGAAGGGCTTTGTATTAGACATAGGAGTTTATAGTGGAGCAGTAAGCAGGAATCCCTGAGCTGGGTGAAGGCTTGCTCTTCAGATTACTTCTCCTTTTCTTGGAGGTGGGGTTAGGTCTCCTATAAGACTCAGACTTTGTGTTGTCTTGCTAGACAAACCAATTCACATGAACACAAGCAGAGAAGAGGGAATTATGGACCATTATGTATTAATGATGGACCCTTGAATGATTAAGGAAGGAGAAATAAAAGTATAAATAATGTCACTAATTGCCTGTGCTGTGTCTCCTCCACCAAAATAAACAATTTCACCACTGCACTTTCTGTTCTGGAAAATTTCTGTATGTTTCTGCTTGCTAATTGTACAAATTGGTTTCTATAGACATTGAGATATCCCCACTGACACTGGGAGGGTCTGAAGAGGAGTAAGAGTATCTCCAGTGGTCAAATCACAAAAGGTTTAAAGCATCTGCACTTAATGACCTGAAACTTAAGGAAGTACTTCTCTTTAGCTAACAGGGTTACACAGGGATAGGTGGTTATTAGATAGGGGTGGAGTGAGGATTGGGAGGGTAGAGGATGGAGAAAGCACAAGAAGAAGATGACCCTGTTACATAGATTTATAAGAGTGTGCTAAAACTCCTGAGTAAAACTTTAAATAAGAATTGTACATAATGCATACTCAAAGTATGTCCCCAAAAATGTTTATTGGATTTGTACTTTTAATGTATCTATAAACTCTTCAATGTATTTATTTCTACCAGGTGTAACTTGCTTTCTATCTCTCTGAAAGCTGACTGGACTGGAAGTTTTGCTTTGTTGTGTTTTTGTGTTATTTTAGTAACAAATCACATAAAAGAAACCCGTATCACTTTATAGTTGGGACACATTTAACCAAATGATCACACCAGGCTGATAGATACTAAGTCATGTTGATTCATCATGTACTTCTGAGCTGATGCAATAAAGAGGATAAATCTTTTTATGGTATTTGTCCCCAAATCTATAATCTCCATCAAATCATAGGCAAATCTCATGAAAACAACAAGAAAACAATGGGGCATATTTTCAAATATTTGACAAGCACACTCCAATACCCAGGGAAAAGAAAAACAAACAAATAGACTAGAGGAGGGTAAGAAATGTACATGTGAAATGGGGCCCCAAGATGACTTCTAGAACTGAAGGGAAATTAGAGAAACTAGAAAGTTTTGTGAATACAGTCTAAACTTTAGTGATGTTACACCAATAAACCTTCATTTCATGAGATGTGCATTAGTTATGTAAGATGTTGGCACTGGGAAGTCTTTCTGAGTTATCTTCATCATGTTTCCAGCTTTTTGTAAATAGAAATCACGTCAAAATAAGTTCAGAAAATGTTTCCAATAAATATGTGAAAATGCATAGGAAGTATCAGCTTCATGTTGTGGTTAATATTTAAAAAGGAGGCACCCTGTCTAGGCAATTACCAGACATCTGTCATTTTCCCTGTGGCTCCAGCTAGCTTAAAACACTGGCCCTAGCACCCACAAGATGCCATCGTGGTAGTTGGCTCTGTCAACTCACCAAAATGTCCACAATGTTCGACTGAACCCCAGACAATACCTGCCATGCTCGTGGCTCCCAGTAGAATGAAAACTCTCAAAGCTCAAAGGCATCCAATTAGTACATATATTTGGAAATGCTCAACTAACAAGATGTCCACACAATTAGAATTGTTAATCCAATTAACTAACCTAGAAATGAATAACTACCTGAGACTGCTAAAGACACGTGGACGTCTCTAGCCATCTTCTCTCCTTCTCCTCTCTCTTTTTTCATCTCCCTCCTTCTCCTCTCTCTCTTCGCTCCTCCCACATTAGCTCTACTGCAAACAATGTAGCAGCAGCAGGAAATCATCCTGCTACAGTTTCGTGTTTAGATTTAAGCAACAGAATTTTGTTTTTGTTATGGGGAAACAGAGACTGGAAAGGGTGCGGGTGGCTGTTGGAAAATGTAGGAAATGTTGGAAAATGTCTCCTCCCATCCTCCTCCCCTCCCCTCCCTTTCCCCTCCCCTCTCCTCCCATCCTCCTCCCCTCTTTCTCTTCCTCCTTCTCCTCTTCCTCCTCCTCCTTCTCTTCCTCTTTCTCCTCCTCCTCCTCCTAACCTTTGCTCAAGGCTGTTTTCTTTAAGCCCCAGAATAATACCTGGCAGAGTGTCAACAAATACTGTTTCCTGAACAGTTGCATGCTGATTTAATGGCACAGGTCATAAGACCACTACTCTGTCTAATGAAAGTGAGAAAAGATTATAGTCTTCCATCCCAAATCATGGGCAGGCTAGGCAGAAAAACCTCAAGTGGACTCTGGCAAAGGTGTGACTGAGGTCCAGGTTAGCCAGGGACATGTCCCAAGAAGCCCTGGATTAGGAACAATCAGGAGAAAGGAGTAGCTCAGGTGGAGGATTTGACATTTGGAGCAACTCTCTGTGCACTTTGAAATTTTCCAGAAGTCTAGGACAGCTTCTTTCCCAGTTCTGACTTCCTCTAAAGAATCTGGGGAGAATTGGGTCTTCTCCCTCCCTTGAAGAGCAGGCTAATTGGAGTCGAGGCAAGCTTGAGCTTGCTTCCTGAGGAGAAACAGAGAGAGTCCATTTCTCTTTTCCTTAGGTGTTTCAAAACAGAGCTTTCCTGTGTAGTCAATAATAACTTGTAATCCTCCTTCCTACTGCCTCCCCTGAGCACTGGAACTGGAAGAACAGAACTCTCCTATTACTAGTTAGAGTACATTCCACCAACCTCTGAGTCCTTGTCTAAATTGTATAATTCTATTTAAGGTGCAGCACAAGTCAGGTACTATGTTGGATATCTGTAATACCAGCACTGGGGAAGCTGAAGCAGAAGAGCTATAAGTTTGAGACCAGCCTGAGATTCACAACAAAACTACATCTGAAAAATGGAAAACCAGACAGATTTGGGATATGTAATTTCTGTGTTAAGACAATATGCAGGGAGACATAAAAACCAACCAGAGTCATAGACAGTTCCTTAATTCCAGGCAGTCATCCTCAAGCTGTTTTCTAGGTTTGACTATTATCTGTGGTTGGGGAGTTCTTTCTGCTAAGCAGGCAGGCATTTATTAAGCCATTCTACACACAGATCCCTTAGTGAAAGGGATTCAAGTCCCTCACAGAGGTTTGCCCAAAGTCCGAGGAACTTGGACAGCATTTGGCTCACAGAGTGGAAGATCAGTCCTATCTTTTCTCCACTGACAGCACTTAGAAGAACTCTGTCCTTCCTTGACTTCTTAAGATTAATCTAGTTTTCCTCAGTTTCCAAGGCTAAGCTCTATAATGGAGGCTGAAGCCAGTTTCAAGTGACCACTGCTATTGAGTGGCACTTTCAGCAGAAAATCAGCTGTTCCCAGAGTTGGTAGCTTAGCTGTTTCATTTCATAATGGGCTAGGGAAAATGGCAGCCTGTTAAACCTGATGGAAAGGATATTTTATAAAAAATGGTTTAAATTGTCTGAAGCTGGTTTTAGAAAGATTAGGTTTTTTTTTTTTTTTTTTTAATGAAAAAATATATGTAGGGCATCTTTTCTGACTTGAAAGAACCCAACAAACACAATTCCTGAGATGTAGATTATGCAGAGAGACTTTA
Source organism: Mastomys natalensis (assembly GCA_021653895.1). Taxonomy (NCBI): domain Eukaryota; kingdom Metazoa; phylum Chordata; class Mammalia; order Rodentia; family Muridae; genus Mastomys; species Mastomys natalensis. The sequence continues at coordinate 998,161 of JAJTUV010000694.1, forward strand.
GCAGATAGATTTATAGATAGGGAGGTTCAGTATAAAAAGCAGATGAGGCCTGGGTAATATGGGAATATGTAAATGAGATTCAGGGTGCCAGCAGTTAATAAGGAGGGACTCTTGAGCTGCCTGCGGAGGAAGGCAAAGTCATATTGGAATGGATATACTTGTATGCCGTGGAGAAGTCAATCTTGTTCTCTCTTCTCCCCAGGCAATGGGAGGTGTTGCAGGGATTCTGTCCCAAGATATAAGAGACAGGGATCATTTAGCAATTTGGGACTTACAGTTTCTTTCATTTTTAGCAGGTAACCAAGAGGCAAATGATATTTTGACCCAATGATAAAGGGATTTCAGGAGTAGAGACAATAACAGGAGACATGATCCTTCTGAGTTATGTGGATACTATTTCCCCTGAGAACACCACAGAAACTTAGAATTCCACCAAGGAACTCTGAAGTCTGATTTTTATCAACATCCAGACTGTCAAAATGCCTTCTGTCTCCTCTAGTCTAAACAGACCACAACCTCTCCTGGCTCACGTTCAATCTAGGTGTAGTCGCCATGCTTGCCTCTATCTAGAGCAGAGGATCTCAGCCTGTGGGTCACAGTGTTAGGAAGGTTGAGAACCGCTGGTCTAGAGAGTTTAGGGAAAGTATTGACCCTGACAGCCCTGCAGATCCACTGCTAAGAAGAGAATAGCAGCCTCCCTACTATAGACTCCCTGTGGAGAGCTGGTGTCACAAGATGGTGGCTGGAAATCTGCCAGCCCTAGCTTGGGCATTGCTGCGCCATGATCAGGGCATATAGATCTGGCATTACTGCGCTTGCATATTGCTTGTACTAAGATCAGGCCGTGTGACGTATGGGCGGAGCACCAATCCAGAATGGCTTCTGATTGGAGGAGACAGAGATTTAAGGGCGGGGAACAATGGTTGGCGGGCTTTTTTGAACGTTAAGGGTTCCTGAATAAACGGTGCTGAGAAGGAGTTCCCGTGTCTGTTGTCTTCTGTTTGCTGGTCGGATTGGGGGCAACAACTCCCAAGAGCCTAGCTCTAGCAAAGTTTAGGTGAGATGCAAAACACTGAGCTAACATGGTACAGTTTGGTTGTAAAATATTCACTGTAGGCCCATGTTGGAAAGTGGTTGAAATCTGCAGAAGGGAGAGCCTTTGGGTGTTTTGCAGTCATTGAGGCACTCGTTTCTCTGTTTATTTATTTATTTTTTAGTCTAGGTCTTGAGATGAACAATATTGGCCCCACCATGTGTTTCTACTGTGGCTGGCTACTTTACTGTAGTTCTGAAAGCAGTAGGGATAGATTATGAACTGAAACTTCTAAAAACTGTGGGTCAAAATAAACTTCTTTCTAGGTGAATTCATCTCCAGTGTCTCTTACAGTAAAATGCAGCTGATCAACACACCCTTATTTCATTTGCTTAGCACAGAAGAGACATGGACATTTGAACGAAATAGTTAACACATAAATGCCTACAAAATCTCCCTACTTCCCCTCTCAAGAACTCCATGCTGACTTGTTCTTTATCTTTTGGATTCCTCCCAGAATGTTTTTTTTGTTTTGTTTTTGAATTTGACACATTAAGAATTTAGAGCAACTGCAGAGGCAGGGCAGGGTACTTGACTAGCATGCTTGAAGCTCTGGGTTTAATCCCTGCTAGTTGGAGGAAAGGATCTATCTATGTAAGGCTTGCCAAAGAGCCGGAGAGATGGCTCAGCTGTTAAGAGCATTTGACGCTATTCCAAAAGACCCTACTTAGGTTTCTAGGACCACAGGGAATGTCTTACAGCCTTCTGAAACTCTAGCTCTGTTGCCCTCTTCTCGCATCCACAAGAACCCACATATAAGTTGCATGTGTACACACATATACACAGAAATAAACATAAAGTAAACATTGAAAATAAAAGAATTTAGAAGGTGGAATATGGAAGAACACACAGAGGAAACAAAGGATTGGACTTCAGAAAGTTTTGAAGAAAGGTCTGGGAACAGATATAATTGTGTAAATTTTGAGTCAGGGAAGTTTTAGCTTGAAAATTTTGGGAAATGTTCCTGACCATTGAAGTCATTTCCATTATGTTATGTGTTGAAACTTAGCATTATATTATTTTGGTTGTATGGACCATATATAATTTGAACTGCATTGACAACCTTTATAGATTACAGACAACAATCATTTCACTTGATTTAACTCTTCAGACAACCCATGTGTGTCCTTCGTTCATTGTCTATTTTCTTCCCACTAAAAAGACAGAATGTAATTAGAGTTTGAATATTGTACAAATTATATTTAGGAAGACAAAAGCTAGGAAAAAGTACAGAAATGTTAGCTGATCATGTTGAAGAACTAAGTCATGAAAGTACTTTAGTGGCTCCCATGGTCTCACACAGCTAATGTCATCTACATTTGTTAAATGCCAGCCTCAGCTTCCCTGGCCATTCTTATTGATGTATTCCAAGCTCTCATTGACTCTGCTGGGGTTGCTCTCACTTGTTCCACATGTCTTTCCAATCTTTGATTCCTACTTTTTCCTGGGTGTTGACACCTTGCAGAAGCAAATGTCTTATCTTTCTTCTGTGGAGCTCTTCCTACCTGGCTTCAGAGACAGTGCAAGGCTCCAGTCATGTGCAGGGCCTTACCAGACAGCAGATTCTTCTGTCCTTTGCATGACTGTCTTCATCTCTTTTTACTTATATTGTTCAGTAATTAGAGTCATAATTGGCCATCTCCTTTTGATTTGTCAGGTGAGGTGACTTGGCACAAGTGGCATACTTTGAATACTTTAGATCAACATGGAATCTGTATTAGTGGACTTTACTATAGAATTACTCCTTATACTTGGAATGCACCTAGAAGCTAAGTCCCCTGACTCCACTCACTGTATCCATTATAGTACATCATGGCTTGTCCAGTAGACTGTTGCTCTGTAGATCCTGAACTGTAGCTTGAATATGAAATGCCACACACTGTTTCCTGTGTTAAACATTCAATCCCTAGTTGATGGCACTATTTAGGGAAGTTTTGGGAAGGTGAGAGGTAGGAACTTGCTGGAGGAAAGAGATTGTCTTGAGCATAACTGTGAAGAGTTTAACTGGTCATTGTCCTGTTTGTCTTTCCATGCATCCTGTCTTCCATGAGCATAATTAATAATAATATTAACAATTAATAATAAGACTGACAGACTCCTGCTGTTATGATGTTATTCTCATACATACAGGGCCAAACAACTATGGACTGAAACCATGAGTCCAAATTAATTGTTCATCCTTTAAATGCTTTTGCTTGGATGTTTTGTCACAATAACAATAGAACAGACATACCTTGTCTCTCTAACTTGAGGAAGGAGAGCAAGGATTGGACAAAAACATCAACATATCATCCATATTTATTTTTTAATTAATTCAATAAATTATATGTGTGGGTGTGGTATATGTGTATGTGTACATGGATGCACTTACCCATTCAGACACATATGGAGGTCAGGGATCAACTTCACTATCTTCTGCTGTTGGTCACCACATCATTCTTTGAGGCAGGATCATTCACTGACTATTGTTTGATGTTTGGCCTAGAATCATTGAATAAAGCTCTGAGGACGAACCTGTTTCTGACCCTCACCTCTTCCACCAGAGTGAGTGGTGTGTATCACCACACCCAGATTTTATGTAGATGCTGGAGACCAAACTCAGTTCCTTATGCTTGCAGAGTCCTCAGTAAAGCTACTAAGACCCAGAAAGATTCAACATGTCCAGAAATTTGTAGATGTAATACTAAAACATAGATGTTTCTGCTTTGCTCTTTGTTTTTACCATACTACTTGAAGCAAGGAGGACTTTTTGTTCTTTTGGTTCTCTCAAAATTTATCTCACCACTGGCCACATTTTGAGAGATGTCACAGTGTTCTATGTTATTGACAGTTGAGTCCTCCATGGGAAGTCTTTGAGAATTATTCTTTATCAATGAACAATTTTTTAAGGATGATCCATCCCACAAAGTCTATGTTCTAATGGTTTCTGATATTTTAAATAAAAAAGACAATTAGGTTAAAAAGAATTTCATACGCTGTGCTGTGGCTCTCTTCAGAAAGATGTGAGAATTTGGCTGGGTTTGAACTACTTAGTTGAAAGTTACTCTTCAAATATAAAGGACAATTCATCTTTTTTTTTAAAAAAAAAATGGTAGATCTCTGAAAGATAACAAACCAGAAATAGAGCTGGTGGTTCTTGAGCTTTAACTGGTGAAAACATGAGTTGCTCTCATTTTCTACAGATTTGGATGCTACCAATTTCTTATCAGTATATTTTATTGGGGAAGTTATTTTAATTTGGTTGGACCTGGTTAGGCCAAGGTATGTGCTAATTCTCAACTTCATTTCTCTTTATAAAAGATCACCTTTTGACTATGTTTGGTCATTTCTCTCTCAGCTTAATCAATTGAGATATCTCACATTAAACAAATATCTCTACAGAAGATCCCAATAGATGAGCAAAATTTATAATTTTTTGTTTGAATGACTGGCGGGAAGATTGTCTGAGGATAAGTACCTGTGAATATTTATCCTTTAGGTCTACTATTGTATCTACTATATATTTAGGTTTTGAAATGAGAGCATAGTGACTGAAGAGACAAGGGGAAACCATTTAGATCATGGATGTTTGTTTGATCTCTTCTGTCTCCTTGAAGACTGTACTCTGTCTCTGGCCACATTTGATTCATTAACATACATCATCTCTGGTTAGCAGCAGCCACTCAACTACCTGGTATGCCTTACTCCTACTCTTTCTCTGGCAATTTAGAATGTTTCAACCTCACTTGGAAATCCACATGTTGAGAAATGACCCCTGGCATTCCATATCTATAACAGGTAGGGTCATTTAATTTTGCCTGTCACCTACCTATCATTTCACCTAATGGTGTGAGAGTCTATTTGCCAGACAATTACAGGTTGGACTATAGTTTTGGAGAATGTCACCATGGATGGTTTATTCAGCCTCTGGGCATTGCATCTCTTAATGGCTCTCCTAATACTCTAGTGTTGATTCTTTCTTCACTGCCAAAGCACTTGCCCATTCATCTGAACCATCAACTTCCCCAACAATTTATCCTTAAAATAGCAACAATTTTCTCTCTGAGTCCCCTGAGGACAGATTAGGTAAAGGGAAATTATCTTTCTATAGCAGTCAAATGGGAAGAGAGGTTCCTTTGACCATATATCTACTTAAAATAACTTATGGAAGTTTGGTTAATTGAAAAATTCTATGGTGTCTAATGAATTGTTTCCTGGTAGTTGGGAAATTTGTCCCATTGATATCTGCCACGAACCAATTCTCCATGCCTACACTGTTCTTTGTTTTATCTTGAATGCTGAGTGGCTCTGGACAACTTAACGTATGTTCATGTTAGACTTCATAACCTGATACAGACATTACAGGTGTTTGCCATCTCACCATTAATCAATCTGTGGGTCAGAGCATTAAATGACTAAAAGATGGATTATATTTCTGGGAATATCTGTATAGTAAGAACATGTGGTCTTATGTAAAAACCAATGTGAATGTCTCAGGGGAAAGCATTACCTTACAATTCTCTAATATTGGAATATCCCATGTCAAATCTATTTTACTCTTATTTTTCCACTCTCAACTTGTCTCTACCTTTATCTTTTCATTTTTTTGGAAACAAAATTTAAAAATGAAGAAGAATTTGAGGACTCCATTAAGTAAAGGGGAGAAAGATGTGTAAATAGGGTGTTCTGTCTGGGTTCTCTTTTCCTCTCAGCGTAGCTGGGCACCATTGGGTGCCTAGCCAGATTGTCTAGCTGGGCCAGCAGATTCTACAGGACCTTGGTCAGCAATGAATGCATGGAGTAACAGCCTTCTCTTACACAGTTTTTAGTGGAGTAGCTCTCCTTTATTGGGGATAACAAAGGGTATATATACCTTAGGGAGTGGGTAGGGGGTTTCTGGGTGAGTATCCATCATTGGCTAATGCCAAGATGTTGGGAAAGCTTCATTTGCATTAAGAGAAATTTCAAGTGCTTGCTAGACATGTCCTTATAAGGAAAGAAGAACTTAACCTATAATTTGGCTGTTAGGCTATGTGATTACCTCAACAGTGGCAAATATGGGGGTATAGCTACCTGTGTTGGGACATACATGCTGAGAGCAAGGAGGGAGCAATCCTAATTCCTAGTGGTTTCAGAATTTTGGGGGTTTGGGGACCTCTTGACCTCACTCCTGCTCTGGACATGCTCCCCTTGCAGGTAGTGAGCATTCAGAGTAGGGGTGGGCTTCTCACAAGAATATTTTATTTAAGTGTTTTCATAATGAATTTAGAATCTCAGTGGCTTCTGAAGTCACACCATTCAAAAGATTTGAAAGGTTATTGAAATCATCTTAATAAAGAGTTTATGTAAGGACAATTTCTTCTTTAAATGAAAATATCAATCTTTCTAACTAGCTTTTGTCAATTCAGTAGACTAAGTGTCTTAGAAACTAGTGTCCTCCACCTTTGTGTTGTTCCTTATCTTTTCTTTAAGCACATTCTTCTGTGCCTGTAATTTGTGTTCTTGCAATAAACTCTAAGTGGTTAATCTGTATCTGGTCCTCTTCCTCTAATCCATTCTCTCTACTGCTTTCAGAGTTACAAATCTAGTTTTGCATGGCTGTTTTATTTCCATGGACTGTCTCCTTCATTAGTTAGCATCTTCTCCCCCATAGAAAGTCAGTTATGAGGAGCATAGTATCTGTATGACAATATAGAGAGATTTGTGTCATTATCTTTATCTTAACCCACATAATTTGTGACTTAGAATGAACCTTAACATAAGTTGCTGGCTCTAACTCATAGACATATAGCCATGTATGATCACTGTTTTGTAACAGATAAACTAATCTGGCAGGGAATGTTGATGGCAGGGAAGACTACTCCTACACAGGGGAAAGTAGTATAAGGAAAATCTTCATATCCTTTGCTTTATTTTTATGTGAGCCTAAAATTGCACAAGAAATAAAATATGTTAAGTGGTTTATAAGCTGAAAGTTAACAAACTCTGACAAAAGTCAATCAATAAATATTTTAGGGCTCATTGTCCAGCTAGTTTCAGTCAAAATTATTCAACATTGCCACTGTTCTAAGAAGCAGTCAAAAGTAATATAAACATATAAAGGAATGACCATCCCAAGAAAATTTAATGAATATTGGTATTTGTAGCTCATATAATTTATATTTGACAAAATATTTTTTGTTTCCTTGTTTGAGTTAAAAATGCTAAGATCATTCTTAGCTCACAGACCTTACTAAATAGTGTCAGACAGATTTGGTTAGCAGATAATCCTTGGCCTTCTAGCTTTCCTTGTTTCTTTTTCTACTTAAAAGTTCTGTTTTAGAAAAGAATAAGCAATTTCATGTAATGTGTTTTTATCACTTTTCAGCGAAGGGTCAAAAGTAGCCTGATAGCAGGGACAGAAAAAAATTGACAGGGTATACCTTATGGTGTATATTAAAGTCTTTAACTACTTATAAAGTAAACAAATGACTGAATCACCATAGAAAGGTTGTTATATGAGAAATATGAGTTTTATGACTTTTCATGAATGCAAAAGCATGTGGATTCAGTGAGGTCTCATTGATCTACTTAAGAAGACAGTACTAAATATTTATCCCTTAAAGGTGCTTAAAGAAAAAAAACGCCAAACATGTATCTGTTACGGTATTGTGCTTTTATGTTGCAAATGCTCTGAAAGATACGCCAGATCCAACAGACGACCCATTCTGAACCAGGGCCGTGACCTCTTTGAACACCAGGTCCGTGTTGGCTGCTGCCATTAGATGACCACAAACATCAAAATCAAGCCAATTTCACCATGCCATAGTTTCCGGATGAACGTGACTGGATTCTTTGCTGAGATCTAGGAAGACCACATGCTAAGAAAGTGTTTCAGTCACTGTTCTATTGCTGTGAGAGAGACACCATGAACAAGTCAATTCTTATTTTAAAAGGCATTTAGTTGGGACTGGCTTACAGTTTCAGAGGTTTAGTCCATTATCATCAGAGTGGGAAGCATGGCAGCAGGCACATCAGGCTTGGTGCTAAGACGTAGTAGAGAACTACATCCTGATTTAAAGACAGAGATAGAGCTTGAGAGAGATAGATAGTCTCTTACACACCTACAGAGACAGACAGACAGACAGACAGAGACAGAGACAGACAGAGACAGAGAGAGATAGAGAGTGACAGAGACTGAGACAGAGAAACAGAGAGGGATACACACACACACACACACACAGAGGCAGAGAGAGAAACCAAAATGCCACCATTGATATACTTCCTCCAACAAGGCCACAACTCCTAATCCAAATCTTGTTAAAGTTTTTCTCTCCCTAGTAACTATGCCTTCTAATATAAGAGCATAGGGGAGGAATTCTTACTCAAACCACCACGGAAGTGTCTGTTTGGTGTGTTGTTTTGGTTGTTTCCTGAGTTCAGTTTCTTGCAATTACACACTTGGCATCCTTGTTTCCTGTTAGCCATTGGCCCTAGACCGGCATTTGTTTCTAGAAGGTGTCTGTATCCTTCCCTTGCTTTCCAAGATGTTCCTGATGCTGCAGGTAGTCTTTTTCCTGGGTCTACTCTCCTTAATTCCCCTATTTCACTTCTTTCTTGACTCCAACCTTAGAAAATTTCCTATTTTCAAGAATTTCTGTGATTAGATTTGGCCACTAAATAATCTAGAAACAAATTTTTGCTTTATGGCTAAAAGCCTTACTAACATCTGTGAAGCTTTTTGTGCCAAGTGAGACAAGATTCAGAGTCTAAGGACTTTGGAGCAGGTATTTTCAGAGTACCATTCTGCCAACCACAAAAATGGTTAATATGTTTCTTTTTTTTCTGAAGATCAATACCATGAAACATTAGAGTAAGAATAATAATTAAAGTGTCCATTGTCACGAAATAAGGATTCCCAGACTTTTTTATCCCACACTTGATTAAACTCTAGGCCTGTGTCTAAGATGCAGAGGAGACATAGAACCTATTGGTTAAATTTTTTTCAAAAAAGTCTAAAGACACATGGAAATGCAGTTTTCTTACAAAACCCTTTGCATTTTTGTTGTCTTAAAGATGGAAGGATTAATCTCTTGTAAATTGACCAAGAAATGTATTCCTATTTAATGTAAGGAATAAAGGTGACAGCTAATACTGTCCTTGGTTGCATCTCAGAAACTGAAGGTGAGTCCTTTTGGCTACATTCTTTGGATACAAGACTAGAAGAAATGAAAATGGATATGACCTGAATGTTTTCTCATGAGGAATATGCTATGTAAGCTGCCAATATTACAAAAGCATTAGTCTTACCTTGCTGTGGTCTCTATGAACCACATCAATGATCAGCACTTCAAAATATCACTAAACATGCAATAGTGGTTGGTGGTAACCAATAACTATCTAATCAGAATTAAGGCCCTCAGCAGTAGGAAATAATACTTGATATCCTGTGAGGTCATAGATCTCAGAAGAGAACCTAATACTACCACTTGCTAAGCCAGTATAATTCCTAACTGCATTCTAAATGTTTGTTGGCTCCTCGCTGGCAGGCCCAGGCGAGAGGAGAGAGGTCCCTGTCCAGCCAGGTCTCTCTTCGGGGCTGAGCAGGATGGTGAGTGTCAGAGGCCCAAAGAAACACAGCTGGCCAGGGGTCTTGTTGAGGCAGGAACTCAACTTTAATGTAACAACCTGTTGTTTATATAAACTCGGAGAATAGGGAGGAGGGGTTTTGAAGGGGTGAGATGACTTAGGGGACAGGGAAGGATGACAGAGGATATGGGGTGACTGACAGGGCCAATGGCAAAGCTCTACATCAGCAACAGCTGAGCAGAGGGAAGGCTAAAGAGATCCTGTTGAGTCACACCTGTACCAAAGTGACTAAGACAGGTCTCAAACTTGAGCCAGGCTTAGACTCTCCCACAAGACAACAGAAACTTGAGCCAGGCTCTGTGTTTGTCCACAAGGCCCAAACCAGGGCCAAAATGGAGCCCAAGAAATACTTGCCCTTATACCTACAGATATCTATTGCTCTCACCTCTCGTCAAAGAAGTTTCTTTCTGCAGTGCACAGAGACCTTTACAGAAAGTCCTAAGTGGTCAGAATGCAGGGAAACACTGACCCAGCCTGAGCTGATACGTTCACAACGTAATCCTTACACTCAGGACTCCAAACATCACTGAAGGGTGGGAAGATTTTGAGAGCCAGAGAACCAGGATATCTTCTGCAAGAATTTGTCTTCTAGATATACCCTGGAAGCTACGCCTATGAACTATCAACAATATGGCTGCTAATACAAAAACTGAAAACTGACACCAATTGACATAACAATGTGGATGTGGGGAATCCTATGGGACCCTGGCTTAGACAAAGAAGTGCAAGCAAGTAAATGCAGTCAAAGTAGAGAAAATCAGTTTTCCTTAGACATGAGACCTCTAGAATCCAGTCCCAAGTGATCAGTTTTTAAAAATATAAATACAAGCAACACCTAACAAACTCATCAGGTTATATTTATTTGCTTATTCGTGTAACATTAATAACAAATAGGTCATGAATTTGGAGGGAAGCAGGGTGGTTATGAAAGAGTAGGAATGAGGAGGAGATGATATGATTATATTTTATTTAAGTAAAAGATGTAACAGCTAACATGTATTGTGCCTCTATAATATACACTAGATAGTTTGGCTAATTCTTCACATACATCATAGTGATACTAAAAAAACTTGGTATGATATTTTCTCCTCATATAAAGATAAAGAACACTTAGATAATTCAATAACATGCTTAAAATGTATAAGATAGAGCAAAGATTTTAAAGGCTATTTAGAAAACACTGTTTATTTTTATTGAAGATATATATGAAAATATTTTAAAAAGCCATTCAAAGTTTGTTATAAAAATTAGCAATCTCTGACACATGATTTCCATTTTCCAAGACAATTTCTGCTAACAGTCTTGTTTGGTTATCTCAGTATCACTGCATTACTCTGTCATTCTTAGTATTAGATACCTATCATTGCTGTCCCCTACTCCCAGTCCTAGCACTATTCTTTTCTCTCTTTCTCAGTAGTAAATGAGCATTTATTTCTTTTATCCACTATACTACACATTAAAAATAATTTTCCTTGAGCCAGGCATGGTGGCACATGCTCTTATTCCAAGCTCTCTGGAAGCAGAGGCATGCAGATCTCTGAGTTCTAGGCTAGTCTGCTCTATAGCAACTACACTGTTGTTACCGTGATTAGCTCTCATTGTATTTAAGAATTTCATCCTTTGAAAAATTGCTTTTCTCTCTTCTCAGGGGTCCCAGGAGGGGGCAGAGTAAGTGGTGTGGTGTATTATTGATTCTGGCTTGTTGACCCTCAGGCCCTACTAAGTCAACATCAGCATTGTGAATTCTTCATTCAGATGAACAAATAGATTAGGTTCTATTTAGGTCATGGGTTAAGTTGGTAGGAGTGACTTTCCCCTATTCCAGGGCTTTGCAGAATATTATGGCATTCAATTCATATTTTCTGATGTAAATGGAAATATCTGCATTTAAATACAGAAGAGTTCTTCAGCTGTAATGCTTAGGAAAGGCTTGTAAGACAAGTGGGGCAATTGTGCTTAAGTGTCCTCTAAGTTTTTTAAGAAAAAGGGACAGGGACATGATATTTCAATTTAATCTGAAGAAGGAAGAAATCAAATCACCTGTACCAATCCACACAGAAAAGCAAGATGGTTTTCCCCTCCTCTGTCATAGCAAGGCCACTGAGAAGTCACTAGACATTCTGAGGGCAGACTGGAAATAAAGTTGTAGTAACAGGTAAAAGACAGATTTAGTGGAAAACCCTCAGTTTCTTTGAGTGTGTATTTTTTATTGAACTGATCAGTCATTTGATAACTATCTACTTATAAGTAGGCCTAGGACAGGCAGGCATATCTCAGATTACAAAACCTCAAAAGAGGTGGCACAGTGCATTCTAGCATGCCTAGAATACTTTGGACTTTAATAAATGCTTATTAAATTAAAATGTGGGTTCATTCTTTAGAAAGTAAGAAGCAAAGAACTGTATGTATCCATAGAAGTGGCAAAGAGCAAGATAAGAAAAATAATAATTATGATCAGATTAATTAATCATATGATTTTCTTCCAATATACGGGAACAAAGTTTGCCTTGAGAGTGATGGGGATAAGCACTGAGTCCATGGGGATAAGCATGGACTATTGTCTACTGTAATTGGAAATGACAAGGGTGCATATTTAGAATCCCAAACAGTTAGAAAACTGAGCAAAGGCAAGGAAAATATTTGGATTAGAAAGCAATAAAATTGAACATATGTACTTTTGCTTCTGTATCTCAATGACCTGGGGTTATAAATCTAGGCAGATCAAGCTAGTAAGAAATACTTATAAGGTTTTTTCTCTATAAATTGTTGTGACTAGGTTACCTAAATTGTTCAGTCAAAATCTCATTCCTATAAAAGGCTTGAGTGACAGTTTAAAATCCAGAATCTCTAGGTTTAATATATTATGGGATTGATGTACCCAACCAGTTACATTGTCTTCATATGAATACAGTGGTAATTTTGCACTTAGTTCGTAAAATATATATGGAACACTAGAAGCATCATGTGCAATGAGTTCTTGTGTGGTAACTTTCAGGAACATATGCCATTGTTCAAAGGCAAATAATGAAGCCGGTTTCATATGCATGGCACTTGTCCTTTATAATACATCATACACACCCAGTGTTTTGTTGGTTGTATGAGCCACACACTTCCTTTTAACTGGATACAAGGGAAGATTTGCCAATGGGGTCTGCTTGTGTTACAACTTAGGTAAGAAGAAACCGTGGGGCAGTGGGTGAAGGCTTCTGACTGAAGACCCTTAGTTATGTTTTTGATTTGTGGGCACTCTTCCATTCACTCATGTCTCTCACACTTTCTTTTCTAATTTATTATTTTAATCATGTAACATGTATGCATGTTCACAAGTGTGAGTGTAGATGTGCCTTGTCACGGGGCACACTTGAAGGTCTGAGGATAATGTTTCATGTTGGTTCTTGTTTATTGTCCTGTTTGTGACAAAAACAAAACAAGTCTTGTTGATGGTCACTTCATACACCAGGCTATATTGCCCTAAGTTTCTGGGAATTCTCCTGTCTCTACCTTCCTATCTTAGTATAGGAGCATTGAGATTGCAGACCCAATATAACCTGTTTGGATATTTTACATGTCCAAGGAGTCGCTACTCAACTCCTCAGTCTCTACCCAACTCCTCAACTCCTACTTTACTCACCAAGTCATATTCATAGTATTCCTTTTTAATTGTTGCCTAAGTCTCTCTCTCTCTCTCTCTCTCTCTCTCTCTCTCTCTCTCTCTCTCTCTCTCTCTCCCATGAGCTTATAGAATGATTCCAATTTGACTACTTGCATACTCACTGACTAAAAATTAATAGAGTTCTTTAAGATTATGATCAGACATTTGAAAAAATTTTGTTTTATATTATTCAAATACTCTGAGTCCTTTATATTTTGGTCTTTTAGATGAATTGATTTATTTGGAAGTCATACATACATTAGATAGATACTTCCATGTGACAAAATATCCTTCAACTTTAGTTTATTTGATATTTTATAGACATATCTCACTTTTAAATTTTCTCATTCTTAAAATAAAAAAATAGTGTTTTACTTTTAAATATTCTTGAAACACTTATAGATTAGAGCATACCACACTACCCTAAACTTAGTGACTGACACCCATGATTCCTATGGTTCAAGGATTATTTGTTTCACAGACTTTGTCAAAAGCTCAGCCACAACAGAGCAGTTTGGACGTATAGTTGTATCTCAGTGTTTACTATAAAGTCTTAGAGATGACAACTCACACATTCTTTTTTTTTTATTTTTAAAAATAGAATGAAGTCACTACATGTATCTCACATTCAAGCAATGAGGAATTACACAAGTATTCAAGTATTAGGAAGCCACTTCGGAAAATGTTAGCACATAGTTTCCCTAAAGAGATACTAATAATAGACAGATCAAACTACTTCACCTTTCACCCTGCAATAAAACTTATTTTGGGCTTCATTATTAATAATGAATAATATAACATTATTCATTTTTATCCCATATGTTTTGTAAAATTCCCAACCCATATGAATCATCATACTGGCTGAAAGTTTATCTAAAAGATACTCTACTTTCAGAGGGACCTTAGAATTTCCCAATTCAGCTTCCACCCTGGGAATCATCCACTAATGGTCACAAAAATGGAAAACATGCCTCCTGCAGACTCTCAGATAAACCAATCACTCTTTGCACTGACCATAGAAATACCTGCTTTCAAAGGGACGTTTCAAAATTGCACCATGCTTGCACTTCGGCCTCCTCCTTAAATCCTGGTAAATGGCAGAGTGCTCTCTTTGGATAGGGGCAAGCTTCTACTGTTAAAAGACGTTCATATGGCAACCCCTGTGCTATCTCTTATGAGTCCTGCCAATGCTTTGATCATTTCAAATCTAAAAAGGGCTTAAAGTGGCTTTGTTAAAACCCTCTCTATGAAAAGCTGAAATCCTTCAATAAGTCAGAATGAGATGCAGCTATATAAAGACACAGCAGTTACATGATTTTCCTGGTAGGAAATACATCAGCTAAGTTTTACCATGTTACATCTGAAGGATATATATATATATATATATATATTATATATATATATTTCCTGATATATCTGGTGTATGAGCACATAAGTTTTAATTATACATGTTGAGAATGTAGTGCACATCTTTGTCTTGCATGCAGGCAGAACCAGACCTACCTTGACGATTCCATTTTAAATAGCAGTGAGGAAACCAACACCATAAGCAAACTGTACTTTTACTGTGATACTTGACAATCTATTACTAAAGAGCTGCTGATCATCTCCACCATAGATACAAATACCTCTAGAAAGAAAACTACAAAGGTTAGTAATTGTAGAATTCAGTAACTTTTAATCAATTAATAAATTCTTTTTGTGGGGCTCTTTGTGACACAGGACAGAAGGAGAAAGCAAGGAAGCTGAACATTTCTTCCAGACAAAGGATAGTGAACTCTGTGAAGGGCAGAAATCATATGCTATGTGGATGAGAAAAGCTACAAGTCAGGCATTTGCTTGCCTGTGCAAGCATGATAGACAATCTGAGCAGATCCTCACTCACCTTTCTGTAGTGGCCAACCTCCATTGCAGATTCAGCCTCTCCTCTGTCCTTCAAACAGTACTCTGGGCTCTTTCTCAAAATCATTCTGAAAATGACAGCAGGGAGCCACAAGCAGAGTGAGCAGCTTATATTCTTAACTTCAAGTAAGGATGAGAAAGCTAACCCCCATAGAAATTCAATGTTTACTGCTATCTTTAGAGGGAAAGTAAAAACTGATCAAATTTGGATCTATTTGTCTTTCCTAAGAAAAAACATTTGTTTGATCATCTTAGAATTTCATTTTGCATGTTACTTGGCAGAGGTGTCTGGGTGAAGCTGTGATGACCACTCTTGCTTATAGGCCTCCTTTGCTTCCATAGAGACAGAAGCAAACAATAAATGATATTCACATCAATAATCCTGAGACACCAAGAAAATGTCATTGGCCTATATAAGAGATGGCAAAAATATACACCTTGTATTTCAGGAGGACTTTTAATATGCTTACATTTCTAAGCATTGTTGCCTAGGGCCATTAATATCAATTCACACTTTGACATTTCATCTGATTTCTTAAATTATCAATGAAGTACTTTATGTAGTTCTTGCGACCAAGGTTTATTGCATGAAATAAAGAATATACCAAGAAATGTCTCAATGTTGGGCACAGCTGTATCGGCTGGAGATGAAGCAGTAAACAGAATCATGTGAAGCAGGTAAAAGGCTAACTATAATATAGCTACTTCCAGGACTACAGGAATGCAGGGAGATGGATGGCAGGTGGAATACCAGAGAACTTGGTACTGGCTCAGTAAAGATTCCTTTAATTTTCTGAAGAGTCTAAAGTTTATCTTAAAGAAATCTAACTTATTTTCTTAAAATTGTTATATGACTCATATGCCCTTCTCCTAAGCTTTCTACCATCCATCTACCCACCCACCCATCCATCCATTCATCTAACCATGCATTCATGAATCCATGATTTCATGAATCCATCCATCCATCCATCCATCCATCCATCCATCCATCCATCCATCCACCTACCTATCCATCCACTCAACTATCCATCTCCCCATATGTCTCTATGTGGGAAAAACTGGCAGGCCCGCAGTGGCAGGCCCCAGGCCCACGAGGCAGCGGCCAGGGACCTCGTGGGACCTGGGAGGTGGAGGCTGCCTGGAGGCTTCCAGGCAGCCTGTGTCTTGTACCGGAGAAAGGTCCCAGGTTCCAGTGGCTGGAGGCTTCGGTGGTGGCAGGCCCAGCAGGCCCCAATGATATGAGGAAGTCCTTGGTTCCAAAAGGGTTTATTGTCATGGCTGATGGTGGATGGATCTGGATGTACCCCCCCCCCCAAACTCAGGGCAGACCTGGGTTAAGTAGGGAGGGAGAAAGGGGGAGGTTCTGGGAAGAAATGGTTAATTGGCTCTGCCCTCTGACCTTCATTAGTATGTAAATCTCTAGGGCCTGAGGCCTGTAGTTACACCCTCTACCTATGCACTTTGGGAGGGGCTGTAATGGCCTTTGTGACTGAACAATGTAGGTCCATGGAGATTAGACTGTTTTTCAAGACCCTGAGTTCTGGGGGCGTGGCCGAACTCCTGCCGTTTCTCCCTTGGAGTCTTGGGGTTCTAGGCCCATGCCCAGCCAAGAACCAGGATACCCTTACACAGTCCCACATCTCTACATACATTCAGTGACTAAAAAATGCCTTAATGCTAAACCATATATAAGATGCCAAATTGGATTCTGTTACTGTAATGGCAAACAGAAATGGATATATCCTAACTAGAAATGAAATAATGCTTGTTTCAAAGTCCCACAGTAAAGGAAGACAAAAGATCACTTCACAGACTGCCTATTTCTAATTTTCTCCTTGGAGGTGGCACTCATATTTCAGACTTGACACAGCAAAAAAGGACAGCCTGGAAAGATATGAGAGAAGAGCTCCCCTGGGGCAGGATCAAGAACAGCACCAGGAAGTGTAAGGATTGAAGGGTTCCAGAGTAGCAGGTCATTGGCAATGAAGGTGGTGATCACACTGGACCAGGGACTTGAGCATGTGTGAGCCACGGTGAAGGGTTTGGATCTGATTATAAGAAAACGTTTTGTACAGGATGTGATTTCTGTTTATAAACATCTGATTTATGTTTGTAGATCTAATTCTGCCTACATTTTGAAGAATGAACTGGAAAGGAAAGACAGTTACAAGAGATTGCAGAGGCTTTTGGTACAGCCAGGTAGGGCTGAAAGACCACAAAGTCTTTATTGATGAAGGCATCAGAGCATAGAGTCAGTACACTGACTTCAACTGTTTGAAGAAACTCTCAAAAGTTTCTTATTTTGATTTGGAAACTTGAATCAACAGAGCATTGTCAACTGACTTTTCTCTCGGATCACATTGACTTATAAACTGTCAGGTTCAACCTATACTGGGGTCTTCTTTCCTTGATGTTCAAAAGCTTGTCCATCTTTTCTCCCCCTTTAAAATACATTTAAAAAAAAAAAAAACTTCTTTTTTTAAAAAGTTTTCTCCAAGAAGTATTTGGTATCACATGTCACAGTAACTCAGCCACATTTTGGCCTAAAAAGGAGCTTCTAATATTTTCAACTAGTCGACTCAGACAGTAGATGCTGACTGTAGTATGTGCGAGGTGCATGGCAGATTGCATATTCTTATATGAGCAAATTAGATCAACCACTTAAATGCACACCTGAAAAGTGGTAAGAATTATACTTGAATATTAAGGGAAGATGAAATCTAGAGGTAAACTAGGGTATCCAAGAGAAATTTGCTAGAGGCAGGAAGAGAGCTGACCCTGAATTGACTAATATCCAATCATGATCAATTGCAGAGAGTACAAGAGGACCAAATCCTATTTCATCCTCAGAGCTGGAAAGATGAATAGATAGCAAAGATAAAAACTTCTGAGAGTTGTCAACTCGGGAAGTCATAGCAAAATACCATGAACTAGGGGTTTAAGTGTTGATGTTTATTTTCTCATGACTTGAGAGGCTGGAAATCCAAGATAAGGATATAGTACGTGGGCTTCTGGTGGCTCACTTTCTATCTATAGAGTTTCACCCTTTTTTGTTTCAGGGTGGGGAGGACACAATGCAGTACCTCACCTGAATAACTCTCACGACTTTAGGTATCATTGTATTGGGGTATTAGAGCTTCAGTAAATCAGTCTGAGGAGGACATAATTCAGTGTGTAGCAGATTGTATCAGATCCTTTATTTGTTATTATAGCTGTTTATAGTCTGTCTTTATAATATGCTTAAAACATGCCTATATGTATATTGTTACCCTACTCCATGTTATATACAATTGTACTTATTTGATCTGTACTTATGCCTTTCATGAAACTAGACTCCATAAATAACACAGTGATTGAGCCCATTACTCATTGTTTTGTTGGTAGCTGCTTTGTGTTTATTGTAGTTTAGTTTTTTTTTGTTTTAATAGTTGGTGCTCAGTACATAGCATCCAGGTATAAATTTATGTTAATTTTTGTTATTTATATTTTGGGAATCATTGATGGAAACTGTATCCTTTAAAATTGTATTCTAATACACATATGCCATTGCAATGAAATGTTGAAAGTATTTGACCTATAAACTAATACAAGAGGATGTCTAAAATCTCTTTTGTCATCTACATTATGGGTAAACTTCCAGATACATATATGGTTACATTAAACCTCCTTAAGCTTGTTTTTAATGTATCCAGGTGTAAGAGTCACTTGTAGTCCTTTAGGTCAGGCCATTCTAGTTAGGAATATAGGAGTCCCTGCAACATGATTCTAGCCTACTCTTTAATTTTGTCGCTGTGTTCTATGAATACCTGGCTCTACTAGAAATTTATCTAATGGTTCATTCATTCCAAAACATATCCTAAACTGTTAACCTTGCTGCTCTCCTCACCCTAGTGATTGCACTGTGTGATAAGTCTTCTCAAGCTTCACACTCATTTTATTTAATTCATGTCATGATTCTATAAGATGAATATTGACCTACAAAGTTTAGCTGAAGATACTTACTTAGATGATTTTGTAACTCATAAACCTATGTCCACCCATAATCTTCTATTCCCCAAGACTGCATCTTCTTTTATATCTAAGTCTAAGTCTTTGTGGCTCCATTGTCATCACATTTCTTCCACACTATCTTTTCTAAAATTTCTACTTCAGGAAATCATCTATACTAATGACAGTTAGTGTGTTGGACTGAAGAGATTACAGGCAGCAGGCAAGCTTTGACTAGAGAGTCTCAGTTAATATAAAAACTTTAATTTTTAAGGAGTCAAATTAGAACCCTAGTGACTGACCTATTGGTTTAAGTGAATTAGTTTATTGTTGGAGCTGAAATCACTGCTTGGTTGAGTCTCACTATATCCTGTTTCCATTCTGACGTACTGAAGTGAGGTATGTAGAGTAATTTTAATATAAATATAAGCAGTAAATTAACACAGCAACTGGTTTTCTTTATCCTAATTAGTTCCCAAATAATGACAAAGAAAGACCAAGATCTATTTAATCAGGCTTTATCACAGAGTACTAGAGCACTCATTACTCTATTATAACCCTCTAAACTAATCTGGTAACCTCCCAGCCAAAATCCCTGAGATACTTGCATTTTCATATTGGTCTGGCTTTCCGGGTTTCAAATGTATTTTCCCATGGTGTTTCCTCTCACCCTCCTTGCAGCTAAATCTGCCTTACTCTTCTCTCTATTCCCCTCCCCTGGCTGCTGAGAGTCCTGCCTATTGTCTCTTCTGCCCACACTGATTGATCAGCTTTTATTGAAAAGGCAAAGAATAAATGTTAAGTTTTATTCCTACAAGCTTGAGACATAAGATTCGTGATATAAGCATTACAATGCCATGTCTGGATTGAAACAAGATATGAGAGCAGAGAAATCAGCATCTGAATAACACAGGGATAATCATTACATGGTGCACAAAAACATTATGCCCACAGAGAGGTGGTTTGAAAGGAATGCAGAGAGAACAGGTGTCAGCTAAAAGAGGACAGATTCAAGAGTGGAAAGTCTGTGAGAATTCAATGAAATTTCAGATTTCTGTTTCATTTCACTGTTGCCTCTCCTTGATCCTTCATTTTTAAGACAGTGTTGGAGTCTATGTGTGATTTTCTATGATGTGAGAAGTTGGGACAAGAAAGGCTAGAGTTGATGGAAGATGTCAAACATCTCTTTTGCTCTTACCTATAACATCATTTATGCTGCTCACACAATGAAGTGAAGATTTGAAAGAGGGGACAAGAGAGCTCTGCCACTGAAAGAGCTAGTTTAAACGCACCAAAGCATGTGTTTTCCATGCATGGGAAACTGTACTCTTTAAATTTGAGAGTTTTCTTCCCTCACCAATTCTGTAGCTCAAGAGTGTAGAAAGGATATATCTTATGTTTGTATAGATATGGCACCTGACAATAAAATTCTGATGGTATATGGCTTAGGTAGGAATGTCTGGAAGGCAGAAAAAATTCTGGGATAGTGCCAGGTTGGAGGTTCACCTCTGGAAGGATATGAGGAGACTAGTACAGATTCATGGTGCTTGAGCATAGGTCCAGTCACATGGAAGCACGTAGATTAGAAAAACAATGGGTCATTTAAAGTTATGGCCTGGTCAGAGAAGAACCTAACTATATGGCCAAGGAGGACTCATCATTCCTCCTTCCTGCTCTTTCTCCTTCACTTTCTCTTTTCAAGAGACCCCCCAAGCCTATACTTACATATTTATACTATATTTATTGTATTTTAAATAAGTTTTGAGTCTGAGTCTTATTTCTGGGAATATGGGGTTAGGAAGAAGAACCAGACTTAACTTCAACATATGGTGCCCAAGTACAGGATAGACCCAAACTGACCTGAGATAACTCTCTGGGGACTAATTCTCCTGAAAAAAAAAAAAAAAACAGCTTTAAAGCTCTGTCTCTTTAAGAAAAGAGTCCAGAAAAATAGTGGCATTATAAATATTTTTTAAAAGAAGGCTGAAGATAGATGCTACAGTGTTATAGAGAATATTGGGGAGTGTCCAGGCAGTTAGCTGTCTGTCATTTCTATAATTTTTGGAAGTTACTCCCCTGAATTTCTTGAATATTTATTCCTTTTTTGGGTCTGTGATGCAGTTGAAGACTACATAGGCATAGTCTCACAGTTAAACTTAAGTTATAAAGTATCTAGGAAAATGTGTTAGAATCTAAGGAGATGTTTTTGGGAGAGTAAATACAAATTATGAAGGATGAAGGAAATTAAAAATGGATGTTATAAGGTTGGTAATTGCAATTTTTGAAAATTAGAGGATTTAAATGCTTAAGATGGTAATAGAAAAACTAGTTTAAATGCAGAACTCTAAAATCACCAAGATAGGATAGGTGATAGAATACTTTATTCAAAGATTTACAAATATGAACATACTGGAGTTTTAAATGTAACTCTTACTTAATGGTTTTCATAATTGATCCTACTGTATGCTGTTATTATTATAAGAGAAAGAACCTTTCTATTTAGACCAAAAGGGGGAAATGTATTGGGTTGGTCTAATGTTGCTTATATTCAAATTCTAAATTATGTACCCTAAGAGAGGAAGGAAGAGCTTTGATTCCCAGGGCTTGGTTTCTGAATAGAAAAAATGAAGGAGAAAAAGGAGGAAGAGAGAATGCTGAGTCTTCCATGGCCATGTGTAGAGATGGCATGACTTATTTCCTGCCCCTGGAACAGAGGCAGAAGGGCATGAGCATCCAAGAGTATTGATGGTTGTTGTGGGTATAAGGCTTGTTTATATTATACTGTACTTTTCACATTCCTCTTTCCTTCAAGGAATGTCCTATTTGCCAAGATTAATGACTCCATGATAATCAGAGACAGCAAGAGTCCCAGAGTCTAGGTGTCTAGGTCTCAACAATATGGTAGAATGCTGTGATTTTACGGCTGAAGAAAAAAAAAAAAAACTCTAGAAGCCTGAGTTCAAAAATATATAACTTCTCAACTATGTACAATATAAAATGCAATATGAATTTTATAAGGAGCTTCAAAGATCTAAGAGATCAGAGGCCACTGTACTTGTTTGTCAGAATGATAAGGAGACAGGCAGATAAAAAGGCAGATTCCTGAGTTCAATGTCAGCCTGGGACAGAAGGACTTTAGATCTAGGGCCAGGCAGGGTAGAAAAGTTAATTTCAGGGCGGGGTCTCACCCAGCTATTTTATTGTCTGTGCTTGTGCTTGCTGTCTCTAAGAATCATGGAGCTAGCTAGTGTCATGGATTGCTGATTCATGGGATAATCAAAAAGGAAACTGGGGTAATGACTGAATTGATATATAAATAAAAAATTGGGCTGTTGATCTGCAAAAGATGCGCTATCCAGACAGTTTTAAGAACTGCAAAAGCTGCCTCAGGAGAGAGGTATCTGGAGAATTTCAGAGAAAACAGAACACAGAGAAAGCTGGAAAGCTGTCTCGGGAAGAACCCACAATTTAACTTCAAGTTGTGTATCTCACCACTCTCAAACACATTTCTCCAAATGGGTCTGCCCATGGCAGGAAGATACCATGGTGTAGGTGGATCATAAATTCACTGGTATGAGGGCCAAGTACTGGGAGGAGGAGCAGCCAAGGCAGACATGGCAGGTGATGTCTTGGAGTTAATGACAGGGAATAGCATAAATTGTTGATATCTGCCCAGCTCTAATGCTTTAAAGTTTATTACTAATGTAAAGGTTTTGTGTTCTTTATTTGGGAACTTTATGATCTAAGGTGGAGTAAAAACCCAAGTGATAGTCAAAATACTGATTTTGGGGGTATTTCATCAAGTTCCCTGAAGAAAGACATAAATGAAATTTTAGTAGCCTACAACAGAGAGATAGTATGATAAATGGATAGAAGGTATTTTCAGAGTAATACTGAAAAAAATTAATTATTTTTAGAGAATTTTAAGTTATCTCTTTCTAATTATAGAAGATATTCTGTGAGTTGAATATGCAGTGTTTATATTTTTAAGCTTGGTGTCAGCATTTTTAACTGTTAGGAATACACTAGTTTTAAAACAGGTTCATCTATGCTCTTGTAAATAACCACAATAAACTCATTGGTTCATCAAGATACACTGTCTAGACAGATTTCTTTATTCTTCCATTAGTGCCCAGTCTGAAGAAAAGTTTGCTCACAACTCCCAACAAAAAGTCATACATCAGTCTATGTCTTGATTTCAGAGACTACAGGTATGTCCCACCACACCCAAGAAAGACCAATCAGACCTTGTGAGTAATTCTGGCTTAACAAGATATATTTAAATCTCAAGAGGCAGTAGCTCTTCCCACTCTAGCAGAAAGTTTATCTACAGGTTAATACTCACTTTAGCTTATAGAATCTATTCCCTATTTGACTCATCTGGCATTTAGGAATTCTTGCTTACCACACTGACTGGCTTTGGAAGTTTTACTCCCATCTAAGAGAATTTGCTTTTCGAAAGAGTCTACTATAATTAGTGTAGAATTGCAGGAAACAGTGGAGAAGATACTTGAGAGATGGAAAATTCCTTCCTACAAATGAGTATCACATTTTAAATACTGGAGTTTTAGTCTCCTTGCCTACCAAAAGGACTTAAGAGTGTATTTCTTTCTGTATAATACAGTAATATTATTTCCAGTGCTTCATTCTCTAGAATGCATACAAATCTATTAGCAATTGACCCTGGATTGTACCTCCAGATGTTGATCAGTTACCATTCCTTGTTCCAGGTGCACCTTGAATCAGTAGGGAAATGACCTCTAAGCAGCTGAAACATCCAGAACAGCATCAAAGATGTGAAATAAATGATTTCTCATGGCCAGGTTTCAGACTAATTCAGATACAAACAAACTGATGACAAACTCACTTGGTGCCTGCTCTTCTGTCTGAAGTGTTTCTGCCAAGACACCCAGGATGGCTGAAAGGAAGTGCTAAAGTACCAAATTAGATGGAACTAATATGGCTCCAATATAATCTCCTACCCTATGCCCATGTCAAGTCTTTGCTTGCCAGGGCTCTTGGCATTATTGACTTTATTGTATTTTTGTAAGGAGTCAGAACACCTTTGTACTTTAGTTCCCCAACTAATTTCAAACACAAGCCTCATATCCAAGCAATAAAAAGGGACAGAAGTACCTCTGTCAAAAATCTGACATTGTTCTATAATTTAAAGTTTGGTTTATTTGCAACCATAGCTGCTATTGAGGTGTGGGGGAGATATAAAATAAATAGACAAGTCATACCCTGAATTTCAGAAGGTTTAGTCACTCACTGCACTGGGTCACTTTGTGGTTGGGTTGGAGATACTACTATGGTTTCATGTGTAATTCATTTTCAGGTGAGAGGAATGTTAATTGTGATTTGGTCTCATGGTAGGTGAGGGACAATTGAGCTTATGGAAAAAAATATTGGTCTCATTCTGGAGACTGCTGCCCTATGCTAGATCAACTGTGCTGGTCTCATTTTTGCTAGTTACTCAGTGTGTGAGGTTGGAAATATAGCTTGAAAATTTCATACCTCCATTTGTGTATGGCTACTACTATGTCAACTTGGTATAGGCTGGAGTCATCTGAGAAGAAGGATCATCAATTAAGTAATTGCCTTCATAAGACTGAGCTGTAGGCAAGCTTGGAGGGAATTTTTAGAATTAGTGATTGATGTCAGAATGCCCAGCTCATTGTAGGCATTGCCACCCTTAAGATGGTGGTGGTCTTGGGTTCTATAAAAAAAATCAGGCAAGCTAAAAGGAGCAAGCCAGTAAGTAGCACCTCTCCATGGCCTCTGCGTTAGCTTTTGACTCCAGGTTTCTGCCCTGTTTAAGATCCTGTCTTGGCTTCTTTCAGAGATGGACTATAATATTGAAGTCTAAGCCAAATAAACCACTTTTTCTTCACGTTGGCTAATTTTACAGTACCAGTGACAAATTTCTTCCTTTTGAATGAGATGTAAGCCTAATCATCTGATTCTTGTTCCAGTATATTAGTGCCTCTATTGCCTCCTGGAAATATCTTGCTGTGCTGGTCATTGTTGTGATTTGTAGAATTTATAGCTGGGAAGAGCTATTGCTTGCTTTTCTCCCTTGGCAGCTTACACAGCTTCTGATACCATGAGAGCCAGCTTTCAGGAAGGAAGCTTAGAGGTCAGCTCCAGATTGATTCTTCTCCGTCTTATGTCTGAAGTATGTGACGTCTTCAACAATATTTTAAAGATTGATGGCTAAAATTTGTTGTCAAGTTCTAAAACAATCTTAAGGCCTTAAGACTTAAGAAGAATCTAACTAGAAAATCTTCTTGGTGAAATAAGTATGCTTTTAAGCATAGTCTCCAGACAGTTTGAAAAAATAGGGTCACATTTTACAGAGGAAAACAATGTCCACAGAAAGAGCACACTGGGAACAGTACCTCCTTGAGTCAGTTCTACATCAGCCAAGTCTTGCTTTAAGAGGCTTCCATACAGCAGACAGGAGCTTTTAGATATCTGTGAACATCATTTATTGAGTACTCAACACCATGTTGGTTATTGTGAGAAGTATAGAGCAGGTGGGATTTGCCCTTGTAGAGATTATAATCTAGCTAGAGCAACAAGATTCTACATAAAATAATTGTACAAGAATATGAACTCATAAATTCTTAAAGATGTATTTTAAGAAAAGTAGGAGTTGAGGTCCTAAAATGGAGGAAAAGAAAGGGAAGGAAGGACAAAATAAAGAACAAAGGAAGAAAGATGAGAAAAGGAATGAAGGAAGAAGGAAGACAGAAAAAAAAAGGTAAGAAAACAGAATAAAGGAGGGGGAAGTTGAAGGGAAGAAGGAAGGGAGGGAGAGAAGAAGGAAGGGAGGGAGGACAAATGAAGGAAGGAGGTAGAAAAAAGTTTGAATATGATTCATGGAGAAACAATGACTTTGATAGTACATATATTGTTGTACTTCGGAAATAGAAAACATGCAAAAGACATTCAGGATTTTTAAACACCATGAATAAAGAATATACAAGGGACTAGAAGTGATAAAAAGAGATGACTGTGTGAAATGAAATATGATTAATGAATCTAGTTTATATAAGTCATATTGCCATATTGACAATATGGCAATGTCATCAGGAATTTTACTATGCACACCAGATAGCAATTTATGTAATCCATCATCTCTCTACAAGAAAACAAGATCCCTGGATGGACAAATTATTTTGACAATGGTGATGATACTTCAAAAAGCAGAAGAACAGATCTAAATGAATAAGACCTAAACCCAATAAAGGCTAGTATCAAATATCAAAGTCAAATTTGGATCAATAATTTAAAATCAAATAGATGAATTTTGGGAAGAGCAAAACCTTCAGTGGGAAAGGGTTAATAATGAGAAATCTTTCTCCAAGGCTAGCTAGTCCTTAGAACCTGCAGTTATGGACTAATCAATTTCCTTACTCAAAGGCTTATGACTGAGAGTTCTGGAAGAGACCATTTGATGAATAATGTCTGCTCTCAGTGGTCAAATATCCCAGTGCAATAGGATTCCTTTAGAGCTTAAACACCAGGGAAGAGTTTATAATGGCTGAGTCAGAAAACCTACAGAACTTGAAAGAAACCCAAAATAGTCCTGCAGATAAATTATTACTACAATGATATTTGGAGAAATCTTTGGAAAGCTTTATTTCCAAGAATGAAAGAAAAAATAAGAATTAAAATAAAATTTCTTTTAAAACATTAACTTGGGCTTCAAATATTCATGCTTGAATATTCCTTCTGTATCACTTGAGCTAATAGAAAGAACAGACTTAGGGGGAGAAATTAGTATTTCTAAAGCAAAGTTCCATAAAACAAATATCTATTCTGGCAGTCTTATGCATATTTAGGAATTCTTCTTGAAATTTTTCAATAGAGGCCAGTGCTGCTGGTGGATTCTATTTATGGTACCAAGGGTTATAGGGCTTATGGAATTCTCATGGCAGTGGTAGTCTGAAGACTAAACTTAGCTGAAGTGAACAAGAAATATAATCAGGAAAACAGTGTCACAAAGCCTGTCTTCTTTATTACAGAGTTTACAGAGGACAGGATATGTCATATACATTAGAATTGCTCCATACAATAATGACCTGGCTTTAATTAAGCAGGCTGACTTTTTTTCTCATGCTTTTAGTTCTTAGTGTATCAATAAAACAATGCAAAGAATAGAAGTTATGAGCAGACAGCACAATCAGCTGAATTAGCATGTGAGAAAAAGATTCTGATTCTCACTGCACACTTTGAAAATAAATTCCAGATGGTCTGGAGTTTTAAATATAAATAACATAAGCTTGAGTGCATCAGAATAAATAATTAAATAATTATCTTACCCTTGCTGAATGAGAAGAGCTTAGACACTTTCCCAGCAGCTCAACTCATAAGGGAAAGTATTGATCAAGTTAATATCATAAAAATTTCAAGTTTATGAAGCAAATAAATCCACAGACACAATTAAAAGGCAAGTCACAGTCTGGAAAGCACTTTTAAGAGCTTTGCTTACAAAATATTAACATGTATTCCTTAATATATATAGGACAGAGATAAGGGATTAATATTCTTAATAAATCAATCAATCATATAAGCCAATAAGAGATGATAACCCTAATGAAAATATTTGAAATTATAACCACAAGAAATAATATTCATTGGCATTAATGATCAAATAAATACTAATTTGACTGATAAAAAGTTATAGTCTCTTTTTGAGATTATATAAAAAAATATCTAGTGTTGAGAAAAGTATGGAGAGAAGATAGTGCCATACATTGAAAAAAGT
Source organism: Mastomys natalensis (assembly GCA_021653895.1). Lineage (NCBI taxonomy): Eukaryota > Metazoa > Chordata > Mammalia > Rodentia > Muridae > Mastomys > Mastomys natalensis. The sequence continues at coordinate 1,026,178 of JAJTUV010000694.1, forward strand.
AGCTAAATTTTATAGTGTGTGATATGTGCCAGAGCTAATTTAACACTTTAGTTATATTTTCACACTAAAAATTTAGAATGTTCTATGACAAATTCTATTATTTTATTGTTTTTAAATTTGGAAACTAAGACAGAATTTAGTTAGTAGCCCAGAAGCTTCAGGCACATGTAGAAGACCCAAGGTTTGCAGAGTTAATGTGAGAAGACACAGTCTCACAACTCCCAGGCCATATATGTTTAAGAGGAACATAGATTGGTTCTTTCTTTCTGGGATACAATTTAGTAAAATTAGTTTAGTTTCTAAAGTTGTTAGAAGTTCACATGGTCTTACCTAGGGATTCATTATGTAGGAATAATGTGAGAATGCAAGATTATATGTTCAGATTCATTTATTGTAGATAAATCATTGTAAAACAATCAGCACACAAGGGAGACAGTTATCCTTGAATATCCCACAGATATCTAAAGTGCTAACATGGAAATATAATGGTGGTCAAGTTATGTTTTAGCAGTATTGGAGATACAGTTCATGTATCTAATTTGTTGCTATTTCAACAGTTTGTTATAATAGGTCTATAACAAAGTCTTTTATAGCAATATTATTCTTATGATTACTTACATATAAGAATGAGCTCTGTGCACTGAACATTTATGAATAAACACCTATCTTCTTTGTCATGAAGACTTCCCCTCCAGTGGAAGACAGAATAAAATGGATGACATATACCACAACAGATGGTAACAGTAACAAAGGAGAGAAGTCACACACACTCTCTGAAGCAGCATCAGTGAAAAACACACATTTTGTGTAAGGAAACCAGATACAGTCATGGAAACATTTTCATAGAGCAAAATGCAGAACAGAGGAATTCTGACTCTACTACGCAATCAATAAAAAGTTAGATGAATGTTACCTAATACTTAGTAGTTATTATTATTACTACTATTGTAACTATTACATCCAATCCTGGAAGTTGAAATTATGGCTTCATGCATGCTAGGCAAGCTCTTTTATACTGAGCTGTGTCCTCAGGCATAACTAACTATTGATGAAAGATAAGATGCCTATTAGCCTTTTGAAAACCATTGTGTTTGCTGATGTTTCAGGAACATAATATCGTTTAAGTGACATGTGTCTATTCAATAGAAGTGGTCTTTTAGAAACCTTAAACACCATTTGAATGATTTCAAGGCAATCAGTATTAAACCAACTTCCTTGACTTTCTCTGTCTATCTCTACATGGATTCTTACAATGCTAACTGACCTCTTAGATATGGAGTCTTCTCTGGACCAGCTGTAAAAATGACACACTGACACTCAGCCTCTGGATCACTGCTTTCCATATTCTCTATCTCTCAGGTTTCTCATTCAATGAAAAGTCCCATCTATTAGTGCTTATCTTCACTATTTCCTCACAACTTCTCTTTCTATTAGCATGGCTATAACACCAACATAGGCCTCCATTATCCCTTTCCTCTGAGAAGGACACATGAGTAAACTCTTTGCCTTCTGAATATATCTAGGTATCTTAGAGTTTCCACTGCTGTGAAGAGACATAATGACCACAGTAACTCTTATAAAGAATAACATTTAATTGGTGGTAGCTTATATTTTCAGAGGTTTAGTCCATTGCCATCATGGTGAGAATTGTGGCAGTTTGTAGGCAGACATGATGCTGGAGGAGCTGAGAGTTCAATATCTTGATCAGCAGGCAGCCAGGAGGAAACTGGATATGTTTCACACAGAATGTAGTTTGTGTATTTAAGACCATAAAGCCCTGCTTCTACAGTGACACTCTTTCTAGCAAGGCCACCTTTCCCCAATAAGGTCACACCTTTTAATAGTGCCACTCCCTATGGCCAAGCATTCAAACACATGAATCAATGGGGGCCAAACTTCATATTATTACATTCCATTTTCTGCCCCCAAAGGCTTATAGCCACAACATAATGCAAAATGAATTTAGTCCAACTTTCAAAGTCTCCATAGTCTATCACAGTCTCAACAATGCTTAAATTTCAAAGTCTAAAGTCTCTTCTGAGATTCATACAGTCTCTTACATGCAATCCCCTATAAATCAAAAGCAGATCACATACTTCCAACACATTGTGACACAGGATATACATTACCCTTCTAAAACATAGGGATGGGATCACAGGAAATGCTGGACCTAAGCAAGACTGAAAACAAGCTGGGAAAACTACAAACTCTATATCTTCATGTTTGATGTCAAATTACTCTTCAGATCTCCAACTCCTTTTTTCTTTGTTGACTGCAACACAGTTCTTTCTTTTGGGCTTGTTTTACTCTCTGTTAGCAGCTTTCCTTGGCAGGTATTCCATGACTTTGGCATCTCTAACCTCTTGGTGTCTCCAAGGCTATTTAGACACCACTATAACAGCTTCTGGAACATACCTTATACTATTCTTGGTGGTCAGCACATGAGGTGGCATCTCCAATTTGCTAAGTCTTCTACTGCAACTAGGCTTCACCAATAGCCTCTTATAGCCTCTCTTTGCTGTGACAAGCCTCAATTTCTTCTCATACCTCCAGTCCTGGAACATTAACTGCAACTGAGGCTACACCTTCATCAGTGGCCTTGCCTGTCCTCTCACAATGTCAAGCCTCAACTGCTATCCATGAGCCCTTTGTGCCTTCAATACCAGTACCACCCCAGTGGCTCTTATGCATTGCCAATTCTGGCTAACCAAGACAAGGTACAACTTTGGCCCCTTGCACAATGACCTTTCTGGGCACCCATAAAGGGATACCTCTGACATATTCATGGCCTCAGCAACTTTCCTAAGTCACAGAGGGAAATTCCATCCTTGATTCTAAAGCCAGAACAATGTGAGTGAATCTGCCAAGTTGTGCTGTTTGCTAAGGTGGTAGCATAGCTACCTTATTCAATTACATCATCACTAGCTTTCTGTTTTCAATGATTTCATTCACTGCCTAAGCTTGTCTGTTCTGGGACTTGCTCTGTAGATCAGGTTGGCCTTGAAGTCAGAGACCTGCATGCCTCTCTCTCCTAAACGTTGGGATTAAAGATGTGAACCGCCATGCCTAGACCTAAGCTTTTTTAAAAATGCCTTTTTATTATAAATCTTTATAAACTTGGCCACCAAGCCTCAGGATCTGGATTAAAGGCATTTTTTGAACCTGATCAAAAGCTTGTGTCTTATAGTTTCGTGATTCAAATCGAAACCCTGTTGTCTTCCTGCCTCACAATCCAGATAACAGGTGTGCCCTCCATTTCTGGATTATAGTTCATTCCAGATCTAGTCAAGTTGACAATGTAGAATAGTCATCGCAATCCACCGTTGTCAACTTTATACACAATCATATTTCCTTATATGTCCAAATTAAAACATTAACCAGGTTATAATAATGCCTAATGCAACTATCCTCCATACAAACAAAACACATAGATGATAACCAGGTCATAATAATGCCTAACACGGTATAAATATCCTTCATATAACTGAAAGCACATTGTAAGTTTAGAATATGTGGCAATGTCTCTTGGGGAACATCCTTTTCAAAAGATGAAAGCTTACCCCAAGGTCACCATTCCCTTAATTCCATTTACTATCTTAAACATTTAGCTGAATCCTTATCCTTAGCTGAATTCCACTTTCCTGTTGTCCCTTTAATCCTTGAACCATACATTTTGTATTTTGTGTGTGTGTGTGTGTGTGTGTGTGTGTGTGTGTGTGCAGCTTGCTCCATTTCCAAACATTCTCTTCATAACAGACAAAATTCATACTGGGCTGTTTTGAGATTTCCTTTGCCAATGCAATCAATCTAAATCTCTTCACCTTAGCCTCAGGCAGATTCTCTGAACAAGCACAAAAGCAGTCATACTCTTAACCAAAATATCACAAGAATTATATATAAGCAACATACTAAAATTCTCCTCTGTAAGGTCTTGAACTCCCCCCCCCCCAATTCAAATCACCATCAAGACTACTTTCTTCCACGATCCTGCCTGCTCAGGTGGTTCATTAAGTCCCACTTAAAGCATTCCACTGTTTTCCTAAGTGAAAGTCCCCAAAAGTACATTCTTCCAAACAAAAGCATGATCAGACTTCTTATATCACTACCCTACTTCTGGTATCTACTTCTGTTTCTGTCAGGATTTCCATTGTTGTGAAGAGTCATCATGACCATGGCAATTCTTACAAAGCATAACATTTAATTGTGACTGTCTTATAGTTTCAGAGGCTTAGTTCTTTATCATCATGATGTGAAGCATGGCAGTGTCCAGGCAGACATGGTGCTGGAGAGTGAGCTGAGAGTTCTATATCTTGATCCACAGGTAGCCAGTATCTTCCCAAGGATAGTTATATTATGTTAGGTGGATAGTTTATGTACATGTAAAGTACAAAGGATAGTTATATCATGCTAGGTGTTATTATTAACTAGACTACTGGATATTTTTCACACTGAGTATAGATTTTAAGACCTCAAAGCCCTGCCTGCACAATGACTCACTTCTTCTAACAAGGCCTTACCTCCTCCAATTAAGGCCACATTTCCTAATAGTGCACTCCCTATGGCCAAACATTCAAAAACATGAATTTATGTGAGGACAAACCTATTTAAACCACCATACTAGGGAAGGGCCATCAGCTCTGGTTGATAGCTGGATTTTAAGCAAACTCCATCAGATTGTTGCTATAGTCATGAGATTTCAAGTTACCCTCATTTCTTTTAAAGGAAATACAAATCATTCATTCTGACATCCATGGGTTCTTTCATATCCATTGTACATATTTGGCAACTATCCAGGTAAAGTATCACAGTGCTTACCCAATCATGTGCCTTCTCCTTATTACTCAGCTCCTTGTAGTTACTCATACCATATGGCTGGTTGTGGTTTATTAGTTCTTCATAGAAAAGAAAAATGTTACTTCTGTACCTCAATATAGACAAACAGGGTGAGTTTTTATGTTTTTTCTTCTTCTTCTCCTGAAGCAACAGAGAAGTTCATGTTTCGGACTGTGTAGCTACAACATGGACTTTGAGTCCCCGTTGACGAGATACAGTAATATGAGCAAGAGTACCTTTGAAGTACTGCCATGTTTGAAATGAGTTCATTGCTGTAGATAACAACTACTATTGCTGGTTAATGTCTCAATGATATCTCAAAACCAAGTTCTTCTTTCTTCTCCTCTCCTTCCTTTTCCTTTTTTCTCTTAATTATTTTTACTACTACTGCTGCTGCTGCTGCTGCTGCTGGCTGCTACTACTACTACTGCTGCTTTTGCAACAGGATCTCATGTAGTCTTTGAACTCTTGATCCTTTAGTCTCTCCTTTCCAAATTCTGCAATCACAGGAAGGTGCCTGGCTTTATGCTTTCCTATGTTCTAATCTTTGCTTTTGTATTTCTCTTTCTTGGGAACTTCCTTTTTTGAACAACTAATTCTTCTACTCTGTATGTACATTTTACTGACATTTTATTTGTTCTTCTGGAACCACCTATAATGAGAACCTATATAAGTACTTCTCCTTATTTGTCAATTAAAATGTAATTGAATTTATTTTGCTGTTTATGAACTCCACCTCATCTTCTTTTATTGACATTGTGATTTCCCTCTAACTATTGAAGCTGGACCTTAAGAAGTCCTGAAGTTTACTTATGCAATCAACCTACATAATCCCTTTATCCTAACAGCTTTCTAAAAAATACTTGTTTCACTGAGCTGAAAGCTCAGAGTGTGCAATGCAATTTAACATTTTCTACTGTAATGGGTAACGAAAAACTATTTTTAGGTATTTGAGAGACTATATCTATATGATGAGCTTTTACACAGATTCCTTTCAGTTCTTTCTTTCTGATTCTAGCATGAAATGGCAAACCATTTTTTCACTAATGTTTTCACAGAGCCTAGCTCACTGCTTAGAACAAAATTAACTACTAGATAACATGTCAGTGAAGTAGGAAAGATTCAGTATACAAAATATTACTGTATTAAAAATTAAGTTAGTTAAGATTTAATTGCTGTGAGACCTGTAGAACTGAAAAAGCCCTTGAAATATAAAATGAGAGAATTTGGAAGTTAATGTAACAACTTCAGAATAAGAGAAATGAAAACTAAATTTGAGAGAAGTTACTGTACTTTGTCAAGAGGTCACATATGTATTTTAGCAGCTGAAGGTTAGCCTGGTATTATCCCCATTTAGAGATGAAGAACTAAATCCCAGAGAGGCTAACCAACCTGTAGAAGGTCAAACAGCTCTTTCAAAGCTCGGCTCTAAAGACTGCTAACCCCTGAGTTGCTGCTCAGTGTTCTGCATTATTGCCTTTCCTTTATTTAAGTTCAGGACAAGCAACATCATTGGATGCCGCCATGCAAGTAATGTGTCATCCTGGTGTCAACAGCAAGGAGAGTAGCTGAGAAAGACTCACATGTGCATGCAATACATATGTACACACCTCTTTCAGCCTGAGCCAAAACAGAATTAATCTTATGTTCACCACTGGTGAATGCTGAATCCTTCCCTATCAGTGTTTGTGTTTAAGAATAACGTCCGTATACACACTCTGTAATTGAATGTCAAGAAATATGAAAATATATTGTTTTATTGCTACTGTTTATTGATTTATTGTAGTGATTTATTGGCAATGGACATGCATCACAACAAATCACCTTGCTGACACCATCAGCTGCCTTAACTAGGTTGTCAGTTCACGACATTAAAGGTAATGGATGATGATTATTTTACAGTAATGGGTTTAATCAGCGCTTTGAATGACTTAGCAGGAATGTCAGAGCAAAGCCAGCTCATCGTTCATCAAGGCAGCATTTTGTTTACAAACATCATCTATAATTCATTTGATTGTTGACAATCATCAGCAAATACCTCTCAGGCAGTTTTCATCAGGGATAGAAATCTGCACAGCTGCAGCAGTGTAAGTTTCCCGTTAGGGCAGCCTGAGAAGACATGTGTTGGGAAAGATACATTCACCCTAGGACTGGTATCAGAGCTGAGCTTCTAGGCTTCCTGCTTCCTATGAATAGAATAATTCCTAGTTTCATTTTATCAACCTCTGATTCGAAGGTACCTTGAATAATCCAGGGAGACTGAAGATACAAAGTCTATCAACAAGTGAAAACAAGAGACACATGACATTGCTGCTTAAATTTTTATATCTGGACTAAATGCATGGTCTTGTCCTCCAGAAGGTGCAGTAGGATCCTGATCTGATACTCGGGTGTGTTAAGACAGAGATGCTGACCCACAGGGGAACAGGTATCTGTTTTCATAACAGATTCTAGACCTTCCTACTGGGAAGATTACATAACTCTAAGATCTTAAGTGGCCCTTTGAGCATGTGAAATTTCTCTCCAGAAAGAAAACATGTATATTGGAAGCATTTTGTGTATGGTATTAATGAATTTAGAAACTGTTTGACTCCTAAGTGGTAAGATAAGGCCAGAACCTTGCACTTGGAGGCAGCATACTTTGGTGTTCTAGTTTGCTTTCCTGAAAAAGCCTGATTTCTCCATTGTGAAGCAAGAGTTGTCCATTCTGGTTCCAGGCTATATTAAGAGCTGAACCTCTGCAACTGTATCTCTTACCTGTAAGAAATTGAACCAATGCATAGTAGAGACCCCTCTCCTTCCTTCCCTCTGTCACTTTCCTGAGGGCCCTGCCTGTCATATGAGCTTGAGTACAAATGCCTTTACACACTAAAGCAGCGTTTCTCAACCTGGTGAGCTAAGTCCACTGGAGATTGAATGAGCCTTTCATAGGAGCCCACCTGAGACCATCAGAGAACACAGATATTTACATTATAGTTCATAATGTTAGCCAAATTACAGTTATGAAGTAACAATAAAAATAATTTTGTGTTTGGGGATCACCACAACATGAGGAACTGTATTAAAAGGCTACAGGTTGAAGGTTGAAAACCACTACACTAAGCCATTTGCCACCCTTAGATGGTATTATTTTGCAGTTGTTGGATGGCATATATCCACAGCTCATTTGAACTAACTTGGAGTCTTTAATAGAAACAACATATGACACATTTTCATTGTAGAATTTTCAGTTTATATAAAAAAGAAAAAGATATTTGTAATCTCACTTTTCCCCTTTTCAAAGTGACTTATTCTTTTTATTTACCTGTGTCAGACTGTGTATATTAGAATGTGTGGGTCTTAGGTGTGTACCCAAGAGGCATACAACCTGTAGCTGAGTCTGTATATTCTGACTTTCATTGAGTCATCTGTCCTGGAATGCATAAGCCCTAGTGAAATCCTTTGTCATATTGACTGTCAAATTAGCCATCTGACTTGCTTTGACTAATGAAAAACATGTAATTAGAAGCCTTAAACAGGTTGTTTAGCTCCCTTGAGGTTAAAGATTACATTTAAGGAGAAATGGAGTCATCTCATTTATATCAAATGAAATTGCGGCTCTGGTTGGCCTGGGAGCCACATGATAAACATTGAAACATAAGTGGTTCCAACAGAACATGGCAGGATTTCTTAACAACCCCAAATTTATGACATCTATTGTTATTTTAAAACACTAAATAAACTGGGGTACAACTGATAGAGTTTTATAAACCTAATTTCTTACTGAATGCACTGTGCTCAATTTTATATGTTTTTAATTAGAATTCAGGAAACAAATTTAATCAGTATACTTTGACCAGATTGCATTTGAACATGTGCAATATTATTTTGACTAAGGTCTTATTGTTTGGCATGCTTATAATTTATTTTTCATACTCAGTTTATGATTCTCTAATGAATTTCTACATGTGACTCAATTAGTATGGACAAATATTTAAGCATGTTTATGTATCACTATATTCTCAGTGAGAAGAATGGATACTCATTAACAAGCTCTTATACTATGCCTACAAATAGTTGATAATTTGAAGTATTTATTGAATATGAAATGTATAGATTTACTTTATAAATAAATTAGAAAAATAGCACTAAAGCTCTAGAACCAGAGTCCTTACAGTCAGAAGATCTGAGAACAACTGATGTAGGTAGTCTATTTTTTCTTGCCTTGTACTTTCCTGCTGTCTTAAGCACAAGGAAATAGATATTTCCTTTGAATTCAGTATTGCTATGCCAAACCTGATCCTCCATGTCCATGCTTCTGATACCCTGATTACAGCTCAAATGGGAGGCAACAACTACCTAGACTGATGAATACATTTATAGCATACTGACAGTTTACAATCAACTAAAGTGCATATGTTCATAAAATAGTCCATGTTGTCTTGCTTTATACATCTAACTGTATTCTGAGCTTTATGAGAAAAAATATTTGAACACACTCTACTGTTTTAAGGTTTTTGTTTTCTTCCTTTCAACATGTAGATAAGAATCAATCAGAGAGGACCACACCACATTTCTCAATACATTACTATCCTTCACCAGAGCTAACCCAGTATTCAATTTAGGTTTCAATTGAAACGTTTTTGAAAAGGTAAAGGAATCAAGATAACAATTTCTTTTGCTATTAACCTCAAGGGCACCTTCTTTTGTGTTTAGTTTTCTTTGGATTAGGGCACTGCATTGTAATCTTCATTTTTAATTAGGGTTTAAAGCATATTTTATCTCCAGTTAAAGCATCTTATTCGTGTTGAACAAAGAAAATGACCAACCTTAAGGAAATCAGCTTCTGACTGAAGCCATGGATCTAAGCTATTAGGATAACACCATCTAAGATATATTAGAATTGCAAAAGGTACTAACACTAACGTCCGTTTCAAATTTCCACCTAAAAGAGTATCTTTTCTTCTTCTCATGGCTTGCTGATAGGAATACCTCCCATTTTATTTTAATTCCCTCACATTGTCCCTCTCCAAATCTGGGGAGAATTCAAGAAGTGATCCCAAATTATTTGACCACTATCTCCAGCCCGACAAAAGGACAATTTTCTCTTCCGTTTTTGCAGGTAACAAACAACTTAGAGGAAAATGCTCTGAGGTAAATACTTATAGAGCCAACATCTAACTCTCTCAGAAGTAGAGTTGCCTCTTCTAAAACTAAATAGTCAGAATTTCTGCATTTTGTTAGAATCCTTGTGGTGTCTTTGAGGTTTAGAGCAAATACATGGACTCTCATTTCCTCATCAAAATAGCTAACGCATTATTTCTACCGTCATAGTGGTGACGTTGCTTATCCGACTGATTTCATGGGCTGATAGAAAAATAAAACAATTAGAAAATACTTTAAAAGCTGAAACATCTTTCAGAAATATATTATCCTAAGCCACAAATTCTAAAAGAGTTTAATATATTATTGATTTAGCATATAACTAATGTAATATGCAGTGGAAGCTCCTTGGCCACTCCCTGGAGTGGCGGGAAGGGCCTCCTCAGATGACCCTTTGAACTCTCATTCTGACTCATGGATTCTATTTACTTCCTACTTAAAAGTGAATTTTGATATTTTCTCCTCACAAAACTCTTATAACAAAGGCCAAGTTTGGCTCCCCAAGAATGTTTTTTGAGTACTGATGATTTAGGACCATATTCGTTATTAGTCAGGGAAGAACTGCAGAGGTTTTCATTATTTCTAAGTTCACAGCAGGGCATGTCTATCAGTCTGTGACCTGAACCCCTGACTTCTATGAATGGGTTCTATATGTGTGTTGTGTGTGTGTGTGTGTGTTATACACACACACACAATTTGGGTTGATAGATAAACTATAGACAAATAGTAACAGAAACCCTAGTAGCAGACACAGGAAATCATCTTTATAAGGTTTGGTCAGGGTAGCCCTAGTGATTCTGGAAACAATTCATTTTAATGTAGCACTTGGTGTCCCCTCAGAGGTTGAGTGTAGGCTTCTATTGTTGAAGACAACACACACTTAGGAATATATGACTTGGATGATGTTTGCACTTTCTGACCTGAAAATCTTTTTCCTGTGTTCTAGCCTTCATGGTTCCAGAAAATACCATGTAAGCTGCCAATTGGAAGGGAAGCAATCAAATCACCCTACCCATCTGCAGCAGCTATGAACTGTGCCAATTACAGCATGGAAAGGTATGCTTAAAGGTGAAATACATGGTACTCATATGTCAGTGGCAACCAACATGTGTCTAGTTGGACTTAAGGCCCACAAAAGAGGAGGAAAATCATGCCTAGTGCTAGAAACTTAGCCAGCTTCCAGAGTCAAGTGAGATCATGGATTTTAGAAAAGAATCTACTGCTGCTATTTTGCTAGACCATCATAATTGCTTACTGGTTTATACATATCACCCTATACCCACAGGTAAGTGCAGCTTCTGCTTGTTCCACTTTTTTTGTAGCAAAATGTGGAACATCAAGGAAAACCACAGCTGGAAACAATCCATAGATCAATGGATTACAAAGAGGCCAGCCTCCATATGTACATCTATATTACAGCTCCTGAGCTTCTGCATTTATGCTTCGGGAAGCATTGCAGAAGAGGGGGACAAAAGAAGTTTTACAGCCAGAATACAAGGAACTCTGCTGTGAAAGTCCCCTAGAAATGGCTTCATAAACAAAACAGGAACAATGCAATGTCATTAGACATGTTAACATGAAAGGTGGAAAATTTTGAGGGTGTCCTATCCCTAGATAAAGGATTAAAGACAACTATTGAGTGGTAAGAGAATGAGAATTAGCCATTCCCAAGAATAAATCCTGAATTGGTCACCCAACTCAGAGTGGTCAACTTTGAAACCATATGTACACACACAAACAACAAAAACAGAGTCAGCAGATTGCATATATCTGTATACTATATACACATTTACATATGTATGCATGTAACAAATATAGCCAAAGGAAAGAGGTTAGCAAATTGAGTGTTGGAGCATCATAGGAGGGATTTGAGGGAAGATAACAGGAATGTACAGTATTATTAGTGGGTACATATATACAATAAATAGTGCATGCATGAGGGCAATTAACATTTCTATTTTAAGTTCTGTAAACCTTTGAAACTTCTATTACTATTTTGGATTTTGTATGTCATATTGATTTATCCTGATAATAAAAGGTTTTGAGCTCATCTTAATTATCTGAACAAAATCCAATCACTTCTATGACATGTGTAGATCCAACTGGAACCTAGTCACCATTGGCATGTGCTGGACAATCTTGCATTTGCCAGTATAGTTCTCCCTCCACACTGACGACAGTCTGATTCTTTTAAAATTTAATAGAAGAATGACTGGAAATATAGTTCCATAGTTAAGAGCACTGGCTGCTCTTCTAGAGAACTTGGAGTCAATCCTTAGCACCCACTGGGTGAGCCACACTTTTTCAGGTTTATCTACTTAGCCTCCTAGAATATAAGATGAATGAGCACAAGAGGTCCTATTGTTTTATAGTCCCAGACTATAGGATGGATCATGACCAAAAGTTAACCTCCATAAAAATTTGTTGAAGAAATGAATGTAATAAAAATGAATTGTTTTCTTCAGCTTCAAAAAATCCAATATGAAGGATATATGGATATATTCAGGCCAACTAAGTTGGAATATGTGTATTGTATCCAAGGGTACAAATGAAGGCATGCAAAAGTGTCTATGTAAATACACCAGGCTCTCACCTCATTTTTGTATGCTTAGCAACAAGGATACCATAAAACCTACCTTCACTCTGGAGCCATTGCCAGTAACCTATTCTTGTCTCTGTCTGATGGTTTGTGTGGCTGTCATCAGTATTTGCCAGTGTTATTTTATTGTCTTCCTTTCAAGAGGCATGGTTACGGGGTTCTCTTCCTCAGCACTTTGAGTAATACTCCATGAATCATATCTTAGCACTGACAACATTTTATCTGAGTTGTCTCCCTGCCTTTTTTCCCATAACATCTATGTGAATTCTTTTAATCACGTTCTCATTACCTTTTAATTATGTAAAATTATGTTATATTAAGTATAATTTCTTCTGGTAGCCACAGGTGGCATTCATGTTCTTTGCTATCTTTTTAATGACTGATGGATTACAAGGTCACTCTGAATGAATAAATAGCCTATAGATTCTTTCCAGGGAGGTTCTCTTTATGATTTTCATATTAACACTTGCAAATTGCAGAACTTATTATGCTACCCCACCTGCACCTCATTTGCTTCCAACACCTTCCTGCAGGAATCCAAGATGACTCTATCAGGTGGCCTTGCTTTAATATTCAACTCAGTCAAAGAGGATGTAATGAAAGCCAGCAGCTGACACTGCCTTGCCATTCATTTCAACTCAGCCGTCACTGGAAGGCTTGCCAGCAGCTTTTAGCACAGGCCTCGGAATGTTTGCTGCCAAACACTAAGCTGAATAGCAAGTAGGGTCACTCACCCCAATAGGCTCGTGCCAGGGTTGGTGGATTCTCCAGACTAGTCCTTGAGGCAGTCAAAACATCTATTTAATATTTAAACACCACTTTGATTATTGAAAACACACACACACACACACACACACACACGGAGTAGGATATATTTATATGAGAAAGTTCAACTCTGCTGAAGCACCTGTTTGATGTAGCATTTATTTCTTCTGCTCTTGAGATGAATGTACAATTCATTCATTCACTCACTCATTCATTCATTCAGGCAATTTAATGATTGTTCATTTCACTTATGACAGGCTTCTACACCACTATACATTTTACAACCTTTTTGCAGGTATTGCTTTCTCATTTTTTCCATGAAAAAAAGTGAACTAACAGTTAACAATGTTAACAATTGATTGAAAGTAGCACTAAGAATAAACTATAGAAGCAGAACAGACATGGAGGGCTTTAAGGTGATCTGATTTCTCTGTTAGCATCTCATAGCTGGACACTGGCTGACACAAACCTGACCTACTTCCAAGTGGTCCCATGCTGGCCTTCCTAGATTCCCTCCCCCACCGTTCTCCTCCAGCCTACCCTACCCTGTGGGAAATCATCTCACTCAATGTTTCCTTTCAATTTTTTTCTCTGAAAATAGAATATCATAAAAATTCTAAACTATATTGTTATCTCTCCCTGACCCTTTATAATCCATTTACCAACAACTTACTTTTCCACTCTAGGTAGAATGCCTTAGGGACTGTGGAGTTTCTGATTACTTGTAAATAATGAAAATCCCTGTTCTCCTTCAATGACAAATATAAACTCGATATGAAAACCTGGATGTCTATCCCAGTATCTTAAACACTTCAATCATTAGTGAAATTACTTCACTGCATTGAAACTTCCTGCACTCAAGGAGCAGGGCTTAATTAAATGCTCTTCCTTGTTTGCTGGCCTTTGTAGGGCTGTGCTGCACAGAAAGAGGGGGCTGTGGAGCACAACTGTTCTTACTGCAACAGGAGACTGTTTACTCTCAGTCTGAAAGATGGAGAAAGCCAACTCCTTAATGGTGCTTTGAGGGTTGTTAGAGCGCCGTAGCTAGGAACCCTGATGATAATGCTTTTATAATCCCACACCTGATCTCACCAAGCTTTCTGTGGTTTGTTTTATTTTTGACAGAGTATTCCATGTAGACCCTCTGTTGGGATGCAACTGTCCCTAGCAGCAGATCTTTTGACCTAGGATTATTTTTATTATTTGAGATTTGTGTGTCTTGGCTAATCTCTGCTGGGGGACGGGTACTCCCATCCTTGATACCATCAGACATTTGAGCCTCTCATTTTACATTTTAGATCTAGTCAGCTCAGGTTTTTCCCTAACTACAAATGGTTCTTGATTTTTCAAGCTAGCCTCATAAATCCATCCTCTAACCAAGAGGTTACTTCTTACCTCCTTGAAAGTCTACTGTGCTTTTTATTGTTTAAATTCTTTAGCACATTTGATTTTGCTGTGGTCCATTTGTCAAATTGTTCCTTTGAAACTCATATGGAAAAACTGCTACTTTGCCAATGATCTTTTGTATTTCATAGTTATTGATTAATTATCGGATATAAACCCTATCACATACAGTTTTATATTTTTGGTTGTGAGCCTAGCCTTTAACGGCTGAGCCATCTCTCCAGCCCTCACATACAGTTTTAAAACATCAGTAATATTTTAGCTTCAGAATGTACTTGATGAAGTAGTTCAGATTAGATATTCCACTGAGGCCAAAATACACAGCAATTTCTATTGTAACCTGATGGAGAGTATTGGAGCAACACATCCACAAGGACCTCTTTATCAGCATCCCAGGGAGCTCAGTGTTCAGCCCTGTTTTTATCCAGGAGGGATTTATTGATTGAAAGATACATCTGGGAGATAAGAAGGACTTCTGACAGAAAGGCTGTTGGGATGGATGTGGTGACTTTTCTATACAACTCCTTCAGAATTTCATTAAAAGACAAAGGATACCTTTAGGTAAACAACTGCTTTATGGGCCATATTAGTTCTGAATCCTCTCAAAGACTGGGGAATTTCCAGGTCCTAAAGTGGCAGAAAGGTGATCTGTCGTCCAGTTCCTAAGGTCACCTGGGTAAAACACAACACAATGAATACAAAGATCAATAGCTAGATAACCCCCAGTGAAGCTGCAGATATTGTCTGAAAAATGAGGAATGTGGATGTGGGATGGGTGTGATGGCACACGCCTTTAATCTCTGGATTCTGGAGGTAGAGGCAGTTCAAGGCTATGAGTTCAAGGCTACCGTTTTCTACACAGAGAGTTTGAGGTCAGCCTTAGCTATAGGAGATCTTGTGTCCCATGCATCTCTTGTCCGACCTTTACAACTTATGTAATCTCACATATATCCCAATAGTTTCATGTCTTTACTTTTCTTAATTAAAACTCTTTTTTAACACATTTTTTTTTAAAAAATCAAGAATTCAAAAGACATAAATATGAAAGAAATCAGGGGTCCTTTCTAGTTGTTATGAATAATTGAATGAAAAGGAAATGATATAAAAGAAAGTTGAAGTGTTTTCGGGGATGAGGTCCTTGAGTGGAAGAGAATACAGGCAATATTAAGCACATTGTTCTCTGATTCAAAGGACTAGTTTCGTAAGGCCCAAATTTATTTATTTACTTATTGTATAATGGCACTACAGAATACTGAGGAGAAGGCTTAATAACCTAAGAATTTTACATGTCTACATTGAAAGGCAGGGATACTTGAACACCTTGGCAGTCTAGAACTTAGCCTTGGATACAGGGATGGAGGAAGATGTTTTCAAAGGAGGCAGACACTAACTGAGTCTCTGGACACATCTGGCCTAGCCCACTGTGGAGGAGAAATGAAAGTTCTTTCACAAGTTCACCACTGCTGAGCACAACTATACTACTCCTCACAGTGTGTCTTCTCCAAACATGTACACTGGAAGTTCATCCTCAGCCCTGAGGTTCACCTAGCATATGATGTTAATTAATATGCACACTGCTTTGTTTTCTGTGAAATGCCTTGTCCTTCTTGGTCAACTGCATGACTCAAATGTCATGAACTCTATCATGTGTGCTATGGCAGGGCAGGGTGATGTGCTCTTGCCTTCAGCCTTCTGTTCACTGTAGCAGTGCTTCTGTGCTATGGGGTGATATGTGACTTCTAGGGGAAGAAGTTACTGCAGTAAAGTGGCCTCCAGCGCTAGGCCTTGTAGATCTCATCCAAAGTCATATCCTGAGCTGTGACACTCTGGGAAAGCTCTGCCTGTCTGTGTCCTGGTTTCCTCCTCCCTAATTTGTGTATAATAAACCTTCATCTACAAGTGAGAGACCTTGACATTAAGCAGGGAACATCTATGACAATTTTTCCAGACTTTCTAGGTTTGTAATGTAGGTCAGTTCTGCTCCTCAAGCAGCCTCCTTGGTTTTCCTCAGGAAGAGGGGATCTATGAACTGAGTGGTCCTGTGCCTGGTTTCTACCCCTGACAGCATAGCCACATTGCCTGCCTGATTTATATGAGATTCTAGAGTGAGATGAATTTTATTCTTGATGAAGTCTTCTTGCTCCCCTGTAGTCTCACTATGTTTTGTAAGTACAATATCCATTTTGACAATTTGTTTGCATAGAAACCACTGAAATTTTATAGGTTGTTTAAATGGACCTGCAAAGAGGCATAGGTTTTTGTAGGTATTGAATGAGCTTATCTGGCTAAGTGCTTAGTGTCCAGCACAAGAAAACATGGTGGATAAACTCTTGCTATTACTATGCAAATTATGTATATTTTTATACTATGATGCTAATATATCCTTTATGTGTTTGTTTTTATTGTTCTTTCCCACTACTCTTCCACCAGTCCCTCAGCTTGTTCATATAGAACACAAGTCACCTAAGGAAGTATATGTGAAGAGTAAGTAAGTGAATTCTCTTCCTTCCACCCAGAGCTATTTGACAGCTGGGGACAATGAATTCATCTTTAATCCAAGGTTTCTGAAATAAAACTTCGAATAGCTGAGTCTCCTTTTATGGTACAGAGGCTCACCTCAATATCCTTCCTGATGCTTGTTTTGTTTGTGCCTGTGGTATAAGCAGGTTACTGGGAGATTGCTCTCTGAGGAGAGCAATTAATACAGAAGCAGAATAAAGACAACAAAGAAGAAAACAAGCAGAAAGGATGGAATAAGACACACCCAGGGCCAAATGAATATTTTATGGGATTTCCAATAGATTTTACCCTACTTCCTTTTGGACCACCTTAGCTCTACTTTCTGGAGAAGGGACAATATACGAGAATATGGCCTTGCTTTCTTTCTTTTGTAAGTGGAAGTGATGGAGGCATCTGTGTGATTTTAGAAAGCACCTGGTTTTATTTTCTGACAAGGTCCTCATTTTTATGCCCCTCCCCCCATTTTTAAGTGCACTGTCCATGTGGCCAATTTGTTTCCATGGTCACCATTGACAATTTACAGGTTGTTTAAGTGAGTTCAAGAAGAGGCAATAGTAATAAATAAAGCCCTGACATGAGCTATAAATAGGAAAAGGGCTCTGGAGTGCCTGACTCCATCATTCTACCCACCAGCTAGCATTTTAGGTTTACAATAACACAATAAAAGCACACAGGGCATTTTTTTTCTTTTTTACTTCTGGATACAAGTGATAGAAGAGAAGTGAAGACATATTGATCCCTTTCTTCTGATATTATGATGGAAGTGCAGCTAACTTTAGAAAAAAGGGGGGAATTTTCCAAAGAAACTGTGGCTTATTCGCTGACTCTGGTCCTCACAGCTGTTAGCACTCATTCTTCCATGGGTAGCAAAGGAAACTGTGGTTCCTAAAATAATTACAAGCAGTAGGGAAGAATAACAAGCAGTAGGAAGATCATTTTTGACAGTGATGGGGTGGTTGAGCACACATAAGTGGGGGTTCTGGGAGCAATAACAGACTGGTACTGTGAGTAGGAATTTGGAACTCATAAGGACCATCTCTGGTATGCTATAGTAGTTGCATGAAAGGAGGCTGAGCAGAGACAGAGGCTAGGTCAAAGGAACAGGGTTTATAGATTCAGATCACTGCATCCTTTGTTCTATTTGAACCCCTACTCTTCATACCCATGGTGTTTAGGAGACACTCAGACTGCAAATAGGAGGACCTAGGCTTGTAAGAAATTTAAAAGGGAAATCAAGAAGGGTGTTAGCCAAGGTAAAAATAGATACAAAAGACATAAAGAAAGGCAGAAATTCAAGACTATGGTCATAGAAGAAAATAATTCATTTATTCATATCAGAAAATCTTAGAAAGATAAATGAAAAATTTAATGATCAGCTATTTTTAATCATTCTTTTGGACCCAGCATGGGAGCAAGGAGGAAGGAATCAAAATGTCAAACCTATCCAAATTTATAACAAATTCACCATTATTTAAATGTCAAAATAAATCCTATTTAGCTAATGGCATAGGTCTTTTCTGTTGTGAGAGAAACTTAGCTTACAGAAAAACAGGGGTGCGGCCAAACTCTTTTAAGAGTACAGCCATGCTTGTTGTTGAATTCAAGCTGGATCAGTGTCAGTCCAAGATGTCTAGTTGTCCTAATGTCAAATATTTCGGAAAATAAAGAGGTTAAGAAAAATATTTATGTTTTTGACATGATTAGTGCATTAAGCGTGATAGCTTTAGCAATGGCTTGTGTTCACCTGGCTTAGGCTCAGTACCTGCTCTATGGATGAGCTTGGATTTCCATGTCAATATCTAAGAGATATCAGAGTTGGGAGCTAAGAAAAGGCTATTGTAATGAAGAACGCAATGCTCAACTCACAAGCTCTTCCTCATTTGTTTAGTGAAAAGAAAGGTAACATCTATGGAGAAATCTGTGTGGCCTTTCTACACCCTATTCATAAATAGATCAGTATTTCCAGGTAGTGTGGAGGTGGCACTTTTACATATAATTTGATGGAGTGACAGTAAAATATTTTGTGGTTGTATGAATTAAGAAACTGAATTAAGTAACAGAAAAATGAAAATATAACTTTGGATTTTGTTCTATATCAGTGATAAGAATAATTAGATAGAAATAAAAGTCTAATTGGTCTCCAAGCCACAATATGCAGCAAAGGAAAATGTCTCAAGAATTGCTTCTAAATATAGGCCATTCTTTTAAGAAACCAAAGGACAAGCCAAGTACATAAATACATAGTGAATCCCTGTGCAAGGTGCTAAGAGCCCCATCTATATTGACAATCTTGCCAGTTAGAGAGAAGACATGAAAACAGATGACTAGCCAGATAAATATTGCATATAGTAATTATGCACCAGCTATAAATACAGCGAGTTGATGTTTTCTCCTCCAGGGAAGTGCAGTTAAAACTGGGATAGTGATTTTGATGAGAAGAATATTAGAACTTAAGGAATATGAGTTCAGAATTTTAATAAGCCTGGGGATTAGGTCATCGTAATAAAGCATTTTATGTCATTGAGGAGAACTTTATTTTCTCCCCTGTTACTTCCATGGGTTTGCGTGTCATAAGGATAACATTAATTTTTTGCCTCTTTGTTTCCAGTATCAAGATTCCATGGGTTGTGATGTCCACTTGTGTTAAAACACTTAGCCATAGACAATCTTGTGAAGTTGCTTTTTCTTTGCTTGGCTTAGCCATTGAAGTAATAATAAGATTAACTCCACCAGACCAAAAATTCGACCCCCTGTTTTTCATTGACATGTGCTTTTTAATATTAGGAAAGTTCAAGCTAAACTCTTTTGCTATAGGAGGGAAAAAAACTCTAAGCATTCTTTATATAGCTATATTTTTGTCTTGGTTTTGTAAGCTATAGTGGAAATGTAATTTTTAGACATGTTGCTGAAGTACACCATTCTAGTGTTCTAGTGCGACACAGACACAGACACACACACACACACACACACACACACACACACACACACGCCATCTTCAGTATAACATTTCCTATTTGGAGTTTCTGCAATTTTAGCTAACTGTTTTCTCTTTCATTTTTGACCACACCTTGGCTTCTTGGTGTAAGACACTAAATGGATGTTGGCCACAGTAGGAAAGGTCTGTCCTGATGAGCAAAGCAAGGCAGGAAAGAATCTTTGTAGCTGTGGACCTGTCTATGATGGATTAGTCCTGGGCTTCAGAAGCTGTGGACTTGGAACCCTGATTTCAGGCTCTTCTTGTACTTTCTTTTACAGCATCTCTTTCTGAACATGTACTTAGGACACATCTCTAGTACTACTGTGAGCTCATAATGCTTTCTGGTCCATGTCCAAATTTCTTAGCATGGGATCTAAAGCTCTTTAAACTCCAAGATCTCTTCTTTATTTAGGGATGCTTTGATCTTCCCAATTCTCTCCTCCTCTTCTTGAAATTTTACCCTTCAGGGTCTCTTAAAACATGGCTTGTACTTCTTCCATAACAGTCAAGCTAACCCCTCCCCGCTTTGTTTTTATACCACTCCTAAGAATACACACAGTCCATAATGCCTTTATCTCTTCCAACTTTTGGAAATACTGTCCTCACTTGGGTCCCATTCTTTCACTTTCTATATCATATCTTTCTTGGAAGTCCTCATCTAGACTTCTCATCCAAAATGATTCAGCTATACCATCTAAAATACTCTTTTCCTCTATGCCAAGCAGAATACTTGAAACACAGTAAGTACTAAACAGTACATAAAATGTAAGTGAGGAAATAGGTAGTAAGAAGATACAAATATTAAAAATATGCAAACTATGACATTATACATAACTGGCTTTTGAATGTGCATTTTACAATTTGACTTACACAGTTACAGTATTCCTGTACAATAAACTTAATTCCCAAGTCAATCATAAATTCCAATCTCTTTTGTGAGTTCAGAGAACTTCAGATTTATAACACAATTGTTTTTAGTTTTTATTTCTGTATAACAACATATCTTAAAACCTAGACACATATAATAAAATTTTAACTGTTTTGTATAAATTTGTGAATTGGGAATTCAGGAAAGAATTGAATGAATTGTTTGTTTTTATAGATGGGGCTGTCATATATACTCCAAGATCTCTTCTTTATTGAGGGGTGTTTGATCTCCCCGCTTCTCTCCTCCCCTACTTTTTGACATTTCACTCTCCAGGGTCTCTTAAAACATGGTTTGCACTTGTTCCATAGCAGGCTTTGAATTAATGTTTGGATCAGCTGGTGGATAGTTTCCTATGATATTTCCTCATATACTTTTGGTCAAAACAGAAACAAAGTACACCCAAATTTGAAGTAGAGAAAAAGACACAGAAATAGGATGTGATGAAGTCATTTAAAAAGAAAGCATATAGGGAAAAACCCATAATATTATATAGTCATATTTGAAAACTAAAATCCATGACAAAATTAGTATGCATTTGACAAATCAGAACCTGAAAATATTTGTAATAAAATGTTGGTCAACCTTCTAGAAATGGTTAGTATGAAAAGGCATTCTCTGGTAAACTTTCTATGTAGCCTCTTTGCCACAGAGATAGAAACCCTGCAGAATAGGAAGGCACCCAAGTCTACTAGGAACTCCAAGTTACCTAGCTATTTTCATCATATTTACATAGCTTTTAATGCTACATAATCACAAGGGAGGGTCAGTCTCACTTTATATTGTGAGTACATTCAGTCTTTTGTATTTGTGTCTCTGGATTCTAGCAGATCAAAAATATCAGAAAAAAATGTTTGCATGATGAATATATGTGGGAAACAACAGGGGCGGGTGCCTGGCCCAAGCCTCCCGCGTGGCTGCTGAGGCAGGCCCACGACTGGGGCGGGGTCTCATGCGCGGGATTCGGCTGTCATATATACTCCAAGATCTCTTCTTTATTGAGGCTGAGCAGGCCGAAGCGGAGGCCTGGGTTCAGGAGCACTTCCTGCCCGGGTAGCTGTAGTTCCCACATGGTCGAGGTGGTCATAGAAGTAGGCCCACGCGGAATTGAGTTTCCATGAAGTAATTTTATTGACGAGAATGGTGAATCTGGTGCGCTCCCCCCAAAAGCCAGGAGGGGTTTCTTTATATTGGGGAGTATCAAGGGGAGGAGTTAGGGAGGGGAAAAGTTAATTACCTACGTCCCCTGGCCTCATTAATATGCTAATCTCAAGGCAGAGGGCTCTTAGGCACGCCCCTTACCCGTGTCTTACGTGACTTAAGGGTACAGGTGAAATGGAGAGGGCGGGTCTGGGGCCTGGCTTTTGGGGGCATGGCCACACCTGCAATCTCAGGGTTTCCAGGCCAATGGCAGCCCTTCCATGGCCCAACAAATATAGATATAGTTTTTCCTGTCATTATTCCCTAAAATGCCCAGTAAAACATTAATTTACTGATTTGGGTATCCTTGGAGAGAAAGCAGTCTCTAGAACAAGTCCTCTGTGGTCTAGAGTGATTTCCAAGAGTTCAAAATATGCTCGAAGAATTTGTGTCCCCAACCATGACTTTGGATAAGTTCACTGCTGATAGGTCTTCCTGATTTAAATAGGAGTGCTAGGAATTTGTCCTTAGCCTGTAAGGTTGACAGCAAATAGAACAAAATTTTTCAAGCTGTAGGTTGTGAAATGAGTCTCGTAGATTGAGGTTAGTAGCTTCAAATAAAAGAAATTGAATCCATGGTGTAAGGAAAGTTTATATATACAAGAATGCACAGGTATGAGAGCGAGGGTGATATTGCAGTACTAGCTCTATGTCTAACTGGGGCATTGTCAGAATATTTTAAAGCCCCTAAAATAGAACACCAGTGTCCTCTCATGAACTCTCTCTTGGTACCAATTTCAAAGGCAAAGCATGGCACTAGAGGGACCATTGGTTTGATCCAGCATGACATTCCTGAGTTTTTTATGAAAAAATATTTGTTTGGAGCCTAAAATGACAAATAGCTTTCGGTCCAACAGAAACATAATTTTCTAACAGAATAGATTGCTTTGCAGACAGTGCACAGCAAAATAAAACAGTTTACATCCCCAGCTCATGCCCTCCATTGCCTATAAAGACTTTTTATATGAGATTTTTTTTCCTTTACCTCTTTTCAAGATTACATTTAGTTGAATAGATTTCCCAAGAGCTTAATTCTTCACTTATCCAATGTTTCAGACCCTTGAGAGTCTAGAGGCATTACTACAGGCACATTGGAGGGTTAGCCCTGAATATTGAGCAACACCCAATATGGTTGCTGTATCTGACAGGGCTGGTTGACTCTCTGCATTGCTTTTTACTCAGGAAACCTGTGGTCATGAGTAATGGGTTGAAATAGGCCATTGTTTTAGACTGATCTTCCACCTGCTATTCCTTTCTTCCTACAAAATATTTCCCCACTTTCATCTTGTCCACACTATAAGTGCAGCATGGTTTATTTTAGTATTTGTTTTTAATTCCACATCAAACTCTTTTAAAGTGATTATCATTTGTGACTAGTAAAGATATTTTTGAAAGTGCTTTTCAAACATGCAATTGCAGTTGATGATCAGAATGAATCCATGTGCTTTTTATCATAAATATTTTAAGTTTAGAGAAGTTGAGGTGTGGAAAGGCTAAACTGCTTGTTCCAAGTCATACATGATGTTAAACTACGGACCAAAAAGTTGATTTTGACCCCAAATCCTAGCTCATGTTGTAGTTGGCCAGAGAAAAATGAGCCTGAGTTAGCTTTTTGGACATGTGCAATTTTCTGGATTTTATTTTAAGTTTCTTTCCTAAGGATGCCCTCAGGGCATCTATCCCTTTATTGGTCCAGTTCTCGAAATTAAGGGATAGCTGAATTTTGCCCTACATTCAGAAGTTAATGTCACTGTAAAAAAAAGTATAATGATGGAAAGTATTCTACATTGGAGAAGGAGATGTGTTTAATGTAGGCATTTTGTTAACCTTGTAACCAAGGAAAGTTCTATACCTACTTGTTCCTTGATATATGAGTGTTGTGTTTGGTTCTTATATGTGATAGACAAGGAAAAGGGAAGCCATCATACATTCTCAGAGAAGATTTTAGGAATATCATATGTGGATAGGAAGGTTCACCCTTGATTAATATATTCTTTGTGTTAATTTTCTAGACATCTTAAGACTTTGCCAGCTTAATGGAAGTATTACAAGTTAAGAAAAGCAGTCTTCAATAGATTCTGCATCTCAAAGTGAATTACATTTAATTATCTAAATAAGTTAACCATAATTATAATGTAACAGATCACATTAATATATATTATATCTCAATGTGAACATCTGGACAAAATACTGATAGAACTCTTATCTCTAGGCAGTGCTATGAAATATCTCTCTTTCCACCTTTACTATAGTTTTCTTTCCATCCTATGTGAGTATGAATTACATTGCTATTCTGTGAACACAATGATAATCTTCTATTAGGGGTTATACTTGGGTAAGGTTTGACACAGACAGGTCCCACACAGACTTATAAATTTCTACGTTTGGTCTGTAGATGGCTGTGCTATTTTGGGAAGCTGTGGTTCCTTCAGGAGGTGGAGCCTAGCTGGCAGAGATAAATGGAGGGGGTGTCTTTGTGGTTATAGCCCAGTCTTACATCAAGTCTTGTCCTCTGCCTGCTTGTCCACCATCATTGTTATAGATTTGGTGGTGCTTGCTGCCCTGGCTTCCCTGCCATGAGAAACTGAAGTCTTTCAGGAACATGAGTTAGGATAAATTTGTTTTCCCTAACTAATGTTAACAGAAATAATTTTTTGTTAAGTAACTTGTTTCATCAGTTGAAAAAAGGAACCAATAATCTGCTAATTGTGGGTATAACTCACCCGTCCTAAAGAGTGGAAGTCTACAACAATTGGCCCAATCACATTGATTATAAGTCATTCTCTGCAGCTCTCACATTGGTTAAGTTCAGGAAGAAAGGTCTTGGCTCAGCATCTTAATGTCCACTGAAACCATGGAACATTCTGACCTTCCTTGGCTTCATTCTTTCTTCCTGTTTGTGTATTGGTTAACCTGTTGTTGCTATGAGAAATAAGCAGAAAGAGTCAACACAAAGAATGGAATGTTCATTTTGGGTCCTTATTTCAGTTTTTCAGCCCAAAGTCAATTGGTTCTATTGCTGTTTGCCTAAGTAAGTGGAGACACTCACTTCATGATAACTGTGCAGCAGAAAGAGAAAAGAGCTCAGGATAAGATAATCATCCTCCCAGTCATCCCACTCTCCATGGAGGTTATACTTCCTACTAGCCCATCCAGCTATGACATCAATGGCTTCATTTGTTGATAAAATAGCACCCTCATAATCTAATCACCTTTTCAATAGAATCACCAACTGGAACCCAGATCTTCTTAAGTGTTTAGGGAATATTTCATATTGAAATCACAAGCTACTGGGCCTAAATGATTTGTGTCTGTCCTGTAGTGCAAAGCACATTCAGTCTAGCTCCAAACTTCTCAAGTCTCATTGGACTTTGCTCTAAAGTTTAAATCCAAGTCATAGTCTCATCCGAGATCAAAGGCAAACCATTAGCCAGCCATGAGGTCTTATTAGAGGGTATAAAAGGGAGGATCTGGCCGCATCTAGACTAGAATCCAGGAGGAGGAACACTGAATTCTATAATGACATGCTTAGTATTCAGAATACTCACAGACATGAGCTCCAAAGGTTTGGGTAGCCCTGACCTACTGGCCTTGCAGATGCAACTCATTTGTGTCATTGTCCTCAGCTGGCTTTACTTTCTACCTGCAGCTTCCCTCAGTACACAGTACAGGTTCCTAGCAGTGAGTGGCTGGTTCCAAATTGTGCCACCAGCAGGAGTGCAGCTTCAGTAGGCACAGAGTGCCTGGATGGTTGAAAATGGGGAAACGACCAGAATATCAGAGATGTGTAACTAAACAGAAGCCTCTCAAACAGTGAGCCAGAACCAATGCTTCTTCTTCCCTTAAGCCATTTCTCAGGAACTTGTCACAGTGAGGAATGAATACATGCCTCTAATTCCAGTTCCCAAAAGAATCTCTGTTTCTGTCAACTGTCAGGAGGACAGTGTTTACTGTCCACATTCTTATCAGCATTCTGATCATTGTAACTTACACTGACATCATCCATTAAGTTTACTTAACAGTTTTGGACTTCCCTGGCCTATAGGATTGCATCTTTTCAATTCTTTTCTATAAACCAATTTCAAAGGCTTCTTAAGAACGAGGACATACAGTGCCCCACTCCTTATTTAGGCCAGCATTCTGCATGTGTCAGCCTTCACTGTGGACTAACACAACAATTGGAAGAAATTACTTTAAAATGGGAAAGCTTATCTTGCCTTATGGTTCCAGGGATTTCAATATGACTTGAGAGTGGCTATATTGCCATGTTCTTGAAGAAAAGTAAAATAACTAGTGACTGGAGTATGTAAGAGGGTATGTGTCTCACTACATGGAAACTGAGAAACAGCAAAAGAGAAGCAGAAGGGTGTCCTGCAAAAGACTCCTTCCTTTAAAGTCAGATGTTAGTGACTTATTTCCCCACCTAGCCTCCAACTCCTAATGAATATTCAGTTATGAATGCGTCAGCTCATCAATGGTCTGATTTATTTATGAGCTTAGTGCCCTCACAATCCAATCATGTCATACTGGTAGTGCCATCTGGGGTCTAAGCTTTCAACATCTGAGCCTGTGCATTGCTGTTATTGTACTGGTAAGATTCAGGTAGTAACAGCTCAGCTTTGGCTTCTGGATGCCAAATGAATTTCTGCCTATTCTCTCTTGTTTCCAAGTCTGAATTTCTTTAGGTCCACCTGTTAATTGTGCAATTCAGTCTTTAGGCTACTGGTCTTTTGCAGATCACTGCTTGCCTGTGGACATTACCAGTATCTTCCAGAAAGGATATGGCGTTTTCTTGAGTTAATTCTGGAATGCAGACTAGTTTGGCAACTGGTATAAACACATATTCTTTCAAAAGGATCATGTTCAGACTTCAAACCCCTTGGAGATTAAGATTAATTTCCTAAGCAAACTTGCTGCTATTCGCCATACAGCAAGAACCAGTTTTCGTTTTACATACACTCTATGTTTCTCATCACTTTAAAACTGAGATCCAGCATGAATCTCCTCATTTAAAAAAGAGAACTATTGCTATTCCTCACAGAAAAGGATTAAGTTTATATGTTTGTAAACAAATGGATTTTGCACTGCTCTGCTGCCCAGAATACAAAGACTTCTTTTTCCAAAGGCAAACCCAAGAGCAGAAAGAACTTACATCTTTTAATATTATTTCTCCCTTTAGTAAAAAACAAACAAACAAACAAACAAACAACAACAAAAACATTTGGCTCAGTGTTAGACACATGGCTATACAGAGAAATCTATACCTTGTCATTTGCAAAGGCCTGGAAGTACTAAATCTTCACAACTCTTTAAACAGCTGTTTTCTATGCTTGTGATACTTGTAAGTCTTGTGTTAAGAAGTTAGTACAAATGTTCCTAAAATTACAGAAATAGAAAAAAGCCTTTGTGTTTCTGTGAGCCAATAACTACTAATCTTCAACTCCTTACACTTCTGAAAATAACTCAGAAATTTCCATTTAATGTTATATTTTGCACACTGCCTATGGAGGTTAGTTTTCATTGTAATCATACTGAATTTGAAATTATGTAGAAGACACTTCTGAGCATGAATGTGAGGGCATTTTCCGTAGTGATTCACTAAGAACAGAGAGCTAAATGTTGGTTATTGGTGAAATTTTCCTCAGTCTGGATGTCCAGTCTAAGTTGAAGGGAAAAGGTGAACATCCAGATGAGCATTCAATGAGCATCCAAAATCATTTCATTCTGCTTCCTGGGCTATGGAGCTGCAGGGAAGCAGGTTCATGCTCTGTTTCCACAGCTGGAAGTTAATCTTGCCATAATGCCTTCCTTACAGTGACTGTACTGTAAGGAAGTGACTGTACCTTTCAACTGGGGCCCCAAATGATAACAACAAAAACAGTAACAACAATAACAACAATAACAAGCCCTCCTTCCTTTGAGTTGTTTCCTCTCAGATATTTTGTCAAAAGTATGAGCAAAATAACTAGTGAACTGCTCATTGCATCTTAGCTTTGCCATGGAAACCTGTAACAAGATGCAGCACATGTTGCTTTCCTAGAGCACATGGTTAATAGTCTACGTTCTGTTTTTCCAAAATTCTGCTGTCACTGGTTGCCTCTTAGGCTAAAAGTCCATCGGTGGATCCCACATCTTGCTGACCTGTACATATTGATCATGTCTGCCAACCTTGTTTCTTGCTCAGGCCATATCACTTGAAGAAAAGGTCCAAATTGTGTTGCCTAATATTTGTTGGGATGGGTAGCAGTGCTTGCAACGTTCAACACTTCCTCTTACTAGCTGAACTGGTGTTCTGGGCCAGCCTCCCATATGCACTTATAGGAGCTACTGTCAGCTGGTTATCTGGTGCAACTCTTTTCTACAGATCACTCATAG
This sequence comes from Mastomys natalensis, assembly GCA_021653895.1. NCBI lineage: Eukaryota > Metazoa > Chordata > Mammalia > Rodentia > Muridae > Mastomys > Mastomys natalensis. The sequence continues at coordinate 1,054,918 of JAJTUV010000694.1, forward strand.
ATAACTTAGTTAAGAGATAATAGGTGTTAGAAAATGAAGAGGAACAGGACTAGGAGATAGAGGAGACATGATTCTGAAAACACAGTGAATGAACAAAAAGAAAAGAATAACCAGAATGACTGGTTATCTAAGGGCTGTTCTGCATCTACTTTCAATGTGCTTGCTTAATCCCCCAACACCATAAATAATTCAAAACTCCTGTCACTATAGAAAGTGACTAAACTCACTTTTATAATTTGCAAGACAAAGCAATATAACCTCAATGTTTCTTTCCTTGTCTGCATGATGAATATCTTGGTTCTCATTAAGCTCTTTGAGACAGGAATGAAGGATTGTTTAGTAAATGATAATGGGAATAGTTCCTCCACTCCTCTTTTCCTTTTGTCTTTTTCCTTTCCTTTCCTTTCCTTTCCTTTCCTTTCCTTTCCTTTCCTTTCCTTTCCTTTCCTTTCCTTTCCTTTCCTTTCCTTTCCTTTCCTTTCTTCCTTTCCTTTCCTTTCCTTTCCTTTCCTTCCCTTCCTTCCCTTCCCTTCCCTTCCTTCCCTTCCCTTCCCTTCCCTTCCCTTCCCTTCCCTTTCCCCTTCCCTTCCCTTCCCTTCCCTTCCCTTCCCTTCCTTTCCTTTCCTTTCCTTTCTTCCTTTCCTTTCAATAGTTATTGAAAACCTTTTAAATATATTGCATTTTCCAGGTTTTTGAACAATTTGAAAAAATCATAGATAAAGTGTTTTTCCCACTCAGGGGTAATAAAATTTATATCTAGAAAAAGTCAAGCAAACTCATGGGAAATGTTAGGTGTCCAATAAAAATGGTGACAATAATATTCACATTATAAGTTAGATTAGAAACTGTTAAGAACTTGAAGAGTAATACAAACTAGGAATCGGGAAAGAGTTGAATGCAGGAAATGCCTCGAGGAAGTGCTGGACTGTGATAGTGTTAATAAAAATAAGGACTTGAAAGCAGTGTAAAGGAGCACTCCCATAGGTGGACATAGAACATTTGCAAAGCTTCTTCCTTTGGGAGGAAGATGTCTTCAGAGCAGGAAGCAGGGATGATGCCATTTGCCAATAAATATCTATCCCAGCAGTTAGAAGCATTTCAGAATGGTATGAGTGCAGAAATGAGATTAAAAAAGTCATTAGGGTACATACATTTTGTCCACCTATGTCAAACTGGATAATTTGATGTGGAGGATCCAGAGATAAAAGTCTTGTTTCATTTTGTTTTGGTATTTAAGTCTATAAAAACAACTCTAGAAAGATCTATAAGCCAAGGTCAAGGAAGGGGATGCTTCAGGAAATATGATTGCTGAAGACAGGGGCTGACAACATTACAGCCCCAAATAAAATGCCTCCCTCAGTCACTATGGTTCTTAAAAATGGATTTTGTTAGTCTGGTGTGCATAGTAAGCTGTTCTGTGAGTGAAATCCTACTTTTTTTTTCCCTTTAAAAGCTGCTCAGGAGCATGGAATTAGTATTCCTTTTATTATAACCAAGGGACCATAAATCAAGAGCAGGTGATTTGTTCAATTTTAGACCCATAGTGCAGCCAGAGAATCTCAAGAAAAAAATGGTTTCAAATCCAAGTCTATCAAGGGTTCCCACCCTAGAGTGAAAAAATAATTATGAAACAACCTTTTGAAATGTTCTATTTCACAAAAAAATATAGTACCTACAAAGGAAATAAAACAATGAAATTCTCTATCCTTGAGACAGTTCTTCCTTGGTGGTGAACTTGGTTCCACATAGAGTGGAGGATTGGCTTTCATCTTAGAGCTTGTAAATATTAATATGTAATCTGATTGGCTCAGCTGTCAATAGTTTTAGTTTTCTTCCCAAACTGCACAGTTGTACATATGCCCCAAAGTTTGAGATCTTATTGCTAATTTGCTAGGTTTATTGAGTTATTTTTTTATTACACTCTTCAGGGGCAAAAGTAGAAAAAAAATAAAACAATCTCTGACACAACTTTAATCTAGTAAAGACTGTGGGGAACTAATAGAAATTCAATCATAAATTCAAAATGCACAGAACATCCTAGGTGGGAAATTGGGGTGACAGGAATATTTGCTCTGTCACTTACACTTGGAAGACAAGCTTCCACATTTTCCAGTGAAAGGAACACATTACTAATGCAGGGACAGAAGAAGTACACTGATGTAGAGACATTTTAGCTCTACTCCACTATTTTCTTGAGCTTATAACCATGAACTTGGTCTTATGCCCTTTAATTATGAAGCTTCAGGTTCCAGATGCCCTGGCAGTGAAGCCTGTTAACTTCTTCTTAGATTACAGTCTGGGATAGCTCATCCCTATGATCCTGCTATGTGTGTTACTGTGAACTAAAGGAATGAATTTTGCTTTGATTAGAACATTAATCCTCAACCTTTGAGTTGCAATTCCTTGGGGATTGCATATCAGATATCCAGCATATCAGATACTTACATTACGATTCATAACAGAGGCAAAATCACAGTTTTGAAATAGCAAAGAAATAATTTTATGGTTGGGTGTCACCACAACACAAGGAACTATGTAACATTAGGAAGGTTGAGAACCACTGGCTTAGATTATGACACTCCTTCTTTGGTTTTGTATTTCACTAAGACAGAACTTGTGCCTAGCATGAAGGAAGGCTATAGTTCATGCTTATTGAATTAAGGAAGACTTACTGTTTAATAGGAGCTGTTGCTGTGGCTTCAGCTCCTTGTGACTGATTGAATAATCATGTTTGTTCATTTTTACGCATTAACTTGACTGTGTTAAGAGATATCCAGGTAGAGTTAGTCAAATATTTTTCTGGGTGTGAATGTAAGTGTATTGTACTAGATTAGCATTTGAAACAGTTGATTGAGAAAAGGAGTCTCCTACCAATATGAGCAATAGACATCATCCAATTATTGAGCACCACAAAATAAAAATGTAGAGAAAGGGGGATATTTCATGTTACTCTATTGAAAACATTAATTTCTCCCACTCTTAGAAACACACAATTTCTTCACGAGCCTTTTCAACTAGTGATCACCATTGCACTTTCATGCATAAGCAGGAAAAGGAATCAGGAAGGGAATCACAGTGTCTTCCATCTTTTGGACTAGGGCCAACTTATGCCAATTGTTACTCATTTGCAAATACTATGGGATTTCTTTACTTCCATGATTGTATGTGTCAGTTCTTATAGGAGGAATGAGACAGGATATCTTGACTAGCAGCCCATCATGGCTCATGCACACACAACGGCTTAATCCTCATTTTACAGCCTTTAGATTTGCCTGGCACATGATGACAAATGATAGCAGAGCACATGACCTGGCCAGCCAATCAGATGTTGCCAGCAACAAGGAGCAAGGTGTCATGGACCAATGGGGTGTGAGTAGAAGGTATAAGAGCAACCCCTAATTCTGCAATAAGTGAGTCTGCTTCTGCTTCTCACCTAACTCCTACAGTCTGTGACACTGATTCTGTGCCTTCTTACTCCCTACTCCCAAGGAGCATCTTCAGGAGCCAAGGACTAAGGCAACAAGTTCTCACATATATCCATCTTCCTATCAGTCTGACTGTTCCTTATATATGCTTAGTAACAACACAATTACTATGTGATTTCTAATCTTCTTTAGCCAGTCTGAAGAAGTATAAAAAGGAAAAGAGTCATTTTTTTCTATGGATCTTGATGAGTTACATAATCGCCTTATTTGTAATTGAACAACTCCTCCTTCATATGGGGCTTGTCCGGGAGGGTGGCCTATGTACTCATTGACACCCATTGGAGAATGACAACCCCAATCCCTCCCAGAAGGTACCAATTACAAACAGCCTCTAGGTTGGAGGTGGGCTTTTTGTCCACTTCCTTTTCACAGGAAGCGTGTCTGGTTTGAGCCTTTGCAGGCCTTGAAGATGCTGTCAGAAATTTCATGCTTATTTTGTGCACTTTTAAAATTTCTTTTTACATTGTGTTTGTTTTGTCTTACTGGTCTTCTTTTGTCGGATCTATCTATCTATCTATCTATCTATCTATCTATCTATCTATCTATCTATCTCTATCTATCTATCTATCTATCTATCTATCTATCTATCTATCTATCATCATCTATCTATCTATCATCTATCTATCTATCTATTTATTTATTTGTTTTGAGAGACAGAAAGAACATGCATTTGAGGAATTGGGCGGTAGGAAGGATTTGAATGGAGTTGGGTAAAGGAAAAGAAAATGTTCCAAATATTGTATAAAAAAGTAAACAAGTACAATATTTTTTGTCCTTAAAAAACTGAATTTGTTTGAATGTTTTTTTAAATTTAGTGATGTCTCTCAAGCCTTAATTGATAACTCACTTTCTGAAATCCTGCTCAAGACTTTGTTAAAGATTGATAAATTGACACCAGAAAGTTTAGTTTGTGATGTTCTTGTCTATAATTCTCACACAGAAGTGGAACAGTGAGAAAACCCACCCTTCTGGAAGAGGCAGAACTCAGGGTCATCCAATGCTTCCTCCTTCCTGTGCTGTGGAATAAACACTGTCTATAAAATGAGACTGTACTTTTACAGCTAATTTCCCAACTCTCTGCCAGGGATCTTGTTCTGTGATGACTTTACAGTGCACCCAGTGCTAGAAAATGTGTCCCCATAAATTCTCTGTGTTATTAACTTTGTTTCATACTTTTGAAAATCTTAAGCTACTGATTTCAGTTACATGCATAACATCTCCTACAAACTCAAATGCATACATAAAAGATGAACTTCTTAAAGCTGGATCACAAAATTTATTTATCTGTGTTGTTTATTTTAATTTTTATGCATGTGCATGTATATGTCCCTCACTGGACTGTGAGTTTTACAATTGCAGAAACAAAAAACATTAAAATTTACTTTACTACAAAGTAGGTTCCCAATACCTATTTAAATCACATCAATCTTTAAGGAGTTTTAATACTGTTGATGCATCAGCAAAGGGAAGAGCAAGTTGACAGGGCTTGAGAAAGCTGACAGGGACTAAGAAAGTAGTGTCTCTTGCCATGAGCCAGCCATAGGATTTGTCACCAGCCAAGAGCAAATTGTTCCAGTTCCTTCCTTAGATTTTGCCTCTTTTAAAACAAAGGCATAATGCATGAGCCTAAAGAAGGAGTCTCAGCAGCACCTCTTTTCTAGTTATTGCTATTTCAAGCCTCCTTCTGTTGGGTCCACAGCGCGCATATATATATATATATATATATATATATATATATATATATATAATATATATACACACACACACACACACACACTAGCAACAATCTCTGTTCTGGATTTAGTTTGCTTATAGTCTTTCAAACAGGTCAGTAAAATTATGAAAAGATAAATGCTTTCCTGTTACTTACTGTTACTTACCTATTACTTTCCTATTGCTTACCTAACCACTTACCTTGAGAGACGAAAATTTGTTAGCTGATCTGAAGCAACACTGTACTTGAAGGCCTGGTTGTCATTTGGAAGAGATCATCTCTACACAGGCAGAATGCTTCAACTAAGTTCTCATACCCCTTGAAGTCTGAACATAGGTTGGGTTATGGCAGGAGTGTGCAAGTGTTTCACCAACTTCTACTTTGACAGAATCCTCTACAGGTCAGATTTATCCACTGAATTCCTTGCCAGTCCCAAATGTTTTCTCTTCCTTTCTATACACTCCTGTATGCTTTCTGGTCCAACTTTCAATCTTTCAAATTTGGTGAAAAATGACCAGCATATGTTCAGGAAAAATATGTGATCCCACTTCTGGTCCCTTTTGAACTATTAGGTTCAGACATTTACCTCTCCCTACCCAATTAATACTTGTGTTTGTTTCTCCTGTCCCCTTAAGCTATTGGAGTTCTCCCCAATAACTTTTAGAGTTTTGGCTAAGGGCTTCAGTATCATCTTCCAGAATCTGGTCATCCTTGGTTTCCTGCTTCCTGTCTGTGGTCACCACACTTTCCCTGAAACACAGCCTGTCTATTCTGCCCAAGACCAGCAGCAACTTCCCCAGACTATTTCCTTTCAATTTTGTGGCAATGGAGACACCATCCCAGATGGATACACCTAGTGGCCTTTCCTTGAGACATGTGAACAAATATTCTCCCTAGATCCTGAAGCAAGGATTTGCAACACCTCCTTTTAAGTATAGCACAGTGAAACAGCAGTTTATTCATTAGAGTTCCTTAAAAGAATATGGATGACATGCTACCTAAAGGAGTGTGAACAACCTCCAAACAATCACATCACAAAAATGTTCCAACCCAGCTGAAAGCTACCCAGTTAGAGTTCCCCCTTCATTTGCTCTTCTAGCTCCCTTATGCTGTGACATAAAGGATCACATACAACATACAACTGGGGCAGGATTATATCAGCTGGAGAAGGAAAGCAGAGCAAGAGAGAATGAGTAGCTGGAATCTCTGATGAAAGCTGAGATCTGCTTCAATGAGAAAGGGTCCAAAGTCCTGATCTGTTGTAAGTCTTGCTCTGATGATCACAGCTGGACTGAATAAGATGGCCAGGGTCTCACGGTACCTGGAGAAGAGCATCCTCACCAACTTTAAATTTGACACTCACAAGATTACCAAGATAATAATCTTCACAAATGTTTAGTAAGTTTCTTTCTCCCTCAGACTTAACTTCTCAGCAGAATGATGCAAATGGCACTGATTTGTCTCTAAACTCCTTTGTTCTCCAGTGATACCATGCCTACTGTCTTTTCTTGTATCTCAGTGCTCTTTACCAACTACTACTCTTCTTGGTTTCTGAACCGTGTGCATCCCAGAGCTCTGCTCTATGCTCATGTCTACTGGGAATTCTGTTTCCATGTGATCATAGAACACAGACCTAGAATGTTAAAATTCCACTATTTTAGCAGCTTCAAGATTAGATAGATCTCGATAGATATTTCTGAAGAGTAAATATGAATGTCACCAAGACTAGGGAATTAAAAAACTAAGAATTAAAAACTTTAGAGAATATCTCCTTCTTGAGACCATGAAACCACCCCAGAAACTTAAAAAGTGGTGTGTGTGTGTGTGTGTGTGTGTGTGTGTGTGTGTGATAGCTATGAGTCAAATTTAAGATCATTTGCTGAACACACAGGTGAAACTGAAAGCATATATGAGAGAGTAATGGAGCCCAGGGAATTGGAATGCCTTGGGGACCTGAGGAGAGAGGCAGTTTCATCCCTCAATATTTTATTGTTAGCCACTGCTGATTAATCTTGTCTGGACCACCCATAGTGACTTACTAAGCACATATATATGTGACACTTGATTTCACTTTCTTTTCAGTGAATATGTCAATGGGTATGGGTTTGGATTGATTATTCTTTGATCCTACTGTTATCTCTGAACCACAGGATAGAAGAAAATGGGTATTCTTTTAGCATTTCTCATGCAAAATTCTCACACAATATATATACTAGCGTCTAGCATAGATGTGACAGGCAGGTTCAGTGTATAGTCATGTGCTTGTCTAATGATAATATAGTTTGAGATTATAAGGTTCACACAGTTTTCTTTCCTCACAGTGGGGTATGTGTGTGTGTGTTTGTGTGCATGTGCACATGTGTGTGTGCATGTGTGTGTGCCTGTGTGTGTGTGTGTGTGTGTGAGAGAGAGAGAGAGAGAGAATGAATCTCATGGGTATCATAACACAGGTCATGAATATGGTATGTATCCAATCTCCAGTTTCTTCAGCCTGTGGTCAGTAGGTAGATGATTGATCCAGCCTTATCAGTGAGTTTAGCTAACTCTCCTCACAACCATGTCTTTCATGTTGCTTTGGGAACTCTGCAGAGTTCTCTAGGAACTTACAAATCCTATAGTCATGGGTAATCTACAGAAAGACCATCACTTTCATTTCATAAATAGGTAAACTGCTCTGAGAGGTCAAAAGGTTTGATCCAGCATTTCTCAGAAGTACAGAAAGGCTTCTTAGTAAAAAGCTGCTCTTCTATACCAATGGGGTTTCTTCTTTAAGTCTGGATGAGGCCATAGAATGTGAGTTTTTAAGAAGTTTCAAGACAAATTCATCCTCCTCTACATATACAGCTGAAGAGACAGGAGGGCCTTGGGCCCTTGAAGGCTGGATATCCCAGAAAGGGGAAATTTGAGGGCAGGGAGGTGGGAGTGGGTACATGGTGAGGGCACACCCTAATAGAAATAGAAAGAGGGAGGGTGGGTTACAGGGTTTCTGGGAGGGAATGGGGAAAGGGAATAACATCTGAAATGTAGATAAATAAAGCATCCAACAATAAAAAAAAAAAAAAGAAAGAAAAACAAGCAAACAAAAAAAAATCCCAGATAATGGAACTGGCTATGGCAGTTGAACATTTGAGATATTTTAGCAGCAGTTTAACATTACCTGTATTACTGGGATTCCTTGTAATTGTCACGGACAAGAGACTGTGGAAGGGGCCCATGGAACTTTAAGACAATATCATCATAAAATAAAAAAGGGGAGATATATCCCTGTATACTACAAATTTACTTAAATCATGTTCTTTTTAGTTTTTATTTTAAATTTTTTTTTTTAAATTGGATGTCAAGGAACTTTCTGCTGAGTGTCTATGGCCCTCTACAATTAGACATACTTATACATAGGTGAAAGAGAAGGACCCACTTACTGGCATAAGGCATGATCCCAATCAGGTATTAAATATGGGGAAGAGGGCATGTTTGTGTTTTTTTCTGCAGGATGCTGAAGGAGCACAGTGGCCGCCAGAGTGATGGGTGAGACATGCTGATGCCAACACAAAGAATGATGCTGACCTGTGAGCTTGCTGAGTGCCCTGACAATGGTGACTGGGAAGCTTTATTGGACATATGTTCCTGACTCACCAGCGTTTACCTATACCCCTGATGGGACAAGCTGCCTTGCCTCAAGTTTTTTAAACCTTGTGGAACAAAGAATCAAAAAGAGAAATTATAATGATTCTTCTATTTTCTTAAATGTGACCAGTTATTCAGACTCAATCATGGACTGGTCTAGAAATCAATCCAATATTGGAAATAACAGTCTTCATTTAGAAATCTGGTTCTGGACATTTTAGAGACATATATGGAAATTAGCTGCAGTTCTCTATGATGTTATGTTAGCAAGAGATAAGGTTGGGGCAAGATTTAGATTTCAAACAGTTGTTAGCACGTGTGTTAAGGCTCTTTTAATTGTCATGTTAAAATTACTTTTGTTTCTTCTACAGTATTTAATGTAAGATACATAGATTGTACACCTTCTAATTGTGTTTGCGTTTTGAAATCTGGCATGTCAGTTATTTACTTTTGTTTCTTCTACAGTATTTAATGTAAGATACATTTATTGTACACCTTCTAATTGTGTTTGTGTTTTGAAATCTGGCATGTCAGTTACGGAGGTCTATCAACCAGCTTTTGTTTTAGTGCCCTAGTATCACAGAACCTTGGTATTTTAAAAATAGCTTGCAAGTACTGGAAGAAATGAGTCAGCCTTTAAGCAGAAGCAAGAGGGTAGTGGGCTTGATTATTGCTGGTAATTGCATTAATTGCTAGCACCACTGCTTCTGCAATTGCTGTGACACAAGAAGTTAAGACAGCTACTTTTGTTAATCATTGAGCAAAAAAAGTTACTAATGTTTTGAATATACAAGAGGAAGTAGATAGGCATTTTTAAGAATGGATTGATACTCTTTATCCTATTCAAAATATTGGAAGGAGGTTCAGAATTTAAGGGTAAGGAGCCATCTTGAGTGTCATGTCAAATACCATGGTATTCATGCTAGTTCTAAAATTTACAGTGGTAGTCATTATAATTAGGAAAAAGTTTAAAGATACTTGCAGTGTATTTGGCTTAATTCTAACACCTCTCTGGATGTTTTAACATAACATAGTGAGCTTATGAATTTCAAGAATGCTGCTCTGCTGAGTGTTGATGAGGTAGATATTGCTGATAAAATCACCCATGGCCTGAGGGCAGTATTTGTATTTTGGTCAAGCTTCAAGAATGGTATATATAGCTTGATCATGCTAGCCCTTTTTGTCTTGGGAATATTTTTATTTCTGCCCATCATGTTAAAGCTTGTCTTTAACAATATCAGCATGTTGGCAGCCAAAGTACATGGCTTGAACCTGAATGGACGCCCAGACAGAGTCATTAAATTAACAGACTGGCAAGCCAAGGTCTGGTAAGATTCTGCGCAGTCTTACCAACCTAAGACAGAAGTCCATTGCTTTTGATAATGCATATTCTGTGATGGTTAAGGAAGGCATTATTGTCAGAATGACCTAAGACAGATTCAGTCTTGTTGATGAAATAAAAAAGGGAAGAGGCAAAGAGCCTTTGGGGCTGCTTGGCAAGAATGTGACATGGGCCAAGGACAAGGAAATGGGCCTCAGGCAGGAATCTTACATTAGGCTAGAACAAAGAAGTAATTTCAGTTAGGAATCTAAATCTTAGGCTAGAACAAGGAAGTAATTTCAGGCAAAAATCTAAATATTAGGCTAGAACAAAGAAGTAATTTTAGACAGGTATCTAAATTCTAGGCTAGAATAAGGAAGTAGGCTTCAGACATGAAAATGACTTTGGGCTAGGACAGGGAAGTTGGCTCAGATATTTTGGTTATCATGATAAGCCCTTAGAAACAGTGATCACAGGAGTGTTCATGGAATTGTGTTTAATGCCTTGCTTGTTCTTTGACTATTTGTGTTTATTGTTTTGCTTGTTCCTTGACTATTTGCATCTATTGTATTGCTAGACCCTTAACCTAGAACTGACCTAATACATGCTTATAGCTCGAATGGTATAAAAGCAAAAAAGTAGGAGGGGGGATGGGATGGTGTTTCTAGGGAGAAGAAATGGGGAAAGGGGATGACATCTGAAATGTAAATAAATAAAATATCCAATAAAAAAATAAAAAAAAAAGAAGTTTCAAGATGACACGTAAGCCCTGTTAGTCTGGAGTCAAGGGCGTGAGGACCATTGCCCTTCTTATGGGCTGACTTCCCTCAGCCCAGAAAACAACTGAGTTTCCTTCTCTTAGATGTCTTCCTTCAAACTCTATCTATACTGACACCCACACTCTACAAAATGAGGCATCCTGAAATAGTTGTGCTCTATCACTTACTATGTTAGGGTGGACCTGTGTGTTTATTCACCCTGTATGCCAAGAGTGCCAGGTGGGGAGAGAGAATCTCAAATATGCACTTAGTGGCACCAATGGAATATTTCAATATCTCGCACATTTGTGCTCAGGATTTATTGAATCCAGCTGTTTTGGGGAAAACTCTTCTTCGGTGAACTCTGAGAACATGTTTAGTATCTCAACAGGACTCAAATGTTCCCATGAAAATTTAAGTATTGATTCTTGATGGATGAGAAATAACCACAAAAAGCTAAGATATATGCAGTTTTTATGTGGCATTGCACTTCTATAGAGACACAGGATTATGAAGAAAATATCTAATTGATAAAAGTTGAGAAATATAGCAGTAGCTATAGAATAATATTCTAGACAAATGGATTATATTTTTATCCCAATATCAAGCCAAGTGTTTGCTACAATGGAAATCATAGACTTTCTTCATTTTTTTCCTTTATTAATTTTGAAGGAACACAAACTGGTGTATAGCAGATGTCCAATAACACATACATACTGATATATATCTATCTGTATCTCTATCTCTGTATCTGTATCTGTATCTGTCTCTGTCTCTGTCTCTGTCTCTGTCTCTATCTCTATATCTATATGTGTGTGTGTGTGTGTGTGTGTGTGTGTGTGTGTGTGTGTGGTGTATGCATTTACATAGAGGAGAAAGGACAGCTTTCACTAACACTGGGGAGAAACCAGGATAGAACCTAACTGGTCACGCTTGTATTGCAAACACTTCAAATCTACTGAGCCATCTTAACATTATACACATTTATGTTTATGTATATTTATTTGATCATATTTGTACATATTTTTATGTGCAGGGTGCCACAGAATGCATATAGAAGTCAGAGGACGTCTTTCAAGATCTTAATCCCAGCACTTGGGAGGCAGAGGCAGGTGGATTTCTGAGTTCAAGGCCAGCCTGGTCTATAGAGTGAGTTTCAGGACAGCCAGGGCTATACAGAGAAACTTTGTCTCGAAAAACAAATCAATCAATCAATCAAACAAACAAACAAACAAACAAAACCAAAACAAACAAGAACTTGTTCTTTTTTTCCATCAGGTTGGTCCTGACAACTGAATTCAAGTTTGTAAGCTTGATAGCAAGTTTTTGCTTGCAGAGCCATCTTGACAGGCTCCCATATATGTTACTTATTGCCAAACAAGATTTGCTTTCTGACTGTCTCATACTCATTGTGATCATTACACAGTTTCTTTAAGAATAGACCTTGTGAAATGGCTTTTATACACAAATGGGATAAACCATGCTTGCTCAACTCTCCTTGTGTTGAAATTATCAGCTGAGCAAATTCTACATTGTTAGGCCAGATGGTTGAGTTCAGAATGTGTTTGTCACAAGTCTAGAATCTTGAACTTCTCTCTGTTCTCTGCTAGAGGTCCCTTGCTTCTGGAAGTTTCTCTCTTTGCTCTCTAGGCATAGTACTAATTTTTGCTAAAGAACCTTGAACTGCTCCTGGGAAATCAGCTTTCTGAAGGCATTACAAACCTATACAGTGTTGGGAGCCAACTCTTAGCCGAAAGCAGCTATCATCTTAACAGCCATCTCGAGCCATATACCCTGACAAGAGACTTGTTTTCAACAGCCCGAAACAGCTGAGCACACTCTGATAAACATCTTGTTTTGCTGTTTAGTGTTGCCAGCAGCTAGGAGATTGTGGTCTCCACACTGCTAGGCACATGACATAGTGCCTTCAGTTGAGCTTGCCCACGTGGCAAGTCATGTGGTAAAGGGTATAAATAACCAGGATTTCCTTTCAATTAAAGAGACTTGAGAAAGAGACTTGAGACTTGATTAGACCCTTTGTCTTGTCTCCATCCTTTGCGTCTCTCGCCCCTCCGTCCCCACTCTCTCTCTCTTCCTAGACCCTGACCCCAGACTGGAGCAGCAGAATGGCCATTACAAAGTAGCAGAACAGGCCAGCCATTACTAAGGAGCTGAAATGGCCGTTACTGAGGAGCTAGACAGACTGGAGGTGGTTACAATACAGAAAGCAAGAAGACACTGCTGAGGGCTTTTCAGAGGCTCTTTGGAAATTATATGCTGTGTCTTCTGTATTCAATACTCAGTTATTAATATCATGCCCTAACTAGCAAACACTTTCCTGCTTGTCTCCCATGGATGACGTCTTTTATCTCCTCCTTCTCCCGACTCCTTTCCCTGCTTTGTTTTATACCTTGATCTATTTATCCCCTCCATACCATTCAATGTCTGTTTTCCTTCAGGCAATTGTCCTGAAATATTTAATAGTTGTACCATTTGTTTTCTGTTCACCACACCCTCATGTCTTTCCCCACTGTCTAGTCTCAATCCCTTCTGTGTGTATATACAACTCACTCAGCAGTTCTTCTCTCTCTAAGCCATGTGAGAAGGTTGTGTGGACACCAGGTAGGAGTTACACAGCTCCAGGTGGTAGGCTGGGGAGGAGCATGCCTCAGTGGCTTGCTTTGGGAGGTAATAGATTCCATCATTTTTTTTTCCAGGAAGCACAGCAGGCAGCCTGTAGCTGGTAATGAAGATTCATTACTCCACCGTTCTGAACAGAATGTGGGTTCACTGTGTCTGCAGCTTTTTGAACCCTGCTGAGCTTTCCTCAACATAGCTCTATGTCAAGATAAAAGGAAAATACTTTTATTATTAAGAATAAATATATTCTAACTTTTTAAGGTTTTCATATCTGTTAACAGCTTCAAGAGTACCCTTCAGAAGAAGAAATTCCACACATAGCTCCATACACCACACTGCTAGGAAATGATCACCTTAAAGTCCTCCTTTTCCTTCTTGCTCTATGGAAAGTACCCATTGTTTCCTGTAGCTGCCATGTAACCTGTAAAAAAGGACAATATGAAAATATAGTTATACGAACAATAATAGCCTTCTATCAATAAATACAACAATTAAAAGGTACAAAGAAAAAAATCTAAACCAAAGGAAGGAGCATTTTAGGCTAAGATAATCCAGGGGAGGGAGCTTTGAGGCTAGCTTGATAATTCTTTATTTTTCTTTTCTTTTCTCCTACTTCAGAACTATGGTGAGCAAGAATTAGCAAATGAGTTATGGTAGCCTCTATAATTTGTTGACTAGACTGCTCATTGTCTAAGTTTGGGATGCTACCTACCCTCATGTAACTGAGTGATTCTGGGAGGGCACCCAGTGCTTACATTTCATCCATGGTCATTTCTCTCTCCATAAATCAAATGCAAATTTTCCTTCTTCAACTAATATTTTCCCAGTTCCTACATTAAAATCAATGGGTAAGTCTCCAAGTGATATGAAGATAAACAAAATCCAGGGTTTTTTGTTGTTATTGTTTTGTGTGTGTGCCTATGTGTGACTGAACTTTTGCCCTTAAAAAGAGGCCACCTTCTCTGGCCAGACAGGACCTCAAGTAGAGGGATAAGAATACCAACACACCCACAAAACTTTCCACCCAAAATTTCTCCTGTCTAAAGGAAATGCAGGGACAAAGATGGACTAGAGACTGAAGGAATGGTCAACCAATAACAGGCGCAACTTGAAACCCATCCCATGGGCAAGTATGGTCCCTGACACTAGTAATGATAGTTATGCTTGCAAACAGGAGCCTAGTATAACTGTCCTCTGAGAGGCTCTGTCCAGCTGCTGTCTGAAATGGATGCCAATACACACATCCAAACACTGGATTGAGGTTGGGGACTCTTCTGGAAGAGTTGGGAGGGAGAAGGACTGAAGGCTCTAAAGGGGTTGGGAACCCCACAGAACAACTAACAGAGTCAACTAAACTGGACCTCTGGGAAATCTCAGAAACTGAGCCGCCAACCAAAAGAACATTCACAGGCTGGTATGAGGCCCCAGCACATAAGCAGCAGATGTGTAGCTTAATCGCCATGTGGACCTCTAACAACTGGAGCAGAGGCTCTATCTGTGGAATCTGTTTCCTAACAAGGCCTCAGCAAGAGAGAATGTGCCAAATCTGGCAGAGTCTTGATGTGCCACTGTGGGTGGATACCTGGGGGTCCCACCTTTTCAGAGGAGAAAGGAAGGGGGGAGGGTCTCAGTGAGGGAGGATCAGGAAGAGTCAGTGCTTGGAATGTAAATACACAAATAAATTTATTAGTTATTAAAAATAAAATAGAATATATTTTTATTTATATTTTTTATTGATATAATATAGTTACACCATTTACTCCATCTTCTTCCTCCAGTTCTTCCCATATACCCTGAATAGTCACTTCATATTCTGTTTCAAATTATGACCTCTTTTTTCATTAATTGTTGTCACACACACACACACACACACACATGCACACATTTAAATAAATAAGTAAAACATGCTCATTCCATATACTGTCGCTCATATGTATAATTCAAAGATGATCATTTGGTTTTGGATGACCAATTGGTGTACTCTTCCCCAGGGAAGACTATTTCTCCCACAGTCAGCATTCTTTATGTAGTGTTGGGACCTTTTAGAATGCCGACTCCTCCGTATTAGCATGCCTCTTAGTGTTGTCCCTTGTTCAGTTCATACTTAGGCAGTCACATTGGTGATACATTTGGGTGTAGTGACTCATGATCACAGGAAACTCTCTGCTCCTTTGACTCTTGCAGTTCTCCAATCCCTCTTCTGAATGATCCCTGAGCCTTAGGAGTAGGAGGTTTAGTACAGAAAATAGTGTCTTATGTTCAGTGTTTATCAAACTCTGGTTACTTCGGAAGACTAGAACCATGTTGTATCAGTGCATCTTTGGTAAAAATGGGTTTGGGAATGGGAATATAACAGAGATGATACTGAGATAAACTAAGGTGAGTGGTGTTTCTTTTTTAATGTCACTTCATAAAATCTCCTCTATAGTGATTGTTTGGAGGTAGAAGGACCGCAGAGTGGAGTTCTTGGAAAGGCTGCAGCATGGGACTGGGAAAGTACTACACAGGAGATGCAAATACATTCGGTTCAGGGAGGAAAAGATTACCTTTAAACTATGAAAACCAAGAACTACAGAAAGAAATTTACATTTGAATTGATCCCTAAAGGGGGGACTGGATTTTGGATTCAATTCCCAGAAGGTAGGAAATGGATCTCTAAAATAAAATCAAAGAGCAGGAACCAGGAGGCAAATATGTAAGAGATTAAGTCACATGATAGTGGTAGTTTTAAGCACATAATAAATTTCTGATAAAGTCAATATGTTGGTAGTGCCTATAAGGTTCATTAACAATAAATTCTAAAGAATGAACTTATTTTTACTGTGAGCTTTATAATAGAAATAATTAAAACTTCTTAGTCTAGTCTAAAAATATCTCCTCGTGGAACAATAACCAGCAACATTTAAAATATTGGGAAATGAAGAAAGATTTAGTAGTTTGTATCTTTCAGCAAATTCTTACATTACATTGGTCTTTCAGTTTCTATTTAAAAGAAATGGGGGTTGGGCATAATGATTGTTTGGATTATTATGGTTATTAAATACATGTTCCACCCAATATGTTTAGCATAGCATTTAAAATACAGAAATATATATCTAAACACATAAATAATACTTGTTTATGTTACTGATTTTTGTAAAGAAAGAAAAGTATGAACAAAACCTGTAGGTGATCTCAGACAACATAAATAAGGGGGCAATTCTGTCTGACTCTACTACTATGTGTTAACTCTTCTATTTTTAGATTTCCTTTTCTTATACCCAGATATATATGTATAGCAATATGAATGCAGAACAGAAAATAACTAGATAAGGCAGAGATCTGAAGTCAGTGGTCTGAGACTATCCTTGCTACACACAAGGATGTCAAAAGAGAGAACACCTGCTTTGTTATCTCCATAGGGATAACTGGGCTAGTTCTTGTGTGTGACACCATGACAGATGCTCAGAGGAGGCACCTGGGCACCTGGACTGAGCAGCTCATCCTGCTTCACCACAGTTGCTGCTTTATGTCCATTTAAAAAGACCCCAGAATATCTGGATGCTAATCTGCTATGTGGGACTCTTCCCACTACACTCTGTTCTCTCTTAAGTTCCCACCTATGAAGCCATAAAATAAACTCTAAATCCATCCTCTGTGGTCCACAAATTTCATTCCTTGAATTCTCTGGATAAGAACCTAAAAGCCACTGACTTGGGACTGCTTTGAAGGCTACTGAGTTTTTTGAACCCTAAGCAAAGAAAGGCTTGATCACTTTCAAAGACATCTCCAAATTGTTCATTATAATATGCAAATTTAATCAATGAATGTTTCATAAGCTGGTCATTGTTCAATAATTATTCTCCTATAAGACACACACACACACACACACACACACACACACACACACACACTACAAGGAATAAATCACTATGGTCCATTTCCAGTGTGAGGAGTGTAGAGCTGGTGAAAGAATCATAGACAAGCAGGAGGTACTATAGGCCTTCCCTCCTAGTAACTGGAACCTGCTTATTTGACTGTTTTTAGTTTATTTTGAGGTTAAAATGTTAGAATTTACTTTGTGAGTAAGCCCAAGTAGCAGAAAAGTCAGAGGACCTCCCACCACAGAAAACTAGAGAGGTTGGATGGGAGCTATGGTAGACAGGCAGGAAAGCATGTAGCTACCTAAGGGGCTCAGCCAATGAAGAATTCATGGACAAGGGGAAGGGGATAGAAATGTAAAACCTTGTTTGCTCTTCCCACTCATTTTGACCTTTGGTCCAGGATAATAACTAGCTCCTGGAGAACCAAAAATAAATCTCTTTCTTCACTACTCTGAATGTCCAAAATCTTTATTTTGAAGTGTGGATTGTTGCTTCTCACATATTAAAGCCAAATGGCACACAGTTTACAATAATAGTGATACCCTGCATGTAAACTCTAAAATGATAATTGATTATCATGGAATGCTCTCACTGGATGTTGTTGAATTTTTTTATCTGCATTTGATGAGGAAAGGTGATTCAAACATGAAGGAATATTGGCTGAAATTTTCTTTGGAGTAAAGACAAAGATGGAAGTTAATACCAGAGAAGTGAACATTGGAAACATGTTTATGTATTATGTGAAAGACTTCTTTGTTTTTTTTAATCAAATAAGGATTTTGAGCATTAGAAACTATTTCCTGAAGTTTTGTACTGTCATGTTGTCATGTGACAACTACAGCATGAACACACAAGTTAATGTGCATTATTACTATTACTATCTCTACCACTCCAAAAAGTCTGGATTATAGCAAGACCATATACCAAACCCTGACTACAATGTTCACTGATTTCATAAGACAAATACTCTTACTATGACCCATTTCAATAATAATAAAATATAAACTAGAAAGAATTATGTTTCAAGGACTTAGTTTTACTATAATTTATTTAGCTGTGAATTTATATAACAATTTTCTTTTTAAATTTTATTTAAAATTGTTTTATTCACTTTACATCACGGTCTTTTGTCCCCCCTTTTGTTCCCCCTCTCGTAATCCCTCTCTACTCCCCTTTCCTCAAGAGATTGGAAGTCACTCCAGGGTATTCCCCCCATCCTGGTACATCAAGTCTCTGTAGAGCTAGGTGCT
This sequence comes from Mastomys natalensis, assembly GCA_021653895.1. Classification (NCBI taxonomy): domain Eukaryota; kingdom Metazoa; phylum Chordata; class Mammalia; order Rodentia; family Muridae; genus Mastomys; species Mastomys natalensis. The sequence goes on from JAJTUV010000694.1 coordinate 1,073,573, forward strand.
TCCTCACCCAGTGAGGCCAGACAAGGCAGCCGAGTTAAGGAAATATATTCCACAGACAGACAACAGCTTTAGGGATAGCCCTGCGTCATTGGTCTAGGCTCACATGAAGACTGAGCTACGTATCTGCTACATATGTGGCAGAGGCCTAGGTCCAGCCCATGTATGTTCTTTAATTGGTCCTTAAGTCTGCAAGAGCCTCCAAAGATTCAGGTTAGTTGACTATGTTCGTCTTCCTGTGGAGTTCCTATCCCATCTGGGACCGTCAGTTCTTTCCTCAACTTTCCCATAAGAGGCCACAAGCACCATCCGCTGTTTGGCTGTGGGTTTCTGCACTGTCTGAGTTACTTATGGATGGAGGCTCTCAGAGGACAGCCATGCTAGGTTCCTGTCTGCAAGCATAACAGTAAATCACATCAGGTGCTTGCCCATGGGATGAGTCTCTAGTTGGGCTTGTTACTCTTTGGCCATTCCCACTGTCTCTGCTCCATCCCCTGTCCCTGCATTCCTTGTAGATAGGAAAAATTTTATGACTGTTTAATGGATTTAGTTGATTTGTTATCATTTCTCAAAATTGAACAGTGAGGTATGGAAGATGATCATACAGCTGATGTTGAGTGTGGAGGGTTCCAGTTAATTTGGCTCAACAAGGTTCTCAGGAAAGCATGTATTCTACAGGTTCTACAGGGAAGCATATATGTATAGATGGGTAAGGAACCTGTTTGTTTGAGCAAAGACTCTTAGCCGTGTAGATTTCGTTTGTTTCTTGAAAACAGTGGAGCAAAGAAGACATCCCCCATGATAAGATGCTGGAACAGCCATGTCTCCTGTTTCCTTCTGTGCCTTCTTGAATTGTGATGGAAGAATATTTTGCTTCTATTTTCTATCATCAACTTGCCTCCACTGGTGCCATTTTAATTTGATTCTATAACATCATTCCATCCTGCCTGCTTTAATTTCACCACAGCATGTTTCAATAACATTTCTTGGCTTATGCTTTTGCTATTTGGCACCAGCAAGTATAAAGTAAATGAGTGTTGTATTTCATAGATAGGCACATTAGTAGGCATTAGGTAAAAAGCCATAACTCTGGTCATTATGTTACAGGATACTTTGACAGGCTTTAAGTTTCTGGAACAATTTTATGTGTGGAGAATTTAGTCAATTTACCAGCATTATAGTTTTGCTTAATGATTAATTTGTAGGTTTAATTTATTTTGCCAAAATAATTGTCTCTAGAAAATATCAATGATAGCCTGCCACATTTCATTTGTAGGACTGTCTCTAGAATCCTGTATGTAAATTATGAACATCTGGTTTGAGGACATCCTTTCTCCAATTTGATACTTCTAGCATCAAGCTACGACTAGTTTTCTTTCTGTAACATCTAGGAAACTTGGACCAACATAGATGATTTTTTTTCCAAACCATGTTTATGGTATAGAAGTAAAATTGTCTATATGCCAACCACATTCAGCTGATGCTAGAATTAATTCTAACTACTAAGGATATCACAATTATTAGTGATTAGACATCAATTGCACAATCTGTATAAGGATTTGTCCTCAGGTTCCAATATCTCTATTCCTCCCAGAATGCTCTTCAAAATGAGGCAAGCTGATTAGGGAGACCAGCATCCCTCTATGCTGAATGATTTCCACAGATGGCTTCGCTTTGCTTCCCTGAGCTGATTCCTATGGTTACTTCGTCAAGTGTACTTGTGTTTCCAATGTAAGATTTATTTTCTTTCATCCCATTGTCACAAATGTTTTGCAACAATAGCATCCAGACCAAGGCAGTCATTATGATGACATCATTGACAGTTTGTTTGTACACTCTATATCCTTGGAGGGTCTTTTCTTTTCCCTTTTCACACATTATGCAGAGGTAAATGTTATCCTTCATGTTAGAGGTTAATGTAGTTGGTGAAATCCCACTGTCTCAAAAGCAGTTTTGAGATTTTCATGAGTGATAATATACACATCATTCATAACATATGGCAGAGATGACTTTGCTCAGCACCTCACAGAGGCTGAAAAAATCAGGACAAGTGCATGCCTAATCTTCTTCCAGGGAAGTAGAAACACTACCTGTTTTGATAGCTCTTTGAAAAGGATATGCTGAATGTCCTTATAATATAGTTTTCCAGTTACCAGATTATAGTGACATCATACTATATAGTGATATAATTTCTGCAGCTGTAAAGCATTTCAAGTGTGGGGATCTCGTTATGTTCCCTCTCTTGGTTTCTCCCTCTGTTCCTCTTTACCTTCCTCTTTCCCTACCTTCTTTTCTCCCTCCCTTCATTCTTTTCTTCCTATCTCTCCCTACTTCTTTCCCTCCCTCCTTCTCTCCCCTATCCCTTGCTCCCGCTCCCTCCCTCCATTCCTTTCCCCTTCTTTCTTCTCATCCTTTTCTTCCCATAATTTCCCCATCAAAGTTAGTGGGTTCCCTATTGCCAGTCCAGTAATGGAATATTTGCTAGAAAAAAGTATGCCTAATGTTCCCTCTGTGATTCATAAGGTGGAGCACAGAATACATAAAATACAGGATATCAAAACTGTAGGCCCAAATATTAACTCATTTCCCTAAAGAATTTGTCTCTGTTCTCATACATGAGACCTTCTGAACGATCCTGGTTACTATAAAAATGAAGAATTAAATGGGTCAACACTCATCCTTCTTCATAACCATAGCACAACACTTTCTTGTGCATATTCATGCAATAACTTGCTGGTTTTTCTGTACAACCACATTATTAACTGTTCACTCCACAGCATCTTATCTAGACTCAGCATTTATAAACACAAACTGGATCACATCACAGAATGTATATTTACAATGAACTCCAAAATACCTTTTCTTGGCTTCCAACGACTCCATGACTTGCTGCCCAATGGCCTTTCTATCTCCCATCTCTCATCCATCCCACTTTTGCTCTTAGTGACCATGCTTCGGCTACCATACAAGACACTACTTTCTTTTTGTAGTCTACCAAGTACAGTTTGCATATGTCTTTTTCTTGTGAGTTCCCAGAATACTTCATTCCCTTAACCACTGGTCCCCAAGACCAGGTCACTCTTGTCATTCAAATCTCAGAATAAATGTCACCTTACCTTAGAAGCTCTCCTTTGACACCTTGAATATATTAGCTGACCAAATTTTCTTTCTCATATCATTTTCTTTTATTATATATTTATGTATTGTGTGTGTGGGGTATGACTGTACACATGTGTATCATCACACAAACATGAAGGACAAAGGAAAAGTTCATGAATTCCTCCACTCCCCACCCCAGGAAAAAAAACCCAATTTTGCAAGTGCTTTTTATTTCTTAGCTACCACACTGGTCCACCTCATCATAATTCAATTATCTGCAAAGCTCTGAGCATTACTAGATTTGAATCTTGTATGTGTTTTTGTTTCTTACCTATGAATGATGTTTCTCTCTGACAAGAGTACAATCTGAAGGCATGAGGGAAGTTGAATACAATTCAAGGATGTGAAGGAACTTTTCTGTCTTGCCGTTATCACACCCTCAGAGCTTAGAGTGGTGTGTGGGACATATAGAAATAAAACATATATAACGAATGAATAAATAAATGCAAGAAATTCAAGGATGCCCCATAGAGAGGGAAATCTGTCATGTACATACCACATGGCCTTGCTTCCTCTGTACCCACCTTCAATTCTATTTCCATGACACTCTGCCTACATATGCCTGTACTGAGAACAGATAATAATTAGTGCTTCTTGTAGTTTTATTCACAGTTTTCCTTTATGAATACGGTTCTTGTTCCACATTTAAGGACTGATATTTTTAACTATGAATTCTGATTATATTTTTCACTATTATTACTTTGTTGTAATTTATAATATTAGAGGGTTAATTCTATATAATATGTATTATTAGAGAAGTCTCCTCCAGTTTATAACTTGCCTTTGCATTATCTATGGGTGACTGCCATGGTAGATAAGTTAACCCATGTATCCATTCTGATCATCCCAGGAGCCAAATAGGAATATAGAAAAAATCAGGCTAGGAGCTTTTGCTTCAAACTAATGGTCATAATGACATGAGTCGTCCTTGGTTCAACCTTTCAATATGTACCACATTGAACCCTTTGTAAGACTTATTGTTTTTTACATTTCAACATCTTGAAATAAAAATGAACGCTTTAATATGTGGCAATGTCTGTCTTCAAGATGTGAGTTGTGGAGGCACAGAGCAGATCCTGGGCGGTGGCTCTGCACTGAACCTCAGGAAACCCGGCAGAAGTGGGGCACCCAGGAGCTCTGACCCGGGCAGTATCTCAGGTAGGGAGACAGCAGCACCCACCCCAAACAGGGAGTAACTAGGACCCACTGGAACCCACCGGGACCCAGGGATTTCACTCCTGGCCCGGAGCGCTGGTTCCTTCTGGTTTGGGCCCAAGCGCTCAGCAGATCTCCAGCAATAGCTCTGCACCCAGTCACACAGAACCCAGGGGAAGCAGGGCTCCCAGGAGCTCTAAGCCAAGAAGCTTCTTTTTTTTTATTGGAAATTTTTTATTGGAAAATTTTTTTACATTTCAGATGTTCTCTCCTTACCCCATTTCCCCCCTCCCTCCCAGGAACTCACTATCCCTTACCCCCTCCTCCTGCCTCCACGTTTGTGTACCCCCACCCACCCTCCCCTGTACCTCACCTCCCCACCCTCGAGTATCCCCCCCACAACGTCCAGCCTTCGTGGGACCAAGGATCTCTTCTCCCACTTATATATAGCTCCCTTGCACATATAACTGGAGCCATGGGTCCTTCCCTAAGCGCTCCCAGGCTGGTGGTTTAGACACTGGGTGCTCTGGTTGGTTGGGATTGTTGCTTTCCTCATGGTGTCGCGAATCCTCTCAACTCCTTCAGCCTTCACTCTATCTTCTCCATTGGGAACCCCATGCTCAGTTTAATGGTTAGCTGTGAGCATCTGCCTCTGAGTATGTCAGACTCTTGCAGACCTCTAAGGAGACAGCTGTATCAGGCTCCTGTCAGCATGTACATCCTGACATCCACATCAACCTCTACCTTTGGTGACTGCACATAGGATGGATATCCAGGTGAAATGGTCTGTAGACGGTCCCTCCTTCAGTTTCTGTCCTGCACTGTGTCTCCATATTTGCACCCTTGAGTATTTTAAGGAGGCAACAACACTTGCCCCAAACAGGGAGTAACCAGGACCCACAAGGACCCAGGTACTCACTCCTGATCCGGAGCACTGATTCCTTCCGGTTTGGGCCTGAGCACTCAGAAGATCTCCGGTGGCAACTCTGCACTCAATCTCACAGAACCCAGAGAAAGTGTGGCTCCCAGGAGCTCTAACTAGAGCAGCCTGTTAAGCAAGGAGGCAGCAACACTGGCCCCAAACAGGGAGTAACCAGGACCCACAGGGATCTGGGAACTCACTCCTGGCTCTGTGCTCTGAGTTCCTTCCGGTCTGGACCCAAGCACTGAGCAGATCTTGGGCCCTAGCACTAACCTCAGCAGCAACACCCAACCTAAACAGTTCTGACACAACCAAGAGAATAGGAAAGACAGGTTCAGTCAGAGACAGCACAGGTAGCACTGAGGAGAACCAGATGGCAAATGGCAAGTGCAAGAATACAAGGGCCAGCAACCCAGAACACATGATATCACCAGAACCTAGTTCCCCCACATTAAGTCCTGAACTCCCCATATCACCAGGAAAGCAAGAGTCAGATCTAACATCACTTCTAATGATGATGATGGAGGACTTTAAGAAGGACATAAATAACACTCTCAAAGAATTCAAGGAGAACACAGGTAAACAGGTAGAAGCCCTTAAAGAATCACAAGAGAACACAACCAAACAGGTGAAGGATTTGAACAAAACCATCCAGGACATAAAAATGGAAATAGAAACAATAAAGAAATAACAAAGGGAGACTACTCTGGAGATAGAAAACCTAAGAAAGAAATCAGGAGTCACAGACGCAAGCATCACCAACAGAATACAAGAGATAGAAGAGAGAATCTCAGGTGCAGAAGATACCATAGAAAATATTGATACAATTGTCAAGGAAAACACAAAATGCAAAAAACTCTTAACACAAAACATCCAGGAAATCCAGGACACAATGAGAAGACCAAACTTAAGGATAATAGGTATAGAAGAGAGTGAAGATTCACAACTTAAAGGGACAGTAAATATCTTCAACAAAATCATAGAAGAAAACTTCCCTAACCTAAGGAACGAGATGCCAATAATCATTCAAGAAGCCTACAGAACACCAAATAGACTAGACCAGAAAAGAAATACCTCCTGTCACATAATAATCAAAACATAAAATGTACAAAACAAAGAAAGAATTTTAAAAGCAGTAAGAGAAAAAGGCCAAGTAACATATAAAGGCAGACCTATCAGAATTACACCAGACTTCTCACCAGAGACTATGAAAGCCAGAAGATCCTGGTCAGATGTCATGCAGACCCTAAGAGAACACAAATGCCAGCCTAGGCTACTGTATCCAGCAAAACTCTCAATTACCATAGATGGAGAAACCAAGATATTCCACGACAAAACCAAATTTACACAATATCTTTCCACAAACCCAGCATTACAAAGGATAATAGCAGGAAAGCCCCAATACAAGGAGAGCAATCATACCCTAGAAAGAGCAAGAAAGTAATCCGCCTCCAACAAACCCGAAAGAAGATAGCCACACAAACAATGCCTCCCCTTTAAGCAAAAATAACAGGAAGCAACAGTCTCCTCTCCTTAATATCTCTTAATGTCAATGGACTCAATTCCCCAATAAAAAGACATAGGCTAACGGACTGGATATGCACATAGGATCCATCATTTTGCTGTATACAGGAAACCCACCTCAGTGACAAGGACAGACACTACCTTAGAGTAAAAGGCTGGAAAACAATTTTTCAAGCAAATGGTCCTAAGAAACAAGCTGGAGTAGCCATTCTAATATCGAATAAAATTGACTTTCAACTTAAAGATATCAAAAAGGATAAGGAAGGTCATTTCATATTTGTCAAAGGAAAAGTCAACCAACATGAACTCTCAATTCTGAACATTTATGCACCAAATGCAAGAGTACCCACTTTCATAAAAGAAATCTCACTAAAGCTCAAAGCACACATTGAATCTCACACAATAATAGTGGGAGACTTCAACACCCCACTCTCAGCACTGGACAGATCATTAAAATGGAAACTAGACAGAGGTACATCAAAACTAATAGAACTTATGAACCAAATGGACTTAACAGATATCTATAGAACATTTCACCCTAAAACAAAAGAATATACCTTTTTCTCAGCACCTCATGGTACCTTCTCCAAAATAGACCATATAATTGGTCACAAGACAGGCCTCAACAGATACAAAAAAAATGAAATAATTCCATGTATCCTATCAGATCACCATGGTCTAAAGCTGGTCTTCAATAACGACAAAGACAATGGAAAACCCACATTCACATGGAAACTGAACAATACTCTACTCGTTGATAATGGGGTGAGGGAAGAAATAAGAAAGAAATTAAAGACTTTTTAGAATTTAATGAAAATGAAGACACATCATACCAAAACCTATGGGACACAATGAAAGCAGTGCTAAGAGGAAAACTCATAGCTCTAAGTGCATACAAAAAGAAACTGGAGAGAGAACACACTAGCAGCTTGACAACACATCTGAAAGATCTAGAACAAAAAGAAGCAAATATACCCAAGAGGAGTACATGGCTGGAAATAATTAAACTCAGGGCTGAAATCAACCAAATAGAAACAAAGAGAACTATACAAAGAATCAATAAAACCAGGAGCTGGTTCTTTGAGAAAATCAACAAAATAGATAAACCCTTAGCCAGACTAATCAGAGGGTAGAGAGACAGTATCCAAATCAATAAAATCAGAACCGAAAAGGGTGACATAACAACAGATAATGAGGAAATTCAACAAATCATCAGATCCTACTACAAAAGCCTATACTCAACAAAATTGGAAAATCTGGATGAAATGGACAATTTCTAGACAAGTACCAGTTACCAATGTTAAATCAGGAGCAGATAAACCATCTTAACAGTCCGATAACCGTGAAAGAAATAGAAGCAGTCATTAAAAGTCTCCCCACCAAAAAAAGCCCAGGTCCAGACGGTTTTAGTGCAGAATTCTATCAAACCTTCATGGAAGATCTAATACCAATTCTCTTCAAACTATTCCACAAAATAGAAACGGAAGGAATACTACCTAATTCATTCTATGAAGCCACAATTACGCTCATACCTAAACCACACAAAGACCCAACAAGAAAAGAGAACTTCAGACCAATTTCCCTTATGAATATCGATGCAAAAATATTGAATAAAATTCTCTCGAACGGAATCCAAGAACACATCAAAACACTTATCCATCATGATCAAGTAGGCTTTATCCCAGGAATGCAGGGTTGGTTCAATATATGGAAATCCATCAACATAATCAACTATATAAATAAACTCAAAGAAAAAAACCACATGATCATATCTCTAGATGCTGAGAAAGCATTTGAGAAAATTCAACACCCCTTCATGATAAAAGTCTTGGAAAGATCAGGAATTCAAAGTTCATACCTAAACATAGTAAAAGCAATATACAGCAAGCCAGTAGCTAACATTAAACTAAATGGAGAGAAACTTGAAGCAATCTGATTAAAATCAGGGACTAGACAAGGCTGCCCACTCTCCCCCTACCTATTCAATATAGTACTGGAAGTCCTAGCCAGAGCAATTAGGCAACAAAAGGAGATCAAAGGGATACAAATTGGAAAGGAAGAAGTCAAAAATTTCACTATTTGCAGATGATATGATAGTATACTTAAGTGACCCCAAAACTTCCACCAGAGAACTCCTAAACCTGATAAACAACTTTATCAAAGTGGCTGGATGTAGGAAAAAATGGCACGCAGCGGGCGACCACAGCAGCAGGCCCTGGGCCCAGGTGGCAGCGGCCCAGGGGCCCGCGAGGTGGAAACGGGTCGCAGCGGTGGAGTCCCGGGCCAACGCGGCAGGCCCCAGGCCTACGAGGCAGAGGCTTGGGGCCTGTGAGGCAGAGGCTGCCTGGAGCCTTCCAGGCAGCGGGTCTAACATACCGGAGGAGGTCCCGGGTTTCAGTGGCTGGAGGCTTTGGTTGCGGTGGGCCCGGCAGGCCCCAATGATACGAGGAAGTCCTTGGTGCCAAAAGGGTTTATTGTCATGGCGGATGGTAGATGGATCTGGAAGTACCCCCCCAAACTCAGGGCAGACCTGAGTTAAATAGGGAGGGAGAAGTAGGAAGGGTCTGGGAGGGGAGGAATGGTTAATTGGCTCGGCCCTCTGACCTTCATTAGTATGTAAATCCCTAGGGCCTGAGGCCTGTAGTTACACCCTGTGCACTTTGGGAGGGGCTGTAATGACCTTCGTGACTGAACAATGTAGGTCTATGGAGATTAGACTGCTTTTCAGGACCCTGAGTTCTGGGGACGTAGCCGAACTCCTGCCGTTTCTCCCTTGGAGTCTCGGGGTTCTAGGCCCATGCCCAGCCAAGAACCAGGATACCCTTAACGCAGTCCCACATCTCCTCCCCTTTACTTTTTTAAAAAAGCGGGGTCACTGTGTAGAAATTTTGCATAAGGAAGTTAAAAGAAAGCACTATTTAGGCCAGAGGGGTTAGCACAATTAAGTCACAGGGTAAGGGGAGTTGAGGGTGGGGATTGGGAAGGAAGAGGAGTTGAGGGTGGGGGTTGGGAAGGAAGGGGAGTTGAGGGTGGGAATTGGGAAGGCAAAAGATCACTGAATCAATTGAATACAGGTGATACAGTTTGAGGGTAATAACATCTGACTAATCTAGATAGACATTAAGTTTTCCTCACTAACATGTAACTTTAGCTATTTGACTTTGGCAAAAGAGTTCATCTGTAGCTGGAAGGTCTGGATCTGTCTTCTGTAGGATTTAGCTTTGGAGTCTTCAGTTAAGCAGTGTAGCTGGAAGAAGACAGCTTGGCCTCCTAGGCAGGTTCTAGGAGGTGGCTTTGTGTCTGGATCTCAGCACGGTCTCTGGAGTCTGCAGTCTGACGAGATGGCTGAGGAGAAGGCAGCTTAGCATCTCAGGCAGGTTCCAGAAGACTGTGTCTCCAATGGACTTGTGGGAGCACCTATAGGATAATCAAAACAGGAAAGCAGCACCCCGGCATGGGGATTTCTGCAAAGGCTGAATATTAAGCATTAAGTCACTTGGGAACAAGCATATCACGATCTGTCGTTAAGATCCTGGAAAGGCAAAGGTGTTTGAGGAAATTTAGTCTTAGAAGGCACCTGTGAGTAAGAAAAAGCGAAAAAATTTTGGGTTGAAAAACACAAACACTGTTGTTTTAGGTCTTCCTGTTGGGAAGAAAAGGCATTAATGGAGGGTTTAGAAGCAGTAGGGGAGGGGCCTGCTCTGCCATGTTGTGGCTGGGCTGCCACGTGCTGGCTGGGTGCTCTAGCAGAGAGGCCAGGGTATTCCCCATTTGTTTTTCTTAGAAGTAAAAGGCCAACCTTGAAGAAAAACTTAGAAGCTTGATAGAGAGTCAGAAAGTTCTGTGTGAGAGACTGAGTTATGGGAGAGAGACACGTGGAAGCTGGCGTGTAGCTGGCAGCTCCTGGGAGAAGCTGGGAGTTGGCGTGCAGTTTCTCCAGGCTCAGCCTGGAGTTTTAGCCTCAAGAAAGAAACTGAGAGGAACACAGGGGGGAAGGGGCTTCAGGCAAACCAGCTGGGCTGTAGCTGGCCGCAAATGACCTAGGAGGTGAAGGGAAGGGGGCAACCAGGGTACCAGCCCCGTTGCTTCAGGCAGCCAGAAATGGCCGCAAATGACAGAGGAGTGGGGGAAGTCTATATTAGGCTAGCAGGCAGCCTGTGAAAGACTGACCCCCTGAGGGAAAATCACTGGGGACTAGAGTTTAGAGCCAGTGTTCATGAGAAGCTAGCAGGCAGAGCATGAAAGGCTGACCCCTGGGGGAGGGCAGAGAACAGAGATTAGAGTGTCGCCGCCATCTTGTTGAGTTGGAGAACACGTGGGAAGAAAGAAACCTATGCTAGCAGGCAGTGTGTTAAAGACTGAAGTCAGAGCTTTTTAAGAGGAACAGGACAGTCTCAGCCTCAAGGAGTCTCTCACTCAAGGAAAAGTGTCTTAGAACGAGGATCACAGCAGGCACTGTGGCCTTAAAGACAGCAGTTAGCTGTGAAGGAGCCTTCTCTGTGGAGCTGGGGGATGGGCAGAGTGGAGGCTAGGGAGTCGCCGCCATCTTGCCCATGAGCTGGAGAACACGTGGAGGGGAGAGAGGGAGAGAGAGAGAGGGGGGATAGTGAGAGACCTGCCTAGTCTTGTGAACTAGGCTGGAGTTACTCACGGTTCCGTGGAGAGGTTCTTGGCAGGCACCAGCGGGGGTACTCTTGGAGCTGGCTTTGCCCACATCCTCTACCACCTGTAGGGAATGATGTAGGCCCAAGAATGGGCACTCGGGGGCATGAGTCTCTGTTGCGTTGTGGGTCGGTGTGTCTGCCATGACGCAGTAGGCTGGGATGGTAGTTCAGCATGGCAGGAGCTCACGGGATCTTGGCTGAGTCCATTTTATGCAACACCAGGGAAAAGGAGGGCCGCAGAAGGTTTGGCTGTGTTTGTCTCACATCGCACCAAGTAGACACGGCCAGGCTCGTACTTGGACGGGGAACAAACTCAGTCTGGTTCCACGGGGGTGCAGAGCTCTTGGATTGGGGGTCTTTTTGCTCAGATTCAGCTAGGGACCGACTAGTCTCAAGCCTTGGGCTCTGAGGCCGCGGAAGGACTGAGACGGGCATGTAGGTGCACGCCGGCCTACCCACAGCTGAGAGAAAAGAGGGGGAATTGGGGATCCTTTTGCCCGCAGGCGGCTAGGGATCGACTGGTCTCAAGCCCTGGCTCTGAGGCCTCGAAGGACTGAGACGGGCAATGTGGCGCACTGCCGGCCTACCCAAGCGAGAGAAATGAGGGGGAGGGAATAGAAGAGCCCTGGCAGCACCCCAAGGAAGAGATTGGTTAAAGTACTTGCTTAGCAGACGTGGCGGCCTGGTAACTTGCTTGAAGATATGGGTCTGTGGTGTCGAGGAGACGCTTCGGTAGCTTGTTTGTAGTTGCGTGGCGTTCGGAGCCCCGATGGTCGCCATTATGTGGAAAAAATGGCGGGCCAGCGGCATCCCGGACCACGCGGCAGCATGCCCAGGCCTAAAGCAGTGGCCTGGGGCCTGTGAGGCGGAGGCTGCCTGGAGCTTCCAGGCAGCCTGTGTCACATACCGAGGAAGTCTCAGTTCCATGGCCTGGAGGCTTGCGGCGGCGGCCCTGCAGGCCCCAATGATACGAGGAAGTCCTTGGTGCCAAAAGGTTATTGTCATGGCGGATGGTAGATAGATCTGGAAGTACCCCCAAAATCAGGCAGACCTGAGTTAAATAGGGAGGGAGAAGTAGGAAGGGTCTGGGAGAGGGAGGAAATAGGTAATGGCTCGCCTCTGACCTTCATTAATATGTAAATCCTAGGCCTGGGCTGCAGTTACACCCTGTGCACTTGGAGGGGCTGTAATGACTTCGTAGACTGAACAATTAGTCCATGGAGATTAGACTGCTTCAGGACTGATTCGGACGTAGCCGAACTCCTGCTTTCATCCCTTGGAGTCTCGGTTTCTAGGCCATGCCCAGCCAAGAACCAGGATACCTTAACGCAAGTCCCACAGCTGGATATAAAATAAACTAAAAAAAAAAAAAATTAGTAGCCTTCCTCTACCCAAAAGATAAACAGGCTAAGAAGGAAATTAGGGAAATGACACCCTACACAATAGTCACAAATAATATAAAATACCTTGGTGTGAATCTAACCAAGCAAGAAAATGATCTGTATGACAAGAACTTCAAGCCCCTGAAGAAAGAAATCGAAGGAGATCTCAGAAGATGGAAAGATCTCCCATGCTCATGGATTGGAAGGATTAATATAGTAAAAATGGCTATCTTGCCGAAAGCAATCTACAGATTTAATGCAATCCCCATCAAAATTCCCACTCAGTTCTTTACAGAGATAGAAAGAGCAATCTTAAAATTCATTTGGAATAACAAAAAACCCAGGATAGCAAAAACTACTCTCAACAATAAAAGAACTTCTGGGGGAATCACCATCCCTGATTTCAAGGTGTACTACAAAGCAATAGTGATAAAAATGGCATGGTATTGGAACAGAGACAGGCAGGAGGATCAATGGAATAGAATAGAAGACCCAGAAATGAACCCCCATACCTATGGTCACTTGATCTTCGACAAAGGAGCTCAAACCATCCAGTGGAAAAAAGATTGCATTTTCAACAAATGGTGCCGGTCCAACTGGAGGTCAACATGTAGAAGAATGCAAATTGATCCATACTTATCTCCTTGTACAAAGCTCAATTCCAAGTGGATCAAGGACCTCCACGTAAGACCAGCTACACTGAAACTAATAGAAGAGAAAATAGGGAAAAGCCTTGATCACATGGGCACAGGGGAAAAGTTCCTGAACAGAACACCAATGGCTTATGCTCTAAGATCAAGAATTGACAAATGGGATCTCATAAAACTGCAAAGCTTCTGTAAAGCAAAGGACACTGTCAATAGGACAAAGCGGGAACCAACAGATTGGGAAAAGATCTTTACCAACCTTACATCTGATAGAGGGCTAATATCCAAGGTATACAAAGAACTGAAGAAACTAGATTCCAGACAATCAAATAACCCTATTAAAAAATGTGGTACAGAGCTGAACAAAGAACTCTCAACTGAGGAAACCTGAATGGTTGAGAAGCATCTAAAGAAGTGTTCAGCATCCCTAGTCATCAGGGAAATGCAAATGAAAACAACACTGAGATTCCACCTCACACCAGTCAGAATGGCTAAGATCCAAAACACAGGTGACAGCAGATGTTGGGGAGGATGTGGAGAAAGAGGAATACTCCTCCATTGTTGGTGGGATTGTAAGCTGGTACAACCACTATTGAAAGCAGTCTGGAGTTACCTCAGAAAATTGAACATAGTGTTACCTGAGGACCCAGCTATACCACTCCTGGGCATATACCCAGAAGATATTTCAACATGCAACAGGGCCACATGCTCCACTATGTTCATAGAGGTCTTATTTATGATAGCCAGGAGCTGGAACGATCCCAGATGTCCTTCAACAGAAGAATGGATACAGAAAATGTGGTACATTTACACAATGGAGTACTCAGCTATTAAAAACAATGAGTTCATGAAATTCTCAGACAAATGGATGGAGCTAGAAAATATTATCCTGAGTGAGATGACCCAATCACAAAAGAACACACATGGTATGCACTCACTGATAAACGGATATTAGCCCAAAAGCACACCATACCTAAGACGCAATGCATAGACCTCATGAAACTCAAGAAGAAGGAGGAAGACCAAAGTGTGGGTGCTTTTTTCCTTTTTAGAGTATTAAATGATTCAACCAGAGCTCCCAGGGTCTAAACCTCCAGCCTGAGAACAGGCAAAAAGGAATCACCTGTGATGTCTGCTGGTAGAAGCTCTAATCCTGATGCTGGCCTCCAGACTTATACTACTCAGACCGATGGGCCATTGACAAGGACACCAAACAGCTAGAGATTGACATCACTAATCTGAAGAAATCCCTCGTTTCGATGTCTGAATTGATCTCCAAAAATTGCAAAGGACTTTATTGGACTTGATTTATTCTTCTACAATAGAAAAGACTGTGTACAGCTCTTGACTGTGTACAGCCCTTAAAGAAGAATGTTGCCCTTACATAGACAAGACAGGGATGGTTAAAGAGAACATGAAAAAGGTCAGAGAAGGCCCAGAGAAATGATAGAGAGAGAAAGAGAAAGAGGAATATGAGAGCAGGTACAAGGATTGGTTCTCAACCTCTCTATGGTTGTCAACCCCACTTCCTCCCATCTTGGAACCATTAACTGGGTTATCTCTGCTGATTTCTTTTAGTCCCGGGCCTTAAATAGGCTGACTAACTTTGTGATACAACAGATAGATAATTCGGTAGCAAAACCTATTCAGATACATTATCATAAGTTAGCTATGGAGGACCACGAGACTCAAGATGAGATTGTTACTTTATCCAGGGTGTTCCTCAAACCCATCTCCACCCAACCTAAAAGAAGAGACTTCCACCCCTAGACCAAGCAGAGAGGGACTCCCCAGAACCCCCTCTGTCTGGTGATCTGAATTCTTGCTTAGGCTGTGAGGCTAAGCACTGCAAGGGAATATAAATAAAAGTTTAAAATATCTATCTGGGTTCCCTGAGGGACAAGCCTGACTGCATAGGGGTTGATGTCAAAAGTATCCCCTCTCCAGGAAAAAGACATCGGGATGGGTATGGCCCTCATGCCTCACTGGACAACGACAGGAGGACCTGAGCCATTACAAGGTCCCCTTCAATTACTGGACAGGCCTCTATCCCCGCCTTCGCAAGAATAGAATCGCCAAGGCCCTTCTATACTTAGATAAGGAAGGAGATGTCAGGAGCAGCCCTACATATACACTAAATGCCTAAAATCAGCCATAGGCCTAAAGTCAGCAATAGTCCTGACATACATGCATGCTAACACCAAGTCTTGGGTCTCTGTGGAAAAACACTGAAACAGCAGGCTATAAGCTATTGTAAACAGGCAACTTCTGTGGAAATTTACCAGCCCAAGTAGTCATAGGTCTTATAAATAGGCAGCCTCGGTGGACAGTACCAACTTAGATAAAGACAAGTGAATCATAGACAGAGTCATCGTGACCTGTCCCCTGAACCTACACCCAGCTGATACTCTGTTCTGAAAAGTATCTGTACTCCCCCTGAATACCTATGCTCCGGTGCCATTCCTTTCCCCACATCCTGCCTTTTTGTGTTTATAACCCCTGTGTAAATAAGGAAATTATGATGTGATTTAAATAACTAAATAAATTAAAAAAAATAAAGTAAAAAAAAAAAGATGTGAGTTGTGATCTTAGAACTTGGCCCCTTTGCTGTGACTCAGTTGGGACTCTCTATGCTCAGTCAAGATGCTATGGGCAAATCATTTGAAGAAAGATTCTGAGTCCTGCTTCTGGCTTGAAAATGTTCCATTAACACTTTCCAAAAGAAAAACACCAGCATTAAAATTGCAGAAAGGGTGTCTGTATTCACACTCTCCAACTCTCATCTTATGCTCTAATTGTTTCCATGGAAATCTTAATGGAACAGTTTGGGTAAGTAATATATTCACATAGTTAAAAAGTGAAAACAGTTCTATCATCTTCAGTAAATCTTTCTTGCATCTCTGCCCTGCTGTGCACATTCCATTACACAGACATGCTATGGGTTGTTTAACTGGCCCTTATATGTGATTGCTTTGAGTGATCTTAATAAACTGTTGTTACAGAAAGAGTATAGTAAGTTGTGTGCGTGAGTACATAAGTGTGTGTGTGTGTGTGTGTGTGTGTATGTGTGTGTGTGTGTGTGTGTTAGTGTGTGTATGAAATCCCTCCAAATGAGTTTCTAGGGTCAAATGAAGCATTAGATGTGATTGAAACTATGTCCACTCAAAACCAGTTCAATGAGTGGCCTTCAGAATTAGCCTTTGTAGGAAATACCATGAAGGAGAGAAGGCCATGCCTCTGGGAGGTGGATGCTCACCCAAAGGCTAGTGTCCCTACAGAAAGAAAGATTTGTATAGCAACACATAGGAAAGAATGCATGTGACACTGGAAGCAGATGGTAGGATGCCATCAACAGACAAGGCAGATGTCTTCCAGAGAGATTGTTCAATAACTCAAGTGATCCCTTGACTTTTGGCTTGCAGTCTCCATAACTTAAGGGATGACTTTTGGTTGTTTTAAGCTAACATGTTGTGATGCTTTGTTAGGCAATGCTTTAGTAATGTGAGCACTGTCTCCATATCCCTCTGAGTCACCCTTCATCAGTATAGCATGGCGTGAGTGCTGTCATTTACCCTCACCAGCAGAGGACATGATTACACTGCTGCATTGCTGCTCATTTGACAATGAATAATAAAAAAAAAATGCACTGTGTGGTTTTACATTTTTTTTCCCTTCCACAACTAAGTGGTGTATATTATTACAATTATCTTTTGGGTTATTGTTTGTTTTTTGAAATACCAGTTTGATAAGCTTTTATTTACATTAATTGATTATTCTTTTGTCTTATATCAGGAATCTGAATCACTGAAAGGTGCCTGGGAGTTGATAAAGCAGTGTCTTTTTTTCCTTCATCAAGAAGTTCATTGGAAATCTTAAAAGGATAAAGTTGGATCTAACTTTATCTGTTTCCAGATGGTACATAGTTGATTTCAACACCATTCTTGAAATGTTACCTTTATGATATATTGAGTTCTTGTATATACTTGGTTCTATTTCTGGAAATTTTATTCTGTTACATTGGCCTGTCTTTCTAGCCACATGCCAGTAGAAACTGGTCTTGATTTTCAAAGTTCTATAAAATGTTTCCATGTACAGGTAGGTGAATCAGTTCCATCCTTGCTTCCTCTGATGGGCCCGTTCCACTTAAGTACTCCCCACTCCAACCTCAGTTCAAATGGCTTTCTCCTGTGTTATCTGTGTCTTGGACACTGTGACAATACCACACAGGACTGGTGAGCTTTGTGTGGATTTTGTTTATTCATTTTCATACTGCTTCAGTAAGTAGAGCATAGTATTTCCTTCATTTTAGAGATATAGAGATGTTGTGTAATTGACCAGTACCCATAGAGTCAGAGAAACATTGTAAGGGGAACAGGAAAAATACTGTTTTCAGCTAAGGTTGAATCTCAGGAAAAGATGCAGATTTAGTCGTTTTGTCGTGTGGTGTAAAGCCTGCTCTAGTTCAGTATGTACACATCAGAGGTTTCAAATTATACTACTGAAATTCAGCCTTCAACAGAAGCCTAGCTGTCTCTTTGACTTGGAATGTGTTCTAAGATGTGAGAAAAATCGCTATTGAAAATCATAAAGCATCTCCAGAAAATGCTAGCTTAACCCATACATCTAATTCTCTTCATGAATTCAATTTGTATTATTTGGTTGAAGAAACTGTTTTCTGAGGCCTGACATAAGCAAGTGCTGGAGCCTGACACTGGGTTCAAAGTTTCATTGGGAAATTATGCAGAAAAAAATATTTTGTGGTTGATGTCATTTGTTAGGTTTGTCTGGCTTTGCCCCGGCTCCAAGCCTCTGTGTGCTTTTTTCCAGAGCAGGAAGCCTGACCAGAGCCCTGTCCCTTGGCCCTTTTCTAATCCTTGGCTCAAGGAGCCTCCTCTTCCACTGAGAGGAATGAGTGGTATTGGTGTGAGGTGGAGCTTGGCTCTGGATGGTATTGTGCCCTGGAAGTACACCCAAGTTCTCATTAACTGGCTCACAGAATTTGTTTCTGAGACACAGTCAATATAATGTGCCTTGATCCTGGCATGTAAATCCAATGTTTAATGCCTAAATCCCAAACTGCCTCTCAAGAGTACTCACTCAGTTCTCAATAAAGAACAATAGTCTCTTGTCTTGTCCGCCTTGGCCAGCAATTAAGACACGACACGGTCGGATCCTTCTCAGTCAGCTTTATTCCAGGAAGACTCTTGACTTAGGGACGGGGAACTGGACGGGGGGGCCTATGGATGGGGACCTATGGATGGGGACTTATGGCCGGGACCTCAGCAGCAGAAATGCGCTGCTTATATATCTTCCCAAGGCAGGCTGGGTGATGTGTTCTCTCAGGATAGGTTAAGCTGCCAATACCTCATTAGCATAAGCCCTCTTGGGAGGGGCACGAGGCCTATGCATGCACAAAGGACTTGTTTACCAGTTTAGCAGAGCTGGCCATGCTGGAAGCCAGCTGCCTACATCATCAGGTGCTAGTCATACGACTTTGCAACTGTCCCAGGTGCTATCTTAAACACGGCTGCCTACAGTCTCTCACCTGTGTAATTTAATCTGTGCCACCCCAAACACAGAATTTGCAACATAGGCATTCTAATATTGGACACATTAAAATTGTTGTGGAGCTTTCCTGTCCATTGTAGGAGTTATAGCTCCATCCCTAGCTTCTACACTGAGGACTAATAGCATCCCTGTTTCAGTCATGACAGACCATGATGTCTTCAGACAATACCAGCATTACTTGGGGAGACTACACTTGTTAGTAAACAATGTTTTAATTCACTTCAAAGATCCAACACACTGTTCCTGCTTTCCCATGTAGTTGCTAGTAACTGTCATGAGACTTAACTAATCCAAGTGATGTCCAATAACAAAAAAAGATGAGTTTCAAATGGGAGACAGAAAATTTAATAGATACATAATCAAAGGAAAAAGTGGGTTGAATTTTAAGAGTCTATTTTATAAAATATGTCTAACTTACTTTCTGTAAATCTATTCATCATTGTTATCTAGTGTATATTTGATACTTGTAGCACATCTCAGTTAGAAGTAGCTACTTTTTAAATGCTTAGTAGCCACAGGTGGCCATGGCTGTGGTATTGTACTGGTTTAGATTTCTAAACTATTACTTCCTTTTCAATTTCCACTGAGTGTCAGAATGCTGTTGCAATACAAGGGTAGGTTTAACTATTTTTGTAACTCTGATATTATGAGCCTGAAACAATTATTAGTCTCTTAGACTCATAGCTTTAGTATTGATGCTAGTGAAATAATAGTAGATATTCTTTAATCAATTGTGAGAAGCACATGAAATAGTGTATGTGGCACAAGGCATACAGCAGATGCTTCCTAAGGGGTGGTTCTGTCTTCTCTATCTCTCTTATCGTCACAGAGAACTTCAATATTTAGTTCCCCCAGGACTAGCTGGAAAAAGAACACATGCCCCATCCATTATCACTGTGACCTATACCTAATTGAATGCTCCACATGAATGTAAAAGACCACAGCATCCCAGGGAATCTATGTTCATCTCCACTTGGTCCTGGCCAGCTGCTGTTAATTAAGCTATGATTAGCTGTGTCTGGGGAAATGACAGTTTGAAAAAAAACAGCCCTCTCATGTTTTTTTGCTTAGTCTCAATTGAACTTGTCCCTATTCAAGAATATTCTCATCTACCCATTTCATAGCGCACATTTCTTCTTTGAATTTTGTCAATTTTCGAATGCATTCTGCCCATCAAAGAGGACCATGTAGCATAGTTCATGAATCTGTGGTAAGCCAGTAGGAGTCCTCTGCTGAGACAAATTTGACATTTTGACTAATGTTAAGAAGAAAACAGACAGCTTATAAAGATCCATTTTGTGTCACAATAGATAGGCAATACAAAGGAAAAAAAGGTTCTTGTCATAAGGAAGATAGTGCAAAGTATATAGCATATGTATTCCATTTCCATAAGTACATGTTTAGCTCAGAGCTCATTCTCCAGCATACCAAGCTCAACTGCATATAAAGGTAAACAGAGTTTCTGTTTCTAGTTTCTTCATAGGATTTCTAATGTAAGAGAATCCCTTTTCCTTTCCAATCCCCATTAACTAGTGTGAAAAAATGCACTGTGCAATACAAAGTGCTCATAAGAACTCCTCTGTTCTAGGGCCTGAATTTGCTTTAAGCTTCATAGTGGGTATAGCTTTTCTGGATCTCGATGAGGTTACTGGGATAAAGCAAACTGGACTTGTGAAAGGGCATATTTAAAGTGTCTTCTCAAGGTCAATGTCTACACTGAGGGGCTTTATGCTTTAGAAGGAACAGGCGTGTGAATAAATGATCACAAGATTGTCTATTCCAATGGAAAACACTGGGATATTCAGGACTTTAGAAACTCAAACAAAATAGCGAATTTTCATTCATTCACCCATTTATCGAACAACTATTGGGTGCACGAGTGTGTGTAGTTAGTAAAAGTGACATTAAAAATAAATTGAGAGATCAAAAGCAAGAGAGGTATATATTCTAGATTTCTTTCCTTGTAGAGCTGTTTCTTTTCCAGGAAAACAAACTCATAAGAAGGCTGCTGATCTTTGTTATGTCCTAGAGTGTTTCTTACATTGTATTTTTTCTAATTATCCTTTGCCTACTTGCCTTTGATTTGAACATGAGTGTACCTAATTAAAGCACACAGATTGAAGAGAAGATCCAACAACTTTCCAGCTCATGTTTAGCTATTATAGACATTTACTTCCTTGACCAAATTAATGAATAGAGGCTTCCAGTTGAGAGTTTATATATATTTGCATGAAGTGATTTGAAGACTGATTTTCAGTTAGAGTAACAATACAGTTAGCACTGTATCTGTATTGAAGGTTTTTTTTTTTTTATTTTATTATTATTCTTGTTGTTAAACTAAAATGTTCTCTTTTTCAGGGTCTCAGAATAGTCACCATATATACTATACGAATAACAATTGCACAATAGGTTGCATATTTTTATGCAACTTCTGGTTGCATATTTTTAGAAGAAAGTTGTATTCCAGATAAAGTCTTTCACAGCAAGCATTTCCTCTTTGAATTTCTTTTTAATTTAGTTTCTCAGTAGTCCCATAAAGTTGAAGCATTATTATACCATCATTTTTCTCATTTTATAGATAGGTTAACAGGACACAAAAGATTAAGTAATTTAACTGTGGTCCTGCAGAATAACATTTCTTCAAAGCCAATTTTTATCTCTAGTTTTCTTATCTTCAAACCTAATCACAAAATTTGTATTTGGTTTTTCTAAATATATTCAGCTTTACTATCCTTCTTTCTGTAACTTTCTAGCCTTTAAATATACCTCCTGTGTTGCTATTCACATCTTAGTTGAAAACCTTCCCAGCTGTAAGTAGTCAATCAGTACTGAACACTTATTGGGTTCTGAGTGATTACAAAATAGACAGCAAATTTGCTCTCCTCAAAAACTTCAAGTAGAACTATTAATGCATAAAGTTATTTTAACATTGTATCAAATGACTATAATAATATAAAAACCTATTGGTTGCCCTAAACAGTGTAGGAATTATAGTCAGAACACTATGAGGGAATTCATGTTTGAACCTATAGTCTGTGTTATTTGACTTGAGGACAGAAAAAATACCAACAGAGCAGTCTAGAGACTCAAAAATTGTGCTTATGTATATATAGTTTTCTGATATATAGTAGAAGTATCAAGATAATATGGGAAGTAGATAGTTATTTCAATATGTGGTTCTTGGTTACATGCTTTTTTCCATACCAGAAACAAATACACTTGACCCTTATGCTATACTACCCATAAGAAGAATTTGCCTTATGCCTAAATGAGAATGCAAAGCTAAGAAGGACCTGGATTACCCAGAAGAACAAGGAATATGGGCAGCTTACCAAGTGAAAAAGCCAAAGAAACAGACTGGAACTTGTGAGCAGTAGTATACTCTTGATGACACCTTTGGGTCAGGTTAGTGAGGCTTGTGACTCCTAAGAGAATAAAACAATACATTTCTGCTTCTGGGAGCCATTGGACTGTGATAATCTGTGGCAGCAACAATCAAAAGTCAATGAATTCAAAATAATTGTTAGAAAAACAAAACATTCCCAGTTCTCCTTTATCAATGTTCTTAAAAGTAATGCTCACTTGCTATCCTGGAGTGCCCACAACACTCCATTTTTTACAATCGCTCTCTTACATATGTACATCTATATCTTTTCATACAATATAGAGGCCTGGCAACAAGCATACATTCAGTTTATATACTAGGTACTCTAAGCATGTTTGGTAAATTAAATTGAGCCATTTATGTGCATGAGAGGCAGTGACTAGGACAGACACAATTGTGCTAATGTGCTCTCTCAGCCTACTTAGCAAGCTTTCCTCTGCAAAGACACATTAATATGAGTGGCTCTGAATAATGAGACTGAGGTTGTTTAAAACAGCAGGCTGGCATCAGATGAAACATTTCCATATCATTCTAGATTAAATAAAACATTTACCATTTCATGCTTTCTTACCTGGTAATTTTGCTTTGTCCTTCACATTGGTGATTTGTTCCACATGGCCACTCATTTGGGATAATAGCAGGCCAAGAGGTGTGACAAATAAGACAAGGCCATACCTGATCACCAATATTCCATTATGCTCCCCAGAGCTGTGGGCTTGGTAAAATTATCACTGTCTTAAAACAAAGATACTGTGCTTGAGCCTATATATTAGGAATTCAGTGACTGTGGCAGCAGAGATTCTATTATATAGCAAGTAGAGAGAGCTATAGTCAAAATGAGCTGCATTTTTGTGTCCAGTCAAACCATGGATATACAGTTCATATTATATGCACAGACTCATAATATAAACAATGGGGGGCATGAGAAAAAGAAGATAGATTCTGTAAGGCAATCATTCTGTGGACAAAGTAAACGACATAACATAAACAACCCATGAACAATACCCAAACATAGTCTAAAATTTCAGAGGAGAGTGGGGTGAGTTTACCCAGAAAGGTTTGAGAGTTGGCAGAAATAGAAATAGGAGTAAATCTATCAGTAAAATTAGTGTTGAGGTGTTCATGGTGCTACTAGCACCAATTCTCAGTCCTGCTTGTATACAGCAAGAGTCTCAAATTTCAACACTATTGATATTCTGTACTACATTGTTACGAGACTATTTTGGGAATTGTGGCATAGCTTTCAGTATCTCTAATCTCTACCAATTATTTTGCTTGTCATCAGATATATGGCAGCCATGTGTCATTTGAGGGACAACCTGTCCACAGTTGACATATACTGTGTTGGGGGAAAAGTTCATAAGTATGAAGACACAGGAGTTACCTGCTATGTCAATAAATTCAGAATTTTATTTCACGTATGATGAGGAGCTGATAAAATATTTGTACTGCAAATAGAAGGCTGAAAAGTGTTTGAATAGAATTTATTTGAGTGAAATATTGGAGAAACATGGAGAGGGCATTTTGAGGAAAATAGGGAACCATTCTAAAAATATCACTTTAGTCCAAACATGTATGATGGAGTTTGGAGGTAAAAGAACTGTGTGTTCTTAACATCCTGCAAGTGCAGAGTATTGTACATTTATGTCAGCATGGCCAGGACACATCACTTCTTTCTTGAGTACTAAGTACTCAGAGATACGCATCTGCTTTGGCAAACTGAAACGTCAGCATTTCCTACACCCTCTCATGGTTTTCCTTGTAGAGAAGAGCAGCCACCAGTAAGCTTTCAGGTATTTTGTAGTTTGGGGACTTTGTCTGGGCATACTCTTCAGTGTGATGGTGAGGAAAATCAGGGACAAAGCATGTGCTGCAAATCTCAGTGGGCAACCTTCAGATCTACAGAGAAAAGCAGCAGTGATTTCTTAGCACACTGAAAGCTGCCAAGGCAAGAAGTGTATAGCTTTTTGCACTCATCTATTTTCTCTATAAATTTCAAATATATATCTTATTTTGAAAAAATATTTTGAAAGTCTTATGAGTCTTTCCCCCTAGGGAAATGGTAGGGAGAAGAAAGGAGAGAAAAATGTATTGTGGGTATTGTACTGACAATTTAAGGACTCAGTAAACCAGGCAGGAATGTTAGAAAATTTGTCATTGTAGCTAAGTTCCATAGAGGTCCAATGTCTTAGTGATTTAAAACTGATAATCAGCCTCAGTAGGTAGGTGTCCATATTAGGATCCTTTACAATACATCCTTTAGCAATGTATTGTAAGTTATAACATTGCTGTGACTGACACTAGACAGAAACACAAGTATGTATTCCAGTTTCAGAGGATTCAGGCCATCCTGGCTGGCTGTGTTGTTTCTGGAGTTATGGGAAAGCACAGCATCATGCATATAGTAAAAGCTACTTCATGGTAGACAGAAAGCAAAAGTAAGCATAAGAGGGCCTTAAGGAGAAACTGTATCCAAGGACCTGTCCCCAGTGACCTACTTTCTACACTTTCCAGACATCTTACAATGATGCTGTCAGTTGGAGTCAAGCCCCAAACATGAACCTTTCAAGAAAGTACTTTATATACAGTCCATGATGCTCAGCAGTCATATATTAAAACCAAACAATAACAATAAACAAACAACTCCCCAAACCTAAAATGCTTAAATATACATATGTAGTTTAAATGAGCTTTTCTCATCTGAGCTGTCAATCCTCCCTCCATGAGCCAAAGACTACCTAAAAAAAAAAAACAAAATGAAAAACCCAATACCAGACATAAAGAATCTTATTTGAAGTTGTTGCTCAGAGCTGTTCAAGAGAATCCCAAAGCATACAATCGATTTTTATTGCCTTTGGTTGCTCCCCACAATCAGGGCCCAGAGACCCCTGTTCTGAATGCCCATCTTGAGGACTAGCTTTCATAGTTCTAAGACAATGACTATAAACCAAAGGAATGGTTGAATTTTTGCTATCATTCATTGTTTGGAGAATGAGATTGAACAGCTAAGTTCAAATCTTACCTTCATCACCTTCTGGTTCATTTACTCTCTATGCCCTGGTTTCCGTGTTTACAAAATTGCTCTAAAATGGTACTATCCTAATTAATGAAACTTCACATAAAATACATAAGTGCTAGCTAGCTAGAGGCTATTGTTGGGTTGTTAGATGTAAATTATTAAATTAGTATTTTAATATTTATCCTTAAAATCATAATTTTGTACGTTTGACTATTAAAAAAGATTTCTTAGGAATTTCATTGATGTCCCCAAAAAGCAACATATAATTTGTTATTTTGTGGTTGTGGATGATAAGATACTAACAGAATATAGAGAATTTTCCTAATCATGAATCATCCAGGAAGCAGAAAAGAAATGGAAATAGTGAGACTGCAGGGTGACTCTCTGTAGGACCGTGATAGGATGGCTGGAAATAGCCTGGAGACCCAACAGGTGTCCATTGCCTGTGAGGGACGGGAAGCCATTCTGCTGTGCTCCCAGAATCCAGGCTCCTGACGTGTGGCATGATCTCCATTTGATCTGCACCATGTAGTCACATTTGGCTAGAGAGGGTGTGACTACAGGCTTCAGCTGGAGAGAGAGAGAGAGAGAGAGAGAGAGAGAGAGAGAGAGAGAGAGAGAGATTTCCATATTCATGAGTTACCTAAAGGCCGGGGGCGGGGGCATAACTAAATTATTTCTTTTCCCAGCCCCTCCTCTTTCCCCTTCCCTATTTAAGTCAGGCCTGCTCTGGCTTAGATTGGGGGGTGGGGGTGGGGGTGCACCCAGACCATCTACACACACCATGAACAATAAAACTCTTGGAACTCCAGACTTTCTCAAGTTATTGGATCCCGTCAGCGTGGAAAGCCGCCCCCCCCCCCCCCGGGATTCCGCTGCGTTTTATCCCACAACTCTCACCAGAGATCCTGATTATTCAAAGGCTTCCTTGTCTGAGCCTCTTGTCCTCCTCAGAGTGAAGAACTAACAAGATGAATCTAAGTCTTCCAGCATAGGAGATGGACAAAAGAGAAAGCTTAGGTCCTGTTTACCTGTGTGTGTGTATGTGTGTGAGTGTGTGTGAGAGAGAGAGAGACAGACAGAGAGAGAGAGAGAGTGTGAGAGAGAGAGAGAGAGAGAGAGAGAGAGAGAGAGAGAGAGAGACAGAGAGACAGAGAGAGACAGAGAGAGAGAGACAGGGACAGAGACACAGAGACACGGACAGAGTCCAAAAGACACAGAGAAAGAGAGCCAGAGAAACACACAGACAGATACACTCTGGTCTGTGTCACTACATGAATCTCTCCTAATTCTAGAAAAGCTCAAAAACATGAAAAGTTTTGATGGAAAAGTTCTCATTCTCATATGAATGCAAAAATATTTCCATTTCAATGACAATCAGAACCAAACACACGTCTTTCAATCAACTTTACTTTTTTATCATATACATCAAGTAAATGGGCTTGATTCAAGTGGGCTGCAAAGCTTGCTGGGGTAAAGAACAGGCAAAACAGTAGAGAATAAGGTCCTGAATTATAAATTTTGAGGAAAAGGCATATCTGCTTTACAGTGATCACATCCATGGCCCACAAAACTCTCCTTTTAATTGGTTATAGAATGTAGACATACTGTCAAAAATTTAAATCAATTTTATACAATCATGGTTTCTAGCTATCATTATTCCAATGAGATTCATATCTGCAGCTGATGTGGAAGGAATTGCGACTAAAAATATCAGAGCTGCATCTCTTATTGAAAATTTTCTGCCTGTAGATTGTTATTTTTCTGCCACTTAAAAGCATAATGCCAGAAAGAAATGAATCCCATTTTGCATCTGCCTCTTTAAATGAGGGCTTTTTAACTGTTATAATTCCCAAGTCTTGGTTCACACATAGCACCTTACTCCAAACAGAACGTTGGGATTAATGGTATGATATTAAAAGCAGAATCAAAAAGCAATTGCTTTGGGAGACACTTAGGTACAGTAGTACTTAGCAAAATAAAAGAGCTACCTTTGCATTAATTATCAATGCAATAACATTGGAAAGTAATAGTTCATTCTTCCATTTACTAGTAATATGAAACCATGAATATTATTATGTGTTTAACCCTTGATTCTCTGTGCTCATCTACTGAATCATTGAAAATCAATAAAAACATAAGTCCAAGAATCTTTCCTTCTTCATCTTCTACTAAATAGTAAGCTTCATTAAAAGTATTCTTCTACACTCTTCAGGCCAAAGGAAGATAATTGCCAACCTATAATATAACCTACATAACTAGAAAACTTATCTTTTAAAACTAAAACCAAAATCAAAATCAAGGTATACAAAAACTAGATATACAAAAACTAAAATAGTTTGTTTTTGCAGGCTATACTATACAATATACTATACTATAAGTATTATAGTATACAATACTATACTATAAGTATTTTATAGTATACAATAAGTATTTTTATATGGTAAAAGAAGCTATCTGGCCAAAAGCAAATGAATGCACCGTATCTTAAGTCAGCATTCTATTGCTGTGAAGAGGCATGATGAACACAGCAGCTGTCATAAAGGGAAGCATTTAACTGGGGATTGTTTACAGCATCAGAGACTTAGTTTGTTACCATCATAACAAGGAGCATTCCAGGATGCAGGCAGACATGGTCCTGGAGATGTAGCTGAGAGTTATTCAGATTAACAAGCAGCAGAAAGAGAAAGACTCTGGACTTGGCTTGGGTTTTTGAAAATTCAATGCCCACTACAGTGACATATTTCTTCCCAAAAGGACACATATATTCCAACATGGCCACACCTCAAATAGTGCCACTCGTCATGGCTAAACATGCAAATATATGAGATAATTGGGTGGTATTCTTATTCAAATTACCACAATGTAAAAATTTAAATCTAAAACAATCAACAACCACAACCACAACCACCACTACCATCACAACCACAACAAAAATGAGTTTTGACAATGGTAATTATATAATTCTATAACACAAACATACATGTTTTATTTTCTCTTGACTGATTTAAAACCATTTTAGAAAACACTATGTATATTCAGTTCTTTTTGACATAGCATAAGGGAATGAAATACAATTGTTACTACTATCACAGAGAAAAAAGGAATTAGATATATTTGTGAAGGCAAATGGCATTCACCCACAGGAACAAAAACAGAGTCTCAGAGGAGGTCAAAGGATTAATATAGCAAAATCTTTTAACTGTGTTCTTGTTTTTCTTCCTTTTTGCTATGCCTTAAATAACCATAAGATTATATAAAGTAATTATCATAATGTACTTGGGGATTTGTAACATATATAGATATAATAACTTTTATAAAACAGCATGAAGCAATAAAACAATCAGAGCAGAGCTGAGCAGGAACAGTGCTTCTGTATGACACAGGAAGTAACTCACCGAACGGGAACAATGCTTCTGTATCTCACTGAAGATATCTCACTAAGCAGGAGCAGTGCTTCTCTATTTCACTAGACGTTTGTTCATATCGCAACTGTCTCACATGTGTACAGACATGGAGAACATCAGGTTTTCTTCTGAATAAGGGAGAAAAAGCAACAGTTTTCAAAGACGTCTGAATCCATGGCCTGTAAGGCAGTGACTTTTGGCTGTATGATATCATTTTAAAAGATAAAGAAATATTGCAATATGCTAGATGTGAGATACACTTAGCCTGGTAACACACTGAGGAAGCAGTAAAAATGTTCAAGGCCAGCTTGAGATGCATCATAAGTCCTTGTGTCAAGTATAAACAAATAAGCTAGTAAATAAGGAAAAAATAAGATGTATATGGTAGATATCAAAGAATGAAAAACATGAAGTAAATCCAAATAAAATGATTCTGACAATATTAAGATGATATATTTTCTATACATATGTAACAACACGCATCTACTGTTATATGCTCAAAAGGCAATAGAGTGATAAATCAAAGTCATATATACATAACCTGCTGAAGGCTCAAATCAGATAAAATAAAAATTGATAAAACTATTGGAGGTAGATAAATCAGGAATTACAGCTGCACTCTGTAGACATTAATATACTGTTAGACCTAGAAAAAGAAAATATAGTAGAGAAAATAAAATTTGAATAATAAAATTGACAAATTTACTTTAAATATACAAATACATATAGAATTTCAAATTAATACGTACAGAAATTATTCATATATATATAAATCATGCTGACAGAAACTGTTGATAAAGGTTCAAGAGAAATATGACCTAAAAATGAAATTTTCTAGATTTTATATGGGACTGAAACTTCAATTATACATAAATAGATGACTATATAAATAAAGAAATGAACAAGCCAATAACTAAAGGTGGGTTATGCATGGAACCATCGAAGTATGTTTATAAGCAAGAATATAGGTAACCAGAATGTCTATACTCAAGGTGCACATACAGCAGAAAATTTAATTTAATTTTTTACATGTAAACCTTGGATGTCATGGATGATAACATGCCCAGAATTTACCTTCCTACTAAGACTGAGAAAATCATTTTGCTAGAATTAATTTGATGTAATCATTTCAGACCTCCGAATTTGTTTGAAAGCATGGGTATTCTAGGATAAAGCTTGTATACTAAACCATGGTTAATTTAGATCAATTTCATCTCTTGAAGTTTGTGGACACCTATCTTCTTCTTTAGTTCTGTAAGGCAGCCAGGCCTGCATTTCTTGAGCACTTATGGGTAGAATTTGTGAGAATTGAGCAGGGTCATAAGAACCTTGCCTTCCAAGCATCTAAAGTTTATTTATAATGTAAATACCACTGCACAAAAATAATATAATATTCAAAATTTAATGTAATCTATAAAAGAACAAATGCTTCTACTTAAAATATGTACACATCAATATAGACCTATAAAATGTAAAGAAAGTCAAAACATATATTTACCAAAACTTAAATCTAAATAATTTTATGATTGAGCTATATGAAATTTTCAAGCACAAATGAAGGTTGTTAAAAAAATAATGAAAAAAAAAAAGGCAATCTGGACAAGTACAAAAAAAAAAGTAAATCCAGCAAATAAGTAGACAAAATTTAGAGATGTGACAAAATCCTAAATGTAATATTTGCCCAAGGGTAACTGTTGTGTATATCACCATAAAGGTGGGATCATCTCAGAAGCAGAATGGCCTGAGTCAACCAATGTATGACACCATTTTCCCATAAGAGAGAATACAGAAGAACTCAAGATTGCTTATAGATGTTCAACACACAGTTATTATTAACAAAACAAACCTTTAGAAAACTAGAAATAGGAGGTAGTCTCTCATCTTGACAAAGGTCATGTAGCAAAGAAAATATCACATTTAATTTAATTAGAAAACTTTGGACATCTTCCCTTTAAGCTCAGAAATATTTCTCTGATGCTTGCTGAGATTATTACTAATTAAAAGACATTTCAATATCCTTCTGTGTATGTATGTATGCACACATAGAGACATGCATACATACACACATAGGCACTCACACAGGAATACCACACAGGCGCACACACACCATACACACACATATACATACATATACTCACACACATATATACACACACCACACACACACATACACACGCACATACAGAAAGGAGGGGAGGGGGAGAAAGAGAGAGACCCTCCTCACCTGTTGTCATATATTTCCTGGATTAGCTGTTTTCTGTTTATTGAACAAGTTGGGTGTGACAGCCTGGTAATGTCGCCCCTATAGATTAACTAATGTGTAGTAATTAGCTTTTCTTTTTTTTAAATTTATTTAGTTATTTAAATCACATCATAATTTACTTATTTACACAGAGGTTATAAACACAAAAAGGCAGGATGTGGGGAAGGGAATGGCACCGGAGCATAGGTGTTCAGGGGGAGTATAGATACCTTTCAGAACAGGGTATCAGCTGGGTGTAGGTTCAGGGGACAGGTCACTATGACTCTGCCTATGATTCACTTGTCCTTATCTAAGTTGGTACTGTCCACCGAGGCTGCCTATTTATAAGACCTATGACTACTTGGGCTGGTAAATTTCCACAGAAGCTGCCTGTTTACAATAGCTTATAGCCTTCTGTTTCAGTGATTTTCAATTGCTTGTTGAGATGGGTGAGACTTCGTCGCTCTGTATAGCAGGTTAACCACCCACTGCTGATTCTTCTTTGCTTTTATCAGTATTGATTCTCTAACAGATAGCTTAAACTTCTAATTGTATTCCAGATTATTCTGTGAATGAGCCCATACTGTGACAGATAGGAACAATGACAGGATTATTGTCACAGAAAGCCTAATGGAACCAGTAGAAATACTCCCTAAGATTGCTGTACCATAAGTTTTAAAGTTAATTTTATGATTATTATGGACTTGCAAATTATCAAATCAATTTCTCACCAATAGCTAAAAAGGCTTTGTTGTGTATAGAAAACATGTATTTGAAATAATTAAGGCCTGTCAGTAAGCCGTCTTACTAACAAATTTGGTGCACTAACAAATCTGCTAGTAGTCCAAGTAGTAAAACTAAAAAGCAAAGAAGAAAATAGTTGCTGAAAATTTCAGAATTTTAGCATAAATGTTATCATCCTCAATTTTAGTAGGAAAAGATGACAGCTTTCAAGAAACTAGATGGAAAGCTGAGTGTAATGGCACATACCCATCATGCCCAAACCCAGGGGTAGAGGCAGGGATATCAGGAGAATGATCAGGAGGTCACAGGCATCTTTGGCTACATAGTAAGTTCATGACCGGCCTTAACAAAAAACAAACAAAGCAAAAATTACTTGATACTAGATATAAACACCTATCATAAGCCACAATTATAAGAAAAGCTATGTTCCACTAACATAAGAACCCAATGACAGATAATGGAATAAAATAGACATAGATGGCCTAGGGTAGGATATATGAAGGGAAACTATTTTATGATGTGTATCACACATTGGTAGAGTAAATAATGAAATTTTTGCAGCAATGGTATCAGAAAAATAGAAACATGATATTGAAAATCATAAAACCGCAATTTTACCTCTATCTCATTTCTGAATTCCAGATGGACTAGAGGACCAACTGTGTAACTCTGAAAAAGTAAAAATGTGAAAAGTAAAAACACAGAAAAACAGATGTCAGTTTGAAATGATAGAAAAGTTTTTACTTCCCTTCTGGGAAAAAGAAAAACTTGCATGAAGAAAAGCAGAGCCTTTCCTACATCCAGTTTCTTAGCTCTTTTTATTTAATAGATCAGGTTATGAGGTTTGTGAGTGATTTCAAGATAATATTTGCTTCTTTTAACAGGCAGTACTTGATATCTAGCATAACTAAATATAATATATGAACATGGCTGGAAACCCAGTAGAGATCTGAAGAAATCATTAGGATAAGAAAATCACAGAAAGAGACTGACAGCTAACAATAGAGAGAAAAGTATTGATGGCAATCACCTTAAGAAAAGTTAATTATATTTTCCCAATTATTTTTACATATTCTAATTTTCAAACAATTCATGAAACTCCTCTGAAATAGATGTTATTAATAATATCTGTAAGTACTCACCATCATTAATATCCTCAGCAATGCAAAGCAGTCAGTTGAAAAACACCTCCCAAGGATCATATTAGAAAACAATAAGAAAGTTAGAAACAAGAGTAAATAGGCACGTTTATCTATTTTTATGGTAATTTGGATTGAAGGAGCAATTGAGGACAAACGTACTCTACTGAATAAAAATAAGAACATTCATACCCTCTGTATAGGTTCACAATCCTTTCATTCATATGTCACATTCACAGTGAGACATTTGCATAAAACCCATTTCAGAGGTATGTAAGGTTAAAAGACATAGAATAATATAAAACACTATAAAATAGTGTCAGGTAATATAATATGAGCATATGGTGCTTTACCAAAAATCAAAGTAGTAAAACTTTTGTATAACACAAAGGATTAATGGTAGAAATAGAATGAAGTCACCAATATCTTTGATAAGAACTAGTAAGCACACCCAGAACACTAAGCTTGCATGTTTCTATATCTGTACAAACATGGAAATGAGAGGCTAAGCAGGGGAGCAATGAGAAAGGTAATAGTGATAATGCAGAGCAGAGAGGGGAAAGAGAGGGCAGGGAATGGGAAGCTGGAGGTAAAAGTTGTGCTGTTATTTTAAGATGATAAATTATCTTAGTTTTATAAATTTCAAGTCTTAAAAGGAAGAAAGTAAGTAAGAAAATGGCTAAAATGAAGAAAGAAAGACAGGAGGGAGGGGTAAGAAATAAATAGTATCTCTAACTACTTAAATAAAAAAGTATTGGATCACACATCTGATAGGCTGAATCAAGTGACTGTCTCTTGGTGTCTCAGAATCTTGGGGACTTAGCTCCTCTTCCATATTCAACCACAGCCTGAGCAATATGGCTGCACTATCTCACTTTTCCCAGAAGAGAAGAGATGAGAGTTTTTGATAACTTAGCAGCACAGTTTCCTTTAAAAACACAAAACCTATGAATGAAAACAATGAAAAACATGGCATGATAGCCGTAAGGATGCAGTAGTGGCACACTTACCTAGGTAGTAACCAACAGGTCTCTAATTGGACTTAAAACCCTTTCAAGAAGAGGAAAATCATAGCAGGTGCTGGAAACTTAGCCTACTACTCAGGGCTATTACATAGCTACCTCAACAATAGCTGAACAAGGATGAGACCAGTAAACATGCTAACATGGAAGAGGGGATCTTATGTGACTTTAACCCTACGCAAGGTATTACAGACAACTAAGGGAGCTGAGAATGGGAAAAATAGTCTGCCCTAGGGAACAGCCTTCCAATTGATTATTTAATACCAGGGTTAGCCCTGAAATCTTATACATACTAGTAAAATTTATATGTGTGTGTGTGTGTGTGTGTGTGTGTGTGTGTGTGTGTACATTCTGTAATAACAATTACAGAAATTAAGGCTATGAATTTGAGAGAGAGGAGAGGGTACAAGCAAAAGGTTGGGGGATAAAAAGGGAAGGGTTGATAATTATATTTTTATTTAAAAAATTAAAAATGATTTGATAAATCTTATCTCTAATGTCATTGATTCTAATTTGATCTCATGTCCTCTCCTGAGTTTGTAAGTCACTGGCATGATAACCCATCTCATTCTTCCTAGGAGATTTCATCCCACAAATGGGCTTGGAAATAGGAGTGATCAGCTTCCTTTAAGGTTGTGGTTTTCAATCGGATACAATTTTGCTTTCCAGGGAACTAAAGCAATGTCTGGAGATATTTTCCTCCTGATTCAGTTATATCTCATTGAGAGGACAATTTTATTAGCATCTGGAGGTTAGGAAATCTAGAAAACCCTCTAAAGTATTTTAAAATGCACAAAACAATCTCCTAAATGAATACTATCCAGTCTAGTATGCCAATATTCCTGCTCTAAAGCAGATAGGCCTTATGTGGTAGGGATTAGTGACATGAGAATATAAATAGTACATCTATACAAAAAGAAGGAACCTTTCTTCTTTGTCTATTATAAAATACAAAATCTCAAATACAGGAGGAAGCCCATAGTGTGTCACTAATGATGTTTCTCTAATTACTGGAAGTGTTAGATAGGTGAGTGTTTTCTGGAACAATGCATATAGTAAAGCCAGTGTCTGGAATTTTAGTGAGTTCATTTTGTTCTATAAGTTAGTTAATATTTAATCTCTTGCAAGTATCTTAGATATGTAGCTAATATCTACAAACCTGCAGATTTTCCTAATTAAATGACTCAATTATGAAATTTAATATAAATCTGATTGATAATAGCATTCCAAAGCCATAATCAAGTCTAGAAAAAAATATCTTAATATAAGATATTTATGCTCCGAGAATTCACAAGAGTGTATTTGGTTCTTACCACTGTCAAAATAGCAATCTCAAGCTCAATAGAGAGTGGAAGAGTGAAGCCTTTTATTTTTTGCAGTGTGTAAGCTTGCCAACACAGGGCTGTCACTCGGGAAGCATTCTAGAGCATACATCTTGGGGAAAGTATTCTCACTGTGGATTCCAACTGGGACCTCCATTGCCACCAAGAGCAGAGAATAGTATTTGATAGACATGCTTCCTTTCTGGCAGGGATGGGGTGGGAGCATTTGCTTGTGTAGCTAATTTCTGGGCCCTTTCTTTCTTTTTCTGTTTTCAGAATCTATAGACCACTTTTATATAAACCAGCTTCTTTGCTTCCTTGCCCTTATCTCCTTCCCTTTTGTCTTTTCTTCCTCCATTCCATCTCTCTTTCCTCTTCTGTTTTTCCTTCATTCTCTCCTGGTCCCCTCCTTTACCCCTCTCTATTTTCTTCTTATTTTTCTGCCTTTATTTAAATGCAATTTTAAGAAATTATTTTACATGTAATTCTGTCATTCACCAATAAAAATTAGGTTAAATTAATACAAGCAAAAACTTGTTTTAAATTTCTGAAATCTGCTCAGGTATTAGGACTGACTTTGGCTTTCTCCTCTCCTTTTTATATCTTTTCCTCCTCTTTCTCTTTTGACAATTTTTTCATACAATATATTGTGATCATTTTCTTCTACCGCAACTCCTCCAAATTTGCCACACTGCCCTACTCTTACCAACTTTATGTCCTTTTCTTTCTCATTCAAATTCCTAAGTCTTCATGACTTTCAAGGGAGTCTTGTCTCTGATGGAATCTGAGAGAATGGAAAAGAAATAGATTTTACTTTTTAAATGTATTTTATTATTGGGCAGTATCCTGCTCATGTAATATTTAATGACATGATATGACATCCTCTAGAGTCTTTAGAGATGGAGATGGAGATAAGAAGGGGATGGACAGGGAGATGGGCAGGGATAGGAATAGGGAGGGGGAGAGAAGGAAAGAGAGGGAGAGGGGAGGGAGGGAGATGAGGGATAGATGGAGAGAAAGGAGAGAGAGAGAGAGAGAGAGAGAGAGAGAGAGAGAGAGAGAATTTGGCAATATCCTGCTCAAGTAATATTTAATGACATGATGTGACATCCTCTAGAGTCCTTATGAGGATGTTACCAGAATTCACAAGAATTCACAATTGTTAGTCCTAGAACAGAAAAACACCAAACTATATTCTAATGCTTCAGTCATGATTTCAGTGTTAGCTCATCAAAACCTGTTTTCTTATTCAGCAAATACTGAGTATGACTTTGTACCTGTGACACAGTAGAGTATAACAAGACTCTTTGTAAAAAGGCATGCTCTGATAGCTACTGCACAGATAAGCTATTAGTCAAGAATACAGTAGGGAAAGACTCATCATAAAAGTAGGAAAACAAGACTGAGGAACTGAGGTGCAGAGAATGGTTGTGGTTGCAGTTGGTGAAGAAATTCCCAGGCAGCAAAATAAAATGTATAGAGTGCCTGCCTGCTCTGTTAAATGACCTGGAGGCAGACAAAGGAGCAAGGTTCATGAGGAGGCTCATCTGAAGACTAGGACATAGAGGTACCTGGAAAGCAGAGGGCCTGCCAATTGATTTACTGCTACCCTGTAGCCCATCTGGCTTTTACTCTGCAGAATAGGGTACCATGCTGGCAAAAGTTTGTCTTCATGCCTACTATCTCTCAGCACCTCCCTTCACTGTAGTTCTGATTCTCTTTGGTGGGGTGCAG
The DNA here is from genome assembly GCA_021653895.1 of Mastomys natalensis. Lineage (NCBI taxonomy): Eukaryota > Metazoa > Chordata > Mammalia > Rodentia > Muridae > Mastomys > Mastomys natalensis. Next base: position 1,110,605 of record JAJTUV010000694.1, read on the forward strand.
TTTTAATGTTTGGTTTCCTCTTGTCAACCTGAACAGTGGAAAAGATCTAACAAGATACCCATAACAAGGTAGATGTCTGCTGTAATGTTTTTTTCCTGATTGGGTTTAAATAAGAGTTAGTCAGGTTGATGTCCTGCTGCAGTTGTTAAGAAAAGAAGCCTGTTGCAATTTCTAATTTGCATATCCACATTTGGATACATGGGTTAGTTATCTAACCAGTTGAAGGAGGGGGAGACTGTGAGTAAAGATGTGCAGAAAAGGTACATTAAAATAGCCCCAAATTTATGCAGAAATATAAACTAGGTGAAACTGCATAGAGTGAGTCAGAGAAATAATAAACTTTGTGATTTCTAGGCTCGGAAGAGCAGGATCCATGAAAATTAGAACATTAGTTCTATGGATGTGAGCAGTAAAGGAGCTGGGTGCATATTATGATGGCTTTAGGAGAGTTGAAAGGCTCCATTGGTTGGTAAATGCATAGCATATTTATAGCACAGGAGATTTGTATATGATTTGTATATGAGAATTATTGAGGGCAGTCCATCTAGGAGTAGTAATTGAATAGTTCATGATCAGCACTTGATAGCGTGGTTGGAATTAATCTGTTGGATTAGTTTGACTCCTAGTGGGAGATAGAAACCACCCTGTTTTAATTTTCGTAGAGAAGAAATTTAGGAAAGAACCAGAAAATAGAATTAATGTGGATCTTTCTTCTCACAAGTCATGATTAAGGCATGTGTGTGTGTGTGTGTGTGTGTGTGTATGTGTGTGTGTGTGTGTTGTGTATGTGTGTGTGCGTGTGTGCTAAAACAAGTGTATATACTAAGAGCCTTGTTTTTTGAAACCGTGAATTATGATGATGTAGAAAGAAGGAAGCATGATAGAAAAAGATGGTAAGATTAAGAGATGATTAGTCAACTTAAGAACAGATGGTACATTTATGTTCAACTCCAGATCACAGAGCACACCGTGCATATTCAACAGGTACCAAAAGCCCAAGGCTGAATCAGGCTTGGATATTTCCTGCCTCCCATTGTCTTTGAGCTATGATTCTGCCTTGAACACATTGTTGACAGCATTGTTCTTGTAAAGGGGTTTAGGGAGTTGTTCAAGTATGTGGAAGGGTGGAGGAAGAGCTTAAAACAGATGAGAAATCTGCTGTGTAAGTGGTTTTACATAGCCTTTAACTTTCCACCTACTCTCAAACAAGAAACTAAACACTAAAGAAGACATGAGAGCAGAACAGGAACTTCTTGGGAATAAGGGTTTCTGAGGAAGAGGAGAATAGGGGTAGAAGTGACTGAAATTCATTATATAAATGTATGAATTGTTTAAGAACTTTTTAAAAGGATAGAAAATAAGGAAGCAGCCACAGTGTCCTAGAAATTCAGTATTATGAAAGGATCAGCCTCTCTACAAGACAAATCTGAAGTTTTGTGCTGTTTGCCATCTGTATACTTGTGAAAACATCTATACCACCTGGAGACCTTTTAAAAATATAGTTCTCTAAATCCCCACTAAAATAAAAAAGTAGGTCTCCAAGCCCTCTGTGAGTCATGTCTACCAAACTTTAACTTGCTTTTAAAATGAATCTCTCTAAATATTTCTGAAGATCATATCCTAGCAGCAAGAAAGCAGTTTGGTTGGATTTAGAATTCCTTTGTAAAGTTTCTTGGCCTTGAAAATGTCAGCTTCCCTCTTTGTAACATGAAAGTACTAATAGTCACTTATGGTATGTACAGCTGCAATGCCATGCACACACCATCTCTATAACCTTGGCTTTATTCTCTTCTTACTTATATAAGTTTTTGATGCAAATGATCAACTAGATAATGGAACATTATTTAGCAGTTAAAAGCTTGGATTTTTGAAATCACATATTCATGCAAGCTTTTAGTAACTTTTACACTTTTTGGAACAGAATCCTGGGTTTCCAAAAGTTCCAACAGAGTAAGGTGCCTACCATTTGTGATACATTAGAGAACTGTGTAGTGGAATGGAGTACAGAGAGGAAGTTTATTCATTGATTCAACTCAGGGAAGAGGAATAGAGAGAGTGGTCCAGTTATCAAAAGTCAAACATCAGGGTACTGATATAAATTTCAGGATTAATTTGAGGGTAATGAGCATATGCATTTTTAAGTAGTTCTAGTCAAGATGTCTCCTAGCTCATCACTGCCCTAATATTGTCTCAGCCATGATCCTGCAAGGGGATCAGACAAATTCTCAGTCTGTCACGATTATCAGTAAAGAAGAGGACCATTTTGTTTACTATAAGATAATTTGGTTCCTAGATGAAGCTTCACTCCATGGACAAAGGCCCTCATCTGAGGAGACTGTTTATCTTCTGGTGTTTTGCTCTTCTTGGAATCCAAGGTGCTGCAGCTTCAAGACTGTCAGTGGCAGTGGGAGAACATAAGCCAGCATTGACACTAGTATTTATCAGTGTCCCACTTAGAGACCTTCACTCAAGTAAAGCAAGGCCTTTAACTCAAAGCAGAAAAGAACTTCAAGAGAAATCAATTGGAAACAAAGTTAGCTAGTTTAAGAGGTAGAACTAAGGGATTGTTCATATTTTCAACAAAGTGTTGGCATTAGGAGAAAGCACAGGCGACAGTGCACACTGCAGTGAGAGTATGGGCATCTCGATAGGGAAGGTTGTATTTGGGTGTCTTAACAATGGCTACATGCTGTGTCCCTCTAAATTACATTGCTCAAAGGATATAATTTCCAGAGTCTTCAAGCATTAATTAACATTTTAAACTTGAGAAAAGCTAAATTCTAGTGTTTAACAGACATGCATAAACATAGCACAAATGAACTACTCCTGAATTTATTTGTATCTTATGTCCTTAATTTCTAAGCCCCCAAACCTGCCACACACCACATGCCAGTCTTCTCTCTATTTTACAGCATATAACAGTGATACACATTTGGAGGAGAGGGAGTAGAGATTAATTTTGTTATCATGATGTGACTTAGAATCAAGTAACAGATACAGTTCTAGGAGGGAACTTCTGGGAAGGATTAACCAGAGAAAGGCAGCCATACCTCAGAGTGGTCAATACTTTCCTCCAAGAAGCAAAACTATTACAAGGTCAAAAGAGAAAGAAGGGTTGCTCTTGCCTCTTCCACTTGTAACTAGTGAATGTGTTTGTCTCTATTCCTGTGGTTGTTCCCACACACACACATCTCCCTGACATTTGATTCCAGCTTCTTTGGCTTTCCAATGTGGACTGAAGACCAGTGACTCTTGGAATCTCCTGGGTCCTCAACCTTAAGTTGGAACTGCTTAGGAGTTTCCTGGGTGGGGCAGTTTGGTGTTCTTACCCCTCCAGTGTGCAAATGGTCACTGGTGTACTACCCAACCCCAAATCTGTAGGCCATTATAGTTAGTTCCCTATTTGTAATATACAAATTATCTATTCTGTTCCTCTAAAGAACCCTGTCTTTAGGAATGTGGAAGAGTGGAGCTGGAGAGAGTTTTGTCAAATGTCTTAGCCACTGAATGAATTTGGGAATAAGATGGTGAGAGGTGTTAGACATTAGCAGGCTTGAAGGTCATCATGGATGGACCCATCACTCATAATCAGTAGGAACTAAAACTTCATATCTCTAATTACTCATCAGAAGATTGCATCTGAGGGGAATCTCTAGTTTGGGTGGGAATAGCTTATTATAAAATTACTAATTACTATTATAAAATTACTAATAAAAGTTTTTCTGGTAAAGAACAGATCTATCACTATCCTGTCCCTTGAGAGGTAATCCAAGTGAGCCAATTTATTACCTGGACAAGAAAACATTTTTAAGAGATGCTGCACTTTTTGTGTAGCTAGAAACTATATAAAGTCTACTTCAATATGTAGATGGCACAATGGTTTCTTTGGCCATTGTCCATTTGTGATCTTTGAGAGAGTGTTCTTTCCTTTACTTTGCAATAAACTATTTTTTATACTATGCCCTCTATATCTTGTCTGAATTGTTTTAACAGGAGCCACAAGGACCAGGGATCAGAGGGGAAGGCAGAGTGAAATTCTTGTGACATAACACTGCTGAGGTTTTCTTATCCTTTGTTTTTTAAATTGTTAAATCTCTTACTGTCATGCTTGCCCTTTGTATCAAAGAATTATGTTTACATTTTTCCTAATAAGTCAGGGTTTGACTTATTTTCTACTAGGAGCAGCCTTAAGTAGTAGAAGCTGTGAGGCCAGTCTGGATAGTTATTGGAGCATTTGAGAAAAAAGTTCAAGCACACGTCCTCACAAAGGAAGAAAGTATGTGAGGGTGACAGCTGGTATAATGACTTTGACACTCTTGCTTGTGGTTAAGAAGAAGCTGTTAGCAAAGTACCAACTGGAAAGAGTCCAGAAACAGATACCAATGAGACAGTCCTATTTCTGTATCTGTTTTCCATTTTTTTTTCCAACTGGGATGAAGGAAAAGATGTGGAAATTTCAAGGAAAGTCAGACTGAGTTAGCCTGAATCATCAAAGCTGAGCCATGGAAGGTTGTGGAAAGCCCTTAAATACAAACCAGAGAGAGCACACCAATCATGGTAAGCTGTACAGAGGAGACCAGGGAACTGTTTGACTATCCATCCTTTCTCCCAAGATTCGTGTTCTGACTTCATCCAATAAGCTCATGAGCAGTACTATTAACAGATGATTCTTGGTGGGCTTCTCAAGTTGTTATTAGCTCTTTATATAAGGGTTCCACAGTGCTCCGTCTCCCTTGGAAGGTATCACTCTTAGCTCTCATTCACAGAAGATGAAACAGAAACTTCTGCAAGCTAAAATCCATCCTCAGTCACTTTGGGATATGGAGAGAAACCTGATACCTGGAAAGGAAAATGATCTAATTTAAAAATAGTCATAAATGTACTATTTATGGTAATTGTCTACAGCCATATGTGCTGAAATTTGTTAGGAAAAACAAAAGAAATCTAAATAAATTAGTAATGGGCTCATATTAGAACTCATCATTCTAGTGTAGAATAGGTTAAAACTGGGTGCAGGGTTGAGAGGAATTCTCTGTTATGTCTGTGCTGTTGTTTGTTTTGTTTTGTAAATCTAAAGCTTTTCTAAATCACAGTATTTAAAGCAAAACAAATAACTTAAGCATGGTATTGAAACCATAAAGCTTTATAAAGTCAACTGAGATAGGGTATGGGAACTGGGATGGGCTGGTGGGAAAGGATTGAGGTGACCAGTCAGGAGGCTGCCCAGAAACCCTGCTTGAAAGGATGGTGCTTCCTTTCAACCTTAAGAGAGCATGCTATGGAAACACGAAGGACAGTAGATGAACTCGTGGATGCTTGGAAATAGCACTGGCTCTACGTCACACAGCCTGAGATCTAGTAAAACACAGAGGAGTAGGAGAGCCTCACACAAGTACTGATGGGCCCTCAACTCTGTCAGAATAGAGCAACATGAGATTGCAAAGTTGTTTAGTATTTCACTTACATAATACTTAGCTATAAAGAATGGGAAGGAAGATACGGAGAATAGTGTCTTGAAGACAAATAAAAGACTGCTTCAGGTTGGGGAGATGGTTCAGTGGATAAAATGTTGGTTGTACAAACATAATGACCTAAGCTCAGATCTCCAGCCCCCACATAAGAAGCAAGCATGACTGTGTGTGACTGTAATGCAAGTGTTGAGAGGAGTCAGGGGTAAGGGGATCATTGGAGTTCCCTGGCTGCCAGCATCACTGAAAAATAGTGAGCTTTATGTTCAGTTAGAGACCCTATCTCAAGAGCAATAGAAGTTTACTAGTGTGTATGCATGCACAGAGAGAGAGAGAGAGAAAGAGAGAGAGAGAGAGAGAGAGAGAGATGAGGAGAGAGAGAGAGAGAGAGAGAGAGAGAGAGGAGAGAGAGGAGGGAGGAAGGGAGAGAGCGAGCATTTTCTAAGTAACTGTTTTAGAAAAATGATATTTAATGGGAACATAGCTAAGAAAGTGGAATGGAATGGTGGCCTAGCAGATGAGAAGCCTATACTAGGCACAGGTGCTGCAGTGTTTCTCCTTATGCAGCATATGCATGCCCCTCTTTTATGCTGCTCATCTTGCAACTTGTGCCTCAGTTAAGCTTAGGGATTTGCTTCAGGCTGGATGGAGGCCACTTCCCCTGTACTGCAGAATATTTGCTTGCTTCCTTGAAGTTGATTCTAGGAAAATAATCCAGGATGATAGATGGTAGAGATGCAGATGGAAACAGAGATAGAGATGTAGATAGAGATAGGAGGGAGATGGACAGGGATAGGGATATGGATGGGGAGAGAAGGAAAGAGAGGGAGGGAGTGGGAGAGAGGGAGAGGGAGGGAGGGAGAGAGAGAGAGAGAGAAGAGAGAGAGAGAGAGAGAGAGAGAGAGAGAGAGATTGCTGCCAGAGATTCCAACTTTCCCAGGCCCTGAGGTAATTCTATAGAAATAAATATCTAAATCCACATGTTCACATGCAATGCAATGAACCACGAGTATTTCCCAAGGAGACCTGTGAGCTCTCATTAAAAGTCAGCATTATATATATATATTATATAATATATATTAATTATAATATAATATATAATTATAATATATTATATATTATGTAATTATAATATAACATATAATTATTATATAATATACAATATATAATTATTATATAATATAATACATAATATATAAAAATATATAATATATAATAATAATATATATATTGCCCAGGACTACAGAGTGCAGAGCTCAGTGCCCTCAGTCTCAGAAGAGCATATGATGTACAGAAGCAGGCATAGAGTAGAGCGATATGTTCATGTGTCTGAGGAGTGGCTAGAAGATGAGGAAATTCTTGTAGTCGTAAGAATCAGATATTCATAGAGACAGAGACATGGAGGATGAGACAGAAGCTAGTGTGGCCACAGCTAACTTTCTGGTACATTTGTAGGGAAGATATGTGGTTTGCAGGGGTCATGTGTCACTTATGTAAGCACACTCAGCTCTTGCATATCTTGTGATCTGTTGGAATGCCACTTCTAAAAGACTTTAAAAGGAGAGTGATCTCTTTTCAGAGATAAATAAGTTCATTAGAACAATATGGAAAGGCAGCCTTGATCCAGCAGCATCACATATTTTGATCAAATTTATCAAAATTTTACAACTTTTCACTATAAAAAATGCAACAATTAGCATTTTAGATTTATGAGCTTTATTAGTTTGGAGGAAAGAGTGGAATTCTGAGAGTGGAATGAATCAATGACAGCTTTCAGGCTTTCCAGCAAAGACAGTAAGTGTATTAGTTTAAAACAGCAACAAGCCCTTATGGCAACAGACAAATCAATACAAGTATTTTCAAGATGAATTTTTATATTATACTTAATTAGCTCAGATATTTTTTAAAAATGTCCTTATATTATGAATGCAGGGAACTGGCTTTAAATGGGAAGACTATTAAAGGTCACCTAGGCAGGGAAAAAGCATAGTGTAGCAAAGAAAACTGTGTGAGGTCATTGACTAAGAGACATGAACAGGCTTTCAGGAGCCTTCACAAAGCTGATTCTGTGTGTACAAATGTGACCTCTGCAAACAAAGACAGATCTCCACGTGCTGTGTCTTTCATGGTTCTGTACACACAGGCATGGTGGTACTCATATTCTGAGTCCAGTACCTACTTCTGGCAGGAACAACCTGGTTAGGTCTTGCCACTGACTGGATGTCAAATAAACACTTTCCTCTAGACCGACTCACCAGATCAGCTAATCCTGGCTGACTGTTCACTGAATGGATGATAAAAACAGTGACTTTGGGTTATAGTTACCCAATTAGGTCATGTGCTTATAGAAGTTAAGGGGAGAGGTTTTAGATTTTTCCCATTAGGATTTCTGACATGTGTGAAAAAGGCATCCTTTGATGAAGGCTATCAGATATGTGGGGCAGAAAGAAACGAGGAGGACAATTAGCTTTCAGTGATGTTCATAGTACATTCCAATGCCTTAATTCAATTTCTTATTCCTAGGACTAAGTTTTGTATTTTTATTGCAAATAAATAACCCAATTACATGGAGAAGGACTTAGGTAAAACAGGAAGAAGTATGTGGAAGAATGCCTGTCTAGTAGAATTGAGAACTGAGGATGTAGGATTAGAGGTGGAATAAATGGGCTTGCAATCTTAGTTTTTTCATTTACTAAATCAAAAATTTATGCAATTAATTTAATCTGAGGTTTTGTTTTCTGTATGGCAAAGATACTTCATGAAGATACTGTAATGAATTAAGCAAGGTGATGTGCATGGCAGTAACACTATCATCCATAAAATGTATTTTTTTTTAATGTAAAGTTTTAAATTGGATTCATATATAGAAAGTACCCTTAGGATCATAGCACTAGGTTCTTACTGGAAGGTAGGAAAGCAAGTATCCATTTGAAAGCTTCAAAGGGGGTAAAGGGAGATACATATCACTTTAGTTCATGAGTCAAAGCCCCTGGTAAATGAACTTAAAAGAGATCTGTATTTTCTGGAATTGAGGCATGAGTATTCTAAATTTCTTTGTTACTGCACTCACTAAACTTGTAAGGTTAATAAATGGGGCATGTTTGAGAAGAGAAAAACAATATTATCAAGGGGGGGTGGTTTAGCAAATTAAGCCCACGTTGTTTATAGTAGTAAATTCTATACAAAAATAACCCCACAGTGTGGAGAATTCCACCCCAGTTATCTGAACACATTCTTCATTGTAATCTTGACATCATCTTTCTGGACAAGTGACAAAATGTGAATAAGTTTGCCTGGTTCACCATATAGCTGTGGGAAAGTTAAAACTTGTTTTATTCTCTGCTGGAACAATTGGCATAGTTTTCTTTCTACTTAGTTGGTACTTGCCTAGCAGCGTTCTTTCTGATCATACATCTGAAATTCACACAAGAACTTTTGATTTGGAAATCGAGGTTGGATTTAAAAACTGAATGCCAGAAAATAGCTTGGGTAATTCTAAATCTAAAAATCTGAATTATTAAAAAACCAAGTTGGAATAGCACACACAGATGAGTGTCCTGAAGCATGCTGCATTTTAAAGGACCCATTCTGGTTCCTTCTGAGCTGATCTATGTTGGGTATAATAAAGGCTTAGGCCTCTGAAGTGAAGATGTTTTGGTTGACTTTTCTTGATCAGTCACATCCAAAGCAGGTTTAATTCTAGATATACTTTATGGGATTATGGATGGTTTTCTTTACTGTTCAAGTTGAGATTATAATGATGCCTGAAAGAGGTAAAAGTGAGGTTCTTCCAAGAAACAAAGGAAGAAGCCATCTAGACTCATTACAGCCCACTGACATGGTGATGTTAAATATGCATTTTAGGCCCAGGCAAAGCTTTATATCCTTGGCATGAAATACCCTTCCAGGGAGTGAGTCATCACTGTACTGTGTGCACATCTTATGCCTCTGAGTCATAGTACACTAGAGCTAAAAGATCACCTAATTTATTTGTACAGAAATCAAAGTGCAAAACGATAAGCAAAACAAAGCAAGTGATATCAATGATTTGGGGCACAAACAAAACTACACTCTCAGTTCCCAAGCCTACTAGAGAGACATTCTTTCAGGTCACCACAGTATGCAGAAAGAACCTCTCATTCTATAACTAGACAATGTGCAAAGAAAGACTTTGGTATATTCAGTCTTAAGTGGATATTTTATCACCCTCCTCCTCTCAAGGCTTAGGGTTCTATGCAGAAGAGGGGGTAGAGAGATTGGAAGAGCCAGAAGTGGTACATGACTCCAAGGGATCAGCATCATTTAGACACAACAGAGATGATACACACACAAACTCACAGAGACTGTGACAAAATACACGAGATCCACCCAAATTCAAGCCAGAAAATATCCCAGCACAGAGAAATGGAAGAAGGGGAAATAATCCACTCCTAGTCAAGAAACTATTTGCAACTGGAGCTGACTAGAGAGGACAAATCATTCAACAGAGTGACACTGGGTGTATCAACCACACTCCAGTGCTAGCTTCACGGTTAGGATTAGTTGGCCAACATAAGTAGAACTTCTTCACTTTTTGTGTGATTTTTATATTTTGCTCTTTTTCTAACAGAAAGAAAGAAAATGAAGTTGGGTGGATAAGAAGATAGGAAGATTTCTGAGCCATGGTATGTGATATTCTTACCAATGTTTTCGAAAAGTGTCTTGGTCTTTTTGTTGTTGCTGTTCTGTTGCTATGAAAACTGCATGAAATTGATACAAAATTTGAACATAGAGTTTGATATTTAGAAACCATAGACACACATATTTGGCTTCATAATAAACTTGATTGTTCTCTTGTCAGAAAAAAGGGAGAATCTGGAAGGAATTGCAGGAAGGGAAAGAGTATGATCAAAATGAATTGTTTGAAATTCTCAAAACCAAACCCTCATAAAAATCAATCTAAATCCAAACTTTTAGTTTTGTTGTATCTAATCAAGTGTTTCTTACACTAGATATTAGGGTCCCACAATACTAAAGTTCAATGCTCTAAGACCGTCTCAGGGAAATACAGATGTTATGATGTGCTATATCATATGCTACTAAAACATTTTTTTGAAAACATGTTCCACCATTTCAGTTGCAAGGTATATGGCATCATGTTTTTTAATAGTAATAGACAAGAATAGGGTGAAAAAAACCCTGGGCAATATTAGATAGATGTTCAGGCATCTACAGACTTGGAAGCAGACTTGCCAAATGTCTGTATCATGAACCTTGTCTGACAACTTCCAGAAAGCCACAAATCTAGTCTATTTTGTGTAATCCCCAAACTGTAATGTTTTCTGCTTATTCATTGCCCATAACCAACTAATTTTTAACCTTGGGGAAAACAACTACAATATGATTTGTAGTGTTGGTCATTTTTTTTTGGTGTAAATACCCAACACAGCTAATTTGAAGCCAAGATTGTGATACAGAACACAGAAAATTTGACAATAAATCCTCTCGCCTCAGCACAAGCCTTTTCCATCACACCAATGTGCTGTGAGCTGCATACCAGATGTGCCCGGGAAGGCCTTAGATTAATCCATGACAGACCAGAAACAAACAAACAAAAAGTCCTTCAGAAAGTAAACGTTACAAAACCAACTGATCACACATCATTGTAAACTCCCCCTCCCCTGCCTTGTTTTTATTAGTTGACATAAGCCATAGACTTGGTGTTCCCAGCTAGTGTCTTAAGATTTAAAGCATAAAAATGAGAATTTAGCACATTTCCTGAGGTCCTATCCTCCACTTTTTCTTTACTGTTTTCCCAAGAGTTAGATTTGTCAACAGCAATTTTCACCAACTTTCTTGTTGTACAGAGGAGTTTTGTTATTGTTATATATCTTTTAAGAATTTTATTGGTTTCATACCAGAAGTACTGTATTTATATCATTTCTACTCTTTTATTTTTCCTCCTTCAATAATTCTTATTTTTGCCCCATTCTCATTTAAATTCATGACTTCTTTTTCTGTTAATATTATTGTTACACAAAAGCACACACACACACACACATATGCACAGGCACACACACACACACACACACACACAGACACACACACATCCATCCATCCCCCTTTCTTTCTCTCATCCTCCCTCATCCCTTTAGTAATTCTAATATATGTGTACATGTGTTTGGGGTTGACCACTAGGGATTTGATAGCCTATCCAGGGACTTGTCCCTAATGAAAACTGATTCTCTTATTTTCAGTAGCCATCCACGGCCTACAGCTCTTCATCTGGGGTAGGGAGATCTTGAGAAACTTTTACGTGGCCATTGGTCATTATGCAGGTCTTCTTTAGGAAACTGTATCGATGAGATTTCATGGTTGCAGTTTCCTTGTCATGTGATACTGTCTTGGGGTGGACATTCTGATTCTCTAGATCTTATCCTCTTCTTTGATGCTGCCTGATTGTTAGGTGTAGTAGTTACATTGCAAAAAGGCAAATGGAGCCTGGGCACATGCTCAGTTATTCTCTACATTTTAGTCAGTTGCTGGTTTTTGTAAAAGATCTCTCTGCAAAAAAGGAGTTTCTTAATGAAGAATGAGAGATATACTGGGTATAAGGATACATATTTAGAAAAAAGGTAAAACTATATTGCTTTAGACAAATGTCAATAGCATGTTATTGTCTAGTGTATATGATTGCTCCAGCCATGGGTAGTTCAGTAGGTTTACATGACCAGACATGAATTTCTTCCTAATTGACAAAACCTTCAGTCAATGAGAGAGCTGTTGGTTACCTCCGACATTGCACCACTGGGGATAGCACATTGATCTGGTCATTATTGTGGTTCATGTGAAATGTAATTGAGAAAGACTTTTGGTTGCTTTTCTTCTTTGGAAGCTTTTATAGAAACTTTAGATATTCTGAGAGCTAGTTCTCCCATAGGTGTTAGAAGGTTTTAGGATCATTCGTAACTCTATTTCTGTAACTTCTGTGTCCAAAGAGTATGTGCTCAGAGGCAACCAAAGGTAAAGGCAATTGTCTATATTGTTTTGAGAGTTAGGATTAGGGTTAGGGTTAGGGTAGAGTTAGGATTTATTGTTGTGGTTAAGATTAGGGGCTAGGGGCTAGAGGTTATGGTTAGAGCTCCATCTATGGTGACACTAATGTGGACTGGAGACCTTTGCACATAGAAAATAGGATGCAGGGTGTGTTATTTCAGATTCAGGTCAGGTACATCCTTCAAATGTGTTCCTTAGTGACTTATTGTTCTTACTCATACATGAAACTTGCTAAAGTCTTCACAGCTCTCAGAACAGTCCCATAAACAAAGATCAGTATGTAAAACATAAGCATGAGCATCTGCCTCTGTATTGGTCATGCTCTGGCAGAGCCTCTCTGGAGATAGCTTTATCAGTCTCCTGTCAGCATGCACTTCCTGGCATCTACAATAGTGTCTGGGTTTGGTGACTATATATGGGATAGATTCCTAGGTGGGGCAGTCTCTGGATGGCCTTTCCTTCAGTCTCTGCTCCATATTTTGTCTTCTTGTTTCCTACCGTGAGTACTTTGTTCCTCCTTCTAAGAAGGACTGAAGCACCCACACTTTGGTCTTCCTCCTTGAGCTTCCTGTGGTCTCTGAATTGTATCTTTGATATTCTGAGCTTTTGGGTTAATATCCACTTATCAGTGAGTACATACCATGTGTGAGGTGGATGCTTGAAGCCAACCATTGGACTAAGCATGGGGTCCCCAATGATGGAGTTAGAAAAAGGACTGAAGGAGCTGAAAGGGTTTGCAACCCCATAGGAAGAACAACAATATCAACCAACCAGAACTCCCAGAGGTCCCAGGGACTAAACAACCAAAGAGTACACATTGAGGGACTCATGGCTCCAGCTGCATATGTAGCAGAGGATGGCTTTGTTGGGCATCAATGGGAGGAGAGGCCCTTGGTCCTGTGACAGCTCGATGCCCCAGTGTAAGGGAATGCAGGGCAGGGAGGTGGTAGTGGGTTGGTGGGGGAACACCCTCATAGAAGCAGAGGGAAAGGGAATGGAAAAAGGGGGATTTTGGAGGGAAGGAAACTGGGAAAGGGGATAGCATTTGAAATGTAAATATATCTAATTAAAAAAGAAAAGAAAAACATAAACTGAGGGTGCCCACATTTTACAATCAAACAATAACAATATTGTATCATTTACAAACATTTTCTATTATGTTATTTCCAGGGGCTGCGTGTATGTATGTGCATGTATGTGTGTGTGTGTGCCTGCACAGTTGATACCCCTTGCCACTCACTAGAATGTTCCCTGAGATCAAAGCTTTTGCATTCAAACTGTTGAGTTTTTCAGAATTACTCAGCATCTGTACCTATACAGAACAGCAGCTCCTTAGTCTACACTACACTCAGGCCACTCCATTACTACCATTAATAATCTTCATTCGAGACATCTGAGAGGATAAGCCTTGTAGTATTTTTTGCCTTCTACCCCTCACTAAGACAAATAACTCAATATAGAGTGATCAAAATCAAACTGGACCAAGAAGAAGTACATAAAATAAGTGAACCTAAAGTTATGCAGTTTTTTTAAGTAAATTTTTATACTTACTGGAATGACTAAGGCAAAAGAACAAAAGATGTGACAAAATGAATGGCTGGTCAAAGAGGCAGAAAGTTGATTCTCTCTAACAAATTATTAGAAATAATGCCAAATGTTGCCAGAGACTCCAGAAACAGAACAATTTTTACCAAGTTCAATTTACATTCACCATAAATGCAACAAATCTATCCTTTTATGTGTATACATCCAGACTTTATACATCCAGACAACAGTTGAAATATGACTGTGGAAGAGCAACTTTGGTTATAAACATGGTAGTGCATCTCATAAGTCCATCAATGGTGAGTAATTGAAACTGTTGCTATGCATTCCCACAATGAGATGCTATTTAGAAATAAAACAACCAAAAATAGGAATAAAAAGAAGCATGCTACTGGAATATGTAGCACCATGGATGAATCTCAGGAAAATATTATGTTAAATGAAGCCTGACAAGAAGTATATGTGTAAATATATACGCCCAAGATAGAGGACAAGCCAGTTGTTGCTAGTGGCTAGAGTCAGGGAGGGAACTGCATTCTGAAGGACATGAGGGAAGATTTTCAGGTGATAGAGTTATACTGCATTATGGTTATGGCGATTTTTCCATGGTTTAGCTACACAGCAGTCACGTGACTATACATTAGATAGTGAGTGCTGTGAGTCCACTCCAGTCATTTTCAGGTGACCAAAATGCTATAACCAAAATCTTGAAAGGCATTGAACAGGAATTATCTAGGTAGGCTTCCCTAGATTTTGATGAAGACACTGAAATATCAGGAGTTTTCAGCAACTAAATTAGGGGATAATTCATGATGAGACTAGAGACTTTCATTCTGTGATATAAACAGAGAATATCATTATACATTATGTTGCAAATATATTAATGCTGCATATTATCTAGTATCAATGACCTAATGTGTCATTACTTATTTTCATTACTTATGCCTATCTAGCTATTTATTTGTTTTTATTCCAACATGATCTGCATAGGCTAAAGATCCACTGAAAGTTATAGCCACATACCACTAACTTTTTCAAAGCAGAATTCTTATTTTCTAAGTCTGAAACATGATCACTCATATATTTTAAGTTTTATTCTCCGTGATTGTCTTTTATTTAAATAACTAAAGGATTTGTCAATTTATTTCCTATATAATTAAGAGAAGTTTTTTTTTCAAACTAAGTCATAGCATTGGAATAAATGTCTATAGTTTTGAACTGGCATTGCTTTCTTAGATGGCAATTCATCCATTCACTTTAGAGACACCACTTTCGTGCAAGACAAGTTACAAAGGTTATATTTGAACGAGAAATAAATGCAGTCTCCTTTCTAGAAACTACCAGGCTTGAAGAGAAGAGACACATTCAAGGAGGGAACCAACAACTGACAATAAATGGTGATAAAATGCCACAAAGGAGACTTAAAGGATCTGAATCCTCCAGATTGAAAAATGCCCTTTATTTTCCCAACAGATACTTCTATATGTCAGATGATATTAACCAAGTCCTCATTAAAAAACATACACATGCTCATATGGAAGAAGAAAAGGAAAACATCAAAAAAATTTTGAGGAAGGAGTGAATAGGACCAGAGCATATCTTGTTTCTTCCGAATATTGTTTGTCCTGCCTCCTTGTGAGTGGGAGGACTGCTGTATCTGACTCTGTTTCTGAGTCCGTGAGATTCCTCATATGCACCAGTTGCCATATCATGACCTAAATCCTACCCACACCTTGAACCAGCTGAATTCAGTGTGTTGAGCTTTCCATTAGTAGTCACCTGGGTCTACTAACAGAACCCACCTGTAATTGCAAAAGGCCCTGAATGGCCTTCAAGTTGTTTATGGGCTCAGTATGAACTGGTGCCGGATGGTGAGAAATCAAAGGGGCACTTGCCCTGGGACTGAACTGCTGTTGTCTTGGTAACTTTTTTAAGAACTTTCTGTTCCTGAGAAAATGCAGCCTAAATTACCTCCTGAGATCTTGGAATTTTTTTCTTTCTTTTTAAAAATTCTGGTCTTCCTACCTTCTTCTTTGGTTTCTTCTTTTTCTCTCCCTCCCTCTCTCCCCCCTCCCTCCCTCCCTCTCTCCTTGCTTCCTTTCTCCCTCTCTCACCCCTTCCCTTCCTCCCTCCCTCTATTCTTTCCTTGCTCCCACCTCCCCTCATCCTCCCACTTCTTTTCATCTTTCTCTTCTTCTTCTAACATATAGGAGCTTCCTAGTCTTTTCAAATGAATTTGGTGTGTTTGTTTACATTGTTATTTGTAGCCCTAAAACATTTGTCCAGTGATAACCACTTTAAATATCTCTTTGACTTTAAAATACATAAAATACATTTATAAATCTTTTTACAATTTAGATATCATAAGTCAGTGTCAGTATAGTTTGAAAAGGACATCTATCTACCCTCAATGTTAGTGCTCAAATTCTGATTTATCTTCTAAACCTTAAACTCCTTTTGTAAAACTATGTGAGTTTTTCTTCACCTAAATATAAAATAACAAAGAAAGTCATGCATTTCCTGCATGTTAGGCATGAGTTCCTCATATTTACCAGCTACAGCATTAATGTGTCTGTTTACACTATTCCTCATATGGAAAGTTTCTTTGTCAGTGCTTCTAGAATCTGAGAAGGCAGCCATTTATTAGGCTGAGCAGAGGACTAGAATAGTTGATATTTGACCTGCACAGGTGTTTACTGAGAATCTAGGCCTATTTGAGGTCATTTGAAGATATTAATTGATTTAATCTTCACAAATCCCTATGGGTTAACTGTATTATTATCTTTATTCTATAGGCAAGAAATTTGAAGCTAAAATGTAAAATAACCAATGCAAGGTTTCAAGTGAGTGATGTTCAGAGCCAGGGAATCAGGCACATGTCCGTGCTTTTAATCACTGTCATACCTGTGCTTTTAATCAACATCATACCTGCGCTTTTAATCAACGTCATACCCATTTTCAAATACTCAAATCCCACCAGGTAGGTGCGAAGGTGCAGGTACTAAGAACAAATTACAAATTTGCAAATCAGATTGGTTCCCAGCTCCCAGATCAATTTATTTAAACTGAATTTCCATTAACCCATTAAGTAGATGGGAGAGCTGAATTGTCAGCCTTGTTATATAGTCTCTACAAGATTTAGAATCCCATTTGAATCTCAGCTTCATTTTATTTATTTCTTCTCTTTTGAAATACTAGTTCACTGGGCTTTTTCATTTATTCAACTATAAAATTAGTTTACTATTTCAAGTGTCAAATTCAGAGGAAGGAGAGTACATGAATTCTATATAAATACAAAGCAGAAGAAATGATAAGGATTGAATTATTTCATCTATATGTAAAGAAGATAAGAAGGTCTTGGGCTGGAGGATGGCTCATAAGAGTGCTTGCCATATAAGCAAAAAGACCTGAGTTCAAATCCTCCAAGCCCTATGAAATCTTACTACAACCACATACCTGTAACCATGAATTGACGACAGGATACTGGGAGGTTGCTAGCAACCGAACAGTGATCTTGGTGAGCTTCATGTTCAGTGAGAGACCCTGTTTCAAAAATACAGAGAAGTCATTAGAGGATAGTTGTTGTATTTCTCTGGCTTGTGCATGCTCATACATGGCATATGTTTTCACACATGTCTGTAAGCACTACACACACTTACACTCTTATTCAACACTCAAGATGGAAAAAAGTGACGGCTTTGCTTTCCTCTAATATTTGCCATCTTTTAAAGGATAGGCAGTGTGTGATACTCCACTATTAATTAGAAAATTCTTTCCATTCTTAACCTTTAATTTTAAGTAATTCACTTTTTAAAATGAAGCTTTCAATGAGCATCATAACTCTTAAACATTCTCCAAAACTCACTGTGGATTTTCCAACAAAATGGTATTATAGGAGACAAAGCAAGTACAAAATCCAAAGAGGATGTTAGAAAAATAGGATCAATGTATTTTTCAAATGATAAATCATTACTAAATCCTAGGGCTGAACTCTTTGAATGCTAGATCTGTGTGTCCTTTTTATTAATGTTATCAACAATTATAATCTTTATAATCATTTTATACTGGATTTAAAACAAGATTCTCATTATATTTTTGTACAACTATTATCTATCTATCTATCTATCTATCTATCTATCTATCTATCTATCTATCTATCTATCATCTATCTATAATCTATTTACATACATCTGTCAACTATTTCACCCACTGTGTGGTATGTATTGCTAAACATAGAATGTATATATACATATATACGTACACACACATGTACACGCCCATGCACAAACACACACACACATAGTAGTAAGAAATTCTCCACCTAGTAAGAAATGAAGAATTCAGATGATCAAAGAGTTGTTTAACCTCTTGCTAAGATTCATGTCTCCTGTATGGCTCAGCAGTTAAGAGTACTGGCTACACTTCTAGAAGACCCACATTCCATTCCAAGCAATTACAACCATTTGAAACTCTAGTCCCACAGGCTCCAACACCCTCTTTTTGCCTCTGTGATCAGTCAGGGCACATGTGGTACACAGATTCCTGTGATATACAGGACAAAACACCTACCAAAATAATAAGTGAATATCTTTTTTAAAACACAAGATTTATATCTTCTATGTGGTATGTAGGGGACACTTGGGTACCACTCTGGAAGAAGCTTAATAATTCTTTTGAATGTCAAGGATGTTTTTTCAGAAAAGTGGTATCCAATAGAAAAACAAAAGCCAGGAGAAGAATTGACAAGACTACAGCCTGCTGGGAAGTGGGAAATTGGTTCTCTAGACCAAGGGTTTCATACATTCTATGTTTCTCTGCTTTGAGCAATATAGACCACCAGCGTTGTTCTCAATGGCATTATCAAAAAATGTGAAGGCAGAGATAGGTCAGTTATCTTAAAATTCAAATTCAAATTTACTTTTTTACTGTTCCTTATGCTCGAGTACTGAACCAAAAGCCAATTCAGATTTTGTACTTTTGTGATCCAGAAATCTTTCTGATCTCATCATGTGAACCTTCTTGTTTACACATTGTGCTCATCCACTCTGTCACCTATGCATTCACGCTATGTCAGTGATGTCCCCAGGTCCCCACTCCTCACTTTCTTTTGACTTTTGCTGAAATGCCAGCTTTTCAAGAAGACCTCCTGTGTTCACTCCATTTGTAAGATCAATCTTCCTTTCTAAAGTTTTCTTCTGGTTCCTCTCCAAAGTCCTATTTACTACTGTCTGATATACTATGTAACTTAATGTTTCCCAGTAACTCTATTGAGTGCCCAGATTTTTTAGTTCTTGTTACATCTCCAGACCCTTGTGTATATACTTGTTAAAGACAACAAATTTGAAACATTGGTAAAATGGATACTAAAGGTTCAATATATAGAGTGACTGGGTAGCTGACCTATATCCAAAGATGCATGTGACAACTACTGCAGACCTCAAGAGAAGGGTGAGAGTGAGGTCTGTGCAATTCTAGAGATTTACAGAAAGTTCAACCATCAGGTTTATGATGCATTAACTACGCTAATGTTGAAAGTGGTGGTATCATGTAGATAAAAGTAAAGAAGTAGTTAATATTTATATTAGGATTCTCTAGAGGAAGACAGATGATGAATGAATGGATAGATAGATAGATAGATAGATAGATAGAAGACAGATAGGAGATAGATAAATGATAGATGATTATAGATTATAGATAGATGATAGACAGATGATGTTTGGGATTGGCATACATAATAGAGGCAATAGATATCCACACACTGGGAAGACAGAGAATCTTGAAGCTGCTCAGTTTAAGCAGTCCAATCTAGTACATGGATGCCCTCAGGAGAGTCAACATTGTTGAGTCTTTGCTGAAAGTCTGAAGAAGCTGCAGTCACCAGACAATGGTAGCAGACACACACACACACTCATTAATAAAGAAAGGGGCTTTGCATATATTTGTAACCTGCCTTCATCTTTGTTTCTCTAATCCAGGCTACCAACCCATTAGATGGTTCTACCTCTAGTCACTATCTGACACATTAATGCTCTCTGTTAGGATCTGTGTAGACACACAGATGTGCTCTACCAGTCTTCTGTATCTCTTAACCTAGTCAAATTGACAACCAAGACCAGTTGTCACACTAAAACTGATCAAATGTGACAGGCTGAATTATTTCTAGAAAACTGTTTACTTCCATTCCAATTGCCATTGAATTTTGCCAGGTAGTTCACTTTTACAAGTAGAATAATTTTGGAACAACACGAATGAATGCTTTAGCAGTTTTGTGCTTTTGTCCAAAAATTTTGTCTATTGTGGTGTCTGAAAAAAATCAGAATAGTCACTTTCTTTTCATTCCAGAATATATATTAGAAAGCTGATCTGGGACAATCCCATAATTCTAGCCATGACAATTCACATGAAACATGAAACAGAGATGTTCAGCCACACTTCCTACAAAAGAAGCCTACTGATAGTCAACTTTTAGATATATAGTGTGAGACTACATGCCAGTAGAAGTCAATGGGTTTGGGGGGTAACATTGTATGTCATCATTATTGTGTCAGTAGACAATATACTCATGTTAGTAAATAATTAGTGCCTTCTTTGGGCATGAGGAAACTAGAAAGAGCATATGAAGGGTGAAAATTTACCAGGTGTATTTTAACAGAATGAATTTGAAGTGCCTTTTGGGCCATCTAAATGCTTTCTTCAGTAGATACATAACTAATTCAGTTGGTAGTCTAAGACTGAAAGCTAACCAAGGGCTGTGCTTGGGCAGCCAGTACTGCATAGCCAATTATGAAAGCAGTGGAAGATTCTGTGGCCTGAGAAAAGACCACAGGACACAGGTCCAAGAAGCATTTCATTTATAAAGGACATATTATGTGCATTTGAGCTAAAGAAAACCCACAAAGCTAAATTTGGAGGCTAACCTAAAATCAGTATGTTTCAGTTTTGGTTTAGCAGGTATGTGTTGGACATTGGAAGTTTGTTCCGATGTTGGAACTTCTCTGATGTTGCTCCTTTTAATGAGGCATGTCCTTCATATCTCTCAACAGAAAAACACAGGCCCCAATGGACTCAGAAGATCATTTTGTACAGTGCCTTCCCAGGCAAGGACCATTTTTGAAGTTTTCCATATGGAAACACATAACAAGTTGCAAGTTTCTTTGATTATGGAGAAGGACATGGAAGGGCAAGAGTGTTCTTTTCTGCTCAATGATCCATGCAACTTGAACAATATCCATTGTAGGCAAATTCACGGCAGAGATAAGTTGATGCTCAGTCCAGCGACTCTCATAAATGAATTTAGTTCAAATTGAATTAAGGTGATCTGTGAAAATATGTTTCAAAATGATTCTCTTCAGTACTGGGGACACCAAATCATTCTGAGAAATGGTTTAGTGCTTTTGATAAACGTTTCTATTAAACTTTCAACATTTCCTATAAGTTGGTCTAGGGACCTCTAATTAGCTATTGAAACAGCTAAATGCTATTTAATATTTGCTGTCAGTTTTCTGAAAGAAAAAAAGGAAGAGATCTTTATTTTATTTTTGCTGACTTCTAACTGCTGTATTATGAATGAGTAAAAGGATCATGTTTGCTAGCCACAGGAAAACAAAAACAGTTTGCTAAAGCTGGAAATTAAAATGATTATTCTTAGCTTTTTTAAAGGATCTCTTTCTTGTGCAGATTTCTACCAGCAGAATTTCCATATTTCATGGAAAGAATCTGGATTTCTAACTCTTCTCATTGCTTACTGATCAATTTTTGTCAAATGTTTTTGACTTAGATTTGCCAAACTCCCACAGTGTAATCTGCTCCAGAGAGCAAGAAGGTGTCAAGGAGGCTAAAGAAGTTTGTGACATTGAGGAGAGGTAAAATACAATTTAACTGGCGTCCAGAGAAAAGGGGTTTGCTCTCTGTGTTCAGTAAATTGGGAACTCATTGTTTCAAATACATGAGGATCACAGTAAGATTTATTTTGAAAATAAAAAAAGATCACTTGGGTAAACAAGGAGACAGGAGGCTATTTTACTGTAGCTGCCCAGTAAGAGATGTAAAGAGATCACACTAGACTGAACATAGTAACTGTGAATAGGATGTGTTTGAGAGACAAGAAATAGTTTGGCAGGATATATAAAGAATAAAGTAAAGGTTGCTGTGAGAATTAATAGCAGGTTGACTAAACACCAGAAGAGGAGCAGTTTTTGCTATTATTTATTCAGTAAAGTTGTATATATGGTGAACTGACTTTGTACAAGATGATCACACATTCTAAGGATGAAGAATTACTAAGACATCAAACAATAAATGTCTAGTAGACAATCAAATATATTGGTCTAGATTTCTGAGGTAGGCTTGTGTGGATATATAAGGATTGTTGAGTAATTTGCATTGGTTCTAATGAAAGCTGAAGTCATGGATAGGATCTCATAAGAGGATAATGCTGACTGAGTTAAGAGGAGCATCTACAGATTGAGGAACTCACATCTTAATGACTAGGGTAAAGTGGAAGCATAGGCTGCTTAAACTAGTAAACACCACCAAATGCTGAGACTAGTAACACCTGCAAGATCAAAGAGTAGCCACACTGGCTAGGGCCCATAGATGAGCCAAAGTCAACACCTACCAAAACCCCACAGAGTTATGTGTTGTAGGGAATGTTTATAGATCTTGTGGCAGAAACTGGAGAAAGACAGGTAATTTCTATTATTCTTGGTTAATTCACAGATCATCTTATATGCTGAGCAAATACTTGGGAAATAATCATGTACACTAGATTAAGCAGCATAGGCTTCCTTTGCTTTCACATTTACATGACTAACTTGTAGTTTTATTGTTGCAGAAGGCTAATTCTATTACAGCTTAGTAATGTTATTTGCAGTTTTTCTTGGTTACCTCACATCTCACCCTCTGTTTACAGAGTGGTCTGAGTGGTCTTCTTTCAGGAATAGGTGAAGGCTTCACATTAGAAGCTATATTATGGGTAACAGAACCTTGGGTCATTTCCCTTGTCTGGGCAAGGGAAGTTCCCGTTGGTTACATCAGAAAAGCTGTACTCTCAGGGATGCATCATACTATGAGTAACGCAGAAAGCTGCCAGAGGTATTCATAGGTGTGAATAATGCTTGGGAAGCAGATGGCTACAATGGTCCTTTTTTCCCCACTTCTTCCTGCCTGTCACTCTCCAAATGAGTATGTAACAACTGTTAGTACATAGACAAGCAGATGCCTTGTTATTGCTACTCCTATATGTGTATGCATTTTACCTCCTTGAGATATACATAACTTTGTTTTGAGGAAATTAGAGATTTCAATTTTCTCACCAAAAAGTTGAAGCAATGGAAAATATTTCTCAGTGAGCAATTTTAATTAGAAACATTTTAATAACGTAGTAACTAAAGTTAGACTTTTTAAAATGAGTGACTAGCTGTATCAGCAATGGAAACAGGGATTCTGAGATCTCAGTTTGACAGCTTAACATATCATGAAATGTCATTTCATTTCCATTTGGAATGCCCAGGAGTATATTATTCATAGACACCTATGTTGCTAACAATGTTTTTAGAATCTGGCTCTGATATTCCCTTCTATATATAACAAACATGAAGTCTAAAAATTGGCAGAAAAGAAGCATGCACCCACCCCTACAAGAACTCTAAAGGCCATAGTTACCACAGCTAGTCGCAAAACCTCTCTGCTTAATTCATAATATGAGTAAGAATGCAAAGAGGACTTGGGGTCTCAAAGTCACATTCTCATTGGAAAAGTGAAGAAAATGGTAACTTTCCAATGTCACTGATTAGAACCATCTGTGCTGTCTTAGTGTGGGTCCCTTGATGCATTCCAATGCAAAACAGCCATCTCCTTATTTATTCTGGAACACAGCTGTTGTCTTCATTGAGCCTAACAGATAATAGAAACATTGTCCTTTCCCCATCCTCACACTCCTCCAGTGAAGCAGTTTATTGGATATGACGAAGACCTAAAGGAATCAGTTCTGCTAGAGAATCTGTGTTTCATTTCTCTAATGATGAATACTGTTTTTAAAGTTAGTGGATATGGAATATCTACATATATGTATATGCACATGCATATTGTATGCAATTGTGTGTATCTTCGTGTATGCACAAGTATGCATACATCAGCTTTAATGGCGTTTGAACTTTGAAGGTTTGCTATTCCTCTTCAATAGACACCCATTCCCACAATGCCATACTCCCAAACCCTTATCATACTAACCATCAGTGATTCAGGTTGACTTTTAGCTTTTTCCCTTGGCAATTTCGTTTTTCAATTTGAAGGAGTTAAAACAACAGTGCCCATATTGGTCTGCTCTTTCCTCATCATCTGCCCCTCCCCAAAACTGTGCTCTTCTTTGAGCCTTTGAACAATAGTTAAACTGCTTCAAATTCTATTCTTCTCTTAATTACTAGAAGCTAGAAAGTTACTTAAATGCTGTCACGGTAGGTATTTTAGTCCTGTAAAATCAAGCCTTTAGAGAACATAAAATGGACATAATCTTATGGATTCTCATCAAAGGAAAAACACAACTGTTTAGAGTCAACACACACACCACACACACACACACACACACACACACATTTATAAATACCATGAAAATGAAAAAAATTATTAACTATCTAAATCACCTCTATAAAATTATTCTGCCCCTATATATTTAGCTCCACACAATTTGCACTGCTTCTTCATTTGGCAAGGAGTTTGTAAAATTATTTTCTATTGGTAAAACAAAAAGACAAGTATGTGCTTCAGGCTGGTTTTTAATTACAATTACAGTTAGTTATCATATATAAAATGTGTGATTCTTCACAGTACTACAATCACTGTTTCTAATACTGCCCTACAAACATATACTCATTCACAGTCACATATACATGTGCACACACACACATATACATGTGCACACACATATATAAGTGTATGCACCCATATATACATGTACACATACACATGTATATGTGCATACTCACATACATGTGCACATACACACATATACATATATATACACAAAAAAGTATGGACTTTTTATTCGAAGTATTTTTTTAGTTCGTTAAATTTTGCTTTATATTATTATTACTTATTGTTTTGTACAAGTGTGTTTCGGGGGGCTGGTGCATATTTGCCAGCATACACTTGTGGAAGTCAGTGGACAGTTTTTTGGAGTTGCTTTTTGAACCTTGCACCTTGCTGAAGAAAGGGTTCTCATAGTTATTTCTGCTAGCCTATGAACTTCCATCTGATTCCCTAGTCTCTACCTCCTATCCCTAAGTAGGAGTGCAGGGATGATCAATTTTCCCAACCATATCTATGTTCCAGAGACTGAAGGGTTGTCAGGTTTGTGTAGCCTTTTACCCACGAAGCCATCTCCTCAGTCTCCCAAAGTCAAGACATATGGAGATGTGTCCCGGCGGGTCAGGGTCTAGCAAGAGAGATACATGCTCCTTGCAGGTGGGGGCACTAAACAACAAAAAGGAGATGTGAAGGAAACAAGATGTTTATCAGAATGTGCTCAGCTGTTGTGGGCTGTTGAAAAACAAGTATCTTGTCAGGGTACATGGCCTGAGATGGCTGCAAAGATGATAGCTGCTTTCTGCTAGGAGTCAGCTCCCAACAGAGAAGCATTAAGTTATATGAATGGCAATGGCTGGTATAGAAATTACAAAGCATTACAAATTGTGATTTATACTTTTGAATTAGTAGAGAGTCTGAGATTCTGTTATCGTAAGACCTTGGTTGCATATGACAATGAAATAGTAAAATATAAGTTGCCAGTGTTATTTCTCCATGGATTATGACAAGTTAAAGACACAACCCCTAAAAAGCAAAAAAAGAAAACTGAGGACACCCAAACCCTGTACAGTGAATCCAATGGACTCAAAGGATCTTAAGCTAACTCAAGCAGAATTAAAAGAGGAGGGAAAGCATGTCCAAAACATGCCATGAATGGGAAAACTATAGCAAATTACTGAATGTCCATCCAACCATATCAATAGTACCTTAACAGTAACAAACAAGGAACTCCAATTCAACTTAAAACCTGTGACACCGGAAAAAAAAAGTGTGACACTGGTTAGAAAGTCATATTTCAAGCCACTTAAAAGAATGGGATTAAAAATATAGATTTTTGGAAAGAGTTTTGAAGCTAATAAGGCATATTAATAGTACAAGGAAGAAAAGGCATATGGCATACAGTGATGACCAACTCATGAAGAGAAAAAGGTCAACAAAAAATATGATGTAATATTATATGAAATTTCCATGAATCTGAGGCATTGCTTTGAAGTTTCTGAAGCAAAAATGGACTCAAGTAATGAAAGAAATAAATCCACAATCACAGTTGGAGATTTTAATGCCCCACACTCAGCAATTGTGAAATGCATTCTTAGAGGAAGTAGACAGCAAAGATATGCAATAGCATAACAATCTAGAATGTAATACCATTGGTGCATGCACCAGACTTACACATACAGAACAGTAACCCCAGTAAGTATATAAACACATAATTAAAAGAGACTGTCTGGACTGAAGGTAGCTCAGTGGTTAAAATGGGGTAATGCTCTTTAGGGAAAACAAAGTCCCAGCATCCACATTGAGTGGTTCTCAATGACTTGTCATTCCAGCTCCAGGGGACCCAGCTGCCTCTTCTGGCCTCTGCATGCACAAGCATCCTCAAGCACAAGTGTGTGTGTGCAAACACCCACACACACATACACATACACACACAAGCACACACACATTTATAATTGAAAAGAAAATAAAACTAAAAATAACTAAACTATCAGAATATTTGGAGATATCCAAATCCTAAGACTATAGTCTTTATCTAAAATGTAAATTAAAAATGAATAGCAATACAATGCTTGTAAATTCCTAAATAATTAGAAATTATAAAACATTACTAAATATTTCGTGAATCATTGAACAATTCACTTGGGCAAAAATTCGAACTGAATAATAAAACAAAGATTACTTTTGTGCAATTTTTACAATATAGAATACTCAATTCCTTGAGCTATACTTATAGCTAAAATGCAAATTTTTAAAAAGAAAATACAATTAAACTTAATTACCTTGGTTTGTATACTAGAAAATCAAGGAGAGAGAGGAAACTTAATAAAAGTAATCAAATAAAATAAATTAATAATACAATAAGAACCAATAAAATTAAGCAATTGCCAGGCTGCATGTCTGCCTTGCTGTTGAGTTGACTGAGCTCTGCTGTCATGCTGCTCAGGGAAGGCAAAACTCAGTCTATGATAAGTGTCCCAGCCCATGTTCTTTTGGGTGAAAAACAGCAGAGCCTGGGACAAATGCCATGATTCTCAATCTCTTGTGCACCCAGACACCACTGGAGACAGTGAGTTGCTGAGAAAGATGGTCCTCAGGTTCACCCTTCCCCTACGCACCAGGTGGAATCTAGTCTGGTTTTGAGTAGGTTCAGATAGTACGGAGGGAATGGAAGACAGAAGGCCTTCTCTGTGAGATTAGGCATGACTCTTTACAATGAAGGCCTCTTCTGAAGAAGTCCCTGATGAAGGAAGCAGTCTGTGCTTGTCTCAACTGCTTTATGTTGGATGTGAATGCATACGTCTTACCTAGGGTGAACCAGGGATTAAATAACTTTTGCAAGAAGGGATGCTCAAGAAGAGAAGCTCATTGGTTAAACATTTGGGACTTATTTAGACACCTCATCAGCATGGAGAACTCTACGCTTTCATGTTACATGACCTGTTGTCGTGGTCCTCTCAGTGGGGTGACACAGTTACATGTTATAGGACAAGTAGAGCCTGGAGGAGCTGGTTCCAATGTCTGCCATTCTTAATTATGAGATTCTCAGGGAATTTTTGAACCTGCTTCAACCTTATCAGTCTCTCTGTCTGGTAGCATGGTCGACTTGCCCAACAAGCAATCAAAATTAACAAAGCCATGATTATGATTCTGAATGTCAACAAGAAGAGAAAATAAATCCACAAGAGAAAATATGTTTAAAAGAGAAAAAGGAATTGTTTTATATACAGTTATATAATAAATATCCTCTGCCTCACCATCACATGTACTGAGCTAGTGTTTGCTGTTGTCACAAGGTGGCTTAGTATTTTCAGAGCTCTGAATTGTTAGAAGACACATACTAAGATGGTTTCTAGTTGTTAATTTTCAAAATAATTACATGTATTCTTTTGTAAGAGAATAAGAAAAAATTATCTGTGATATTATTATTCAATTATTATTCATTATTCAATCATGATGTTCTCTGTTAGACTTTAAGACAGAGTTTTAAGAAAACAGTCTATGAGAAATAGAGTTGAATAAGGATTGGAAAATATAATACTTCTGTCTTAAGCAATATTTTCTTTCAGGTAAGAAAACAAAGT
This sequence comes from Mastomys natalensis, assembly GCA_021653895.1. NCBI lineage: Eukaryota > Metazoa > Chordata > Mammalia > Rodentia > Muridae > Mastomys > Mastomys natalensis. The sequence goes on from JAJTUV010000694.1 coordinate 1,139,037, forward strand.
CTACAAAAATGTGCTGGACAGTAGGAATGGCTATATAAGTATAGCACCTTCTGCAAAAGCCTAAGAGTTCTATGGCTGTAACTCTTGGAAAAATGCTGGGCATAGTGGACCATGTATTTAATCCCAGAGTTGTGGAGGCAAAGACTGGAAAAAATCTAGGGTTCACCACTTGCCAACCAATCTATTGTAACTGATGATCTTCAGAGCAATGAGAGACCCTGTACCAAAGGAGGTAGGTGGTATTCTCAAGGATGACACCTGAGGTTCTCTCTCTCTCTCTGTTTCTCTCTGTCTCTCTGTCTCTGTCTCTGTCTCTCTCTCTCTCTCTCTCTCTCTCTGTCTCTCTCTCTCCTCTCTCCTCCCTCCTTCTGTCTCTTCCTCCCTCCTTCCCTCTCTTTCTTTCCCTCCCTGCCTCCCTCCACTGTGTGTGTGTCTCTTTTTTTTTCCTGTGTCTGTAGTCTATCTCATTCATTCACACACACACAAACACACACACACACACACACACACACACACACCAAAGTTAAGAACAATGAAATAGGAATTTAAGATCATACATGTATTATTCTAGAATAGCAACATTCAAATGTAAAATAATTCTCCCAGTGGAGAGCAAAGTCCAAGTTCAGAAAGTATGACTAGAATGGAGTAAAATTTAGAACTTGACAAGTGTGTACCTTATCTTCCATGAGTGTGTCTCAAGAACATAGTGTGTCCACATGCAGAATGTCCACCTACATAAAGAACAAAGCTTTTCTTCACAGTGCCTGATCCTAGAAAGCCAGCACATGTTCCAATCATATTGTGAATATTCCTCCAGGAATGACACATTTAATGCTTACCAACTGTTCTGCATACAATGCGCATAGTCGTGATTTAGAGAGAATAGCAATTTTAAAGCATAGATAATCTACTTGAATATTTGTGAGTCCATTAAAGTTAAGTACATTGTTTATTATCTTTTTTAATAAAGTCAGGATGAGACAGTGGGCTCAGAAAGCATATTCATGAGAGGAAGACACAAATGTGTAGGGGGCTTAGATCCAACCACTGCATGCTTCCTGGTTTTTGGCCTAGTCTAAGCCTCATGGCCAAGGTTAGTTGATGCTGTAGGTCTCCTTAACCTGATTGCCTCCAAAGCTTTCATCTTCATCACATCTTGAGACACTCAGCACACAAAGCAAGATCTGTATGTGATCCAAGAGACATATGGGTCAAGGGCATTGACCAATATTCCAAGTATGGTTTTCTCTTTGCCTTCCCCAAAACCAAGGGGGTATTCATGCAAACTAAGATTGGGGTTTCCTATTACAACATGAAGAGGACCAGTCATCAGCTCTACTTAGTAGAATCTTTGGCATCTAAACAGACATTGTTTGTATCTTCTAGTCTTCAATACCTTTGCTTAGACCTTACTGCATCTGCATCTTAATTCTTTCAACAAGTATTAGTAATGAAAATAAAAGACTAAATGTGATGCAAACTAATTATGGAATGTTTCAATATTTCCAGTACAGAGAATGTTATTGGTGTTAAAGGCACTTCATTTAGTTTACCATTCCAGCTCACCACCCATGATTAGAAGATATTAAGTTAGGAACTCCAAGGTAAACATGCTTGTCCATAACCAAGGAACTCACTTCACAGTCTAATAAGTGTAGCTGAAACCAAAGGCAGCGCTGCTTGCTGCTTAGGCAACTGATCATGCTTAGCCACCATCTTCAGTACCAGCTGCCTAGGGAATGGTGCCACATACCTTGGGCTGGCTTCTCATATACCAACTAATGGTCAAGGCAATCTCCCATAGACAGGCCAATCTGATCAAAGATTTTCCTTAATTGAGATTCTCTTTTCAGATGATTCTAGGGCATGTCAAGTTGACAGTCAAAACTAACAAAGGTAGTAGAGGTTAAAACAATAGCAACTGGAGTTCTGCACAAGGCCAAGAATGTGTCTCCCCAGTCCTATTCACAGCACAGTTGTGCAATAAAATCCTCTCTATGAGCTCATGCCAAAACTAGAGCCATTTCAATGATCGTTTTTAGTACATGCTGGCATACATTTGTAATCTCAGTCCAGTCCTTTATTTGATAATTGGCTTGTGCCTCACAGAAGGGTTATGAAACATCCTGCTGACTGTAAAGGATTGTCTCTCCTTATGCAGAGTCTGACGGTTTGTTGTTCTGCCTGGTTCTGTGATTTATATTTGGTAAATGCAAAAGTAATTATAGTTTCTTTTTTGCAATATTAAAGTTTGCCATTTGATATTAGACTGTAATCTTAAATAAATTGGTTATATTATACATGGTTTTAATGAACATTTCTTGCTTTATTGTTTCTTTTTTGCTAAGGACTCATTACTCGCTGTTTATAATAATTCTGTGCTATGGAAATGATATTAGACAGAAAGCAAATTCAAGCTCATGTTCCAATTTAAGTTCAAAATGGGTAGTAAAGTAGTATAAATAACTTGCAACATCAGCAACATATTTAATTCACAGACTTTTAAAGGTTGTACAGGACAGTGGGGGCTCAAGAGGTTTTGTATCAAAGAGGAAGCTTTGAAGAAGAGAGGTATAGGGGTTCACCATGTGAAGCTGACAATGACTGACTGAGAGCAGCCATCAAAGCTGATCCTTTTACAACTACAGAAAGAAATCGTCAAGGACCTCAATGTGGACTGACAAAGGTTGTTTGGTATCTAAAGCAGGTTGAAAAGGTAAACAACTTGATTAAGTAAGTTGTTGAACATTTAGAACAAAATAAACAAAAAAGCTCATTTTGAATGCTTTCATCTTGTATTAACTCAGTGGCTGAATGGAGGAGTGACAAAATACTTTCCTAAATCAAATTTGCACTCACACACAAAGGTCACAGATACTGGGATCGTGCTCCTCTGATCTACTATGTTTGATCCTGAATCCTGGTGAAACCATTACACCTAAGATATGTGCTCAAAAAAATCTATGAGATGAACCCAGCATTGATATGCCTGCTGCTGGCTCTGGTCAGCAGAAAGGATTTCTTCATGATAATGCCTAGTCACTAAATGAGTGCTTCAAAACGCAGAATGAATACGGTTACAAATTTTGTGTCACCCACAATTTTTACCTTCTAACTAAGTGACTACTGAGTCTTTAAGCATCTCAATGGCCTTTGCAGGGAAAATTCATGTTTCAATAGGATATAGAAAATATTTTCCAAGAGTTCATTGAATACTGAAGCACAGAATCTTGTGCCATAGGAATAATCTTTTTTTCCTATTGGCAAAGTTTGTTTATTGTTATGGTTTCTTTTTGATTAGTAGAGATATATTTGAACCTAGTTGTAATGTTTTAAAATCTATGGTCTCCAACTGTAATTCCCTGCACTAACTTAATAAGAAGAGTGTTTCACCATCAGGTCACACTGAGATTGTCTTGGACAACTCATGTGTACTCTCTTGTGTTAGTTTCCTCTTATCTAACATGGTTATGATGATAAGGCAGTAGAATGGACCAGAGTGGGCCTTGTGTATAAGCCTCAAAATGAGCATTAAAACAAACAAACAAACAAACAAATAAACAAAAACAATACACAAACAAGAAAATACTTGGTAAAGAAAAAGACTGAAGCCTCTCTCCAAGTAAATGTAACCATTGGCACAAACACATTGTCAGAAGGTGACTTGGGTGGAAGTTTAAGGTGTTTATGGGATATATACCACATGAAGCTGTATGTACATGAGACTGAAGTATTTGCAAGGCAGTCCATCCTTCAAATGTACTATGCAAGCCACAGTTCTCTATGAAGCTAGGCAATTCAAGCTGCTGAACCTTTCTTTTCCTCCAACATGCTTCTACCTTTTCAAGTGTGTCTTCCTTAATATGCTGTCTCTGCCTCTGCTGGTATTCTGTTTCTGCTCAGTTGTTTGTGCTAACACAAGGTGCCCCAACCCTTCTCAAAACAGCCTAATACCTCTACTGCTTAAATGAGACTGTGAGTATCTAATGAAACAATGCCCAAAACCATTTAACATAAAGCAGAAAACATAGAAAATTTTCCATAAATAAATCCTATTTACTACACCAATTGTCATCAGTAGCACAAAATAGATGTTTACTCAACATAACACAAATCAAAAGAGAAAATAGGCAACATAAGGAGATACCACAAACCACTCCTAACACACACATAGGCACACACAGGAAAGATGATTATACTAACTATGAATAACACTTCCTCAAAGGAGTCACAGTTATACATTGCAGATTCTTCAAAGCTGATGAACTGATTAGAACTTCAATGATTGTGGAGGGATTGGAATATCACATGTCCAGAGCTTCATTACAGTTTATCTCAGGCTATCTTTTGGTTCCCTTGTCTATCACTGTTTCTGAACCAGCAGGTAAAACCTTATGGGATGCGTTAACCTAAGGAATCATAAGCTTCCACCAAGGTTAGGGATCTTGCCAAATAGCATCTGGGACTTATAGCAAGCATTTTCTTGATTTACATTAACCTGACTATCTAATATGTCCATCAGTATATTTTAAAAGTGCCTTGATTTATGACTTTCTTTGTTCCAGTACCATAAAACTTCATGAAATGGTTAGCAACCACATTAGAACATGGATTTAGTATAGTCCTGAATCTGTGTTACTAGGCTTGGTAACTCACATTTGGCTTCAGAATAAACTATTCCTGATCCCATTTGAGGTGATGAGTGTGCTTTTGCATCAACATTATAGTTTATAGTGCTTATTTTATGCTCAAAGCTTTCTTTCCTGGCCTAGAAGGGTACCATAAACTGAGAAGATGAGGAGAAGTGAGTTCCATATTTCTGGCATCTGCTGCATTGAGGCTAGAAACCGCTTCACTGTGGTCACACTTTCTAGCTGTGTGGGCGTGAGATCGTGAAGCTGTGAGATCTACCACTACTATCAATACTACTACCAATAGGCAAATTAGCATAGATTGAAAATGATTTCACACTTAGACATTTTTGATGGATGATAAATAGGGTTAATAGGTTGTGGTTGAAATACCCCTGCTCTACTAAATCTTCCAGGAAGCTTTTTAAATTGGTAAGTATATATTCTTCATGATGACTTTCTAAAGTCTGTTCTAACTCAATTTCAAGCTGCCGAGAACTGTGAAAAATGGAAAACCTGCTTTTCCAGAAAATCAAGCCTTAACACTTAAAAAAAATAGAGATAAAACAATTGGAAATGAAGCTTTAAATCATTTCTCTTCCCAGACTTTTGCTGTCCTGCACATTAGCATTGTCCAGTAGACTCTGGGGTCTATAGTTTCGCTATTTTATCTTTGGAAGTGTTGAAATATGAAGGGTCATTCCTTAAATTGATTTGTATAATGCTTCACAGCAATGGAAAGTAGAAGAGAGATTTGGAAACTCTACATATTGTCTAGTGTGAATCAGTGTAACCTGTTATCCTATGCTGAGTTTCCGAAGGAGCTATGCATGATTACTTTGGCCAAAGAGGGATGTGATAGTCAGTCACATGGGGTAGAGCTGATATAGATTATTTGAGTGTGGCAAAGTCTTTTTCTGCTTTTTCTGAGCTTAACTCATCAAACTTAGGTAAGTGATCAAGAGTGGCAAGAAATGAATGGTAATCAAAGCCACCCTGAGAAGACAGTGTCTCACACCCAAGATGAACCAGGAAATACAGCAAAGAGTGAGCAGCACAAATGTAGAAATTAAGAAAAAGTAGAAAGAACTCATGAGAGTGAGAATTTCAGGGACAAATGGCAATATGCTGTCCTACTTTGTGTCACTTTGTTAGTCTTATGGTGAGAGTTAGATAAAGACTGAGTAATATTGAGAGTGGTCATATTTGAGCTCATGTAAGCTGCATAATTTCTAGACTCAGTTGGAAGGGTAATCATGTATTTTTTCTCCACTCAATGAAGTGGTCAGACATCATGACTGCCTTCATCTATCCTTTTCTCTCAGTGTATTTTACTTATTTATAGATTATTGATTGATCTTAGGGTACATAATTGCCCACCCTTTTCTCTTAGGCTACATGAATAGCTTAAAATATAGCATGAATCTTCTTTGTCCTTACTTTTAATGGAGAGCTAACTCCTTCCACAGAGTTACCAGGCATCAATGCCTCAATAAAGCTTCAAAAATTTGACAAATACATTTCATGAAAAGCTTTCTGATCCAATTGCTAACCTGAACTTTTACTGGAACAAAGGTTTCTCTTTGAGGTTCATCAGAGACACTGAGGCAATTTGTTCTTTTAGATGAGAATATTTAGAACAGAAAAGTTATTAAAACATGGATAGACAGGCAGACAATTAGCTTTCAGGGGCTCTGAAGAGATTTCAAACTTGGGGAGGTGATCTTTTCTTATAGGTTTCAGATGTGCTTAAGAATTATGCTCTGTGGTTGACATGTGGTCCACAGTATATTCTTGAGATATGGCTGTCTTTAATTCCATAGCAGCAGAGAAAGGGAGGGGTGTTCAAATTCTGGGAATTGAGGAGAAGAGCCCCTTTAAGTTAATATGTATCCATTATGTGTGGTGCCACTCACAGCCAGAAAGCTTGGAGCGTGTTCATCTGGTACCTTCATACAGAATCAGGTATGAGAACAGAGAGACACTGCTTAGATGGACATGATCAGAACAGCAGGTTGATCTTTATTCTAACAGTAGCTATCTGAGGTCCAGCCTTGTGTGATAATGGTGAAATCACCATTAGCAAGAGACTCTGGCAGTAGTGTACATACACTAGATACAAGAGATTCTGACCTAGCAGCTATCTTGCCAAAAATATGGTGAACTCCAGATACTAAGAGTTGTCATGCCGGGAAAGTGAAGTATCTGTGATGGTCAGGTTGCTAATTAGGAATAATCAGACTTGAGGACCACAGAGGAGAAAGTGCTCCTCTAAACACTTTTGCTTTTACCTTCTACATTCAGAGATGTACACTAATTTTAAGGAAGTAGAAAGCATTACAATTGCTCCTCCTTAAGATCTGAAGTAGTGTGTGAATGGAAGAAAGAAACATCATAGTTGCCTCTTAAGGTTTAAGTTCTATAAGAAAGGGAGAAGGGGGCTGAGTAGTTGAAATTTGTTGGGGCCATTTGAATGAGAGTTTCTTCCTTCTGGTCAATTTTATAGACCTCTATTTTCATTTTTTATTCTTTTAAATCTACTTTGTTATATAACATTTTTGGCAAAGGTATGGGATAGGAATTATATCTTTGGTCCTGGATAAAGATGTGACATTCAAAGCTGCCAAAGTTTATAACATCCGGTTGAGACTTTCTAGTAAAACAGAAATATGTATTATTACCCCCCACATACACACACCATTTTTTGAAAGTTAATAAAAATGTGCCAATCAGTCACCTGTACTAGTAAGGACACTTCAAGACATCTGTTTATTCTTGAAACCTTAGTAAACAATATAAAGCCTAGGGTCTAAGAAGATGGCTCAGTGGTTACAGTGTTTGCTGAGCAAGCATAAGGATCTGAGTTCAGATCCTCATGGAAAGTCAGATGTTGTAATGGGCTTCTATGGTAGGAGGGGAGGTAGTCAACTCATGGACCAGCATAGACAACAATTGTTCTCTGACTAGACACCTGCTGTATAGCAAGTGTACTTGTATGTGTATTTCCATATTCATGCATGTATACATGCATACAGAAAGATGTTAAAGAAAAAGAAATAGTATATATGTTGGCACAATATTCTCTCTAGTCATGGCCACTCTCACACTGTGAGAATGATCTTCACTGCAAGACTTTTCATGTTATGGCCCACTTTCCTCCTTCAAATGTTCTTCCCTTTCCTGTGTAATGTGTTCAGCCTATCAGTCTTTGTACCTTCTTTGAATTCATTTGGTAGAGAATTGTGGGAAAACGGGGCTGCAGCGGGGGACCCCCTGGCCCACGTGGCAGCAACCTGTGACCAGCATGGTGGAGGCTGCCTGGAGGCTTCCAGGCAGTGGGTCCCACATACCGGAGAAAGGTCTGGAGTTCCAGGAGGCTGGAGGCTTCGGTGACGGCAGGCCCCAATGATATGAGGAAGTCCTTGGTTCCAAAAGGGTTTATTGTCATGGTGGATGGTGGATGGATCTGGATGTACCCCCCCAAACTCAGGGCAGACCTGAGTTAAGTAGGGAGGGAGAAAGGAGGAAGTTCTGGGGAGGAATGCTTAATTGGCTCCGCCCTCTGACCTTCATTAGTATGTAAATCTCTAGGGCCTGAGGCCTGTAGTCACACCCTCTACCTGTGCACTTTGGGAGGGTCTGTAATGGCCTATGTGACTGAACAATGTAGGTCCATGGAGAGTAGACTGCTTTTCAGGACCCTGGGTTCTGGGGAGTGGCCGAACTCCTACCATTTCTCCCTTGGAGTCTCGGGGTTCTAGGCCTATGGCCAGCCAAGAACCAGGATACCCTTACTCAGTCCCACATCTCCTCCCCTTTACTGTTTTAAAAAGGGGGGTCACTGTGTCATCTGTGGTAAAAAGTTTTGCATGAGGAAGTTAAAAGAAAGCACTATTTAGGCCAGAGGGGTTAGCACAATTAAGTCACAGGGTAAGGGGAGTTGAGGGTGGGGGTTGGGAAGGAAGGGGAGTTGAGGGTGGGGGTTGGGAAGGCAAAGGATCATTGAATCAATTGAATACAGGTGATACAGTTTGAGGGTAATAACATCTGACTAGTCTAGATAGACATTAAGTTTTCCTCACTAACATGTAACTTTAGCTATTTGACTTTGGCAAAAGAGTTCATCTGTAGCTGGAAGGTCTGGATCTGTCTTCTGTAGGATTTAGCTTTGGAATCTTCAGTTAGGCAGTGTGGCTGGAAGAAGACAGCTTGGCCTCCTAGGCAGGTTCCAGGAGGTGGCGTTGTGTCTCGATCTCAGCATGTCTCTGGAGTCTGCAGTCTGACAAGATGGTTGGGGAGAAGGCAACTTAGCATCTCAGGCAGGTTCCAGAAGATGGCATCTCCACTGGACTTGTGGGAGCACCTATAGGATAATCAAAAGAGGAAAGCAGCACCCCAGCATGGGGATTTCTGCAAAGGCTGAATATTAAGCATTAAGTCACTTGGGAGCAAGCACATCATGGTCTGTCATTAAGATCCTGGAAAGGCAAAGGTGTTTGAGGAAATTTAGTCTTAGAAGGCACCTGTGAGTAACAAAAAGCGAAAAAATTTTGGGTTGAAAATCACAGACACTGTTGTTTTATGTCTTCCTGTTGGGGAGAAAAGGCATTAATGGTGGGTTTAGAAGCAGTAGGCAGTAGGCGAGGGGCCTGCTCTGCCTGTGGTGGCTGGGTGCTCTAGCAGAGAGGCCAGGGTATTCCCCATTTGTTATTCTTGTGGAGGCAGGAGGATGGGGGAAGGGATAGTGAGTTCCTGGGAGGGAGGGGGGGAAATGGGGTAAGGGGAGAATATCTGAAATGTAAAAAAAAAAAATTTCCAATAAAAAATAAATAAAAAAAAAAAGTTTTAAATGTAGAGAAGAAAAAGCCAACCTTGAAGAAAAGCTCAAAGGAAGAAACATAGAGGCTTGATAGGAGAGTCGGAAAGAGTGAGGTTTTGTTTAACAACTGAGCCATTGGGGGGAGATATGTGAAAGCTGGCTTGTAGCTAGCAGCTCCTGGGAGAAGCTGGGAGTCTGGCACAGTTTCTCCAGTCTCAGCCTGGAGTTTTAGCCTCGAGAAAGAAACTGAGAGGATCACAGGGGCGAAGGGGCTTCAGGCAAGCCAGCTGGGCTGTAGCTAGCCACAAATGACCTAGGAGGTGAAGGGGAAAAGGGAGCAACCAGGGTGCCGGCCTTGTTGCTTCAGGTAAGCCAGAACTGGCCGCAAATGACGGAGGAGTCGGGGAAGTCTATGCTAGGCTATCAGGCAGCCTGTGAAAGACTGACACCCTGAGGGAAAATCACTGGGGACTAGAGTTCAGAGCCAATGTTCCTGAGAAGCTAGCAGGCAATCCTCGAAAGGCTGATCCCTGAGGGAGGGGTAGAGAGCAGAGATTAGGGCGTTGCCACCATCTTGTTGAGTTGGAGAACACATGGGAAGAAAGAAACAAGCGCTAGCAGGCAGTGTGCTAAAGACTGAGGTTGGAGTTCTTGAGAGCTACAGGACAGTCTCAGCCTCAAGAAGGAGTCTCTCACTCAAGGAAAAGAGTCTTGAGCCAGGCAGGAGCTAGTGGTAGCTAAGAGTCAGAGAGAAAATGCTGGCCAGAAACACGTGGAGAGAGAGGCTGGGCAGAGCTCTCAGGTGGACTGGGGGGTTGATGTCTCTATTTGGAGCCCCAGACGCCACTGGGTTGGGGGGGCACAGCAAAATAGAGATGGGGACACACGAGCTCAGCTGGCGGCTCGTGCACCAAGAGAAAGACAGAGAGAGCCCTGGCGCCACACCTTTTAGAAAGTGTTCGCCTGTTATACTTGCTTGGCTGAGAGATGGCTGTTCAAAGCTCCACGTTGGTCACGCCAAAATGTGGGAAAACGGGGGACCACAGCAGAGAGGCCCCCGGGCCCACAGGGCAGCAGCCCGAGACCTGGGCGGTGGAGGCTCACATCCTGGAGAAAGTCTAAGGTTCCAGAGGCTGGAAGCTTCTGCGAAGGCCCCAATGACACGAGGGTGTCCTTGGTTCCAAAAGGGTTTATTGTCATGGCAGATGGTGGATGGATCTGGATGTACCCCCCCCCCCAAACTCAGGGCAGACCTGAGTTAAGTAGGAAGGGAGAAAGGGGGCGGTTCTGGGGAGGAATGTTTAATTGGCTCCACCCTCTAGGGCCTGAGGCCTGTAGTCACACCTCTACCTGTGTACTTTGGGAGGGTCTGTAATGGCCTAAGTGACTGAACAATGTAGGTCCACGGAGAGTAGACTGCTTTTCAGGACCCTGGGTTCTGGGGAGTGGCCGAACTCCTGCCGTTTCTCCCTTGGAGTCTCGGGGTTCTAGGCCTATGCCCAGCCAAGAACCAGGATACCCTTACGAAGTCCTACAGAGAATATGGTAATGAGGAAGCCAAGTGTGGTCTAGTGTCATATTCTACTAATAGGACTAATTCAAATTGGAACCATATAGATTTGTCTTTCTGGAATTACCTTTGAAAAAAGGAGATGATCTACATCCCAAGTCTAATGGTTGCTCTGCTTAGTGACATGGAGAAATACCTGAGTTTGAGTATGGAATAAAAGTTTAAATGGTTGCTAGATTTTTTGTTGTTTTTATTGATCAAAATTTTTCCTGCCCTAGGATTTAATCGGACCTTTTGAAGAAATGCAATTATATCTTTTGACTTTTGATAGCCAAATCTTCCTCAAGAAATTGTTTTCTATAATTTTAAGAGATCGAAGTGTTATTAAAAAATTGGGGATCCTTCTATATTTATTTGTTTTGTTAATAAGATAATTTATAAAGGAATTCAGAAAGGAATCTGGAGAAACATCTCAATAGAGTTTGAAAAACAACAGAGCAGATAAGCTGCAAATTTTAGTAGCTGGTAGGAAGAAGGCAAGAACATCATGTCTTTTAAATTAGACATGGGTATAGACAAGCAGGTGAATAAGGGGCTCTTTAAGAATGAGTCAGAAAGCCCAAAGTGTCACAGAAAAGTAAGCTTAGGCTTTTGGCCCATATTTGAAAGAAAAATAGAAGGGAAGAAAATGGCGAAATTATAATTGACATTACATCAAATAAACACAAAACAAAACAAGAGCAATATACAGAGAGGGAATTTTGGGTACATGTATATTTTCTTACTAAGGGTATTAATAGTTCTCTCATTCTTTTAGAAATTCCTAAGGTGAATCAGATTTCCTGTGTGGTAGTCTCCTAGCCAAGTGATTGACAGACCTATCTGGATGAACTCAGGGGAGGCAACAATAGTATGTGGTGTTTTAATCACTGGAACAGATTGAAATATCATTTATTTCTCCAGGACTACAGGGAGAGCAAATGCAGTCCCCATTCGTTCGACCAGAAGGAAATGGCTTTCTTTTTGTGGGACTCAAAAAGTCCTGATAGTACCATCTTTTCATCAGATATTTTAAATCTTAAGGAGGGGAAGTTGTGAAACTTCCCTTTCTAGATTAATCAGACATATTAGTTTTGTTTCTGTTGCTGTGATAAAATACTCTGACAAAAGTGATTTTAAGGAAGCAAAAGGGGTTACAATTTAGGTTTATAATTCCAGGCTATAGTCTGTCTTTACAGAGAACTACAGGTAAGAACTTGAAACAGCAAGTCACATCCACAGTCAAGAGCAGAAAGAGATGACTGCATAACTTATTTTACATAGCTCCTCTCCACAGTTATGTAGTCCAAGACCCAAATCGAGTGAGTGATGTCAAACACAATGGCTAGGCTTTCCTACAGCAGTTGTGTTAGTTGACATTTAAAATGTGTTTATTGTTTTGCTTGTTTCTTGACTATTTGCATCTATTGTACTGCTAGTCCCTCATCTTAGAACTGACCTTTAATATTTGCATGTAATTAAAATGGTATAAAAGCAAAAAGGAGGAGGGGGATGGGATAGGAGGGTCTTAGGGAGAGGAAATAGGGAAAGGGGGTGACATTTGAAATGTAAATACCTAAGATATCCAATAAATAAAATAAAATAAAATGTTCCCTCAAATCAGGAAACTGAAGGGAGTGTCTAAAATGGGTAATAAGGGAAGAATTCATTCTGAGTGAATTACAAGCCTGTTTATTTTTGTAATTCTTCCCTTTCAAGAGTTGAAACCCTAAAGCCACTTGGAAGATGGGTTGAATCCAGGCTGTGGGTGAGTTTATGTCCTTCTCTCTTACTGATCTTTAAGTCTTAGTGAAAGATCAAGGAGAGCCAAATGATGAAATTATAAAAACTCTTTGGACGTGGATTAACTGCAAACTTAGAGAAGACAAATAAAAACAGCAGCTGAATACAAAAAACCCAAAGAATAATGACCATAAGAATCCAGAGATTCAGTCCCAAAGCTGCTCCTAAGAAAGGATGGTAGTACCTGGGGAAGAGATTCAGTCACATTCTATGTACAGCTTCTGGATGGACCATAGTCGTAGTGAGAAAATAGTTCTGGCATTTTGGGGTTATGGTCAGGATAGAAATAATGGTGCTTCCAGTTTCTACCCAAGAAAAGGATTCAAGTCTCTATCCCTCAACTGCCTGAGCAATTCCTATTCCCTGTTCATGCCAGAAACACTTTATGTGCTTTGCAGTCCTATATAAATGCTAATTATCTCCATTAACACAAGCATTAATTTCTTATTAGGAAATAACCTGACAAGAATGGTTTATTTCTGTTTATCAGGAATACTAGTATAGATCATTAGCATGATTATTGATTCCTAGTGAATAGAGAACCAAAGCAAGCTTACCTGATATGTATTTGCACATTGATTGGATGCTTCTTTTACAACATCTATACAATTAACTAATTACATACAATTTCTTCAATAATTTGGAGACAGCAATGGTAAGTCAATTATTTTTTTGGTCTTCAGCGTATTCTCAGGAGCTTTATTGTGTTATTCGCCTTCCCTTTCAAAGTCGTCCTCCTATCTCTCCTTCTTCACCCTTCCTATTTCCTCCTTAGGCTTCCTTGCCAGCCCTCTTCTTTCCCCTATTCTGATATCTTCAACATTTGTAACAACTCAGGAATGGATGAGAGTTTCAGAGCACACTAAAGTTTTTGTGATTTATTTGACAAAACATAACAAGAAAACAAGTCTTCTATCTACCTTTATTCTCAGAAGAAAGACTGTCTCATCCCTTTCTTCAAGGCTAGAAGAGCACAGCAAAAGTTTGTTGCTGCTATTGTTCTGTTTTCCTTTTTTAAATGGTGTTGAAAAAATTGTGTCCTATGGAAGTCTAATACTTTCAAGACCAACAGGATATGTGTGTTGGCATCTGAAATAAGTTGCTGTAGTGTGGTGCTGTATTGTGACACTTGAGCCTTCAGCAGATAACAGAAGTTATGTATGGTTATACCACTGGACCACTGGGTAATGTGGTAGCAATTTCATTCTTGGTAATTGTATTCTACATATAGATGAAATTGCTGATAACTCCTTTCTTAGGATATACCCTCAGCACATAATCACACATGGATATCCCAGTCTTCTCAGACATCTCTCAATCCCAGAATCCCCTGCATCTTCTCTCATATGTCTGAGTGAAACCATCTTCAGAAACAAGGACAGATGAGATGATAAAATTCTTATTCCCAGAAGCTACTAACCATTATTATGGCACTTCCTGGAGTAATTGCTTTCTTATTGCAGTGGGCATTTGACAGCTACACTTCTCTCCTTACATGCCTTTCATCACAGACAGAAAGCAAACCACTTAGGATAATGGAATAAAACACTACATTAGGATCTTCAAGCATATGCGCACTTTCCATAACAATGCAGAATAGAACTAAGGTATTTAAATCAATTGCACATGTATTCAACATATAATTTAATTAGCACTTATGGAAGGCACTATAACAGTTCCTATTACAGTGTTTCCATTACAAATAATTACAAACAACAAAAGAAAATTTTTTGTAGCATTAGGGTTGGTATTCCCTCTGTGATTATAGGAGGGCAATTTACTTAAAAGCTTCACTGACGTCATGTATATAATAGGTATTTATCGTTTCAGCAAAGAACAATGAATGATATTTGCCACAGGGAATAGTGCTTGTCAGTGGAGTACTTCATATCACTTAACTATACACAATGAGGCCAATAGAGCTAGCTGATTGTGTTCTACTTAAGTTATCTGATTTTAAAATGAAGAAGGCATTTTGATGAAAATTAGAAGGTAACTTACTCTTTGTGTAATAATAACAACAACAAGCAGCTGGTGGCCAAGTAGCTAGAATAAACATCTATGATGTCTCTACTCTTTAAAACAATACAAGTCTTACAAGTAATGCTTATCTCACTTGTTATAAAACTGAAAATCAGAATCTTGTGTAAACTGTACAAGGTCAAGTTAAAGGGATCAGCATGTAATGTTATGTCAAAGTATTGTTTCCAGGATAGAAAACTGTCTTTACTGAAGTAGTACCTTCATGTAAATCATAGGTGAAAATCCACAGTGATTTGTTTGGGCATTTTCTTTTAAGGAGAACTGATGGATCTAAACTATATACAAATTTGTGTCAATCATCCTCTAAACAGTCACAAGAATGTAAACAATTCAGGTATTTCCTACTGGTAAACAAACATTTCCAACTACCTTAGAGCAAACAAAATATGAGTTTCTTCATTCTTTATAAAGAAACACTTTTTTTTTTTCTGGAATCAGAGACTAAAATACATTCAAAAGATTTCTGGTTCATTTACAGTATAACACCACAGGGGAACTCCAGGTACCTTATAGAAGAAAGAGTTTGTTGGTGTGTGCAGGAGTTAGGGCTTCAGAAGGTGAGTCCATGTTCATCCTAGTGGGAACGTGGCAGCATAGCTCTGGGACAACAGATGAGAATGCAAATTTTTATCTGCCTGTAGGAGGCATAGAGAGGCACAATGGGAATTGTATAGACTTTTATAACCTCAAAGCCTGCCCCCAGTGACATTCCTCTTCCTTCAAATCCTTCCTCAAAAGTTCCATTAACTGGGTACCAAACATTCAAATATATGATGATTCTATAGGGGATAATCTCATTAATAAAAACAAGTAAACAAACAAGCAGGCAAAACCCACCAGAGTTACTTTCTGTTTTTCTGATAAAATATTTTAATGGCTTCCCTAGTGTAAAGCAAGGCTCATCGCAATCCATTTATTTAAAAGAACACCAATTTGTTAGATGAACACACTGCTATATTTTTGCTATTGCTTCAAAACTGCTGAATATAGTTAACTTTACTTTATGGGAACTGTCAAATAATACTTTTAGATCATGAACCCACCTATCTGTCTCTAAGATGCCATGTCCTACAGTCTGAAGAAATCAGGCTGTCCTTCCCTGTAGCTCTCTTTCTAAGGTTGTCTGTATGTAGACCTAAACAGCTTGCCAACAACATAGGCTAAAACTGAGTTCACTATGAGTTCTCAAAGAGACCAACAAACTACTTTGTAAAAACTGACTATATTGGAACACTTATATCCTGAAAGAGTCAGATATTTGTTCTAACACTAATAAATACTAATTCCAGGCACAGGTTTGCTTTTCTGAGCAGCATTAAGTCTGTACCATTTTCCCAGTGGCTTATGGAGTCTAATCTACCAATATAGGAGCCTATGTATAAGGCATTAAGTCGGATATTATTACAGGAATCATTTTAATAATACAAATGCTGGGATGGCATGTGAACATGACATTCATTGCTAGATCATATCCTATAGCATTTAGAAGCTGTTCTGAAGACAGAGAACTGAGAAGTTTGTGAGTATCAGTAGGACGGCGGGGGCTCTTAGAATGAATATCAAAGGAAATAAAAATATCAGTTGTGGCCTATGGTGGTAGGAGTTGAAGTTTGTCAAACTAATTTCTGCTTCAAAGTTTCTACCAGACATAAAAACCCAAGGGAACACTAGAAGGACTACTTCCTGAATAAATGGGAATCATATCTGAGTCTTGCACAAGGCAAGACTGTAAAAAGCATAGACATGTGCGTACTATGTCCTCCTGAAAGGATAAAATCTTGCCCCAGGTGTTAGAAGAAGCATCAGCATTTTCCTTGTCTACTGGATGCAACTTGTACTAAAGGTTTACTCGTCCCAGGACAGCTTGAATACAATTAGTGATGGACGCAGATGTGCAGGAGTCTTGTTGATTCAGTTACATGTACTGTGATGCTCCATTAGGCACAGGCTTACTGATTCTCTGCTGGACCCATGTCTAGCCTCTTTCTCTGCTCATCTTGCTGTTCTCATTTCTTTTCATGGTCTGAGACTAAAATGTTCTAAATACCAATCTTCATCCTAACCATCTACTTCAGGAGATTTCATGAGAACAAGAGACCTCCAACAATTGGTAGGAAAAGGTGGTAGAAGATTAGTAATATTATTATTATAATTATTATATATAGTATTATTATAAGCTTTTAGAATTATTACCCAGATAACTGTTACCTAAAATGTCCAAGCAATTTCCTTCTAATTCATGTATGGTCATTAGTTTGTCACATGGATATAAACAAACAAAAATAAAGGATGGAAGAAAAAATGACATTAAGTAGTTTCACATGAGACATTGCTACTGCAGGAAACCATAAGGGATTCTGTGGCAGTGTGGTGACAACCGTAGAGTGCAGACTCTGTGGCAGTGTGGTGACAAGCATACAGTGCAGACTCTGTGGCAGTGTGGTGACAAGCATACAGTGCAGACTCTGTGGCAGTGTGGTGACAAGCATACAGTGCAGATTCTGTGGCAGTGTGGTGGCAACCGTAGAGTGCAGACTCTGTGGCAGTGTGGTGACAAACATACAGTGCAGACTCTGTGGCAGTGTGGTGACAAGCATACAGTGCAGATTCTGTGGCAGTGTGGTGGCAATCATACAGTTCAGCCTTTGTGGCAGGATGTGGTGACAAGCATACAATGCATGGCCTGGAACACTCAGGATTATGATGCAATTGTGGCAAGGTAGTTCACAATGAATTTCCAAATGAGGTCGCCTATAATTATATGGTTTAGAGGCCAGTGGTCACACAAAAGGGGCTAAACTCAACACACTAATAAAACATACACACAAACACATATGAGAGAGAAAAATAAAAACAACAACAAAAGCAGCAAAAAGTAAAAATATAAACACCAAAAAAGAAAAGAAAAAAGAAAATGAAACTTTTAGCCACAGAAGGGATCTGAAGTGACATTTGCACTCCCTTCTAAATATAACTATTCCTGTACAAGAACAAATGTTCAGAAAATATTTCCACAATCTCCATTGTTAAGGATGGGCTTTTAGCTCAGTGATTTTCCACTCACGTAGCATGCAGGAGACCATTAGGCTGTGAATACAATTTCCAGCATGACAATCACGTAAGATTATAATATGATATAATATAATATATGATATGATAAATATAATATAATACTGAAATTCTTACATTTCTGAGGGTAGTGCATGTTCTAAATATAGAAATATACTATGAACTAAATCATACCCAACATCCCTTCTGAAAAATTTTATATATTGAAAGCCTGTGAGTGTATATAGAGAGATATGGTTGTTATAGGATAATTAAAGCCCAACTGAGATAATAGCAGTAGAGTTCAAATTGGTTTAACTGGGCACTTTGTAGGAGGAGAAGAGGGAGGGAGGAGAGGTAAAGGGAGGGAAGGAAGAAGAGAGTCTGAGGGGAGGGAGAGCATGAGGGAAGAATATCTCTTCCTCACTCTGATGTAGATTGGCAGTGCAGGACAAGACAGGTAGATGCTGATAGAGTGGAACTGAGCCAGGGTGAGAAACTTACAGCCAACTGATTGGCCCTTAGCATCTTAGCCTGGAATTCTTCAGCTTCCAAAACTGGGAGAAAATAAATATATGCTTCTGAAGCCACTCAGTCATTCATGTTATGTCAGCCTCTGCTGAGATAGAAATTATTATAAACGATGAAAAAGCTTCTTTCCAGTCGAAGTTTATGTATTTCTAGAAGCATAAAGCACTGGCAAGACCCATGCCAAAAAGGGAACTGTTCTTGGTACTTGTGTAGTCTGTAAGGAGGAGAGAAGGCAGATAAAACACACTGAAAGCCCACTGTGCTTCAGTTTGATGTCGAAATTTATTGGATTTTAAAGTATTTATAATTTTATAATCCAGTAAGAACAAAATAAAAACATGAGGGAAAAGAACTTTTCTTTGAGCTAGTTACAGATTTTACAAAGAACATCCAGCAGTTTGGGGATGGGGGTGATGCAGAATGAGGTCTAGCAATAAAATCTTTTATTTTAAATAAAAGCATGCAATCAAAAATGAACAGAAGCTGCACTCCTAAATACAGAGCCACAGTGACATAGAAACAGGAACAGTTCATGTTGAGAAATGTCAGTTTTCTATAAATACAGAGGTTCAGTCATTACCAGAAGAATTATTCATTGCACTATGATTCACAAACAAGATGAATATCCTGGGCCAAGATTAAGACACAGTCCCTAAAGAGATCTTTAATGTATTTTTCAGAAATGACTTCGTCCATTCAAAAATAGAAGTTAGCTAAGTATGACACAGTTACTAGACACTATGGGGGCACTTAACTGACTTGCACAATATCTAATTTTTAAAAATTGTTTTCAGTTTAGAATTCATAAACGTAAGAATATTGATATGAGTTTTCATGTTTCAGTTGCCTGTGCTTTTCTCCCTCATTGCACACTTCTGTTCAATTCTCTGCTTTCCTGAATTATATCCATTCTTCAAGCCAGGGACTGCCCATCCTTTGTGTTCTTATTTTTATCTTGTTTTTAGGATTGTCTAGAGCACTGTGTGTGTGTGTGTGTGTGTGTTTGTGTGTTTATCTATGTGTGCCTTTGCATGGGTGCATGCATGTATATGTGTATATGTATTTGTGTCCATATGTATGCATGCATGAATATGTATTTCCATGCATGTATGTGTATGTATGTCCATGTGTGTACATGCATGCATATACTTGTGTATGTGTGTGCTAAAGTATACATGAACGTTTTGTTTATCTTGTTTGGAGTTTTGTGAATACTTTAAAACTGAAATCTACTTCCTAGCTTCAGGTGCAGTGATCTTCAGCTGTCTGCACCCAGAGCTCCCATTAGACATACTACATCCATCCTGAATCTTCATTTTTTAATCTACAGCATTCTCTTGCATTTCCTCATTTCTCCAGTTTGTTTTATATTTACCACCAGGTCACATTTTTTAATCTTATTAAGCAATGATCCTAATAAGTTACTTAAAAGTACAATTTTCTTATTTTTCGTTATTTTGTCAAGACATGACTAACTTTCAATGTGTATGTTACTCTCTAATTTTATTGAGGCTGTAAAATTGTTTCAAAGTCTCTTTTTATTCAGTCATCACAACTATCTCACATTCTTCTAGGATATGATTTTCTGCTTATTCTTCTCCTCTCTATTGTATGGTGTCTATTTTGCTAAAATGAATGGTGAGTCTTGGTGGTTGGTTTGTGTCCATTCATGAATTAAGTTAATGGATTCAGGTAACACAGAGTTTCCCTGAACTACTTCCAGATTTTTCTTCCATAGATTTCTCCCTGAATGGAAGAATCCAGATGAGTTCTTGGTATGTAGTCATTCTGTTTCACCAACATGCTGTACACTGAGTATTCTCTTACCCAAATAAGATATTTTATTGGGTAGTAGAAAGCATCAGTACATTTTTGTTCTCAGCCAGGGGGTTTTCTGCTGACTCTCATCTTTCTCATAGGGCTCTGGGAGTTTTCATTGAGCTTGAGTCAGAACTTTCCCTGTGGAGTCAGCATTACGTTTCTTTGCTGCTGGGAATGTCACCTAAAACGCATCAATGCTGACTTCTCTCTGTGTGTGTGTATGTGTGTGTGTGTCCATGTTGCATGGGTATAAAGGCCAAACAGCATGATTACTTTACTTATACCCCCTTGATGCTCTGAAGGATTACTCTAGGACCCATTTCATTGTGCCTTATTTTACTGCATGTATTTACTCTGAGTTTAGTGTTTCTCCATCTATGATTATCTTCAGGAAGATGCTCACATCCTTATGCTTATGATGTGGTTACTCAGCCTCATCAGGACCAATCCATCTGCTCTTTAAGTTTCAGTACTGTTACACACAATCTTGGGTTTTCTTGTTTTCCATCTGCTAGGCCCCATGATAATCTAATCTAAAAATGTATATTCTTGTAACTTATTTTACTTTGTTGATTGGAAAGATGTAAATGAGGAAATTGCACTTCATTTTAACCATTAAGATGTTGGAGTCAATACATTTGAGAAGTAACAACAAAGAATCAACTTGTAATTTCTCTTTTACAGAATTAAATCTTGGTCATATCTTAAGGCTACATGGATCCCAGGCTGTTCATTACAGGTTCAAAATGTTTCTATGCTCAGGGACATTTGTACTTTAATAGGGGAATTCCTACAGCACAAAAGTCTTCTAAACTTAAATAGTCTCCAAATGTGAAATTTGCGATATTACAATCAGGCTCTTAGAGTAAAGAGGCAGGAAGCTTTCAAATGGAAGGTGCCTCTCTAACTGCAAATTGTATCCTATCTGTCACAAGGCAAGTTTCAGTAGGGAATAGTAGAAAATTGAATAACTCCATATTTCCTGTAGGATGTGAGATTAATTTTCAGTAGTTAAAAGTATTAGAGTATTAGTAGCTCACTAAATTATTTATCAATTGTTTTGGAAAGCACACACCAAGGCTTTTTTTTTTTTTAACAAGTGATTATTGCATAAAATGCAACACTAAATGATTATCTGGCTCAAACACTCTCTTTCCTCTTATTCCACCAAAGCTTGTCAGTTGATGTATCTGAATGACACCAGACAACGTTAGATGACACCCATGAAATCTGGATGCAGTGCCCAGTACAATATCAGGTATTTTAGAATAATTTATAATCTTGAAATATTACCAAAATTCTAAATTCTCATAAAGAAGACTGATGTCATAATTATAGAATATGTGACTAAAAACATTTTTTTTTGAGGCTGGCCATTTCACAGACCCAGGATAGACCCAAATACAACTGGCAAAAAATAAAAATTAAATAAATAAATTAGTCAATAAAATGATTCCTAATGAGATTCTGCTATACTCATAAATAGGAGCCTAGTCCAATTGTCATCAGAGAGACTTCATACAACAACTGATAGGAGTAGATACAGAGACAAGCAAACATCAAGCACAACCAGGCTCTAAAGAAGAGGGAAAGGATGGATTCCAGGAGCTAGTTGGTTCAAGGAGGCTGAGAGAACACAACGCATAGAAAGAAACTAACTAGGTCTCCTAGGGGTTCATGGAGAGTGAAGCACCAATCATGGATGCTGTGTGGGTCTGAGCTAGGTCCTATGCGTATATGTTATGGTTGCTTAATATGGTGTTCTTGTGGAACATGTAACAGCAGGAATGGGAGTTATTTCTGAGTCTTAACCTATGTAAAGGTGACTGAGTCACCTTGTGTGGCCTTAATAAGAGGGTGTGTACCTTTTCTTATTGTAACTTGTTATGCATGTTCAGTTGACATCCCTGGGTGGCCTGCTCTTTTCTGAAGGGAAACTGAGAAGGAATGGATCTGAGAGGATGGGAAGGGGGACTGGGAGGAGTGGAGGGAAGGGACCAGAGCCAGAATGGAATTTATGTAAAGAATGAAAAAGTAAGTAAAGATAGATACAACATTTGAATCAAACTGATCAGAGACATGACATGCCTGAAGAATTACAATCCTTAGGTGGTGTAATAAGTTTTTCATTTCACATTTACAAACTGTGAACTATAGTATCATTTTCCTTTCTTCCTTATTTTCTTATGTATTCCAACCTTGAACTTAACAAGAGAATAGGAATGGTGTATAACATCCTTAAAAACTAGAACTCAACAGGATTATAGGTAGTAAGCTTCGCTATAGGTAGTAAGTAATTTTTGTTTGATAAAAGAAAAGAAAAAATAACCATTGATATAGACAAAGGCCAGGAACAGAAAGAATATAAGATTTTTGTATTTAGCCATAGGAACATAAAATGAAATTTTAACATTTCCATAATTACAATAATTGTTTGGTAATGATATAGATAGGCTGTTTTACAAAACAATGCATGGTTTTTCTTTTCTGTAAACAACAATGTTATTAGTTATAGATGAAGATGATAACTGGAGAAAGGTTTTTAGTTATTTGTTGCATAACAAATATACACTGCAGTTTTAAACAGACATTTCGTTAGATAAGAGAAAAATTAAATTTTATTTCCCTTATAAATAAAAAATGTTGATCATTTCACTTTTACATTTACATTAAATATAAAAGCTCAATTGAAGATCTAACTAATATTTCTTTTTCAAGTCGATATTTTCTTAGCATGTTTCCTCTCCTTAAATGAATGATACACACATTTGAAACTGTGGTAGGCTTTTTTGTGTTTTGTTGTTTATCTGTTTTCTTGTTGGTCTTAGCTTAGAATTATCTGTCTACCTTCTTTTTTTTTTTTTTTTTTTTTTTTTTTGACTATAATAAACATTATTTTAGGCTGCTCTGAAAACAACAGATGTCACAGGTAAAAAGATACACCTTTCAAGTCATGTGTCACAGCAAGAGCAGGTGCACCCTCAAGGGGGAAAAATCTTGTTTTCATGCAATTATCTTCCTTAATGAGAATAAATGAAGGGGAAAAACTCACAAGACCATATCAACATCCGTGCCTACTCTACACTTCGTCACAATTTTTTTTTTATCTGAAGCTGAAACAACTCTTTAACCTCTTCTGTTCATGAATTGTCTCTGAAGTAAGTGCTCATCTGAGTAACTACTGAGATCTGAAAAATATATAAGTGATTGGGTTCTTTATGCATACATTTAAACGTGCTCATGAGGATTATTTAAGTTAAAAACGTACTGCGAGGGAGGTTTCATGAAGATGGTAGAAGTAATAAGAGAGGGCAATAGAAATGCAGAGAGAATCTTAGATAACAGCCATGAGAAGACTTTTTAAATAGTGTTCCCAACTGTATTTTATGCTACAATTCAAGAGAGAAGATGAGGTAGAAAAGTCAAATCATCATAGTCTAGAGGAAGAAATTAAGATGCTTTGTCAGCAAATAGATTGAAAATTTTCATGATTGGACTTTTGCTTCATCTATGTAAAAAAGAACAATAAGAACATTGTAGAGTTTTGGACTGAAGTACACAAGAAGAAGATGCCTTGGAAACCTGATGGTTGATGCTGTAAGAGATTTAGCAGTGTCCCATCTTAATGAGCTTGAGCCTTTCCTGTCCACAGTGGAATGTAAGTCACTTGGCTCAGAGACTTGTTCTCCATTACTCTTGTGCATATTAAATGGCCCCACTTTTGCTCCCCTGTCAAGGCACTTCAGAGTCAACCCTACACATCTTTACCTCTTCTCTGGCTATTCTTTTGCCTAGTTTTCTCAGTGATGGTGTAGAAAAGTAAAGAGAGCAACTAATGGAAAGGCATTTCTCAATTGCTGGATAACTTATCTATGCATTTGGATTAAAAAATTAGGATTTACTGACCAGGAATGCTTATCTGGAACACTATGAAAAGTCCAAAACTAAGAATAACAGGAATAGAAGAAGAAGAATAATTCCAGCTCAAAGGCCCAGAAAACATTTTTAACAAAACCATAGAATAAAATTTTCCTAACCTGAAGAAAGATATGCCTATAAAGGCAGAAGAAGCTTAAAGAATACTGAGTAGACTGGTCCAGAAATGAAACCCCTCTCACCACCCAATAATCAAAACACTAAACAAAAAGAATAAAGAAAATATATAATAACTGTAAGCATATAAGTTTTCAATTATTAATAATCATGTAAGATAAGAAATGAGGTGGTGTTGATGATGAAATGATGAAAATACTAACGGAAGAAGATGAGCTCAAACATGTTTTTCAAAGATGATGTAAAATGTACAGGGACCAGAGATGTAGGGAAGCAAAGCAAGTAGAAGGAGCAGAACTAAAGATATAAGGATGAGAGCAATGGCTGTTTTGAGTATAAAGACATAAGGATGAAAATAATGGCCATCTTGAAAGTAAAGACTTTTGGATGAGAATGATGGCTGTCTTGAGGGAAGGGTGAACTTTAAACATGTAATATGATTATTATTTTCCTCTTTGCAAAGTTTCCAGTGGTTGCTTATCATAAGTAGAACAAGACAGAGATCACCTGCAGGAGTTCCAGGGCCACACCCAAGATGGTTCAGGGATTTGTCACAACTAAGCATCTAGGTCTTTCTTGCTCATCTGATTCAGCAGTTGACACACATATTTCCTGAGCAAGTCAGGAAACCAGGAGGTTGACACTGTGGAACACGCACTTTAAGGCTCTGTGCAGCATTTACCTCTGTGGAGAATGTTCTCTTTTCCCACATTTTTACCTTTTTTAGCATCATTCAAGTCTCAGCCCAAATATTGCCTGTGATAGTATGCTTATTTTGTACACCTTAAGTTTTCCACACCTCAACAGTTTACTTTCTTTTTAGTTATCAGTCACTAAATAGATTGTTAAGTTTTGTTGTGTGTTTATTGCAAGCTTAGGTAGAGCATGAACCACACGGGGAACAGACCTTTTTATTTTTGCCTAGTGTTGAATCATAGGCATCTACTTCAAGCTATTGCTCAGCACTACAAGCAATACCTAGAGGGCTGATGAGATCACTCGGGGGTGGGGGAGGTGGGGAAAGAGGGTAACATCTGAAATGTAAATGTCCAATAAAAAAAAAAAAGAGGTTAGTGACCACTTTCAGGCATGGGTGAGGCATGGGATTGGATAGAGCGTGAACATGCTCCAGAGTTGTGCATTTTGTGTATGTATGTTTGTGGGTGTGTGTGTGTGTCTGTGTGTTGATATGTGTGATTGCCAGAAAGTTCTCACTTTTTTCATAAAGTTATTAAAATGTATTATACTTTGGTTATGAGCCTAGTCTTTAAGGCTGACCTATCTTTCACTGTGGAAACAAACTATTCTTAAGGATAGGCTTCATGCCCATCAGTAGCTGGCCATTAGAAAGCAAACTTTGAAAGCTCCTTCTTTCATAATGTCCTGTCAAGTATTTTCATTTTCTAATTTTATATTTCATTTCTTTCTACCTTTTTCAATAACCACAAGTTCTTTGTGTGTGTATGTATGTGTGTGTGCATATATATATATATATATATATATGCATATAAATATGTGATAGCTTGTGAATTTGTGTTTTTATAGGATTCTTGAGTTAATGGATGAGTAAATCTCTGTTTTTATATGTCTTTATTGTGCTTTTTCTTGGGTTCTTTCCTTATGCTTGTTTTGTCATATTCTGATGTGTTTATTTCATCTTATTATATTAATTATATTATTATATTTTCCTTTTAACACTTGTTGGTTTTCTAATGGGGATAGAAAGGGGTGATTGCAGATGGGTAGCAAGGTGAGAATCAACTGGGGAAAGTAGAGGGGGGTAAACAATAACCGGGATATATTATATGGAAAATCTATTTTCAATAAAAGGTAAAAGTCTTTACTTAGGAATTCCTGTTTAGGATCTTGAAAACGTTTCAGATTACCAAGTTCCTATAAGAAGGGATCATCTTCCTGCATTGTACCTGGTAGAAAGAGATTCCCCATGTGAGTCTTCATAAAGTGAATTCATCACAAAGAAACTGGAATCTTGTTCATCTCCACACTAGTGCTATTTGGGTAGTAGGAGAAAGTAAAGGAAACCGAGGCATTGCATTAGAACAACACTTTCCACATTTTTTTCAGCTCTATCAGTTAGGGGAGTTTTTGTTTTTGACTCTGCCTTGCCTCTACCAAGGCTCTGAAAAACTGTTCAATACACTGATCTAATATATTAGATATAAGATTAGGGTCCCATAGTAGAATAGTATCCAGGGGATGGAAATTCTGAATGAATGCAATGTCATTCCCTGGGCAGACAGCAGGAAGTCAGCTATAAGCAACCCCACTGGCTGAACAGCACACACTGTCTCACAAAGAAGTGGATAAACGTGGCTTTTAGAGTGAGCTCTTTATATCAAAATCAAATGTATTAGGATTTTCTTTTTCTAATGATGAGTAGCAATTCTGCCTGACATTTTCTCATGTCACTCTAACTGATAGATTTATAAAGAAGAAAGATAGAACCACACAGCAGGGTTCCACAGAGCTTGATTTGATCCTGGAAAATATCTCAGAAACTGTGTAAGTCAAGTTGAGAATTAGAGGCATGTTTTATGTTCCTTTTTGTGACTTCAGATACAATTTGATTCCATGTTCCTTCATGTTCATTGGTTTAATAAATTTGTTGAAGTGCACCCACCCATGCCATGTGACCCTTACAACATTGAAGCATCTCCTTTTTCAACTAATATTTTCAAGTTAGTTTAAAATAATTTTGAAGGAAAGAGTGAAATTATTTTAGTAAGATCAATATTATTTGATTTCTCCTTATCTGTTGATATTTATGTAGTATGCAGATAAGTTGAGTACTAAGTGACTGAATAGTTTATTAAATTTGATGTTTTTAACATCTCAGATTTAACAAAAGTAAAACCAAAATATTCTGTCCAAAATATTTTTGACTGAATATTTGAGTACTTATAAAAAACTTCTTTCATCACTTTATTGAAAAATTAAAAAAAAGAAGAGGTATATGGAAAGGATTTGCCTAGCATTGGTATACATTCACTGGAAGACTATGAAGGTGATTGACTGAAAGGAATTCCAGCTAAATTCTACTTAATAATTCTCAATTAGGAGACAGAAAAGTTTACCTGAGAAAAACTGAAAACATGATTTGCACTGTGCATACAAGAACAAGAATAGATTATCTACCTTTCAACAGATGGCAGAAAGTTGTAATGGGTTACACAAACAAGATGGAAATGACTGAAGACATTTCCATTCAATAAATGTGTATGTTCTAAGTAGTGTGAAACACAATGTTTAAAATGTGAGATTCGTTAGACTAGTTATGTGGACTCTGTTATATATTAGTAATTGCAACTGATGACACCCTGAATACTTCTCTGAAATTCTTATATGTTGTCTATGTTTCCTAACTAACAAAATGATAAGAAAAATGGAACATAAAGCAATTGCTTTTTATAGTTGTTGATATAGTTGCATTATCATTGATGGAAAGTAGATCAGAGGATCCCATGTACTCAAAGTGCAGAGAGGGAGCAGAAAGGTAATGAAAAAACAGTTACAGAGGTGATATTTGTTTGGTATAAGTGCAAGCCAGAGAATTTAGTCTTTCCTCATCTCATCCAAATCACTTGTGAAGTCTAAGTTCTACATTAAGGGGATCCAAACTCCACAATATTTGAAGTCCCTTAATTTTCTCTTTATAGATGCATTTATTGTAGGTGGAGGGCTCTGTTTAGAAAAGGAAGCTTGCTAAATCATGGTTTGTTTTATCAAAGGATAAATCTTCCCTTGGAGAGATCAAAGATGTAAGAAAATTCTTGTCCAACTACAGCAGCCATATTCTGTCACACTGTGAGGATAGGAAGGAGAATGAAACCTAAAAATCAGATGTTTTTGATAAAGGAAGCTTCCTATTTGTCTTCTCTCTGGATAAAGGCCTTTATCACCATCTCAGAACACTTCTGAGCCCAGATACTCTCATGGGAAATATAAGCCCAGGGAAAGAAAACTAGGCTTTTTTTTTTCCAGTTCATTGGGCATATAATATGATAAGTAGCTTTTGATTTACCCTGCTTTAATGCATGATTGTGGAGAAGAGTTTGAGGAGATTCTGCTTTAGTATCTGATCTCTATCTAAGCAGTAGCCCCACCCAGAGCAGAGAAAGGAGGAAGAAGAAAAGAGGGGTCAAAGGTAAGAATAGAATGAGAATGATTTATTCTTGTGAAACTTGGGTAATGCACTCCTGTCATCGTGTCAGCTGTCAAAAACGCCACCAACCTTTTTATTTACTTGTTTCAGTACATACTCCTAGAAATCATCAATCTTTGGAATTGGCACTTTAATTAAAACCTGAAGGGAAGCTTCAGGATGGAAATGTACACATGGTTAAGTGCCCATGTGCGAATGTATGCTCTTAGATGCCACTAGTGTTTATGTGTGTTGCATATATGTTGACAGATTTATAATAAATGTGCATTTCTAAGTTGCACTTTAGAATTTTTTAAAGAGAAACATTTGTGGGTTTGTAAAATTATAACTCACTGCAATAAATTTGAAATTGTAATAAATATATTCCTTGCAAGAGACCTGTGAAAAAGTCATTCAAACCAAACATTTATTCTAAAATGTGACAAATCTTCTTTTATAACCTCTATTTTTTCATTATAGCTTTTTACATTTTAGAAAACATGGTTGATGGTATTGACTCTGTGCAAGTACAACAGCACTCAGCCTGAGGATTCTCACAAGTGGACCAGGGCCCAGAAAGCCAACACCTCACAAATAAACCACGGCCCAGGAAGCTTGCACCTCACAAATGGACCAGGGATCTGAAAGATAGCACCACACAAATAGACCAGGGCCCTGGAAGACAGCACCTCACAAGTGGACCAGGACCCAGGAAATCAGCACCTCACAAGTGTACCAGGGCCCAGAAGGCAGTACCTGAGGTCTCTTCTATGTACAGTGAGATCTCTGCTTAGACTTTTCCACACTGGCCATTTCTAAGCAAGATGGATTGATTTTTCTCCTCAAGTTTCTTTTTACTGGGGCTCAGTATCATGGATCTGGTTCTGTCCTTTCTGTTGTTCATTAATAATTAACTAATTCAGATCCCTCCCATATGGCACACCAGAGCTCAACTGTGAGAAACTTATTTCTTTCAACTCCAAACACCATCAGAAGTTTCTTTCAAGAAGCTATCTTTAGCAACTCCCATACCAAGAATATTTTTAATGTAAACATGTAATGAAGTAATGCAAGAATTTCCTTAGCTACCACAAAGTCATGAATAATATGAGATTGTCAATTGGAATGGCACATCAAGAACAGAGTTATTGAGACACATAAAAAATATTTTCTTTTCCAAGAGTCTTTGTTTGGTTTCATTATATCTTAACTGTACAAAGAACATGCACATAATTTTTAAAAAAAGATATGTGATTGTGTTCTGATTAAAACAAACTGAGAGGCCAAGTTGCTTAGTGAACTCAGTTGTTCAATGTACATACCACAAAAAGTCATTCAGCAAGCTCCCTATGGCTACTATCTATTGACTTTTATGTGAGAAGCAGTGGGAACAATTACATCTTCTCCCTTCTGGAGAAAATGTTTCAGTCAAATTTTCTTGAGTCAGGAATACATAAGGAAATGCATTGTATTGCTGAGAAAGGAGACACTTACAAATGAGGTCTTCAAGACAATAGAGCAAAAGGAAGGTAGAGAAGGGGGCAAAAGAAAAATGAACAAGTGAGTTGATAATTAAATATTTGAGGAGTGCTGTTTCATTGAGAATGCCTATGCTAGACCCACATAAAGGATATGCTTGCCTTAGTCCTGCAGTTTCCATTCCTTGTTGCCTTGAGGTAGGTAATATTGGAGAACCTGTGGTATCTTAGGAGTCATTGTCATTTTATAGAAAGTTGTCCAAGAGGACTATTTGGAAGACAAGCAAAGGATCTGAAAGAATTATTTTCATGAGATCGGATGATATGGTATGATAAGATATGTATATGATATGATGCATCACAAAGACTACACTGTATTGCTCATGATTTTAACAATATTGGTTCTTGAGTGAACTGTCTTGGATATTAACCCATGTATTTGTCATCCCGGCTCATAATGCTGCCTACCCTATTAAATGTTCATTGATAATCATTCATGTAGTATAACTATATACAAATGTTTATACCTTGTTTTCATATAGATTTAAATCAAGAACCCAAAATTAAATGCTTATTGGGAATGTGTAAATAGTACAAATTAGTGCATTGCTCCAGGATAGGCCATGGAAGTATTCAAAGATGTGGTGATCTGGAAATGAAAAAGCATAGGACTTTTTATCAAGGAAGGTGCAAATGACATCCAGATTATTGAAGGTAAAATTTTGGAAGTAATAGAACTTTTATTTTTTTTAACATAAATTATGTGTATTGGTTCATATATGTGTGTAGGTGCTAGTACATGTGTTCATATGGAGGTCAGAAGACTACCATAGTATCATACTCAGAAATACTGTCTACTTTCTTTAAGACATAGTCTTTCATTGTCTTGGAGCTCACGAATTAAGCCTGAATGACTGACCAGTGAGCACCTTCTGACCAGTTTCCACCTTCCTGGTACTGGGTTATAAGCACATGTTATCATGTGTGGCATTTTTTAAGATTTATTTTTAGAGATCAAATTTTAAAAGTCATTTGTTTTTAAGCTACATTAACCCATATCTTCCACATGTAGAATTTCTAGTTTTCCTAAAGTATCTGGGAATACAAATTTTAAGTGGACATATGCAATGTTTATATTTATATTTATAAACTATTTCAAATAGAATATTGTATAGGCTCACAGGCTACATTCTCTTATCAAAAGTATTTTGATGTGTGTAATAGAGACAGTGACCAACTAAAATGTTTCATGTCAGAACATATTCTGTACAATAGGAAAGAATAAGATAAGAAGTACATTTTCTCTCATTTTTAATTATCCCGCATCCATCTAAGGTTAAGCATCAATCTGTGTCCTCCTGAAAATAAAGGCTCCAATATTTAGGGTGAAAAATATTACACCATAAGCAATTCAAAACTGTTCACTTGAATCTCAAATTGTAAATAGAGGAAAAAGCTAAAGGGAGCAGAAAGAAAGGAGACAAAGTTGACTTAACCAGTGAAATGGGAGACTAGGGTACCTCAGAATGTGGGAAGTCATATGAGTATCATAAAAACTTAATGATAATGGGTATGCCTGAGCTGGTATACATGAGTAGAGTGTGGTCTTTGACTTTAAGGTGGGGTAAAGACAGAATCAGAACTTGTATTGGTTTGGGTAAAAATGACTTTCATAGGCTCAGATATTTGAATGCTGATCAGGGAGAGGAACTATTTGAGAAGGATTTGGAGGTATGTTCTTGTTTTGGTAAGTGTGGCCTTGTTGGAGGAAGTGTGTCACTGAGGGTGGGCATTGGGGTTTCAAAAGCATGAACAAGGCTCTCTCTCCCTGCTACCTACAGATCCCGATGTAGAACTCCTAGTTATGTCTTGAGCACCATGTCTCTCTGTGTGATCCCATATTCCCTACCATAATAATAATGGATAAAAACCTCTGAAATTGTAAGTAAGCACCAGTTAAATATTTTTTAAAAGAGTTGCTGCGGTCATGGTATCTCTTCATATCAGTAGAACATTGAGTAAGACAGTATGACATTTGGAAAACAGTATGGGCTCTAAGTTAGTTGAGAATTATAAGAGTCCAGACTTAATTTCCACAAAGTTAAATGAAATAAATTGGAGTTTGGTTGTTCTTGGCTGATTGTGCCTACTTTGTGATATTTGAGAAAGAATAATAGGTCACAGTACAACGGCAAAGTCAAATAGCTAATTTTTTTGTTTGTTTTGTTTATTTATTTACTTTGAGGCTGTTCTTTTATTTTTTTATTTTCCTTTGAGATTTTAGGACAGAACTTAGGGTCTCACACCACTCCACTGAGCCACACTTTCTATGCTTCTTTCTTTAATTTTTACTTTGATTTTGTTTTGTTTTGTTTTTTGTTTTTCGAAACAAGGTTTCTCTGTGTAGCTCTCGTTGTCCTGGAACTCACTCTGTAGACCAGGCTGGCCTCGAACTCAGAAATCCGCCTGCCTCTGCCTCCCAAGTGCTGGGATTAAAGGCGTGCGCCACCACTGCCCGGCTAATTTTTACTTTGAAATGGGTTCTAAATAAATAGTTCCAGTTGCTCATGAACTCACTTTGTAGTCTAGGCTGGCCTTGAGTTTATAGTTCTTCAACCTTGGTCTCTTGAGTAACTGTGATATCAGGCCTCCACCAGGAGACCCAAATTTTAAAATCCTCCAATATTAAGTAGAAATATATTTTTTTGTTAAAGAATATAATATTACCTCTGTGAAAGTACTCAACTCTTCAGTAAAATGAATGGGACTGAATAAATATAAACACATGTGTATGAACATGTGTGTATGTAAACTGTAAGATTTTGTTAATGGCTCTAGTTTTCTGACCTTTGGTTTGGAGAGAAAGAGACACTCAGATAGGGAGGAATGGACAGAGAAAGAAGCTTACAGAGAGTGATGCTAATTCTAAGTAAGGCAGGTACAGAGTGGACTTCTTCCAAAGGATGAATGCTCTTCCAAAACTCTCTTCAACACTAAGAGGAAAGGGAGATAGAATGACACAGGAATAATGGAAAGGTGATCATTTTTAAATAGCAGAAATGGTTAGTATTGAGTTTCATCTGAATAGAAAAAGAAAATGAGCCAGTTTGAGGAGGCTAATGGGAGAGGAAAAGCTAGAGAATGGAGATCAACTCATCAGAGACACAACCAACATCAGGGCAGAAAGGATCCGAAGGAAGAAGGATGATGATGGAATAAACCATTGCAATAAAAGGGTTCACAAAGTACTTATAGGTTCACAGTCTATGGGGACTTCTCTGATCCATGGGTCCAGTCCATGAACCTCATTTAAAATGGCCTGATATTTCTTTCAACAGCTGCCCTTGATTTCATATTCCATTTCTAATCAACTATTCAAACCTTGTAATGCATATAGAAAATTGAGAAATTATTGGGCAAGTTGGGCCTCTGCTTATGTTTCTATTTGCCTCATTAGCACAGGCCAGGAACTCATCAAGCTTGCTTGCATGATGGATGATCTCACAGACACAGTATGGAGTCTACAGAGGATTTGGCCTTGCAGGTGTCATTAAGGCAATGTTCCCAGCTGATATAATGAACGTAGCCAGCAGGAGATCCACCGAATTGAGTTTATCAAGGACACCTGTTGCATTTTTATTACCTAGTTTAACAACTTGGGATCAGCAAATCACATATCATCGTAACTCCCTTTCTGCCAATGTTTTCCCCCTTTCTTTCAGGATTCATCACTGAATCATTTCACAGTATGCTTTAATGATAGTGGATGTAGATTCACTGTGGTTTTATAATAAATCTGCAGCTGCCAGTCTTTCCTAAAGAATTATGAGGTCTATTTTCAAAGCAAAGAGAAATGAAAATTATACTACAAAATATCACCTAGGATTTAAGGTAAAGGCATTTGATTCAACTTAGAATAACAAGATTCTCCTTCTGTTTTTCTTCTGGAGGGCCTACTGATCTCAGGGATGGTACCCTTTATGTGAAGTAGAAGATGAGGTAAGATTTGGTGAGGATAGGACTGGCCCAGTGGTCTCCATCTTCAGCTAGCTTAATATCTCCATGTAGGGGCAGTACCTTACCTGGCGCCTCACATATGAGTTGTTCAGTAAGTGAAATATAGGTCAAAGAGATGAATAATTATGAATTTCCTTGTTATTCACAGGCCTTGGGAGGCAGTGAGAAGGTCCTTTCTTGTCATGATTCTTTACTAATTATACTACCATGAGGACTGGCATGGAATCCAGAGATTTTTATATAGGAACATTCAAACTAGGCAACCTACTTTCTTGGTTTCAGTTAGATTTAGACCAATACTATGGAAATATTTTGAAATAATAGACAGACCCTGTTTCTGCACCTCAGCTTACATTTTTGAACTTAAACCTTTAATTATGCTTCATGGAGGCTTGTTAATATCTATTGTGGGATCAGTACTAATTACAACTGAAATTACTTTGAAATTATACAAGGATTGTCATGTGATTGGATGTTTTCTCCTCCAGAAGAGAAGCAAAGACAAAAGAACTTATTGACCATATTTGGTTCACACTCTTCCATTTTTATCTCTCTGCTGTTTCTGCAGGTAATTAAAATCTATGAAAATTCAGAGCTAAATCTAGTGGTTAAATAATTCATTGTATATTTAACAGACAATCTGTACTCTTCACTTATTGAAGGTACAATTAAAAACACATAAAACTTTAATTCATATAATGTTTAATTGGTAGGTTTGAAGCCAATTATAGAAAAGCTTCTAGATAATCACTATTAGTTAAGAACACACACATACACACACACACACACAGAGAGAGAGAGAGAGAGAGAGAGAGAGAGAGAGAGAGAGAGGGCTGTCACTCTATCTCTTTGTCTCTGTCTCTCTCTCACACACAAACATATACTTTCTCTCAAATACATAGATACACTCAAAGAAACTCTTTCTTACACCCATGCACATACATGTGTGTGCATGGATACATGCATTCACATGTGTATCTACACACACACACACACACACACACACACACACATACTTTCTCTCAAATACATATATACACTCAAACTCTCTCACACACGCACACATGTACACACATGTACATATATGCACACAAATGCTTTCATATACAGACAATAACACAAACAGACACACAAGCACAGATACATACACACACACACATACACACTGGCATTGTTATAATAAAATCTTGAGCACATATGTAATCCCAAAAACTCGATATTGTCAAAATATAAAACAAACAAACAAAAAACAGAATGGAATATATACAAGTTAACATTTTATTTTATGAAATAATAAAATTATCAGGCTTAGAAAAAGATAGATATGCCCTAAGACTTTGGATCATTCATATTAGAATACATAATATCTATATCTCATCTATCTATCTATCTATCTATCTATCTATCTATCTATCTATCTATCTATCTTTAGGTTCTGTTCCTTTCCCAGGAGAAGGAATGAAAATCAAGTCAAATCCATGATGGCATATGATAAGGTTAGACACCTGATCTGCTGGAGAAGTTATCTTAGTTTTTTCCTGGGTTAGTGTGTAACAGGGCAGAGCTGCAGTTTGTGTTTGTAGTTTTGATCAAATGAATGTTGAAGAACTGACAAGTCCTGTCTTTTTTAAACTTATACATTGTTTTCCATACTGTGTTAGTGAAAAGTCCTGACTGAAAACACATTTAATATGAAAAGAAGATGAGAGAGAGCAAAGATGATGTATAACACAAGAATGGATAGAGTTCATGTTGTCACCAAGGAAAAAGAGATATTGAATCAATATTTTGGGCATATCTAGTTTTACTTCATGACTGTGTTTTTTAACAGTAAGTTAGATACAGCAGGAGCTATTTGTCTCATTGCTGCAACAAAATACCCGACAAAGATAAGCTAGGAAGGAAGGGCTCATTTCTGCTTATAGTTCTAGGGTGTACCTTCTACAGTATCAGGGAAGTTATGACAAAAGCAGGAGGTAACAATGACAGTGAGCCTGTGGCCATGATAAGATACTTAGCACCAATGCACCGGTCCATTTCTTCTCCTTTGTTCACATTTAGGAATGGAGGTGAGTTTTCTCACCTCAGTTAACATGATCTAACGTATCCCTGACAGATCGACCTGAGATTTGTTTCCATGGTAATTCTGCTTTTACCAAGTCCACCAAGAGTAACTCTCATGGGTGCAGAAGACCCTGGGGCTCTGCATCCCAGCTGCCTCACAAGTATATCTTTCAGACCTTGTGAGGTTTTGTTTTTTGTTTGTTTTCATGAGAATTCTGTGTTAGAAGGGATGACATTTTACTTTACATTTCTTCCAAGACAGAGATCACTTCTAAATAGCCTAGAAACATCATAATTTATATTATGCTTGAAGATTTCCAGGGAAATTCAAATATCACAAAATTCCTACAGAAGTTCCCACTATGGAACATTTTCAGGATCAGAAATATGTAAAAACAATATGACCAGTTGGACTCCAGAGCAGCCTAATGATCTCTGCTGCACTGATACTTTACCCTCCTAAGCTTGTATGAGTTCTCACATTGATCCAGAAGATGTCACTCCTATCACGTTACTCATCTGCCCCCACCTCCTCTAACATTTATGGGAAATATCTGAGCCAGGCCTGGTAGCTCACATCTGTAACCCCAACACCTGGAGGCTGAAGCAGGAGGCTCTCATGATTGGGGCCAACCTTGGCTATATAACAAGACTATATAACCTTGTCTCAAAACCCAAACTAATTAAAAATATCTGGGGTGAGAAGGGAGCAAAAACACCTGTGATGATAACAACTCTCTGGAGAAGAAATACAGAATGAGTTAATAACCAATCTTAGACCCAAATCTGCCTTTTGCACCTTTTGTGCTCTCTAATACTAGCATCTCATAAGCTATGTGAAATTTCCTGATGAAAAAAACTAGCTTTAGAAAAATAAGGAGAGTAGGATTAGAATTCCCTACCTAGAAGTGTGTGTGTGTGTGTGTGTGTGTATGTGTTTGCAGGCATGCATGAGTGTGTGATGTCAATCACAGGAAGGGCTCATAGGCTTTTTGATATCAAGTTCTCACCAGTCTGAAGAATATGACTTAAGTGTGTAGGAGTCAGTTTCCATCTAAGTTCTGTGACCTTGTGAGAAACACCACACACCTCTATCATGACTTGGTATGGCACAATATCAAAATGGACATGCTGGATTTTTGCTCCTAGTTGGACCTGCTGTTAATTACATCCCTTACTATTTTCCCACACTAGCTTTGAAAAAAAAATCTGTGTTGATTATCTTTCAAATGTTATTGAGATTTTAGTACTTTGATTAACAAGTTATATAACAAAGGAAGGAAAACTGAAATATTCCTAGGTTTTAGGTAGTCATTCCCAGAGCTCTTTTTCTTTATTGGCATTACTAGTTTAGTGATTAATTTTGTGGAATGTAAGATTTCGCAGTAAACTGAATATTGAGTTATAGATTCTATGAATTCTGGTTTTGGTCAAATACTGTCAAAAGGCTTACAAAAATGACCTTGGGTTTCTACCTGAAAACTTAGATCCTGTCTCTTCCATGATGTTCTAAGACCTCATGTTGTCCCCTTCTGTGCCACTTATTCATTTCACTCTGGACTCAGTGGACACTTTCAGTCTGGAGATTATATATCTCTATCTCTATCTCTATCTCTGTCTCTGTCTCTGTCTCTGTCTCTGTCTCTGTCTCTGTCTGTCTGTCTATCTATATGTCTTTCCTGGCTAGAAATATTTTCTTTTATAATTTCTTTGATAATTGTCCTCTCATCATTTTTATAGAACAACTATTAATACAATGAAAGCAGAAGAAAGTTTAAAGGAAAGTGCCTCGGTTATGTAATCCAAGCCCTAAAAATAGAAGGAGAAGGAGACAGACGCCAGGTGTCAGCAAATGAGTTGGCAGATATTTATCACAGGACTCTGAGGTTTTGTACAAGCCATTCTTGCTATTATTTATTTAAAGTTTTCAACAGCTAAATTAGCTAAAATAACTCAAAAGTATTTCAAAATCTCATTACTTGTATAGTGCTTTCCTTTCAGCAAGAGAAAAATTTGACTATTAAGATCTGTTAGTAGAGGACAAAATTGAATGGAGAAAATGCATGAGAAGGTGGCATGCAGGTAATATGTTTGTGAGCAGCCAGTATTGCCACCCACTGCTGATATAGGAACTTAAATATAGCATATAATAGTTATTGCCTTCTCCAGAGGATTGTTCTGTTCCAGCACATTTTCTCTCTCTCTCTCTCTCTCTCTCTCTCTCTCTCTCTCTCTCTCTCTCTCACTCTTTCTGTCTATCTCTCTGATATTTTATTAATTTACATTTCAAATGTTATCTCCTTTCCCGGTTTCCCCTCCAGAAATCCCTATCCCATCCCTCTGCTTCTATGAGGGTGCTCTCCCACGCACCCACTCCAGCCTCACTGCCCTGTCATTCACCTACACTGGGGCATCAAGCCTTCACTGGAACAAGTGCCTCTCCTCTCACTAATGCCCAACACGGCCATCCTCTGCTACATATGAGGCTGGAGTATTGTGTCGTTCCATATATACTCTTTGATGGTTTAGTCCCTGGGAGCTCTGGGGTATCTGGTTGCATGGTATTGTTGTTCTTCCTATGGGTTTGCAAACCCTTTAACTCCTTCAGTCCTTTCTCTAACTCTTCCTTTGAGGACCCTGTGCTCAGTCCAATGCTTGGCTGCATCAACCTCTGTATTTGCCAGGTTCTCTTAAGTAGCACTGTGCCTACACAGGGGAGTTGAGAACAACTAATAGGGTGACTATCTGGTGTTAAATGGCTAAACTCTTACCTTAAAGGGAAGTTGAGCCAATGGTGTGATGTACACTATCACATCTTCCTCAGTGGAACCAGATGGAAAGATGCCTCCATCTGAGACCAGAGGCTTCCAGAGGTTTCTTGCCATGCCTTATCCTGTGTTCAAATAACTGTCCCAAATAACCTCTGTCGATCTACAGCTTGAACAAGAATCTCCCATCAGGCTATTTGTCCAGGTACCTGGCCTAAGGCAGAAATTAAAATTTTAAATTCAAATAGCCCATTGTTACCTCCCATCTGATTATTCCTATTCCACAAGCATTCTATTCCCATTAAAAGAGAGTGATATTTTGAAAGGTTATCTGTTCTGATGTTTGTAACATGTCTAGTTTCTTTTCAACTGTCTATTTGGTCTCTCCTTTACCATGCAGGTTTTCCAAATGACTGACAATATTTGAATATCCGTTCCTGTTTAAGATAGACACGGACACTGGAAAGTTGTTTGAAGTTCTATTTTTCTCAAAGAGAAAACATCCTGTAAGAAGTGAGGACGGAATGATGGATGGGTAGACAAACAGATACTTTATTAAGTGAATTGTTTCACATGATTATGAAGAACAGTGAGTCTCACAGTAGGTTGTCTGCTAGCTAGAGCAACTGAAACTGCTACCATAGATCAAGTAAAATCTTAAAATTTCAAAATTAGGGAAGCTAATGATCTCTATCCAGGATGAAAGTCCTCAAAACCTTTGAATCTGTTGATCCAAGTTCCAGAGTCTAAACTTTGGAGAATACAGAGTTCTGATATTCCAAGAAGGTTGTCTTAGTTCACCAACTAAGTGACATACCCACCTCCTTCAGGATCACCTTCCCATACATACCTAAAATAATGCTTACCAGCTTCCAACCAAGTTGGCATGCAAACTTACCAACTTTTGATATTCTATATGGACAACAGATTCTCTTTCACGACAATCACTTGTGAGAAACAGCATTTACTAGACAATTCACTATGATTAGATGGGCCTAAATGGCTTACATTTAAGTTGCCACCACTTTTTTTTTTTTTTTGAGAAATATTCCATTGTGTTTCATGATCTAGGTTGTATGAGCTTGCCTGACTGGCTAGTATCCGATCACAGAGGAAAAAGGATCTCTAGTCATTGATTAACGAGCAGGTTTTGCTAGGTCCTCTTATGTAAGTCCAAATCCTCACCATTGCCTGGGTTCTGCTTCAGATACTTGCTCTCAGAGACTCCTACATTTCTTTTTTCCCATCAGTTAAATATAGATCTCCTCCAAAAATCAGGAGATTCTGAGGTGATCAACTGCTTTCTTATTGTAGAAACTTGCAACTATCTCTGTTGTTTTTACAGACCTCTTTGTTTCTGTCAAGATTTCTGAGTAGACTTCCCTTTGTTATTCATGTCAGCATTCCTTTGATTAGAATAGATCTCTTTACAATATATTCCTTATTTAACAAATGCTGATAAAATGCTTACTATCTACCATTGTGGAGCTAAGCATAGTTTATTTCATTTTTTTTCATTTATTTCATTATCACAGCAAAAGACACTGCTGTCACCATTCCAAGGGCCACTTTCTCCATCTCACATACCTGGTACATGCAGTGCTAAGCTTCAAGTTGCAGCAGTTTGGCTTGTTCTTAGTCACTTTGTTTATTCACCTGCCACATTGCCAAACCACCACTGCGACTCAGCATTAAGAGCAGATGAATGGAGACAAAGTGCAGAACAGAAACTGAAGGAGGGGCTGTCTGCAGACCATTCCACCTGGGTATCCATCCCATGTGCAGTCACCAAAGGTAGAAGTTGATGTGGATGTCAGGAAGTGCATGCTGACAGGAGCCTGATATAGCTGTCTCCTTAGAGGTCTGCAAGAGTCTGACATATTCAGAGGCAGATGCTCACAGCTAACCATTAAACTGATCATGGGGCTCCCAATAGATTAGTTAGAGTGAAGACTGAAGGAGCTGAAAGGATTCGAGACCCCATGAGGAGAGCAACAATACCAACCAACCAGAGCCCCCAGGGTCTAAACCACCAGCCTGGGAGCGCTTAGGGAGGGACCCATGGCTCCAGCTATATATACAAGGGAGCTACATATAAGTGGGAGAAGAGATCCTTGGTCCCATGAAGGCTGGATGTCGTGGGGGGGTATTCGAGGGTGGGGAGGTGAGGTTCGGGGGTGGGTAGATGGGGGTACACCATCATAGAAGCAGGAACTCCCTATCCCTTCCCCTATCCTCCAGCTTCACTTGTACCACTGTCCAAGTCAGTTTACCTCTCAGAAAGCCCATTCCTATGGAAACCAATCTGCTCTTGGTGACTACACATTAGTTTGCATTTTCTAGGATGCTATAAAATGGAGTCAGAAAAGTATATCATTTCTCTGTCTTCTTTCCCTCGAAATTATTTTTGGAGCAATTCATATTTTACATGCATTCATAGCTAATGCCTTTCTCTATTTTGAGCAGAATTGCTTATCATGGTTACATATCAGTTCATCTACACCTCTATTGATGGATGTTAGCTTTCATCACAATTTTCAGCAATTATAAATAGAATTGTCATAAATATCTGTACATGCCACATTTTAGATATGTTTAATGTGTTATTTTGCTTTTCCCCTAAATCTGCCAGCATGTCCTAATCAAACAAAGTGATTATTTAGTAAAGTTAAAAAAAATCTTTGCATATGTATTTATAAGCAAATGAGATTCGTACATGTCTATATGTGTATTATGCTTAAGAGATTGTTTCCTTTACTCTAATAAGATTAGCATGAAAATTATACAGAAGTCACAGGGATACATGAAGTTTTCTATTTAAATTTAGCTGTAGTAGATGAAGAACAGCATGACTTTTCCTACACATG
This sequence comes from Mastomys natalensis, assembly GCA_021653895.1. Taxonomy (NCBI): domain Eukaryota; kingdom Metazoa; phylum Chordata; class Mammalia; order Rodentia; family Muridae; genus Mastomys; species Mastomys natalensis. The sequence goes on from JAJTUV010000694.1 coordinate 1,180,694, forward strand.
TTCAAGGAGCAATGATTCTGTATTCAGTCCTTTGCATGATAAAATGCAGATTTCAGTGATGTGAGAGGCACAGATCCAATGAAAGACTGTTGTATATGCCCAGCCTCTAAAATAAGGGGTAAAGCCTACTTCTCATTTAGTGTCCTAAAACACAAGAAAATTTCAGTGAGATAAAGGAATTAGAAATTCTCATTATATTAAAATATTGTAGGTGAACATGTAGCAATGGACAGGAGTTAGTGGTAGAAATCACTGAAAGGAGGGGAAAACACTGTAACGTAATCTAATACTGTCTAATAAGGCAGGAGTTGGAACTTGAGGAACAGAGCAGGAAGACAGTCTTCCATCGTTGTCTTCACCACACTAAAATCATTAATGATGAGAACATTAACATTCAGCCATCAAGTAGCTGTCTGTTTGTAGCCTAAATCTCCTCAGTACTCCACCCTTTCACTCTTCCCGTTGTTATTCTCATGGTTTTTGTGATGCTTGATTTGGCAGTCTCTTTGGCTAGATTCTTTTCTGCCTGCCTTTTAAATCTGAATTTATCTAGGGCTCAAACTTCCTTGATTCTGATTCAGCACATTCTACAGTTGAGATTGAGTACGCCCATAGAATGAAATGCTTGTTAAAAATGAATGATATTTCCATGTATGCCTTGTTGCAAGTCCCTTCCCCTAATACTGACGCCTACCACTAACTTATCTCCTGTACTTGGTTGCTCCAAAGTATCTCAAGATCAGTCTGTGTAGAATGGATTTCATTGTTTATGTTTCTCTTCTTCTACCTACCCCTATATATTTTATACATGTAGTGCTGAAAAATACTCGCTGAAATACATAAATAAGATAAGCATGGATTACTAAACTTTTACTTTTTCTTCACACTGTGTTCACTCAGACATTTTGAAGCTGACATTTTAATGTATACCTGCTCACACTTCTACAATAAGAAATATTTTTTCACATGTTTTGTCTTTCATGTAGTTAAGTTTTTTGACTTGATGCATTTAACTTTATAAGACTCTACTTTAAAGATAAAACTATATAACAATAAATGACTTTGTTGTTTGTATCACTACGTTGTTGAAGATTTAGATAAATCAGCTATCTCATTTGGGTATCTGCACAGATGGTTCTATCATTAGACAGTACTCTCTGCATTGTACAGGCAATGTGAGTATCAGATGATTGCTTTCTCACAAGGACATTAGATCTGTCCTTCTACCTTTCTGAGACAACTGGGAAATAATTTTTTTTCCTAATACCAACAATCTCCCCATGTTGACAGACTTATCTTAAACTACTTGCATATGGTCTCTGAAACTTTATAAGTGACCTTATAGAGTACGCTGGCTTATTTTGTGGCCCTAAGAAGACTTATTCAATGTGAGGTTCTCCCTGTTTGAAGCATCTATGATAAATTCCACTCTGCAAGATCAACAGGTTTCTCTGCTTCTCTGCTGGATGTTTAAGAAGAATCAATAATTATTTCAACCAAACAGTCCTAAACACATAATCTAAGCTTGCAAATGTTGTTCCTGTTTTTGTCCCAACTCCCTTTTCTCACTAAATAACAAACAGGAATTTGGATAGAGTATTTTATAATAAAAAATGTGGAGATAGGTGAGCAAATATGTATTAATCAAAAGAAACAATGTTTACTTGCAAAAACTGAGTTCTGGAGACCCACAGTATAGCATAATTACTGCAGTATCACATAATCAAAAACTGAGAATCTATTATAGTCATTTTGCTAAAATGGATAAGTTGTCAACTGTATTCTAAATACTTACATTTATATCCACAGATTACTTCTGCTCTCAGCCTTGCCCAGAGAAGCTTATATTTGTATTAGGTAGATGCAGAAATCCATAACTGGTCAAAGCACTGAGAAGAAATTCCTGTCAAATGGTCAGCCCAGCACAACGTTTATATCAAACCGTCTGAGGCTTAAGATACATTTCAGAAAAGGAGCAGAAAGAATGTCAGAGCCGGTGGGTGGGGAAATGTGCAGATAAGGTTAAACATCCTACAATGAATACAGGATAGGCTTGACAGGCCCCACTCCTCCCTCAAGCCCCAGTGGCAGGTAATGGCTACGAGATACAGAGGGAAGCGATTCCTTCAATGATATAGCAGTTGGTTAATTGTGCTAAACTAAATGACCCTCAAAACATACTAATAAAAGTGAGCCTAAGTAAACTGAGTGGTTTACATAAATACAAGAGAGCTGGAGCTAAGAGGGAAAATGGTGGATAAGAAGGAGAAATTTAGTAGTAGTTGGAAGGAGTAAGGGATATGATGGGAGATGTACATGATCTGAATATTATATGCATGTATAAAACTGTCAGCTAATAAATGAAATAAATTGATAATAAAATATATTATGTTAAATCTTTTTATCTCATAAAATACAAAACATTGGGTTTTTTGGTCTAGAATAGGTAAGCTTGGATTCTTGGATAGGTATTAATTTTCACACTCAGCAAGTTGTATATGTTAATTATGTTCACTTTTCTGTAATAAGAAAATAGTTCCAAGCTTAAAAAGCAAAATAAAGAAATTAGATCATGTATATCAGAATGTATCTATATCTGTGTCTATATCATTATCTCTATCTCTATCTCTATCTCTATCTTTATATATATGGAAAGAGAGAGATGATATATATAAGTATAGATATGTAAACTAATATGCATTAGAGACCTAACTATTGTCAGTCTTTGAGCATGAAGAATACCTTTACATTTTAAACAAATACATGAAGTGAGAACTCATTGGATGAGCTTTATATTAGAAAAAAGATGAATAAATTAAATTTAATCAGTTCTTCTTATTCAGAAAGAAATTTCCATGAAACCTTAAATCACCAACTTCCTAAATCCTTAGTGTTCTTTGCTTTCCCATTGCGTGACTAAGGAAGTAAGAATGCACACACAAATAACATTGGATTTCAAGCAAGATGTTACACTGTGAGCAAAACATTCCCCTGTACTGATTCCCTAATTGGATCTTGATTGTGTCAATAAATGAAGCAGAAGCCAATTGTTGCAGGAAGGGAAAAAAGTGGGACTTCTGGGTCCCAGGAGAAAGAGAGGGAGACAGGAGGGAAGAGACAGTAGGTGGTGGAGCAGAGGAATTCACAGACATGTAGGTTTCATGATAGTTTGAAGTCTCTGCCAGCAGTAGAGGCTAAGGAGGATGGGGCAGGATATTATTTGCCTAGCCATTGAGTTATCTGGCTAGTTTTAAAATATCAAGTATGTCTTGTGTTTTCCATCTGGGGTGATTAAGCTGTGCAGGAGAAAGGGCACAGTCACAATGGACATTGGTGGCTTGGTGGAGGTAGCCACGAGTGGTTGAGAGACCTCTGGCAGAGCTCTCAAGAAAGAGCAAGCTTGTTTTTAAAATTTCTGGCAACACTCCTCTCCTAATCTCAACCCTACACATCTTGTCAGCAGCATCACAAAACCTGTGCCTTTGTAGAATTCCTCATTGCTCTGGAATAAGCCTTTAACCCAGTAATGGAAGAAATGAACAGTCAATCTGAAAATGATCAAGTCCAGCTGTAAAGATTACACTCTGATAGGCTTTCTCTCTCCCTCCATGACACAGGTACCGGCCAGATTAGATCAGATTAAAAATAGATAAAGGCAGGATTATTAGGCACTGCTGCCTGTTGGATTCATTAGTCCTAAAGAATGGAGCTGAGGAAATCACACATCCTGGTTAGGGCAAGGGAGTTTTAAAGACTGTAGGGGAAAAATGATGACTGACATGTCAACCATAAGCTGGGTTTGTGCCTAAGTATAGTCAAGAGCTGAGCACTTAGGCAGGGATTTGGGTAGCTGTTAACATCAGAGTAGGAGGACAGAAGGCAGATATAGTTTCTCAGTTTGTGAAGAGGTGAGCAAGGCTTCCAGTCTAACATTCTTATTAAATTGTAATCTTTCTGAGGTGAGGGCCTGAGCTTAAATGTTATTTTCTCTTTGACAGCAGCAGTGAACACAACATATGTTCAACTAAAATGTTTGATGAAGATCTATATAAATTCTACTTGCAGAAATGAAACAAAGGATAGAACTTGTCTCAGTTAACAAAAGGCATCATAATGCTGGCTGATGATGGAGACTACCCTTGTCTCCAACATGCAGGTGGCTTAGCTTAGAATGTGTCCAGAACAAGAACATCTAAGTACAGATAACAAGTAATGTGACCTAACGATGATCTTCTTCCTCTGTACATTGAAGATTTATTAGCCATTTTTATGTTTTGGAACATGCTTTTCCTATATTTTATAGAAGCAGTAGTTTTCAGGCTGCTCTGTTTAATCTTATCCATTTGTATTGAGAGATGCCTAAGGGATTAGTAAACTGTGTCTCCAAAGGAATTACAAAAAGAACAGAGATCTAAGGACTGTGGTTAATTGATGGTTTGGTCTACCAGTAAATTCAGTATTTACTTATTAGGTGATTAGAAGGTGGCAAGACTAGAAGATAGGGCCTAGTTGGAGGAAATATATCTAAGAACATGCTTATGTAGAGCAGATCTTTTGGCCTTCTTCTCTTCATCTTTACTTCCAGGCTACTGTACCATGAGCAATTTCACCCTGTCATGGTCTAAATGGAAGGGAGCCATGGATAGACACCTTTGAAACCTCTAGTCAAAATAAACCTTTTTTCTTTTAGTTGGCTTTGTCAAGAATTTTGTCATGAAACAACTATGAATAGAGAGGCTGGTTTGTCTGGTTTGGAGAGAAAGCACAAAAGCTAACTTGAACTAGGAAAGATTTTCTCAATCCTGTAGGCGCTTGGTCCTACAAATCAGAGATTATAACTTCATATTCTGTAAACTCATAAAGCATCTACATTATCAATTTTCCATGTAGATATTTATTAAATAATTACATAAGCAAGTAGTGTGTGTATTTGTGTGTATCATAAGTGTGCATGCTTCTGTACATGTGTGTGCAGGTTCACTTGCTTATCCTATGGATAGATGTCAGAAAGAGGTTTGGCTGGTCTCCTCTCTTATTCTTTTCCCATTCCTGTGAGGCAGGGCATCTCCCTGTGCCTAAGTCTCATGCCATCTCAGCTATATTGGAAGCTAGCAAGCCTGGGAAATCTTGCTATCTCCATCACTGTCTTCACTGAGGTCTACAGGAATGTGTAGGGATGCCCAGCTTGTCATGTGGGTGTTGAGAGCCAAATTTCTAGCACTCATGAATATGTCACAAGTGTACTTAATTGCTGAGCCATTGCTTTAGCTCCACATATATTAATAAAGAAAGTTTCTTTATTTTCAAAATGGCTAAAGGAACAGAATTAATCCTAAATAATAAGACTCTCAACTCTATGATCTTATTGATTTCTGAAGACTTCTTTCTAGTTTGATTGATAGTTCTCAGCAATGTTGGTTATTACAAAGAAAAGGCAGGAACCATGATAGCTTTTGCAAGAAACACCATGAATTTGTCAGCATCTCCTGCATACAGGAAAGGCTTCTGCATGTTTATTTTAATCTCAAGCCCCATATTTACCTTCATGGTCTAATGGGAAACAGGTACTTACTAAGACATCTAGTGAGTATTTATTTAGTATTTGGTATGTAAAAATAACATTTTAGTGAGACTTCGATGATAAGACACACTACAAGTTTCCAAGTATCTTCTGATATATGGAGCTAAGGTTTTTTGTTCTTGCTTTTCTCAAAGAGAAGAAAATGAAAAGGAATAGCATTTTAGAGCTATACTACTTTAAACAATGTTTATGTCCATAAGCCTTCAGGTAATGTCCTGTTGATCTTCAAAGGTACCTACAAAAAGTGAAATTTTCTTTACTGGGCATACTCTCTCTCCTTTATAGATAGCCATGTTACATAGTTCCACATTGTTCCTTGGAAGTCTAGTCAATTGCACTGTTGTTTCAGGGGAAGCAACAAACACCTTTTGTTCTCTTTTGTTTAAAGGAGTAGAGCAGTTAGTAATTCTTGAAATAGAAAATGGCTCTTAAGACATCATGTGACATATCACAGCCTTCAACAAAGACTGAATCCATCAAGCCAAATTATTAGCAAAGCCCTTCAGTGTGTTGAATCCAAATTGTACTTGGTCCAATTGATAACAGCTCCTTACTTCTGTGAATATTTTCTTGGGGAAATTGTTGAATCTTCTTGATGAACTTTAGGTTTATGGATCTAGTGTTTTTACTTAGTAGAAGCAAAGATACTTCTTGACTGCTATTCTGAGAAGAAGAATGTTAGGGGCTTCCAGGAACTAGCCCATTAGTGCTTCGTTGAGGTTTATAAGATGCTGAATTATACTTTAGAAGATAACTGGTGAATGAGAGAAACTGACAAAATAATGATTCAAGTGACCTTAAAGCCATATATATGATCAAGTCAAGGTAAGAGATCAAGGTAAGGGAAGAAGAAACTGTGATAAAGATTTAGGGAGAGAATGTGTATGTCTGACTGAAGCAGAATAGAAATCTGGGCAGAAAAGAAGTGAGACATAAGGAAATCAGAAGATTTACATAGGCATATCATTTTTAGAGCAAGATATACCTTTACTTATTCTCATTGTCAGGAATATTGAGGCAGGAGCTAGCCACATGAACAATAAGAGAATAGAGCTAATAGTGAAACTCCAAGAACCTCTTATGCTACTGAGAATAGACTATGGGGTTAAAAGGAATGTTTGGAGTTCAACAGTAGAGTCGGGACCACTAGGGATGAGAAGCAGAAGACCTTGCCTGGTAGGAGATGGCCAAGTAGTCATAATACAGAAGCACTAAGAGGTGAGCCCAATGATGGCAGGCTTGTCTCAACAAATCCTTGAGAAACATATGTTGGGCATTATGGTATATATATATATATATATATATATATATATATATATATATATATATGATATACATATCATATATGTCATTATATACATATCATATATATATATGATATACATATTATATATATATATATATATATATATATTCTTGCTCCCTATAAAGACAGTAATAATAGACTACATTATAAGTAATAATGAATTCTGACAAGTATGACAGGCCTCAGACTATCCCATAGACAAAGAGGTAACTAAGCACAAATGTATCAACTTCTTTGAAGCTGGGAGGACCAAGAAGGCTCAGCAGAATTAGCTATTGTGAGACCTGCAAAGCCAGGTGTAGCAACACCAACCAGCTAGCAGACAGTCACTGTCAACAGCTGACGAAGCACTGTACGAAACAGACAGGGACTGAGAGCGACTCTAATCAGTCCTTACTATGTAGGTAGTGTATGAACAGAGCTTGATTTAGGTATGTTATATATACAGTGTGAAAGCCCTCCATTGGCTTGGTCCATGATAACTTAGAGAGCTTTCTCCAATTCTTGGCATGGCCCTATAAGCCACCCCCACCCTGGCAGCGGCATCTGATGGACTTTTCTTCTCTTGGAAATGTCTCCCACTAACGAATGTTCATTTTTCCCCATTTCTTCACCTTGCCTCACTAGTCCCCTTTTCTATTTTCATGCTCCCATGAGAACTTAAATCTTTAATCTTTACTGGTGTGAGAGACTTAATAGTCACTTTCTCAGCTTGACTTGGGATATTCATGAGTTTCCAGCACCTGAGTTTCTTGTCATACAAGCATAAAGGGGTTAAGGAATTTCCTCTTCTACTTAAACACTCTGCATCAATGTCTTGAATAGTTTTTTTTTTTTTTCTTTTTTGTTTTTCAGACAGGGTTTCTCTGTATAGCCCTGGCTGTCCTGGAACTCACACTGTAGACCAGGCTGGCCTCAAACTCAGAAACTCTCCTGCCTCTGCCTCCCAAGTGCTGGGATTAAAGGCTTGCGCCACCACTGCCCAGCTCTTGAATAGTTTCAATGAGAGCAAGTCCTTTCCTGTGTCAACATTTTCTTCACATGGAAACATTGTTTCCTGAAGAGACATGAAAACTTCATGCAACCCATAAGCCCAGAGACTTCAGGGTATGTGGGTAACAACTGCTCAGAAAGAGACTCAGGATCTGCCTGAAAGTTGTGCAGGAATCTCATGAGGGCAGTATACCATGAGTTTTCTGCACTACAATTGCCCTTGAATAACCTGTGTTCCTTAAGTAATGCTAGAAAAGCCACTAACTTGGCTGGAATCATTTCACTGGTCTGTCCTCTGTTCTTTATTATGGATGAACATCTTTTCGCCACTAAGAAAAATAAATATACCACCGTTCTTATTAAGAAATTTATATTTAAATGAGTACATTAAACAATGAAAGAACAATACTTCCTTCTAGCCATTAGTATGTTTTAGTTAATTTGGTTCCAGATTCATTTTAGAATTTTTCAAAAGCATACTTTTCTGTACATTTTAGAAATGGTTTTTGATTCATATGAATGCTAGAATTTTGTTTTACCAGAAAATATATTTCATTTGTTTCAATATATATATATATATGAACTATATATATATATATATATATATATATATATATATATATATATATATATATAGTTCTAATACCTCATGCTAAGTTTTATCTGTGAATAAATTAACATTCATTTTTATTATATTTTTCTTACAATTTTTATGCATAGCATTACTTTTATTGTAGTGGAGGAATAGGGCTGGGGCAGGGGCAATATGTTAGAATGTGCAAACACAGGATTTTGAGTTGACTACATCTGGTTTTGCTTCTCAGTTCTGTCATTTATAGCTTGTGATCTTAAGCAATGCATCTTACTTCCCTTGAGATTTGGTTTCCTAAAGTATAAAATTAGCATCACTATGGTTACTCTGTGGTACTATTTTGAGAATGAGAATTAATAATTGAGAAGCACTCAGCATGCTTTCTGGCTCTTAGTGGATGCTCAGTAAATAATAGCTATTCTTCTTGATACTGTTGCTAGTTATTAGACTTGGTTGTTATGTGCCTTTCCTTAGAGGTAAGGCAGTGATGAGTGATCCCGAAGGCTAGGAGGATTCCATGACAGAAGTACAGAAAATAGACTCACAAGGAAGTTTGTCACCTGGTTTAATAGAATGGCATACTATCTCAAATCCTGCCTCACAGCCTGTGAGAAACAAGGAATTATTCATAATTATACAGTAAGAGAATTTTAATGACAAATAAATATTAGCAACCTCAATAGTTTCAGTCATTCACTATCAGACACCGTGCCTTTCACATTCATCTTTTAGGATTTCCTAGAGTTTTTCACCTATGTAGATGTAATGTCTACTTAAGTCTAGGAGTTGATCCATTACTTCTCAGTCCTGTCCCTCATATAGATCACTCCTTGGGTACACGTGCACAATAAACATGCAACTGCCTATCTACATATCAAGCAAACAAAAGCAAGGAAATTCTGAAATGTAAATTCCAAAGCTTGTCCAAGACTGTGAATTACATAGCTGGGTCCTAACGAGAGATTTCATAAGCTATCCAGAAATATTTTATCACTGAAAGCTGTGAGTGTGTGTGTGTGTATGTGTGCTTATGTGTACATGTGTGTATATATGCATGTGTGTGCCTGTGTGTGCCTGTGTGTGTGTGTACCTGTGTGTGTGTGTATTTGCTTTGCTTAAACGTTTAAATTTTTTTCCAACAAATGGAGAGAGCAGGAAGACAGACACAGGTACCCAGCTTTTAGACAACATAATTTGTAACTCATTTCTGGCATGAGTGACAATTGCCACAGAGTTTCATGATGAAAACTACACTCCCATACTTCTAAATCAAGTGAGTTGACTAAATTCTGTTTAACAATGTCAGAAATTCTGTACCTTTAACAAAGAAGCATACAAACAGGCTGCCCAGATCTACCCAAGCCAAAAACCTAAACAAATACATCTTTTAAAATGCCAATGATATGTGTTTTGATTCTTTACAGAACAATAGTTAAAGGAGGGATATAACCTTACGATAATTTCTGCTTAACTCAAAGTAGTAAACTATTGAGTGCTTGGAATTTCTTTTGTTTTGTAGGAATAAGTAGCAGTTGTAGATGGCTGGAATTTTATAATACTTTTAGTAAAATTGTAACTTTATTTTTTTTCAATATCTACTTTTTTATTGTATATTTTATTTATTTACATTTCAGATGTCATTCCCTTTCCCCATTTCTTCTCCATAGAACTCCCTATACTATACCCCTCTTCCTTTATGATTTTATACCATCTTGATTACATGCATGGATTAAGGTCAGTTCTAGGTTGAGGGTCTAGCACTACAATAGAAGCAAATAGTCGAGGAACAAGCAAGACAATAACACAAATAGTCAAAGAAAAAGCAAGGTATTAAACCCAATTATGTGAACACTCCCATGATCACTGTTTCTAAGGGCTTATCAGGATGACCAAAATATCTGAGCCAACTTCCCTGTCCTAGCCCAAAGTCATTTTCACATCTGAAGCCTACTTCCTTGTTCTAGTCTAAAATTTAGATTCCTGTCTGAAATTACTTCTTTGTTCTAGCCTAATATATAGATTTCTGCCTGAAATTCTTTCTTTGTTCTGGCCTAAGATTTATAGTCCTGCCTGAAATTACTTCTTTATTCTAGCTTAATGTCAGATTCCTGCCTGAAGCCTACTTCCCTGTCTTTGGTCAATGTTGTATATCTGCCAAGCAGCTCATTTCCTTGTACTTGGCCCTTGTCAGATTCTTGCTGAGCAACATCAAAGACTACTTTTAATAGAGGTTCTTAAATGCTTTAAGCTCTCTTGTAGCCAACCATCCACCACCAAAGGTAGTAGGGGGGAAAGGATATGGAGGAATGTGGACCTGTTTAGAAAGGTTCTTTGGAGCAACTCCTGCTGTCTGAAAATCAGCAGTTCAGTTCACAGGTTAATAGTGGGAGCTCCATCCATTCACGAACACTTCACCAGTAGGCCAGTCAGTTGAATCAGGATAGCAAACAGCAGCTGAGACACTACCTAGAAGAGGCAGCCAGACCTCAGCCTCAGCACAAATCAGCAGGAGGAACGAAGGCCAACAGGAAAGTCAGGAAAAGTTCTAGGCTGTACCTCTCTCAGTGAAGTGAAGATCAGCAAAGACTCAAGATCAAAAAGTCAACAGCTAGCACTTTAAGCAAGTCTAGCTCTGCTTCTGTCACTGTCCAATGAGACCCCTTTTACACTCCAAACACCACATGTCCTCCAGGGTCTTGCCTTAGCATGTATCTTGCCTCAGTTGACATCACTCTGCCAATCAGCCAGAGTCTGAAAAAGTAGCAAGAAACTGAGACACACCACCAAACATTTTTTGGTTCATTTCTCTCTGTTGAGTCCCAACAAAGAGAGCTCAACTACACAGTTTAAAGTGGAACAATATATTCATATCCTTAATAAAAATTCCTTCATCGTGTGTTCTTTCACATGCTTGCTTCAGCAGAATTATCCTCTCTCCTATGTCTGCTTCAGTGAATCATTTCCTCATGATTCTGCCTTAGCCTTTCACCTATGTCTACTTTACGAAAACACTACTTCACGTGTTTACCTGAGCAAAACACTATCCAACACAACTGACTTTCCAAAGAACCCTTAAGTTTCCACTTCAGAAAGTATTTGCTTGTATTTTTTATTGAAAATAGATTTTATACACTATATTCTGATAATGGTTTCTTCTCCCCTAATTCATTCCCAATCCAATAATAACAACAATAATATTAATAAAATAGTATAAAATTGAAAGCAAACCACAATAGTACAAACAAACAAAAAGAGACATGAAAAAAGCTTAAGAAACACAGGCACTTCTGACACACAGAGAAAACCCATAAAACAAAATTGGAAACCAAAATATATAAGCAAAAGATTTCCCTGGGAAAAATGCTTAGAAAAAGCACCATTGAGACAAAAACCTTCAAAAATACCATCATTTCTGCTTTGTGTTGACTCTCTACTATTGGGCCTGGGATCTACCTTGAAGTGTGGTTTGTATACCTGGTGAGGTTCTGTTGGAAAAACTAATTTTTCTTTTGTAAGTAGTAGTTAATCAGAGATAGCTTCTGGGTTAGGGATGGGGTCATGTGTCTATTTCTCCTTTTATCACTAGGATACCATCTGGCTTAGGCCTATTCAGACTCTATGGATGGTGCAACAGTCTCTGTGAACTTGTATGTCTATCAGTCCTGTACTGTCTATAAGGACTTATTTCCTTGGTGTCTTCCCTTGCTGTTGGCTCTTACAATCTTTTTGCTTCCTCTTCTTCAGAGTTCTTTGAGCCCTTATGGGAGGGATTTGATGGCAACATCTCACTTATGGCTGAGTGTTCCAACAAGTGTGAATGAAGTTAAAAAAACATAAGCTTAGGAAATTAGCATATAGAGGTCATAAAATGTCTTTTTTATAAAAACTTGTTCTTTCTTCATTTTTCTAAAATTAAAATTAATTTCTCAACAAACTCATCTTCCAATAAAAGTATGTGCTGCAACTTTGATGGATTTTTCTGTCTTCTAATTTATTCTGTCACCTATTACTAATCATTTGCAAACATGTACATACATTAAGTGGGCTTCCATTGAATAGACCAAATGGTCTGTCTTATAATGTTCTTTAAAGTAGTAATGGGAGGAATGTTGTAGGGACTAGGGGACAAGAAATCCTATAGACATATATTGACTGTGAGGATGCTGAGGAAGTGGAGAGATGATTGCTATTTGGAACTTGAAAGTTGATGTGTAAAACAGCCAAGAGCATATGTCAATAATTCATGTTGGTAAATTTTAACTCTTTAAAATTGTTACTATGTAAGCTGTTTCCTTGGTTTATTAATCTTTTCCTCCTGATTATTTCCTCTATATGAATTAATTCTCTAGATATGCTACAAATTTGTTTGCTAGTAATCATTCATTTATTCTCTATACATCAAAAGGATAAGAATTATTTTATTGTCCCCTAATGTTTTCTCCCACAGCATTGCTGTTGCTCTCAGCAAGCATGCATGTTCAATGTGAGCTTACTGAGTTTGAGAGACAAATGATGGTAATGATGTGGAAGTGGGTATGTAATAGAATTTCTGGGCTATTGTTATAGAAAACTGCAGAAGCAACCCTTTATCTGGAGTATATGGAAGAAGAAAGTCACAGTTCTTCCAAGACCTACATTGACAGTATGAGGCTGTTTTGAGCTATAAGTCCACAGAGAAGGTAGCTTTCTCCATGTGTGTGAAATTCTCTCCATAATTCTACTAATATGATTTCATCAGTGTCTGCATTAGGGTTTAAATGGTTTACCCAGTAATAGAGTCTAATGTGTTGATGCGTAACTGTCATGAGCGGTGTTGCTAATATGGCTTCTCAATAAGCTTTTGCTTCTGCTGCACATGATAGAGTCATCTGTAGTAGGGGTCTACTTATGCAGTCTTATGGATGAAGCATTTAAAACTTAAGAGTCTTTTCAACATTGAAGGGTTCATTGAAATTGAAAAAAAAATATGTCTTTAGAAAGTGAGTCAAGAGAGCACAGGAGTCACATGATAAGGGCTAGCAGGCAGTGCGAAGCAGAAAAGCTTTCAGAGGAAGTATTCCTTGTGGAGACAGCTAACCTTCTCCAGGGAAAGAGCTTCCAATCATGGGAAAGGCCAATTTTTTAAAACTCCTAAACTCCCTTGAACAAATTGTGTCCTTCCCTCAGTAGAACATTTTTTTTTTTTTTTGATCAAGAGACATGTTCTATAACACTGAATCATGGGACCAGAATTGAATCACATAATTCAGTGGAATTATAAGAACCTGACATACAGTACTTGGCCCCAAAGTTTTGGCTAGAAAATGAAGTATGAAGTGACATTTAGCAAGATTAATTCTTTGCTCTCTGTGTCTCTTTCTGTCTCTGTCTCTCTCTCTCTGTCTCTCTCTCTCTGTCTCTCTGTCTCTCTATCTCTCTCTCTCTGTCTCTCTGTCTCTCTATCTCTCTCTCTGTCTCTCTCTGTCTCTCTCTCTCTCTCTCTCTCTCTCTCTCACACACACACACACACACACACACACACACACACGCACGCACAAACACCCACAAGAAATGGGGAGCTGATATTGAGATGTCAAGTGAATGGATAAACAAAGGTTTTTGGTTTGTTTGTTTTTATGTTTGTTTGTTTTTGTAAATCTGTGTATCTACATTGATTTTAGTCAACTCTTTCAAAAAGGAAATTTTTCAACACTCAAAATGCAATTATTTTCATTGCTAGAAATTGAATCACAATGTAATAGTAGTTGTTTACTGTTGTAAAGGAGAGGAAAATGGAGTGAAATCAACCATGGGTTTTAATGCCAGCTTTTCCTATTTAGAAGATTGTTACTGATGGTGTGACAGAAAACACAGAGCTATATTAACAGGGTCACTCAGTTACAAAATTCTGTTAATGTAGAAAATGACAGACCCATAGTGCATGCTGACAAATAAGGCCAGTGCTCACCATTTATTCTTAAGATATCTTTTCAAATACTCATGGAAAGCTGGAAACTGAGTGCACATTCTAGGGCAGGATCCTGAAAATCACATTTCATAAATCATCAGAATGTACCAATTCCTCTGATTTTTTTTCCTTTTTCTAAAAATGATGGCAGCAAGCACAAGAGTTTCAAATATATACTCAAGTACAAATCTAAACGAACATGCTGTATAGAAAACTCCAAAATAAACATGTGCACTTGAAACATTACTAATATATTTACTTTTTTCTTGGAGTCAAAAGCACCAACTACTTATTTACATATTTGAGGATTGTAAGAATATTTAAGATTTTGTTATCAATTTGACAAAGCCTAAAATATTGACTTTAGCAAAACAGTAAAGTGGTAAATAAAAATAAATAGGCTTATTATAACAGTGCCCAAGAGAAAATAACTATAGTCACTTTGGCTATTGATGAACTGGCTATAGTGGTATGGATTAGGCAAATAAAAATAATATTCCTTTGATTTAGCTCAAGCAGGAAAATAAATCTTGCTGCTCTATGGTTTCATAAATTGTTCCAAATGTTTTACATCCCTGGAAGAAGAAGTAAACAATGAAGATACTATATTCAAGAATATAAAACAAATATACTGTGGCAAAGATTTTTATTTAGATTTAGAGACTTGTTATCTCCATCTTTGTTTACACTATAGAAAGCCCTCATTGGCTATTCTTCCAGTGTGCTGATATAGACATCAATGACAATTTTTCTTCTGAGTTTGAAGAAGCTAGACATCTGATCCAACTTCATGGGATTATAACTGTCATGTGTGCATGGTTATATAAATACTTTATGACATTTTGTTTTGTTGACTATTGACAAATAATATTTATGTGCATTTTGAGAGCTTACTATTTTTCTACATGGTGATAACTACTAGGTCTACAAAATACTCTCAGATTTGAAAGTTTTTCTCTGATTTCTATATGTGTGCTGTGGCATACATAGCCACACATTCTCAAACATATAATACACACATCAACGTACACATGTACACTCATTATAAGTATAAAAAAAGTAAGTATAAAAATAGAGAAAGCCTAAATCATTGGTTCTCAATGCTGTGACCTTTTAATTCAGTTCTAATGTTATGGCAATCCTCAATCATAAAATTATTTTATTGCTTCTTCATAACTGTAATTTTGCTACTATTATGAATCATAATGTAGATATATGTGTTTTCAATGGTCTTAAGGTGACCACTGTGAAAGGATCATTTGACACGTCCTACACAAAAGACATTGTGACCCACATGTTTGGAACTACTGGCCTAAAGGTACCCTGTGCTTTCTCAATATTCTATCAGCAGTTCCAGAATAAAAGAGCAAGGGGTGGTGTTACTCAGTTAATATTATATCCCCCCCTTTTTTTTGAATAACAAGTTAAAGAACATATTTCAACAGAACTCTTGTTTCTTTTCCTTTCTAGAACATTCTTGTCCTGCTATTCAACTTACCTGGGGCCAAGTTTTGCCTAGAGACCTATTACAACTGTGCTTCAAGATCCTGATAATTTTGCATCACCTCCACCAGCAATAGCTGCAGTTCTTTGCAACTCATGCTTGCAGATAGCTGTGAAGAAAAAGATCTTCAGTTAGTATACAAGAATTTTTCCATATACAGACCATACTATAACATACACTGAGCAAACTAATACTGGTCCTACAGATCATCACAATCATGCTTTAATGTTTGGCTTAAGATTTAGACTTTTGCAATATTGTAATTGTCTTATATTTACAAACATGTAAGCCCTCTTACCTCTAACATTAAATTTATTATTTTTCCCTGAATGTGATTGATTTGTACTGGCCCTCCTCTTAAACTCCTATTAACAATTTTCTTATTTTATAGTAGTGTTAATTCAATATGAAATGACATGTGACTAAATAAATAAAAGTTTATTGTACATTTTTTCTTTCTTTCTTTAATTTTTTGGATATTTTATTTACAATACAGATATCATCCCATTTCACCATTTCCCCTTCCTAGAACCCCCTATCTCATAACCCCTCCTCCTTTATGCTTTTACACTATTTTAATTACATGCATGTATTAAGGTCAGTTCAAGGTTGAGGGTCTAGCAATACAATAGATGCAATAGTCGAGGAACAAACAAGACAATAAACACAAATAGTCAAAGAAAAAGCAAGGCATTAAACTCAATTATGTGAATACTCCCATGATTACTGTTCCTAAAGGCTTATCAGGATGACCAAAGTATCTGAGTTTACATTCCTGTCCCTAGCCTAATGACAGATTCCTGACTGAAGCCTATTTCCTTGTTCTATCCTAAAATTTAACGTCCTGTCAAAAATTACTTCTTTGTTCTATCCTAAGATTTAGATTCCTACCTGAAATTATTTCTTTGTTCTAGCCTAATGTCAGATTCCTGCCTGAAGCCTACTTTCCTTGTCCTTGACCAATATCTTGTATATGCCAAGCAGCCCATTTCCTTGTCCATGGCCCATGTCAGATTCTTGCCAAGCAACCCCAAAGGCCCTCTGCCTCTCCCCTTTTTTATTTCATTAACAAGACTGAGTCTGTCTTAGGTAGTTCTTACAAGAATGCCTTCCTTACCTGTCATGGAATATGCATTATCAAAAGCAATGCTCTTCTGTCTTAGGTTGGTAATGTATATTTGAAAACTGTTCAATTAAAATTTTTGTTGATACTACTGTGGTGATACTTCCTTTGGAATTTGGTTTTTCTTTGTGATAAATGCTATTTAACAAACAGAGAAACTAATTACATATATAGATAAAAATATTTTCTGTTTATAACAGATTTTCCTAAATGCATTCCACCTAAGATGAGAATGGTGACTCCTCTCTGACATTTAAAATAGTTCATGATTAAGGTACAATTGGTTTGTTGAACTTGGGGGAAAACAACTTATGAGATGAAATTATCTTTAGATAATTTGGGAAAGAACATTTGGAAAGAACATTTTTAAAATTTTGTGTGAAAGCCTTCTTTAGTAGCTGAAAATTTAAGATTGTTGGAAATGGATATTTATTATTTCAGTAAATAATTATTAAACAGAACAGATATAAGTCTACACACCTAAAGCCACTTGAGTTTTAATAAAGGTGCAAAAAGCATATATTGGAGAAAAGATAGCATCTTTGGCAATGCAAATAATACTTGGGAAACTGCATATTTATACCCATAAGAATGAAATCTGATTCTTCCCTCTCAACCTGCCCACAGATCAACTGCAAATAGATGAAAGATTAGCACAAATTTAGACCTGAAATTCTGAATCTTCTTGAAGAAAGAGTAGGGAATAAACTTTAGAATGTAGTCTCAGGTAAGGACTTTCCTACACTGATTTCTCATCTCCCTTCAAATAAGACTAAAAATCAACTATCAGACTCCATATAATTAAAAAGCTTCTTTAGTACAAATTAAACTGTTAAGAGACTAGAGAAACACCATGAAGAATGGGCAAAAAAATTTGCTAGCTTCATAGCAGACAGAGAATGGATGTCTAGAATATTCATGAAACTCAAAAACACCAAACACCAAGACTATATAATTCAGTTTTAAAAGTTCCCCATGGAACTGAACAAAGATTTCTCAATGGGATTGAAGCATTCTTACTTGGGCCTTCCTTCTTGTTAAACTTCTTACGTTCTGTGGGATGTATCATGGACATTCTATACTTTTTGGCTAATATCCACTTATCAGTGAGTATACATTATGCATGTACTTTTGGGTATGGGTTACCTCAGTCAGGAAGACATTTTCTAGTTCAATCATTTTGCTGCAAAACTCATGATATCCATGTTTTTAATAGCAGAATAGTATTTCATTGTTTAATGAGCCACATTTTCTGTAATTGTTCTTTGTTAAGGGATATCTGGATTGCTTCCACCTTCTGATTACTATGAATAAGGCTTCTCTAATCATGTGTCTTTGTGCTGTGGTGGCCTATGCCCAGAAGCGGTTCAGAGTCATTTTAATTTGCATTTCCATGATGACTAAGATGTTGACCATTTCGTTAAGTGCTTCTCTGCCATTTGAGACTCCGCTGTTGAGAATTCTGTTTAGCTCTGTACTCCATTTATAAATTGGGTTGTTTGGTTTTTTGGAAGTTAACTTCTTGAGTTCTTTATATATTTCAGATATTACCCTTCTATTGAATGTAGGGTTAGTCTATTAGATGTAGGGTTAGTGAAGATCTTTTCCTAATTTGTAGGTTGTTGTTTTGTCTTATTGATGGTATCTTTTGCCTTAAGAAGCTTTTCAGTTTCATGAGGTCCCATGAAATTGTTTATCAGTTGTTGATCTTGGGGCCTGATCCATTGGTGCTCAGTTCAAGAAATTCCCTCCTATGCCAATGTGTTTTAGGCTCCAAAATAATCATGGGAGGCAGACAGAAGGGGGGACCTGGGTGAGAGAGAGGAGGAAGCGGGGAAAGGTGGGGGCAGGATCAGGTATGGGGTGAAACAGAAAGAAGCCCAGAAGGCCAGGAGAATGAATGGAAATATGCAACTTCTGGGGGTGGGGGTGCCCTCTACTAAGTTCCAAAGACCTGGGATGTGAGAGACTCCTTGGCTCAATGAAGGTGACCTTAACTGAAATGCCCAACAGTGGAGAGAGGAACTTGAAGAGACTACCTCCAGTAGATAGATAGGGCCCCATGGAGAGGGACAGAGTTACCCACCTACCCACCTGCAAAATTTCTGACCCAGAATTATTCCTATCTAAAAGAAATACAGAGACAAAAACAGAACAAAGACTAAAGGAAAGACTGTTCCATGACTGGCCCAACTTGGGATCCAGATCATTGGTGGGCACCAAAGCCTAACACTATTACTGATACTATATTGTGCTTTAAGAAGGAGTCTAGCATGGCTCTCCTCTGAGAGGGTCTACCAGCAGCTGACTGAGACAGATAAAGATACATACAGCCAACCATTTGATTCAAGTTGGAGAGCCTTATGGAAGAGTTAAGGGAAAGATTAAGAGAGCTGAAGGGGATGGCAACCCCATAGGAAAATCAACAGTCTCAACTAACCCAGACATCTGGGAGCTCCTACAGACTAAGTGTAAGAGCATACACAGGCTGGTCTGAGGCCCCCAGCACATATGCAGCAGAAGACTGCCTAGTCTGGCCTTGGTTGGAGAGTATGAGCATAGTCCTGTAGAGACTGAAGCCATAGGAAAGGGAGATGCAAGGAGAAGGGGGAGCATCCTCTCAGAAGTGAAGGGTAGCGAGAATGAGAGGAAGAACTGTGGGAGGGGGGACTGGAAGGGAGACAACATCTGGAATGTAAATCAATAAAATAATTAATTAAAAAAAGAAAAAAATTCTCAGCAGACTTAATTCAAATGACTAAGAAATATGTGAGAAGTGTTTCACATCTCTAGCCATGAGGGACAAGCAAAGTAAAACCAATTTTAGATTTCATCTTACCACATAGGTTTCACCCTTCATCAAAGAAATATCTCCTTGTAATAGAAAGAAAATATTGTAGAAAACCAAACCACTAGCTATCAAAATCCAGAGAATAAGTGATATTGTGTCCATCCTCAACTTATGTATCTACAGCACAACTCCTGAACCTAACTCAGGCTCTGGCATCATAGAAGAAGAGGGAGTGGAAAGATTATAAGAGTCAGAGGAACAGGAAGTTTGTTTTGAGGCTTTGACTCCTATCATCAGTGTGAGAAAAACTATACTCATGAAATCTTACCAACCTCACTATCTAATTAATACCTGAACAAGGATGACACTGCTAATATGGGAGGAGAAAATCCCATGAGACCTCAACTCTAGACAAAGAATTAATCAACTAGGTAATATAGAGAATGGGATAAACAATCTTCCTCAAGGAAAATCCCCTATTTGGTTATCCAATTCTAAGTGGTCAGCCCTAAAAAGACTTACATACAAGTAACACTATACAGACTGAGCAAGCTGTACTTATGTATCATACATTTATGTATTTAGAAATGTGTGTGTGTGTGTGTGTGTGTGTGTGTGTAACTACAACAACTTTGAGAATGAGAAAAAAATTAACTGATATTATATATGATAGAAGGATAATATCCAAAATATATAAATAACCCCAAAAAACTGGATATCAAGAAAAGAATCCAATTAAAAATGCAGAACAAATCTAAACAGAAAATTCTCAAAAAGGAAATGCAAATGATTGAGAAACACAGAAATGTTCAATCCTTAATCTTAAGGGAAATATAAATCAAAACTATTTTGATATTTCATCCTATACAATTTAGAATAGCTAAGATCCAAACAAGTGACAGATCATGCTGTGAGGATGTAAATTAAGGGGAGCACTCATTCACTGTAGATAGGAATGCAGGCTTGTACAGAAAGTATGGAAATGAATGTGTTGTGTTATCTGGAAGCTGAGACTCAATATACAGTAAGATCCAGTTAAACCACTGTTGAGCATATACCCAGAGGAAGTGTAATTCTACAGCAGAACTGCATGTTCAACCATGTTCACTGCCATTCTATTCATAATAGTCAGAAAATAGAAACAACCTAGATGTCCCTCAACAGATAAATCTAAGCAGAAAATGTGATATATTTGCACTCAGCCATTAAGAAAAATAACATCCACAAATAAATTAGTGAACCTAGAAAAAAATAATTCTGATTAAGGATAAATCAGATCCAGAAATATAAATATAGTATGTATTCACTTATATGTGAATAAGTCATTGGTAAGCAATCTTATATACATGACTATACACACACACACACACACACACACACACACACACACACACACACCAAAGATGTTAGGTATAGAGTAAGGGTCTATGGGAATCTCCATAGAAAGGGAAAACAGAATAGATAGTTATGGCTGGGCAAGGGCAAGAACTGGAGTGGATAGTTCAAAGGAAAAGGGAAGGAAAGAGTGGGAGCAACAGAGAAAATATGGGGAGGGACAGCTAAAGCTAAGAGCTTTCTGAGGAGATGTATGGAAATTTAATATGGTAGAGGCTTTCTAAATTACACACACACACACACACACACACACACACACACACACACACACACACAAAATACTACTAGTACCAGGAATGGGTAATTGAGTTTGGACAAAGGGGTTCTATGGAACCTCCCACCTCAAACAACATAAGTTATTACCAGGCTATTGGTTGCTCTACAAACACTGATGGAAAGGTCATATTGGTGAAGATACATACAACCTGGAGAAGCCGAGCTGATGCCTACACAGAGCCTTTACTCCTAATGCTCTCATGGTACAATAAATAAATAAATAAATAAATAAATAAATAAATAAATATAAATAAATAAAATAGAAAGATAAACACTAACTCAGCTACAAACTGTTTTATCCACTATAGCAAACTGTTTCCAAGATACGCTGGTGCAATACTGACACACAAGTTGTGGGACTGAACAACAAATATCTGATATGATTTGAGCTCCACTTCATGATTTGGAACTAATGCCTGACACAGCTTGGGTGGCTAGGAACTTGAGACTGCCCAGGCCAGGGATCTAGAAGGAAACCAAATTCTACTATTAGGCTAAAGGAACATAGCAATAATATTACTCCTACTGACATCCTTTTAAGCCCATAGATCTGTGCCTTCCTCAACTATCATCAGAAAAGTGTCCTCCTGAAGCAGATGGGATCAAGAAAAAATTTCCACAGCCAGATAATGTGCAGAAAGTGACACTCAGCCATAAATTGGATGTCTCCATCAAATCCACACCACATCACAACTCAGGGAACTTTGTTGAAGAGGAGATAGAGCAATGAACATATGAACTCTCAGAGACTGTGAGAATATGCAAGAGCTTGCATGTGTTAGTATCCAATGGGGTCCTGTAGCTGAGCGAAGTGAACACATATGCAACTCCCTAACTCTAAAGCCTTGGTCACCACTTGCAAATAAAAAATAAGTTTCTCTAAGAGAGTTTCATAGGAGAAACAAGCCACGCTTAAGGTTGGCTTCAAGCCCAGCAATAAAAAGCAAACTCAATGGGATTTTTTGAGGTGGTTTATCTCATAATATCAGTACTTTTTTGTTTTGTTTTGCTTTTGTGTGTTTTTAAAAAAATCTTACAGATCCTTTGCATACATAATATTGCATCTAGTTGTGTGCTTTTATGGAATTCCTGTGTGTTTGAATGTATTTCTGCATTTGATTTTGATTCTTGTGCTTTTCCTTTGGTTCTTTTTCCTCTGTTTGTTTGTTTTGTTTTCATTCTGATTTATTTATTTTGTTTTGTTATTTTGTTCTTATTTAAAGAATAATAATTCTTTAGATGCCTGGCCAGTTTATTTTCTAATGAAAGTTAGAAAAAGCGTAGATTTGGATTGGAGGCATGAACTGAGATGAGTAGGGGGAGAGGAAACTCTAATCACAGTATGTTGTATAAAAACATCTTTCAATAAGAAAGATATATATTTAAATGTAAGCAAATCTGTGAATTTATAAATATAAGCATTAAAATTCAAATAAATTAAAGAACCAGGCTTTATGAACAACAATAGTTTTAAAATGTGTATAAAGTTGTTACAGCAATAATTAAGATAAAAAGGAAATGTATTGCTTTACTACTACCACTGCCTGTAAAGATGATCTCATTGCTTTGCTGCCTTTATATCAATCTCACCACACACTAGAGGAAAGTAACTTCAGGGAAGAAGGATTTTCCTCAGCTCATGGTTTCAGAGGTCTCAGTCCATATGCTTCATTCATTGTTGGCTGGCAGCTGGACCTACTCTAATCATGGAGGACTGTAAGTTATATAATATACAGTAAAACAGGATAGATCTAGAGTATACATGTCTACCAAAGACAAACTATAATTGACCTCCTTCCTGCTAGGTTCTAACTCTTTTCTGTACCTCCTCCAAATCATACCATCATATTATGAGTTCATCAAAGGATTAGCTCATTAATTAGGTCAAACATTTCAGGATCTAGTACTTTACAAAAATTCATCAACTGATATTCAATCCTACAGCATACATTACACATTCAAACTATAACACTGCCATTGCTAGAAGGAATTTTCCTGTCTTTCACTCTTTGTGCTATAATTGATTTGATTATCCAATCCTTGAGTTTGGACCCCTATCTTAGTTGCCAGGTAAGATTTCAGCTTCTGTAATGAAAAGGCACTGCTACTCTTATAACATCTTATCTTGTAAAATCAGGAAGTACTAATAACTTTTATAGTTGCAAGTGAATATTGTATATGTCTAGGTATATGTGCTATGACTCCATTTGATATCATTGAGTAGAAATATATATGAGTAGAAATAGTGCTACCAATAATACTATAGGAAAAATATATATTGACTAGGTCTTCACCAAATATATGCCAAATTCGTAACTATGTTGTCTGCAAATGGCTTTTCCCCATTGAGACATATGCAAGTTGAGATAAAAGATTACCTTATATGGCATATCTAAGATATTAATTTTTAAATGACCATATATTACAAATTATCATTGCTGGAGATTTGGAAAAATGAGATATAGTCATAGAAATAGGCGAAATAGCATCAAGAAAAGGCTAACTTGATATAGACTGTGAGAAATAATATTTATTATATATTGCCTGGGTATCAGTGTGTATATAGAATTATAAACATTTGGACAAGTATATGCTAGGGCAATAATTATGAATGTATTTTGATTGCTGAGTAAATTTTATATAGTTCATTTTTAGAGAATGAATTTTTCTCAAGTAATACTTAATTATCATAAAAATTTAAGCTAAAATAAGTTCAATTATTTACAAACATATCAATTAATGAAATATAAACAAAACAGTATACAAATTTCATGTACAAATCATAATGAATCTTTTCAAAGTGAATTAGAATTAAGGCTAATCAAAAGTATCAGGTACATATACCAGAACATGTTTTGTAAAATTTCGAAAAATTTTCACAACAGTGTATTGTCATTACTATGCCAAACAAACAAATAATCCTTTTAGGTGCCATTGTATATTAAGTCCATATTCAACTTTGCATGATTCTCTAAAGAATGGCTTATCACAGTTACTTTGGATGACATTGCAACAAACTTTATTCTGTGCATTGTTGTTTCTATTTCTTGAATCTTTTCATTTTTTTCTGTGGCCCATTTGGTCTTTTTTATTCCATTCTTTGTATTGGATTTTTGTGAAGGGTTCATTAGAAGTCCCGTATATTATGTTGAGTTTTTTGTATTATTATGCATTAGTGTAATGTCAGTAACACCCACATCTCTGCTTTTAATAGAGTTAGCTGTGAATTTTGAGTAGATTTAGTCTCAGGGTTTGATTGCATTAGTTTTGTAAGTGTACTTTATAGGTAATTCTGTGTTCATACTGCTCACATATCAGAACCAAGTGTCTGCTCATTTCACCTTAATTGATGCCCAAAATAATTACTGAAGACAGGTCCTGGCAATCTAACTCCATCACTATGAAATATCTCTTAAGCTCTAAGCTTATGTTTTCATTAATTTATGATGATTGTCTGAATCCATTATTTATTTCATTAAGAGTTGCAAGACAGAGATTTTCTATTGTATCACTTCTTTCACATTTCCACCCAAAATCTTCAGGAAAAAGATTTTTCCTTCATCAACTGGAACTCTTTACTTATCTTGAAAACAGCACACAGTGTGATGGTTTCAGTGTCTTAATAGCTAATATTCTCATCTGCTGCTTTGGTTTTCCCAAGGACACTCTAGGAGACACAGCTTTCCCATTCTCTCTTTTGAGATTCATTTTTTAATTCCTATATCTGTGTTTGTTGTGTTTTAATGAACTACACTCATTAGAATTTGGATGCATGTATTGCTCCTCCATTAGCAAATGAGGCCTTGGAGTTTGCCTTCTCTTTCATCCTTGTCCACTAATCTTGACAATGTCCTTTCATTCTTATAAAAATACCTTTGGATATTTCAGACATGGGCCTGAATTCTTCCATATCTCTAAGACATCCAGAGTCTCAACTTTCTCCTTCTAATATTTTGTCATGGAATTTTTCTTTTGGGAGTCAAAACTAGAAAATATTTAACTCTGAAAAGAAGACAAAATAGTATGAAATTTGTGCTGGGTAGTTTTAGGTAAACTTGAGACAAGCTAAAGTCACCAGAGGGGAGCGAGCCACATTGAGAAAATGCCTCCATAAGATAGAGCCGAGCCCTAAGGGCATTTTCTTAATTAGTGATTGATGTGGAAGGCCCAGCCCATTGTGGGTGGTCTCATGCCTGGGCTGGTGGTTAGGTGCTATAAGAAAGCAGGCTGAGTGGAGCAACTAGTAAACAGCAACTCTCCATGGCCTCTGCCTTAGCTCCTACCTCTAAGTTCCTGCCCTGATTGAGTTCCTGTCCTGACTTCCTTCAGAAAGTGACTACAGTGTTGATGTGTAAGCCAAATAAACCCTTTCCTTCCAACTTGGTTTTGGTCATAGTGTCTCAGCACAGTAGCAGTAGTAATCCTGAGTAAAACAAAGCACATAGTGATATTTCTTTAATTTTTTTTTTTAAAATTTACTCTTATTTGTTTTGTGCAGAGGAGGGTTAAATGTGATAGTTAAATCACTCTACCTTCCACCACAGATAATTATCCTAAATTAAAAATAAGATGTCACTAGTCATGTTAAAACAGAATAAAATTTATCTTATCACATTGTTTAGAATAAATGTATAAATACACATAAAATAATTCATATTACTGTGTATTTATATCAAAATAATACACATGTAAGCAAATATGAAGTGAATATTTCCCTCTCTCTTACTCTGTCCATGTCAAATCATTAGATAAATTAGGACATTTATCTTTCATCTCTTCTACATTAAAACACTTCTGGAAGATTACCCCACATTAAAAAAAAAAAAAACCTGGCAAGATTTAGAGATCAAAAATATATTAACCTAGGAAAATGAAGAAATGATTTTGTAAAATGACCAACACCTAGGTCTGCGAGCTCTCTCAATCTGGGCGGAAATAGTCAACCCAGGTTTTAGGCAGGAAACAGAAGAAACCGATTCATATTCCCTGTGGGCAGTTCAATCCAATGCTTGGATTAATGAAATAATTTAGATACAAAAATGATTCCCTGCAGAATGAAATGAGACAGACATGTAGAGAGCCAACAGCTCACTTTGGTTCAAGGAAATGGGATCAGAGAAGAGTATTTGCATCTGTACTGAACATCCCTAGAGAGATAACAGTTTACTGTTGCCAAATGAATTCTTAACATTTAGCAAATTTAAGAATTTAAAATAAAGTAAAATTTAATGGACAAAATAGAATTACCGGAAAACATGTGAATATTCACAACATCAACTACACAAAGTGCAGAGAGTGAAATTGTTTGGGGAAAGGGAGAAACATGGAAAACAAAGTGAAGACACATTGTTTTTTAAATAAAGAATTCAGCATATTATTGAAGAATATGGAGGGACTTCACAATCATAATTGAAGCAGACACTATTAAAATGTGTGCTTTCCTTGAATCAGGATCAAAACCAGAGATAGGTCAGATAACTGTTGCACATTTTTTAAAATAATGATTTATGTACTCATGTGCATAGAATATGTTACTTGCAATAAATACCCAACATTGATATTTATTTGGTTTTAGATGATAGACAAACCTGCTCAATAAGTATAGATCACAAAATTAAATGAGGTTAAAACCCCCAGGGCTGCCAATGCCAATTAAAGTTTAAACTACTAAAAATCATGGAATAATAGATGGCCAAAATGAAAATTACAAAGTAAAGCCCACCATTTTTGAGTAAGATGAAAGTAGATTTTTTTTCATACATTGTAATCTGATTATGGTTTCTCCTCCCCTGACTTCACCTAGATCCTCACTTACCAAAATAAGAATTGAATTTTATAGAAGGCAATACTGTTACATATCTAAAAATATGAATGAAGTTATAAAAAGACTGAAGAGAGTGAGGGAGGGATGGAGGGAGGAAAAAAGGAGGGAGGGAGAGGAGAGAGAGAGAGAGAGAGAGAGAGGAGAGAGAGAGAGAGAGAGAGAAGAGAGAGAATGATTAAAATCCTGTGTCAGGCTTCTTTTACAAGATAACATATAAAGACCATAGTAGGATTTTCTTTCTTGGATATTTGGCTTTAGAATATCAACTGTACACATCTCGATATACACATGATGATCAGAGATTTTGACATGAAACAAGTTGTTCATATACGTAATATCCCTAAATAAATGATTGCATATATGTGTATATATCCATACATATGTGGACATACGTAAATGCAAGTACAAAATGGGATACCTACTCAGTGCTGTGGTTTGAGCACTCATGTAATGGAGGCTATGTCCTCACTGTGGTGGCACGGAGGTGGAGGACAACAGTGTGATGGTGCCTAGTGTGAGGAAATTAAGTTGTGGAGTTTTGCCCAGGAAGGGATTTATGTTGGTCTCACAGAGTAAGTTATTCCTATTGAGAGTGGAAAGTGAGTGATAAAGGGAGGCTGCCCAAAACTCTCAGCTGCATGGCATAGGGCAGTATCCTTTTCATCTCTTTACCATGCTGTGACCCAAGCAAGGGGTCTTCACCCATGGCCAAAAAGCCCTAATCTCAAACTTGGCTTTCATCCTCTGGCACTGAACAACAACAACAACAAGATTCCAATCTTATATAAGCATTTTGCCATGGCAACAGAAAATATTCTAGAATAGTCATGGTGAAATTTCTGAAACCTATTCAGCTGTATTCCTAGTTAAAGGAAGACAAAGCATGGGAGGACCAATATTTGAACAAATCAGAGGCGCTTGCTTTTTGACATTAAGTCGCAGAGACATGAAGAAATACAAATTTTAAGTAAAACAAATAGAAAATATCAGCTGAGAAGAATATTGTGGAACTGCTACAGGCAAAGTATGAAAGAAAGTTAGGTAGGCCATTCGAAAGATGGCACAATAGCCTACCACCTACCAACAGCATTGGTGTAAGACTGTGTCCTCAAAACAGCTGGTAGGATAGAGGTGCCAACTTGGAAACTCATAAAAAAGGAAGATAGAAAGACATATTTTGAAATATGCTAAAATCATGAGAATCATCCGAAGGCTGCAACAAAGGGTTGCTTCAGGAGAAAGAGAAAATGGTGCCTGTTGGAAATATAGTGGGCCAAGAATTAATACAGAATGATAACGGTAGAGTAAGATATTTCAAGGCAGCGGTACACATGTGGAATGACAGTAGTGATGATGGCATTTATAAACACTATACATTTCCTACTATTGAAATAAAGCTTCTCTGTCTCTCTCTCTCTCTCTCTCTCTCCTCTCCTCTCTCTCTCTCATGTGAGGTTTGTGGGTGTGAGTGCCATGAATACAATATGTGAAAATCAGAGAACAGTGTGTGGGAGTCAGATTTTCAGACTTTGCCCTCCCCAACAAGGTCCCAGGGATGAGACTCGGGAGTCATCACACTTGACAGTGAACACCTTTATTAATATCTTACTGGCTCTCTGAATGCTGTCTGAAAGTCCTCAGCTTCTGAGAAAACCAGTTTAGTTTTGCTTTTTATGACTCTTTTGCACTTCCACTTCTTAATGAGAACAAAATCTAAATTTACTGCCCCCATTCTTCATTTTTTCTGAATACTTTTTTGTGCCCTTGCGGCAACGTCTAAAACCTAAATGTGCCCCCAAAGAAAGGAGCTGTTCCCACTGCTGCAAATCCCTCCAGCCTGGCAGCTGTCCAGATCCGCCATCTCGTTTTGTTGTGAGAGTTTAATTCAGTGTCCTCAGATGTTTTCTGTAGGCAGTTTGACTTACGCTGTGTAGTGTGCAGTTATCAAAAGTGGCTTATGCACACATACAACTTACAAACTGCTGTTCATATAATTAAAACTTCCTTTCTTCCAAATCAATAGACAATAATATATAATCAGCAAGACATACAAAACTACAACATAACAAAGCAAAATAAGAATAAAACAAAGGCAAATTAATTGCTATAGGAAAAGAAGCACATATAATAAAATCATCAATAGATATCAAGGGAACCAGAAATAGAACCTAGTGCCTTGTAAATGCCAGGAAAGCATTTTTCCTCTGAGTGAGATCCCTAGATCCAGAGGCATTACTGAAAAGGAAAAGATGAGCACATAGAGTTAAAACTTTAAATCAAACTAAAATTCTCAGGAAGCTAAAGATAAACTTCAAATACAAAACATATGAATACTAATTGAAGATTTGAATTATTTTCCTCAAAATCAAAGTAAGATATTATATCAATTATACATCTACATAGTGCTTATGAATGATTTCTCTATGATTATTATGAGGTCAATGTTACCCTTTGAAATCCATGCAATGAAATGTTACTCCCCAGTATGATGGTGTCAAGAGTTAGGTCCTTTAGGAGATGATTGGTCTGCAGAAATGGGTATCTCTAGAAGGGATTAGTGACTGTGAACTTTCCACCATGTGCAGATACAAAGCAGAGTCTGCAAGAAGACAAATGTAAGATCCATACCAGATTGTGCCAAGGCAGCATCTTCATCTCTATGTCCAGCCTCTGCACTTGGAATGATATTTTTCTTGTTTAATTAAGCCACCCAGTCTAGGGTAATTTAAGACAGATCCAGAACAAAGACTGGCAAAAGACTGGCAAAGGCAAAGATCGCACAGATACACCAAGACATCTAAGAAAAAATAGTTGGCAGACAATGAAAATCAGTTAAAAATTTTAAGATAGGGACACCCAAGCATGCACTCTGACCACCCTGGCCGATAGTGAAATGGGGGAGGGGTGCAGATACTCAAGCACCTGCTGCAGGAGCCATTATAGTGAACAAATGTGTAATGGAGAGGTGGGAAAGATGAAGCACTCAGGGGGAGATGGAAGGGAAAGTGAAGCTCGGGGGTTTGTACACTGAGGAGAAAAGTGGAAATGGCTACTAAACGATGGCGAGGAACAGGCAGATATGAGGAGACCATGGTGAGATCCTGGCCCTGGCTGCTGCCAAGGGCCATCATGTTTCTGTCTGTGGTCCTGCTGCAGCTGGGGTCTGTGTCAATGTCTGTGGCTGAATTGCTACAAGAGATCAGGTGGACATCTGATAGCCATGCTGACATGGAGGGTCATGCTGTTCTGAGTGGCCTGTGCTGCCATCTGAGGTCGTGGGAACTTCCGGGCACAGGATGCTGCAGTGGGAGGGGCATATCTGGGTTCATGATCCTATGACAACCAGGGTCTGTATTGATGTTCCAGGCCCCTGTTGCCACCAAAGACCGTGCAGGTGTCCCTGGTCCATATTGTCCTTTGAGGCACTGTCCTGAGCTGACTCCACTCCGTGATCAGTGAAACATAGTAGAGGTGAACCTGGTGTCAAGGGAATGATGGAGGGAGAACTGGCCCCATCCCTCTGCTGTGGGATGGCATGGACAAGGGAGAGATGTCCCCCCTCTCTGCCCCTCACAGCCTGTGGCAGGTAGGTTAACTGGCCCTGAGCTCATGAGAATGAGAGAGCTAGCCATGCCCCCTCACTGGCCCTAGCACCTTATCTGGGAATCACAGTAGAGCTGGTCCTGGTGCTATGGTGAGGGTGAGCCAGATCTTGAAGACGTGAGAACAGGAGAGAAGACCCTGACCCTTCCCATCAGTAGTATTGGCTGAGTTAGCTGGGGGCAGTGTTGGAGAGTTTGCCATGATGGTGCGGGAGAGGGAGAGCTGGCAAGATGACCAACTGAGCTTCCTTCCCAGCCCATATCCAGGTTTTTGAGTTTGCCTACTCCAACATCCACTCCATCTGTGATCTGCTAGCACACATGAAAAGGCTGGTCCTGCAGATTCAAATCTGCAGGGTTTCATGATCCAGGGCAACAACGGGATATCAGAAAGGAGTCCCTGTGGGGGTCTAGTATAGATAGTGTAACAGAAGGCAGAGGCCTCAAAATAGATGAATGACTTATTGCAATCAACATTTGCAAGTAAAGATGTATAGACAAAAGGATATAATGCATACATTGTGACACACTACAGGTCCCAGGACAAGATTATTTTTTTAAATTTCTTTATCTTACTTTATTCTGATTTGGGGGAGAGGTGGCAAGGGCAGAGGACAGATATAAAAAGATGGGGAGATGAGTCAGATTGGGGTTCATGATGTGAAATTCACAAAGAATCAATAAAAAGAAAAAATGTTACTTTGCCATCTTCATTGGCCAAAACTAAACTCAATCAAGCAATCAATCAAACAAATAATCGTAAGAAACACATTAACTATGAGCTGAAGCTGTGACTTAGCCCAAGTCAGCAACAGTTCTTGGCTCCAAGTGTGCAGCTACCCAGACCACACTCAAACATAGAGTTCCAATGTTTCCTAGATGTTATTAGTTTATAAAAACCTCCCAGGAGGCTGTAATGCACAGCTATAGTAGAGAATTAATAAAGTAATGCACAGAATCTGAATGTTATTTTAATAACGTTAATATCACATTGTATATTAAACTGTATCCTACAGAGAAAATCCTTTAAACAGCACCTACAAATTATTCATAAAATTGCTTCAATACAAAGTTACAAAGAATCTTCAGTAAAGCCTGTAATGTAAAAACAGTATAGTCTTAAAGACTCTAATAACAATATGATGAAGTGACATTGGAAATAAAACATAAAATACATTTTAGCCATTAAACATGAAGCAAAACTCCAAACTTTAACTTAATATTTAGAAAATAGAACAATGATAAATTATACTGATTTTAATTACTGTTATAATTACTATGTGTATATATAAAATGTATGGCTGAAAGTTTCTTTGGAGAGAAATTAATACTGTTCAATTATTTCATTACTAAATGAATCTACATCCATACCACCATGAACTCACCCAATTTAATCATGGCTAAATAAAACATAGGGTAGGAAAGAAAGAATTAAGCATTTGCTTTGTGATTTAGTCTTTTCTTTTACTGGAATGATACACCCAGAGGGGAAAGTAATGCCCTGGTTAAAGTACTTGCCAGTGAGACTTCTTAGTAAACAAACCAGGGCCAGAGAGATGGCTTAATGGGTAAAGGTGCTTTCCACCAAGCCCAATGTCTGTGTTTAATCCTCAAAACTCACATGGTAAGAAGAGAACAAACTTCTCCAATCTTTGCTCTGGGTTTCACACCTATGCTTTGGTAAATATACACTCTCCCTCTCCCCACACACTCATATACACAAATAAATTAATGCAATAAAAAGAAAAGGCAGGCTACGATTTCCCTGGAGGAAAAGATTTTAGCATACATATAATATTTTACTTTTTGAATTTTGTATAAATATACCAGAATATTCTGATCATATTAAATCTCCCTCCTTCCCCTCACATTTTGCAGATCCATATTCTACCTCAAATGCATCCCAATTTCATGTTCTCTTTTCTTTTTTTAAGCTATCAAATCCAATTTCTGTTTCTCATTAACTCATAGATATATGCCCATGCCCTAGAATGTGCTCAACGGACCAGGGAACAAAATCTTAAGAAAACTGACTTTCTACCTTAGAAACCATCAACTCTCCATTGTTCCTCAGCTATGGGTGACATCTATGAGGCCTCTCCCCCTGCTTTATGCTTGGATGTTGATTGACTTGATCATGAATAGGCCTCATCCTGTGAGTTCAAGAGTTCAGTAGTTCTTCCATGATAGGAAGGCATTGCTTATCTCAAGTCTCGTCCAGCCTCTGGCTTTTACAGTCATTTCAGTGCTGCTGCTATGGTATTCCCTGGTCTTTGGCAGGAGGTTGCAAAGATTTTATTTGTAACTGAGCACTCTATACTCATACTCTGCACTTGGGCCAGTTGTGAAACTCCATGTTTACACAAAGAAACTTCTTTTAAGAGGTCTGAGAGTTGTATTTACATGGGCATAGAAATACAAATTTAGAGCACAGTTTGATATTTCGTTCATTCTGCAAAATAATAGTTGTAGGCTCACCCATGGGCCCTTATGAGTTTCTCAACCTTGGTTTATTGGCTAGTTTAACAGTACTAGATATAAGTTTTTCCTTCTATGGAATAGGTCTTAAATCTATTTTTTAAGTGAGTGACCCAAACATTAAGGTCACTTTTTTATCAATAGACATATCTTGCCATCTAAGTTATTATTGTAACACATGGGGCTCATAATTGGGTAAGACTGTTGGTAATGCCTGTCCCTCAGCATCATTAATTCTACCTTACTGTTCTGAAAGTTAGCCAGCAAGAAGGACTCTTCTGATCAGTACCAACTTGATTTCTCCATGTCTTTGGCTCAATGTATATATGGTCTTCAGCATAATAACTTCTAGGAAAAAGTAGGGCACTCCAATTAAATATTTTTATGAAAATACATTGTATGTTTTTTTGTGTGTGTATGTGTGTATGTTGAAAGCTTATGAAATAATAGAGATTATCTACAGGAAATCATTTAAAAATATTACTAGTCAAAGAGCTATTAATTTTTAAAAATGTATTAACTTGCATAATTTTGTGAAAAAAAAAACTATTTCTTTCACTTTTCAGACATGTATCTGTTTGAAACATGCATGTCAAAGAGAAGCTTCTGTTCATTGCAAGAGGTGAGAGAGTAGAATGGTGGATACCGAGCACAGGTGGAGAATGGAAAGATACGCTTCCTCAATGGGATGGTCCGAGATAACTTTTCACCTGAGTTTATTCCAACTGACAAAATTCCAAGTCTCAAGCAATGTAATATGTAAAACAATATAAATTAGAATGTAACTTTGTAATGTTAAATTTATCAATGTAAAGTATGCAGCAATACTGAGCAACAAAACCATCAATGCTATTTCCAATTATTGAGATAAATTAATTATCAGAGACAATGAGAATTACTTAGAAAATCAACAAAATGGGAGATAGAATAAAAGTTCAACATAAAAGTGGACTCTAATACTATAAAAATAAAATTTGCATATAAATTTTGTCTGAAAACTTGTAAGTTCATTTAGGAGATGTAAAAATACCTACAGAAAATAAATGAAAATGTCTTATTTTAAAATGAGATATTAGTAAGTTATTCAAATATGGATGAAGAACATCTGTGTAACCACATACAAATATTAAAATCTTGTCTCACTTTTTATTTGATAACTAATTAATAAGAATGCATTAAACATGACTTTATTTAGTAATGAAAAAATTGGAAGCTAGAAGAAATGGAGGATTATATATAATTTTCAAGAAGAATAATTCTGTGACATGAAAGACAAAATAATAATAATAAGATAAATACTAATAAATATGACTAGGAAAATAATTTATAGATCCAATAAACAAATATAACATTGAAAAGCAACTAGTGAGTTTTATTTTGATTTATAAATTGAGAAAATAAGGATAGGATTTTCTTACTACCTTAACAAATTACAAAAATAAGTATATAAACAATGTTTTTCTGACTTTGGACACAGGCTACATGACAGGTGATTTTTTTTATTGGATACTTTGTTTATTCACATTTCAGATGTTATCTCCTTTCCGCATTCCACCCCACCCAGAAACTCCCTATCCCATCCCCCTCCTCCTGCTTCTATGATGGTATGACCCACCCACCCACTCCCACCTCCTTGCCCTCAAATTCTGGTTGTGATGGAGCATGCGGTAGGATTTGCTGAAGGAGGCAGCGGCAGGATTTTTAAGGAGGAAAAAAATAAATGTTAGTTTATTTTGATTGCACAGAACTTCAAGGCTGCAGATAGGGAAGGAGTCCAAATAATCTAGTGTTTTTCCCTGATTGAGGCAACTGGGTTAGTACTTAAGGAGCATAAAGCAGATACAATTCTCAGGCAGAGGATGGGAGAAGAGAGCTAGCAGTTTAAGGAGTTCTGGGTATGCAAAGTTCTTCCCCTGGATGCCCAGCATAAAGAGTTAATGACCTAAAACCCTCAAGTATACTAGAAACTCCATACAGAAAAGTTTACTTGACTGACAGAACCTGAGGAAGCTTCCAAATGTTTGCCTCCTACAAAACATGAAGCCCCTGCACCTGGTACACTGTGCACTCCTAACTGTGCAGAGAATCTGTGACCCTTTGGTTGTTCTGATCAAAGGATAATCCAGCTTTTGAAGGAGCCTGTCTGCTTCCTATTATTTCCAAGTGGACTCAATCAGTCCAATGTCGGATGAAGATGAGGATGGATCCATGAAAATGTATTGAGATGAAGAAAGCACCAACAACTTAGAAGTGCTGGAAGAATTCCTTAAGTACACACAACCCTGAGACTAGTTCCTTCAAATGATACTGTAAAACAAAGAAAGAAAGAAAGAAAGAAAGAAGAAAGAAAGAAACAAGCAAGCAAGCAAAAAAAAAAAAAAAAATAACATACCAGTGATCAGGGGTCCAGGAACCACGACGAGCAGCAGGATGAATGATGAATTAGCTTTGGATGGAAGAAAACTCTGTTTGTTTTCATCAAATACTAGAAACAAACTTTAGAAAGATTCAAACATTTCCAGCATTTTAACTAAAAACTAGAGCAAAGCTAATCACAAAAAATCCTATATCTTTTATATGAGCAAACTTTTATACTGCTCCTCCACATTCAAAATGGCTCTTAGGAGTATTTATCTCACCTTGTGTAGTGGGCTCCTTGCATAAGAAATACGAAGACCTGAATTAAATGGGAGGAAGGTGATGCAGGCATTGTGGTTCCCCCACACACACTGGAAACATTTTTTATTGTAAAAACTGACTTACAGATGGCTTTAAGACAGAGACAGCTAGCAGATGTTTGGAGGAGTCCAGTTTCAAAAGAACTTTGCTGTAGTTGGATCATGTTCTTGGTTTATTAATGGTTTAGGCTTGTTTCAGGTTAATGTGACTACTGTTGCTTCAAGTGCATAATGAGGAATGGTTTGTAGCTTAATGTGATGTTCAGAGTGTGTATGTTGTACGAAGGGTTGACCTAACTCCTAACAATGGCAGATTTATTACTTGACAACTGTGCTACTGTCATGAAAGTTGTGAAATTCTGATACTAAAAATATTGTACATAAAATCAAAGTGACTAGTCTTACAGCTAAGGACAGTCAAATAACATCATTGGCCAGAGAAATGCCAAAAGCTACTCTTAGGGAAGATATGTTCAATGATCATAAGGAAAAAAACGCATCCATGCTTATAAGTTGTCATTAGTTTAAGATATATGCCATGGACCCAATATTTACATAATGACATTAAATACACTGATTATTAATAAACAATTTTTCTAACACATCATCGCAAGGATATATAGGAAGATTTCATATGCAAAACACCTTGTCACTAAAATGACTTAAAATGTTATTGCTATAAACTCTCAACTTACAGAGCTTTTAAAAGTAACTCTTTCCTAATGTTAACTGATTTCCTAGTTTTGTGCTATAAAATTGCATTTTCATACTTAACATAGGGTAGTATAAAATAATTTTCTGATTGATTTTACTCACTTGTAGTTAGTTCTTTCTCTTGATTAACATTCTAAATATTGTGTTTTAATGAATAAAACAGTAACTCTCCCCAGTTCCTCAACAGAGTTATATAATACTGAGCCTTTTAGTTATTTTTCAAAAGAGCATGTAGTCATGAAAACACAAAATCATATGTGGATAAAAATATACAAGCCTCAGTTTCCTCCAATCATGTTTATTCAGTCAGTTCAATCAATGTTGATATTTCTCACTCCTGAGTTACCAGGGTTTTTTGTTTGTTTGTTTGTTTGTTGTTTGTTTGTTTTTGAGACTCATCTTGGATACTATAGTTACAGCATGGTGATTTCTAGGATGATGTATTTCCTAATTACATCATGACAGATTGTGAAGTACATGGCAAAATCA
This sequence comes from Mastomys natalensis, assembly GCA_021653895.1. Classification (NCBI taxonomy): domain Eukaryota; kingdom Metazoa; phylum Chordata; class Mammalia; order Rodentia; family Muridae; genus Mastomys; species Mastomys natalensis. The sequence continues at coordinate 1,217,987 of JAJTUV010000694.1, forward strand.
TTTTGTCTTTGCAAAGAGGAAGGATCACAGTTTATCTGGTCCTTCGAGCACTTTATCAGTACCTTTCTTTGCTCTTCTTTATGATCAGATTTTCTGTTTGTCATCAATGTAGCCATGAACTCAATCCACACTCAATGATTTGTTTTATTATTGTTGAACATAAGCACTGCTTTTCTTCTTTCTCCCTGAGAAACATTCTTGCCAAAAGAGAAGAGTTTTATAGGGAAAGGCAGTCATTGAAGGGGAAGAGAGCCGTTAATTGCTTCCTATCTCCCCTTTCCAGTAACAAGAAAAAGAGAAAGAGAGAACACAGAATAAAGCAGAAATAAAACCTTTCATAGAAAATGAGATTAGATTCAGTCAACCAGTATGTCTTCCTCTTATTTCCTATAAAAGTATTTCCCTGCCCGAAGCTTATTAAGAAATGATTTCTAGGATGATGTATTTCCTAATTACATCATGTCAGACTCAGAATTTTTTGGAGTGCAACATGCTAGGGAAATTGAAAGATAAAATTAAAAGAAAGCTAGAGGAAAATTAATATTTCCCTTTAGGGTCATTCATAAAATCTTTGCTTCTTAGAAGTGTGATGAAAAATGGAGTTTTATTTCAAGGACTATGGAGTCAATATCAATCTTTATATAATGTCTTAGAAATAACAATAAGAAAAAAAGAATCCATGACACACAAGGGACAATGTACCTTGGATGTACTGGAAAAGATTTTGCTCTGTCAGTCATTTAATAGAAGCTGGAGTAAAAGAGACTTCAATTAGACAACTCTAAAGAACAAAGGCTTTGACCTCAACATTCTAACTAACCAAATACAGTTCTAATCATGTCCTCACAAAGCAGCTTCAGAATCAAAGTATGACTTTTCAATTCAAAGAAAACCTGTAACCAGAAGACCTACACTATGGGACTATGGTACAGTGCTGGCACTCCTGTGTGGAAACAACCAGACTTCCACACAAAGAAATCTAGTATGACTAGTCCCAAATGGCAATTGTTTCACATACTGACTGTCACACTGTAGGAGTACTGATCTGGAGAATACAAAGTAGTTACTCCTTAACTGAAAGACGTAGACTTGGCCTCAATAAACACTGACCTCTTAGAACTGTGGGTAGTCTTGAAGATGGAAACTTGATTTTATGCTGTGAGGTACGCATGAGCTTTGGCTTGAATTTCAATTCGAAATGTTGCTCCAAAAGTTTGCATGTAAAAGATTTGGCTGATGGTCTTTCATATTACTGGGAATTGGTTCAATTTTAGGTGTTTGGTCTATAGAAGCAAGTTAGTTTGTTGAAAGAATGATCCTGAATAGAATATTGGAACATTAGATCTTGTCTCTGTGTCTTTGCTTCCTGGATGCCATGAGGCAAATGGCCTTCCTCTGCTATGTATTCCTGCTGTTAAGACATACTGTGCTGTCACAAGCTTAAACAACTGAGCCAGATAGCCAAGGATCCAAGTCACTGAATTTGTGAGCCAAATTAAAGCATTATCCTTTTTAGACTTACTAATCTGAAGTATGTATTGCAGTGAATACACTGACGTATCTGCTCTAAGTCACAATGACTAGAAGAAATCAATACTCAGATCAACTGTTTTATAATTCTTAGTGAGGAAAGCCATACTAAATGTAACTAAAACAGATAATTTAACAAATGACGGATAGTACCTCAACACTTTGAAATGATAATTAGCAATATATAAACTGGATTTGAACTTATAATTCTCTGATCTTTACTTCCCAAGTATCAGGATTACTGGCATGTGCTACCATTCCTGGAAATAATACTGTATAAAAATGAAGGTGATCCCTGTCAGAAAAATATGAAGTATCTCCATTATATACAATATATCCTATATTCTATGTGTTCTATATTATCTATAATGGCTATCTCCATTATTTACTATATCCACTATATTATATGTACATTATAGAAAAGAAGGGCATGGAACAGTGTAAAATGTTTCTTTTATTGAAAATAAGATACATATGAATGTGTACATGAAAACTTAAATGCTTAATTTTAATAGAACATAAAAAGTTTTAAATAAAGATTATACAAAATAAGACAAACATTGGCAATTGCTTTAGTGAAAATCTCCAAGCACAGCAAAGACTGAAAAGAAATCTTTAGCTTCAGTCAGTAGTCCAATCAAAAGATATAAAAGCAGTGTTATTTGAAAACTATTTAATAATTAATATAAGAATGTAATTTTGTTAAGGCATAAAACTGATGTTTTGAGAAAAAAGTAATCAGAAAATCAAAACAATGTATATTTAATCTGAAATATATTCAGAGACTCTGAATATACATCTTTTTTATTTTTCTGGGGCCTGAAGATATGGTTCAGGGAATAAAGCTCCCACATGGGGAGCTGAGTTCCTGAATATAAAAGATGGATGAAGTCTAAATAAATCTGCATTGTTCGACCTGTCATAGTCATAGCAAGGATTCCCTGCCTCAGACACACAGCAATGACAAAATCTTCCATATATGGATCAGGGTGGGAATTGGAAGAGCTAGTCTTCTGGTTGGAATAAGAATGATGGTACTGTGTACAAAACTAATAACAGCAGCTTCCTCATTCCTTATATTTATAGCCAAGGACATTCACCCACAGAGACTTCCTATTGAGAATGGTGTAGTCCACAAGCTATGGTGTACACAATAAAAATGCTGAGGTTTCAGGTTTTGATGGAGGAGCATAGTAGGTGTGTTTCATCAGAGTAAGAAGAGCTCATCTTATCCCAGTTTCTTAGTATGTGCACTTGTGTCTGACCTTTCTTTATTCCCTTACTGCCCAGTCAAGTTTCTAAGTCCTTGATGTGTGTCTTAGTTACAGTGTCATTTCTGTGAAGAGATATCACGATCAAGGCAACTTTTATAAAGGGAAACATTTAATTGGGGATGACTTATGGTTTCAGAGGTTCAGTTCATTATCATCATGGCAGGAATTATGGCAGTGTGTTGGTAGACATAGTGCTGAAAGAACCAAAAATTTTACATCTTGATCCACAGGCAGCAGAAGGTGACTGTCTTCTGCAGGCATCTAGGATATGCTTTCTACACTGGGTAGAGCTTGAACAGTAGCAGACTTCAAAGCCCATACCTACAATGACAGACTTCCTCAAACAAAGCCACACACCTTCTATTAAAGCTACACCTCCATGGGCCAAACATATTCAAAGCACTACAATGTGTTGCATACAGCACTGGTACTATTCTTGGAGAGGATCTGAATTCAGTGGCTAGCACCCATGTCTAGCAGCAAACAACTGCCTGTAACCCCAGCTCCAAATATCTAAGATATTTATGAGCTTCGATGGGTACAAGCACATGCATATACATTAAAAACAGACAGATAAAAGACATATATGCACAATTAACAATAAAATAAAATCTTAAAACTAAATTTAATTTTGGAAGCTCTTGAAGCAATTGCAACACCACAGACATGTACAGCCTGAGAGCCCAGATGGAGGTGATTAAGCATCATTAGAAATAAGATGGTGTTCCTTGGAGAATAAATGACTCCATGTGGATGCTCAGAGGGAACTAGGAAAAAAGGAAGAGTCAATACTGGATTGTAAGGTGAATAAATACATACATTTAAAAAAGAAATCACTTAAAAACTATTTCACCAATAAACTTGTTAGGCCAAATTTATTTTCAGGATATAAATAAGCTTTTTATACAGTGAGTGAATAATAACTTCCAGAATAAAATCTAATAAATTTTTTAAAAGAAACTATAAAGCATGGATTTATAATGTATTTTTGAGATAAAGAGCAGCATCACTGCCAAAGGTAAACTCTCCACAGAGGCACAGTCACGAATACAGAGAAAATCTGTATTTTGTGAGTGAAAAAGAATAATGAACATAACTGATTACAACTGAATATGTTTTAAAATTACATGGTTTTATGCTACTAAAATAAAACAACCAAATGAACTAACAAAACAAGGGAATGTGATAGACAAAAGAAAGTGAAACCTCCCAGGGCTCAGGGAAAGTGACCTAGATATCAATCCCTTAGTCAAAATATTGACCAAAACAGTATAAGAATTATCATGCCATTTCCATTCACTTATATGTTATAGTTCTTTGTAATCAGACTAAACTAATATGCAGTTGTTGGGCCCCATTTCATCCCTAGTTTGGACCTTGTGGACAAACCTGAGCCTAGCTTGAGTTTGAGATCTGTCTTAGTCACTTTAGTTCCAGAGTGACCTGTTTGGCCCTGCCTCTGTTCAGCTGTTGCTGATGTAGAGCTTTGCAATTGGCCCTGTCAGTCACCCCATATCCTCTGTCACCCTTCTACCCCCATGTCATCTCACCCCACCTAAACTCCTCCTCCCTATGTTCCAAGTTTATATAAACAAGAGTTTATAACATTAAAGTTGAGTTCCTACTTTAACAAGATTCCTGGCCGGGTATGTTTCTTTGGGCTGCCACCATCCCACTCAGCTCCAGAGAGATCCATTGGGACAGGACAGGGACCTCTATCTCCTCTTGCCTGGACCTGCCATCTTTAAGGAGCAGACACTCAGTTTTTTATATTATAAGGAAAAAATAATCCATCAATTTTTCATAAGATTATTGGTTTTCTCCAGTTACTATTAGTGGATATAAATATGATAGTCACTTAATAAGGAACAGATTGAGGATCCTCGGATCAATCAGAGCCTCACTGTGAGTAGTAACCACTTTCTCTTTATGTGAGACAATATAAATTCCACAGCAACATTTTAAGATTATGTTGAGCTAGCACACAAATAATAGGCTTTATTATGACGTAGTCCCACTTACATGTCATTGCAATCATACTTCTATCATCAAACCCTCCCTAACTTATCCTCCCTAGATCCTCCCTACAAATCATCCCCTTTTAATCACACACACACACACACACACACACACACACACACACACACCTACCTACCTACCTAGATTTTATTGGCTGGCTATCAATAGACAAATTAATGAAAAAATTTACAAAAGAGCAACTACATTTTTTTTTGATGCAGTTACTATACCATCATTGGCTTCAGACTCTTAAATCAAGAGTCAGTTCATGAGAATTGAGACTATGAATGGAAGTCTGTGCTCTAAATTGCTAATGAGGTAAACACTATGGAGTTTCAATAGCTCAAACTTCTAGAAGAAATACTTTTAATAGGTAAATACACAGGAAAAGACCAAGTTTTTAAACTCATGTGGTAGAAAATTATTTTGAGGAAAGGGGCTTTTAAAAATTCATCCATCTTTCTCAGTAATTAACCCACTTTAGTATTGTAAAAATCAGTACTTAAACGGAGCCAAGAGATCAAGATGTATGTGCTGTAGAAAATAACAAGACTGCAAGATAAAGCAGATTAGTGGGAGTATTCCCAGGAAGGGGGAAAATGTTGACTAGATTAAAGCATGAAATTGAGACTCCATATGGACATCTATGGAAAAAAATGTGTGGATCAGTACAAATAAGCTGCAAGGCAAGGTGCCCAGTGTTGAACCATTCTTGCTGTGAGAGCAAAGACAACATGCACACATAAGGGGAGTCTAAAGTCATACTACTGTAGATAATGACACAGCCTCAAGTCATTGATAAAAACTACAAAATAGCAAAGCACTGTTTAAAAATAAAACTATGTTATGTTAAAGTCAAATGACTTTTTGTTATCTCGATTGTGCTACAAACATTTTATATGCACATTGATTTGCATATTTAAAATGTATAAGAAAAATATGTAAAGTTGCATATTCGGAAAGAATGCCACTGTCCAAGTCATCACATGATGAGGGGCAGCAGGTGTTTTGGTGAATAACTCAAGTACTTGCCTACCACTCATCTTATGAATAATTAAACTCCCTGCCTTGACTTGAAAAATATGTGGTGGGCTAGCATGTGTCAAAACAATGAGTACATATTTTTCTTTCTTATTTTTGTAATTAGTTTTTGAATGTTTTTTACTTTTTAAGCTAAATATTCTCCTGAACATAGAACATAGAGGACCAACTCTATGAAGATATGAAACTCAGATAATGGGCTTAAAACATAAACGAAATACTTGTATTCCTTTAAACAATGGCCAACTCTCAGAAGTTAGTTTTCCAACAAATTCAAACTCATGTCCTAACTTGAGGATAATTTCTTCAGTTTCTTCAAGGTACCTTTGTGTCCTAGACTTAATAAAGCATGTTTTAGGAAGAGAAAATCAAGCAAAAGTATTCGATTGTTTGTATTAAGTGAACTATTCTTAAGTAAATATCTTAAAGGATTCTTTTCTATTTCTTATCCTGTATCAACTTTTTTATTTGTTTAATGTAACATTTGAAAAATGACAAATCATACTGAGTGTAAACTTTTCCCATTTGGCTGATTCAGTGGAGGTATTCAAGCAACAGATTTCCTGGACTAAGTTTCAATAAGCTAAATATAAACATAGGATTAATTAATGTTTTCTACTTGTTTGAAGTATTTTCATCATCCGGTACATACAGAGGGCTTGGGAGTTGCACACCATTCCTCTCAATTAAATAATTAATCATCTCCGTTTAGCAACATCATTTTATAGAGAGGTATAATCTTAAATTTAAAACAGTCCCAATTAATTTGGCATCAGTGATGAAAAGCATCAATAAAAAGTAAAAGGTGAGCAGGATAGCATGGAGGTATTCAGTTTGAGGGGAAGCAGGAGACACAAACTAGCTTATCATAAAGTTAGGCATTGAAGACCAAATAATATTTGTGGATTTGTTTTGTTTTGTCTTTGTTTTTATTTTTGCAGGTTTGCTTTTAAAATTTGATGAGAAGTATTTTCCATAAAGGTTTAATGCTTTAAGATAGAAAGTCTGTGACCCAAGATATAACATATATTGATAAAATAGTGGGTTAATTGCCAAATGAACCTCATCTTGTGTGTGGGATAATACGCTTTGCCGCATGCAGAGGCAATTGCAGGTGTAACACATTTAGTGTTGTACATCAATCTTGTTAAATCAATCATTATAAATTACCTCAGAAAGGTGCCTATAATTCAGTGGCAGAGTCTTAAGTGGAAGCTGGCAGGGCTCACCCACTGAAATTAACACAGTTTCATTTTATCGTTGCTGAAAAGAATTCTCAAACAATCCTCAAGAATATTCACATTTAACAGGCAATATTCATTCCACTAAACCTCCTTTGCCTTGTACAGACTACTGTATCTTGCACAGAGGAGGTTTGGTTTATTAAGATTTATGGGAGAGAGCCAGCCCCTGACACTATTAATAATATGTTGCTATGCTTGCAGAAAGGAACGAAGCATAATTGTCTTCTGAGAGACTTCTTCCAGCAGCTGATGGAAACAGTTGCAGAGACTCAGCCAAACATTAGGCTGATCTCAGGGAGACTTGTGGAAGAGTTGGGAGGAAGGATTAGGACACCACAAGAAGACCTACAGAGTCAACTAACCTTTGCCCACGGGGGCTCACAGAGACTAAACAACAAACCAAATGCATGGACTGGACATAGGCTCCCTAGACATTTGTAGTTGATGTGCAGATTTCTCTTCATGTTAGTTGAATAGCAATTGAAGGTGCTATCTCTAATGATGTTGCCTGCCTTCGGATCACTGTCTCATATCTGGGCTGCCTTGTCTGGCCTCAGTGGGAAAGTATGACCTTAGTCCTGCTGGGACTTGATGTGCAAGGCAGATTGGTACCCAATGGCAGTTTTCCCATTCTCTAAGGAGAAAGGAAGGGGGTATTTTGGGAGTGGTATGTGAGGGTGGGGCTGGGAGGAGAAGTAGGAGGGGCTGTGATTGAGATGTAAAGTGAATAAAGACAAACTTACTGAGAAAGACTCTTTAAGAAGTTGATAGATTCAGGTCCCACATCTTGTACCATGCTTTCTTCGATGCAGTCATTGACAGCTCTGCTCAGTGTGAGTTTCTGCAGATTCCTTGTATCCTCATAGACAGATTAGTCACTCTCATTCCTGTAAGAAAATGTAAACAAACTGTTTGTTTCTACTTTGCATCCATGGTCTTTCTCTTTCTAATAGTTTTAATGATGATTAAGTATCAATATGTCCACTACAGCCTAAAATGATACCTGCAAATTTCTTTGATTTCTGACTCAATCATGAGCTTACTCAGAAAGGAAGAAAATGAAAAGATTCCATTTCTTCAGCCCTGTCTCTAGATTTCAATGCCCATTCATTTCATTTTCTTTGCGAGCATTCTGAAGTTCTCATGCTTCTTTGCACCAAAGATCTGAGAAAAGTCATCAGCATGGCCCACATCGTGTTATACAAATAGGAAATGCTTATTTCCGTTTCTTCTTTTCTTCTTAGACAGATTGATAACTATGTATAAAGCATGCACATAAGCACTCAAAGTATATTCCCACATATGTATCTTGCTGTAGTCCAAAGGAAACCAGTTGCCAACTCATTGTCCTTGATCCTCTTCCCCGTAAGCAGTGTCCAGGAGGATTTCAACAAAGAACATCTTTCACATTTTGGAATGAACAGGATTATAATTCCTCTCTGGATTCCCTCATGAACTTATAGTTGTATAAACACAGTCCTTAAGGGAAGGCCCAAGGCATAGATAGACCAGTATGTTTATATATAATTGGGCTCATACTCCTGATTTTCTTATGCAAAAACTAAAAGAGAACTAGTCAGTATAAATTGATCAATAAAATGCCATATCACAATAGCACTGTAATGGAAGACACTCTTCCTGGTCAGCATACATATGTCTGCTCTGACTTCATTTTGTCATTGTTCATTTTCCACGGTGGATCCCATTTGCAGGAGGCCAGCAACAGGCTTCCCTGGCTGAGAACATCTCTTACTTCATGAATAACTGCCTACTGTGGCTGTGCGATGGTGACAGATGGACAGAGGACTCAGGCTATGAAAACCTTTTCCAGCCACTTATAAGTTGCTTTTGGAACATCAGTCTACTTAATGGCACCTGAGCCCTATTGCCCAAGCTAAATCTGAGCCGAAGCCAGTCATCAAAGCTGAATTTTTAAAAACATTGTGATCACACATGAAACTATTTTCACTACCTTAATTTTGAATAAAGCATCTCTGAGCAACCTAAGAGCCCAACTTGGCTCCAGACAGTATCGTAATAATGTACAAGCACAGCTAAAAAGAAATTCCATTTTTTTCTAATTGGCCTTCATATGAAAATGAGGAAAGGCTCTTAGCCTACTAAATTATTCATTGTTACTATGTGTTCTCTAAATTTATTACTCTTGGCTGATGTACAGATTTAAATATAAAATAAACAGTAGAATTTAAAGTGAAATGCAGTAAATAGAGCTGGCGTTGGCAGTGACTGTGCATACACTGCCATGTTTGTGAGTCTTCGACAGTGACTTCATGTCATCAAACTTGTCTTGGTACAAAGTCAAATGAATAAAGTGAGCAAAACAGATCTAAATAGACTAGTATTCCATGTTTGGCTCTAGTACTACTTTGGGGTACATAATCACATTTTTTTTTTGTTAATTGCTTCACACATATTCCTGTTTTTAACACTTCTGCAGCAAATTAGACAAGACTACTAAATGTGCTATGGAAGTGGTGTCAAAGATCACATATTGCCCCACTTAGGCTTTGCACTGCTATGGTTTATTAAAAGACAGGGAGAGGGAGGAGGAAAAGCAACAAAAGAAAAATTACATGGGAACATCCTGAAGTCATTTTTAAAAGCAAAGTTTTAATTTGACCATTGCCCTCATCTATTTTAAAAGAATTATTTCAACAGACAGTATTTCTTTTTAAATTAATTTTTTTCGTTGCTATACAGTCATGTACGGCATCTTTATACGTGTATGTCACTGTATTGTTTCTGTCTGTCCCCTCCCCCACTGACTGCACTTGCTCCCCCTTTTCTTCTTCCCATCCCAAATAATCCTCCCTCCCTCACCCATGCTGCAGTTTATTTTTTATAATCTATCTCTGGCCCAGGCTTCCCTTTCTTCAAATGTCTTCATTTTTAGACACAGGTGTCCCATTCCCTTGAGACTTTCAGTTAGATTTACTTAACAACAACAACGACTATGTATGCATGCAATAAAGAAAATATAACTAAATTATACTCATTGAACATTCCCTGTCTTGGATGTTGTGTTAAGAGCATTGCTGGGATCAGTTTTGTACAGCCTCCACAAAATTAATATGTTATGATAATTAAGACTTTCCTCCAGGTGAAGAAACTTACATCTAAGACAAACTTTGACAAACATATGACAGTTAGGAACACTTATACTGGCATTCAGGTCTGATGCTAGCCATGCAGCATGTTAGATGTGTTTTGTGCTCAGATCATATTTATCTGCTTCTCATCACAACTGTGTTATGATGAGAAGCAGATAAATAGATTACACCCTATAGAATAGGGTGAATAGAAGCACACCCTAGGCTGTGAACCCATTCTACCTGCCCTCATCTCCTGGAACTCAGTCTTTCCATGCTAGAGCAGCTTCTTTGTTTTATCTACATGAGTACAGCCAGGGATGTGGCTGTACTGCTACTTCATAGTCAGTTTTTCCTCATGTGTTTTCTTGAGTTTCTTCCTGTATTTAACTCTGCTCAGATGATGCACAGAGAGTAATGCCTTCAGCATTCCTTCAAAGGTGTAACAATATTTGTGCACTTTACTTTCATTTTTATTTGTAAGGTTTACTATCTCACTTTGCTATATAACAATAGTTTTATTATTTCTACACAGTTAAAGCTTTGGAAGAACTATTAATTGCTTTTCTTTCTTGGAAGCCATGTCTTTTAGCACTATCAGATACTATATGAGCTAAACCTCAGGAAGGAGGCTTCCAAGTCAGTTACATCATGTCTGAAGTATGTGATATCTTCAGTAATAGTCTTGCCTTCAAGCTCTGGAAGGCAACCAAGGACAACAGCAGTAGCCTGTATTGTTTTGGGAGTCTCTTGGACTCTCCTGACCAAACATACAAATATTCTGTCTTCCAGCAAACATACAAAAGAGAAGAACTTCAATTGTTCTAAGTGTATAAGGTGATATCACCATTTCTCTCTCTATTTCCCTCTCTCAAATATATATATATATATATATATATATATATATATATATATATATATGTGTGTGTGTGTGTGTGTGTGTGTGTGTGTGTATGTGTGTGTGTGTGTGTGTGTGCTATATAGGTATATAACATACAGATAGTAATATCATATGCATCTAGAACAATATACAGATTAAGAGTAACTGTATAAAAATAAAATATGTGATTCATTCAACTTCATAAACCCTGAAGATTTCCACAGAATGTAAGCTTATTCTCTTGATATTGATTAAAATTCTGCTCCAAGATTATATATATACACAATTCTAGACATTTACATGGAAGTCACAATACCAAGTCATTATCCAGATGTTTCCAAAGAAATGCCCCAGATGGTAGACACTGTGTTTGAAAGATCTAATTTGAGAAATTTTAAAGAATTTGTATTAAGCTGAAACTTCTATATAACACACTAAAAACAAAGAAGAACTAATAGTGGTCTTGATTTGTTTTAGTTTCCGAATCTACTTTTTTCCTTATTTCTTATTTCTTTTATAAAATAATGATTTTAAAAAATTGTGAATATAATTTCACCATTTCCTCATTTTCCTTTTTTCATTCGATTCCTTCTATAGCCCTCATCCCACTCTTAGTCACATTCATGGCCTTATATTTACTTTAATTGTTGTTACATATGTTTGTGTGTGTTCCTAAACATACAAGTACAAGCTGTACAGTCTGTATAATATTATTTGTTCATACATGTTTTCAGGACTGACCATTTGGTACTGGATAACCAATTGCTGGGAAGACTATTTCTCTCACTCTCAGAGTTCCTTATTTTTTTGTAGCTCTTTATGCAGGTTGAGGCCTCATGAGCTTCCCTCTTCTAATTAGCATAGCTATTGATGTCTTCATCATGTTGGTGAGACTTCCTGGGTATAGCCTCTCTGACATTTCTAGGAGACACAAAATCATAGTAAAATTTCTTTTTCTCTGGCTTTATAATCTCTGTCTGCTCTTCTTGCACAATGATTTCTGAGCCTAGGTTCAGGAGTTACATAGTAGATGGCCATTGTGGCTGGACTCCACAACCCTGTATTTGATCATTTGTGTTTTCTGTAATGGTTTCTGTCTGTTGCAAAAAGAAGTTTCTTTGATGAAGGGTGAGAACTATACTTTATCTGTGGGTATAAGGATAGGTACATAGAAGAATGCAGATAGAGATTATGCTGTTTTTCTGTTTATTTGTTTTTTGTTTGTTTTGTTTTGTTTTGGTGTAGTATATCTTCAAGATCCATAATGTCATAGTCTTGGATAACTGGCAAGGCTTAGAGAACCATGCGTGATCTCCCCTTGCTGAATGGGCCTTCAGTCCCACCAGAGAGGTGAGCCTGAGGAACATGTACATTATAAATAAGAAGAAATGATAACATTCCTGAGATAACAAAAATGAAAGACAAAACAAGCCCTACAGTTACAGTCCCTGAAAGAATAAAGAAAGAAAGCATTTAGGAAATAAAGATATTATTGGAATGGTGAATATGTCTAAATTAAAAAAATGAGTGACTATAGAACCAGACAGTCTAGCCAACCCATTGGATTTCAAATATGAACAGTGATCAAGGTCCATTTGGACAGTTAGTATAAAAAGTAAGTCAGATAAAGTAGAGCATCATTTTCACCTTAGTCTCCAACTCCAGTAATTTACCCATAGCAGAAGATACTAAATCAGCATCAACACACTTACCAATGAAATAAATTTCTCCCAGGATCGTCACATCAGGTAAGTATTTGTTTAAGTATAAAGTGCAAATCTGCAAACCATAAAGACTCCCATACACCTCCCTAAAATAGAACCCAGTGCTACTATTACTCCATAACTCTGCCTCCTAGAAATGATGAAATCTGTTCCAAAGATGGGCTTTGTTAGGACATGGGGATTTTGTGACCATGGAAATGAGTGGTGATCAGGTCTGAAAACCATTAAATACAATAGGAACAGAAACAGAGAAGAATGCAAAAACTCCCTATCTTGAAAAAAAAATTATTTGAATATAGATCTGGAATAGAGAGCTGTGGTTGTGAGTCTATTTATAGTAGTAGAACAGAATTTAAATGTCATTACCATTCCAGCATAATAATAATAGTAACAACAGAAGTGGGGAGTATGGGAAGGAGTCAATGATGTCCTGTAAGAGCCCTCATCTGTGTGTGTTTTCATAGCACAGGCTGAGACACTGACTTAAAATAATGCAGGTGTTATAGAATAATAATCACTACAAGTTTAAGTTCTTAAGAGCTTTACTTTTGGAAGGATATGTAAGAAACTTGAGGTTCTTGTAGTGAATTAACTTTCATCTGAAAGTGAGAAGATTCTCTAATTGCTTTTTTGTTGTTGTTCTTGCTCTTAAGGTAAAGTAAAGTTTGAATATTTGTGAAATAAAATTGTAAACAATAATATTTTTCTTATGTATTTTGTTTACCGCTCTAGAGCTGATTGAACCTGGAAAAGTGGAACCTAAAATTAAGGCAGACTAAAGTCTCATACAATAGCCAATTTGATGCACAACAGCAGATAATTTGTACTCTGAGGATTAAGACAAATCATATAAGTAAGGTGTTCAATAAGAAGGACAAGTCACATATGGTAAAAACATGTTTTCCCAAGAGACATATAAGCAAATAACCATAACCAGTTGTAATGAATAGTCTAAAGTAAACTTATACCTATCTGCTACACCTGGGAAGGGCACAAAAGCACATTCGAAGAACTATTCATGTTTTTGAAGAAACTGAGGTTACAAGACTTTTGTCTTGTTTTCTTGGAGTTTTCTCACAAGCACTAAGCATACCCTTCATATGACTCCATTTGTGGTAAGAGCCCTCCCCAACAACCATCCCTGACCTCAAGCTGTACTACAGAGCAATAGTGATAAAAACTATATGGTACTGGTACAGAGACAGGCAGGAAGATCAATGGAATAGAATTGAAGACCCAGAAATGAACCCACACACCTATGGTCACTTGATCTTTGACAAAGGAGCTAAAATTGTCCAGTGGAAAAAGGACAGCATTTTCAACAAATTGTGCTAGTTCAACTGGGGCGAGGGGGCAGCACGTAGAAGAATGCAAATTGATCCATTCTTGTCTCCTTGTACAAAACTCAACTTCAAGTGGATTAAGGACCTTCACTTAAAACCAGATACACTGAAACTAATATAAGAGAAGGTGGGGAAGAGCCTTGAATACTTGGGCACAGGAGAAAAGTTACTGAACAGAACTCCAATGACTTATGCTCAAAGATCAGGAATTGACAAATGGAACCTATAAAATTGCAAAGCTTCTATAAAGAACACTGTCAATAGGACAAAATGATAGCCAACAGATTGGGAAAAGTTCTTTACCAATCCTATATCTGAGAGAAGGCTAATATCCAATATATACAAAGAACTCAAGAAATTAGACTCCAAAAAATCAAATAAACCCTATTTAAAAATTAGGGTACAGAACTAAACAAAGAATTCTCAATTGAGGAAACCTGAATGGCCAAGAAACACCTAAAGATATGTTCAACATCCTTTGTCATCAGGGAAATGCAAATCATAACAACCCTGAGATTCACCTCACACCAGTCAGAATCACGAAGATCAAAACTCAGGTGATATCAGATGCTAACAAGGATATGGAGAAAGAGGAACACTCCTCCATTTTTGGTGGGATTGCAAGCTGGTACAACCACTTTGGAAATCAGTTTGTCAGTTCCTCACAAAATTGGACGTAGTATTACTGAGGACCCAGCTATAACACTCTTGGGTATATACCAAAAGATTTCCAACATATACCAAAGACATATGCTTCACTATGTTCATAGTAGCCTTATTTATAATATCCAGAAGCTGGAAAGAACCCAAATGTCCTTTAACAGAGGAATAGTCCTTCAATTGAGGAAATGTGGTAAATTTCTACTCGCTGTTAAAAATAATGAATTCATGAAATTCTTAGGCAAATGAGTAGAACTAGAAAAATATCCTGAGTGAGGTAACCCAATCACAAAAGAACACACATGATATGCACTCACTGATAATGGTGTTAGCCCAAACTCGAAATACCAAGACACAACTCTCAGACCACATGAAGCTCAAGAAGAAAGAAGACCAAACTGTGGGTGCTTCGGTCCTTCTTAGAAGGAGTAACAAAATACTCATGGGACCAAGTATGGAGACCAAGCGTGGAGCAGAGACTGAAGGAGGGGCTGCCCACCTGGGGATCATCCTATTTTCAGTCACCAAATGGAGACACTGTTGTGGATGCCAGGAAGTGCATGCTGACAGGAACCTGATATAGCTGTCTCCTGAGCGGCTCTGCCAGTGTCAGACAAAAACAGAGATGGATGCTAACCATTGAACTAATCATGGGGTTCCCAATGGAGGAGTTAGAGAGAAGACTGAAAGTGTTAAAGAGTTTGAGTCCCCATGGGGGAGCAACAATACCAAACAACCAGAGCTCCCAGAGGCTAAATCACCAGCCTTGGAACACACATCTAGGGACCCATGGCTCCAGCTGTATATGTAGTGGAAGATGCCTTGTCGGGCATCAGTGGGAGAGGAGGGCCTTGGTCTCATGAAGATTGGATGCCCTAGTGTGGGGGAATTCGAGAGCAGGGAGGTGGAGTGGGTGGGTGGGTAGGGACACACCCTTATAGAAGCAGGAGGAGGGGCATGCTATAGGGCTTGTGGTGGGAAGGGGGAATGGGGAAAGGATATAACATCTGAAATGTAAATAAATAAAATATCCAATAAAAATACAAAATAAAAAAATTGAGACAAGCAAAAAATAGATTTTAGAATAAAAAATTACATATACCTTGCATATATGCAAGCATTTACCAATTTTGTAGCGTGAAAAAAATAACACAGTACAAAATCTTGTAAGGATACATAAAGAAATGTATTATATATGTATATATGTATGTATATTTATATGCTTATGAATTATTGACTATAGCTTATTTTTTAAGAAAAGTAAGATTTCTGCTTGGTATTTATATATTCCTGAATTTTTAAGATATGTTTAAGTTTTTTAAAAATCATAATATGTTTGCAGGATTTATGACCATTATTTTATCCTTTATTCAGTTTTTTTCATCTTTGAAAAGTTTACAAGTGTTATAAATATGGGAATATATGTTCTGTTCTGTGTTCTTCAAGCATACATTCCCATTAGTGAAAAGAAGCAAGGAGTAGAGGCAGAATGGTAAACAATGTGAAATTAGCTTAACATGGCTCACCAGGCAAACAAGTAATGGGAATCAGTCATTTTTCAGTCTTGTGGGGTAAATACAAATGGCCTGATGGCAATAGCATACCTAAATGTTACAAGGAACCTGTGATTCTGGCATAGCTGACACCACTAGGTCATAAAAAGAACAGAGTACGTCAGTACTGACAGAGAGTGTTTCTATACAATTATCTAGGTGTCTTTTCTTACATCTATGTTCAAAACTCAAGTTTCATCTGCTTTCATCAGTCCTTTCTATAAAGGCATGGTAGTTAGCTCCATAGCTGTGCAGGATGCTTAAATAGGATGAATTCTGTGGGTTACTGGCTCTTGGAAAGTCTACCTGCCCTCCATGTATCACTCAGAGCATACAGTTCCAAAGCAAAGCTCTCCAAGGTTACTTTGAGTTCAGCAAATTTAGCTTCATTTTCTATGTTTTAGAGCAGTATTTTAAAGCTCAGATTGCCCTGAATGGAGGAGGCACAACACATTATTTTCTGATCAGCCGTTGAAACTGTTACATGATTCTCTTTTGTACAGTCCTTCCAGAGAACATGAAATGGAAAGAAATGATCAAGAGGCTCATGACTGAGTGATGAGACGGGATGTTTTTGGTACCTCTGAGTTTGGGCTATGTTTTTCTATGTTTTTCAGTCACTTACAGCTCATCCCTCTGTTGTCTTTACCTTCATGTTTTCTTGCTTTAAAATATTATTATTGTGTATATATGTGGGAATAGAATGTTTCATGTACACAGGTGTGTAGCTCTACCTGGAGTTTTGGGATCACAGGATGGCTTCATGGAGACTGTCTTCTTCCAGGAATTGAACTAGTGTCTGTGTGAGCTAGCAAGTACATTTACCCATAGGAGCCTCATTTCAGCCTAGATTTTCTCATTTTGTATTCCCTTTCTAAGTAGAAGAGTAATTAAGAGTATTTTAAAATTTTATTATAAGCTCTACATTCTGCTGACAGGAATTCTTTAAGTCCATTGCTTTGGCAAATAGAGGTGATGGTTGAAAGAAACACTAAATTAGCACTGCTTAGCTATAGGCTGGCCCACACACTAATGAAATCTAATGTCTGATAGGTGAAGATCTTTAGCAATAAAACTGCAAAGTGCCTGATGCAGTGTACATTTCATGGTTCTGTATTGTCAAGAAAATAATGTTTCTATCTGCATATATACTGATGTGTCATTCAGAAACTAGACCTGTCTGTGACTGGCAGAAACATAGGAATGGTTTGCAGTACATGCTGACAGAACTCACTGTAAAGGCTGATGCTATAAACAAAATCATCAGGAGTTGCATGGAATTAAATTTCAATCTAGTGCCAGAAGTGTGGAATTACCTCAAATATATACAGTATTTCTAAAGACCTGGCTTATGTAGTCATAAATATTAAATCCTAACCACTAGCATGCTTCAAATACTTGGAATTTTTCCATGAAATTATGAGGTGTTTACTGATTATTATTAGTCTAGAATAATTTTTACTTCATTGCACAGACTTCTGCATGCTGTTAGGAAATATTTGCTTTAGGAGAGAAATTAACTCTTTCACTTACCATATTCAAATCAATGACATTCTTTCTTCAATCTCTTTGGATTAATTTCTTTTCCTATGTATCAGTGTGACCAGCTGTATTATTGTCCAGCCTCAACTGCTAACACACATGTTAACATCCCCAACTAGGAGCCCTGAATTCCTCAGGCTCACTTCTACCTCATCAACTTCTCAATATTTCCCTCTAGTTAAAAAGACAAACAGTCATTTTTAATCCACTCATGACGAAGTTGTTGATGAGATATTTCATGTAATTTTTCCTATTACATATTATCATTGCAATAATGTGGTCATTGTAAATACTGTATGAAAGAATTGACTGTTTAAGAAAGGGTTTATATTTGTTCAGATATGAGCAACACTGAGATGTCTGAAGTCACAGGAGACTAGATTCCGGTCACACTTAGGTATAATTTCATATAACTTCTCTCTGGTCTTAGGCTATAGCAGAGGTTCTTAATTGTAGGTCATGACCCCTTTGAGGGTGCAATATCCCTCATCAGAAAACACAGATATTTACATTACAATCCATAACAGTAGGGAAATTACAGTTATGAAGTAGCAAAAAAAAAATAATTTCATAGTTGGAGGTCACTAGAATAAGAGGAACTGTGTTATAGGGTCGCAGAAACAGGAGGGTTGAGAACCACTGGGCTGAAATTCTTCTGTGGGAAACACTCACAAGGCGATCACAGAACCAAAGGTGAGATCAAACTGTCTCAATACATTTAAGATCTTTGTTCACACCAAATAAGTAAGTCTTCAGTAAAAGCAGAGGCAGTTTGGTCTATATATCAAGCTCACTGTGGATGAGCAGAGAAAGGCACTTCCTACCCTGTAATGTACTTTAAGGGCACATAGCAGGGAAAAAAAAGGCTTGAGTATCTACATGGCTTGTAAGAAAACATACTTGTTATTTCATGAAGATGCACTAGAGAGAATTCAATTGTTTACGTGTAAATTATATATATGTTGGTACAAAATGCCAATGTCACTCCAGGTACCACAATTTTATAGATCTTGAACATTAAGTCCTTGAGTTTCTCTATTTTAATCACTCAATAATCATAAGGTCAAGCAGTTGAAGGTGTGTTTATAGATTAACTTCTTAATTATACAAATTCTAAACATTGACGATTGTTATGATTTCTATGACAAGCTAACATAGTAAGGCACAGAGAGATTACAAGTGTGACGTCGGTTTCAGGGCTCCATATCCTAAGCCCCGGATGACTGGATGTGCAAATGGAGAGTGGCTGGACCATGTCTCGTAGTATAACCTGGCCCACAGTGATGTTTCCCACAACCCAGCCCAGGAAGCCAATGTGATGTTAAGCAGACTGAGCTGTCCAGCAACGATTCTAGAAATTAAGCAATAACCTTTTAACAATTGGTTCAAAATAGTTAGGACTTGATCAATAATTGCCAGCTTCTCTGTTTTTTGACCCTCTTCTAATTAACTTGAATAACCAGAGAAAGTCAAATTTGCAACTCCAAGTAGTCACTTTGGACACTAATCCCACTCCACGTCACAGCTTTGAAGGTCTGCTCTTTGCTCCTTGCCTATGAGTCTGTCAAAACCCATGTAATGGTAGCTAATTCTTCAGTTATAAAGGGCTCTTAATAAATGTCATTTACTTTCTTTATTTTGATTGATCTTCATTGATATAATTAGACATAGCAGTATTCACCATATATAATAAAACTTGTATATAGCTGAGGCTATATGTATAGTTATCATACAGAAAGGCCAACGATCAGCTGATTTTATAATTTCGTTTTAGTGTTGAAACCTGCTAACACATCATTTTAAGGACATATACCCACAGAAATTTGAAAGCAACAGTGAAAACAATCGTGACTATGATATTATCAACCTTTAGTAAACATTTCAAAACAGCACTCTCACAATTAATACCATGGCTTAGTTGATTTTGATCTCAAGTAATATTATCTAATTATTAAGTTCAAGACCACTTTACAGATGGGAAACAGGGTTTTAAAGCAATAAGAAACTTGTTGATGTACATGTTGCTTGAATATCCTGCAAATAAAATTTAACCGTGGCAATACAACTCCATATATGTATTTATGGTTAACTCAGTGGCTGGTATTCAGCAGGAATTCAATTTAGAAAGTAAACAAAGAATTCATTAAGTGATCAATTATCAACACACCATAAAAACCTATGCTGACTCTGAAAAGCCCATTAATTAAACTCCTTGAAACTTACTTAAATTTTGCTTATCTCCTCTTTTCTTATTTGTTATCATTATATTATTTTATTGAGACAGGATCTCATGTGTAGCTCAGTTTTGCCTTAAATTTACTTTATATTAAAGATTCATCTTGAACCTCCAAGTCTTCTGCTTCTAGCTCCTAGTGCTGAGATTATAGATGTATACAACATACCTTGTTTATACAGTGCTGAAGATCTATCCTAGGGCTTCAGGCACAGTAGGCAAATGCTCTATCAACTGATTTAAAACCCCAGCATCCTATGATATGTACATTTGTATTTTTGCTATCTATATAATCAGATTCTTGATTTAGATAAGAATACAGTAAAAGTGTATCTCTGTTTTATTTTTCCTTCATAGTTTGGAGTAACAGTGTGCGTATTTATCGGTGCCACTGGGGAATACACAGAGGTTTTCCTCCTTTCTCTATAGCCAGTGAACTTTTAGCATTTGTCAGTAGCATAAGCACTGGTCCCTTACCATATACAAGTCCAAAGGTCCACAATTCGTATTAATTCCCCACTAAAGTTTAATTGTGAGTACTACATGGAATGTAAAAACTTCAGAGAATTCTATTAGCAATCTATTGGGAAGAGCCAGGTTTTTACCTTAATAGTAGAGCAGTCAAGAGGATTGTAGTGTCCACATACAGTGTGTCAGAAAGCACAGGCCATTTCCTCAAAGGGATTGAGATTTATCACAAGGACACAGGAAATGATGGCTTATGGTAAAAATCATTGATAAGTATCAAAGCCATGATACAAATAATCTATTCTAGTAAGAAAAATGTAAAGGTATTTTTTTTTCTTCCAAGGAGAAGTTATGATTTGTAGTTAGAAAAACTGCCATTAGTTCAATAACAGGAAGAGAGACAATAAAATTCCAGTCAGTAACAATAAAAGACTGTTTGGCTCTGGATGTCTGTATCTGTCTGAGTCAGCTGTGGTTAGAGCCTCTCAGAGGACAGCTTGCCCCTGTCTGTTCTCAGGCTGAGGTTTAGATCCTGGGAGCTCTGGTTGAATCTTTTGATACTCGTTCTATAAAGGACAAAAGCACCCTCACTTTGGTCTTCCTCCTTCTTCTTGAGTTTAGGCCTCCCTGCACATATGTTGTAAAATGTGCAGCTTGGTTTTCATGTAGGTCTCAAACATCTGGAGTGGGGGCTATCCCAAAACATGCAGCCTGTATATGGAGTATGGTCTTCTAAAAAAAAAAAAAAAAAAAAAAAAAGAAGGAAAACCAAGTCAAGTCGGGGTGCTTCAGTCTTTCTTAGAAGGAGTAACAAAATACTCAAGGGAGCAATATTTGGGGACAAAATGTGGGACAGAAACTAAAGGAGGGGCTGTCTGGAGACCATTCCACCTGGGTATCCATCCCATGTGCAGTCACCAAGGTAGACGCTGATGTGGATGTCAGGAAGTGCATGCTGACAGGAACCTGATATAGGTGTGTCCTTAGAGGTCTGCCAGAGTTTGACATATCCAGAGGCAGATGCTCACAGCTAACCACTGAACTAATCAAGGGGTTCCCAGTGGAGGATTTAGAGTGAAGATTGAAGGAGCTGAAAGGGTTTGCGGCCCCATGAAGAGAGCAACAATACCAACCAACCAGAGCTCCCAAGGTCTAAACCACCAGCCTGGGAGCACTTAGGGAGGGACCCAGGGCTCCAGCTGTATATGTAAGGGACGATGCCCTGGAGGGTATAGGTGAGAGAAAATCCTTTGTCCCGTGAAGGCTGGACACCCTATGTGGGGGAATTCCAGGGTGGGGAGGTGGGAAGTGGGGTAGGTAGGGGTACATCCGCAGAGAAGCAGGGTAGGGGGATGGGATAGGGGGGTCCTGGGCAGGGGATGGGGGAATGGGATAAGAGGAATAACATCTGAAATGTAAATAAAATATCCAATAAAAAAGTGAAAAAAAAAAAGAAAGCAAAAAGTAAAACAAAACAACAAAAAGGAGTGTTTGTGGAAACAGTATCCTGACATCTTTCAAAGTACATAAAGAACATCTGCCTTTACCAAGAAAAAATGTGGGGAAGAGAAAGAGGTACAATGAGTGTTTTAGAACCCAAACTTTGAAAGAGCAATTCATTAATTTACATTTTAGGGGATGAATTATCACAAGTCACTACCATTTAACTTCATATGTGGTGATGTCTGTTCCTGCTACAACACAACATTTTATAAATAGTGCATATGCCACACATTCTGCATTGTTCAGATAGAAGCATGTCTGCTGTGCACTCTACTGCAACCCCTTCAGATAAGCACTATTCAAAATATTGTCCACAGCTTTTTTCTTCTTTTCCCTAGAAAGGCTGAGAAAAAGGGAAATTTGTCTTATAGACCATTGCTCTCTAGTTAGTCATCTTCCCTGAAGACTCACTGATAAGGTTTGGGGAAGATGCTTGCTAACACTCAGCACTCAGCCACAATTCTGTGTCCCCTCCCTCTCTGCCACCTGCTTTCTACTTGAGTTATGGATGTCTTCACATCAAGCATCTCCCTATAAGGATCTCTAATTTTGGGTTTATTTGCAGATCCTGTAAAGTACATATCTCAGGAATGCCCATGAGAGTTTTCCGTGATCCTGACAGCTGACTGTTAAGAGAGCTACTCTCAGGGAACAGAGGCTGTGCAGACAGCAGAAAGGGGTCTGGAAGTGATCTTATGCATTCATGTATGGTGTGGGGCAGTAGTTTGGGCTCAGGTTAGTATGTTTTATAAAGAGGTTCACTCCGTGTCTGTAACTGATAGCTATTTTTTTTTCTACATGCCAGGTGTAGGGACTGGGAGGATATATGAATGACAGGAGCTAGACCTTTCCATCAAAGACTTAAAGTAGAACATGAAGATCAGAGCATTATTCCATCACACAGAGTGATGGGTTACTGTAAGAAGAGCAGAGATAAAGGTCATGTGACTCCAAAGGGCAAGGGATTATTTCTCACTGGGCTAAGGGCCAGTCATGTTTCCTGAAAAATGAAATAGTTGACCTTTCCCCTTACTTTTGGGCTGGGAGCTTGTAGGAGTAATCCTGTACATCACACACAAAGCACTAGAGAACTGGTCAGTGGCTTTTGCCACAGTCGAAACTCATTTTATCTGTAGTAGTCACCCTCACTTTGTGACACATAATCTTAAGGACCTCAAAAAAATTTAATCAGTCATAGAAAATAATGTATTTGATGATTTTGAATTAAAATTTTACTCTTGTTTGCATTGTTTATAATTTAACTTATTGCAGAAAATGATTTTTAAAAACAGTGAATAAATAAAATTTATTCTCAAAGCCCTCTTCATTTTGACATTCTACTGCCCCCATTCCATCTTAACTGTAGTTTCTGCATGACTAACAGTACTGTAGTGAATACAGAGTGTTACATAACAGTGGAAGGAATGAGTTGGTTACCTAGCTACTTGGACTCTTTTTTTTTTAATCTGTTCTGTGTATTCAGTAATATGATGTTTTAAAGTTTCTATTGTTGTGAAGAGACACTATGACCACAATAATTCTTATAAAGGAAAGCATTTAATTGGGGCTTGCTTACAATTCAGAGCTTTAGTTTATTGACATCATAGTGGGAAACATGGTAGCACACAGGGAGACATGATGCTTCGAGTTCTACACCCAGATCCACAGGGAGCAGGACACAGACACTGGGTTTGGCTCGAGCATTTGAAACCCTAAAGTTCACCCCAGTCACATACGTCCTCCAAGGCCACACCTACTCCAACAAGACCGCACCCTGCTGCCATCTCCTAAGCATTCAAATGAGCCTATACGGGCCATTATTATTCAAATCACTACACACATCTATGCTGAAAAGTACCTGCATCTTTTTATGTTATGATTTATAAATACTAGAATTAATTATCTTTATAATAGCCCTGACTCTAGGTGTCAGGATCATCTTTCCTGATTACATATTTTAAATTTGTCTAACAAGTTAGCAAGTATTGCTTAACTGAAAGTGAACAGTGCAACTTTTAATTTAAATTAACTACAACATTCTTGGAGAGGAAATTTGTTTCAGTAGTAATAAAATACTATAATTTCATAGTGTATGTGTGTATATTATATATATGTATATACACACACACACACACACACACACACACACACACACACACACACACACAAATATATATATATATATATATATGGACCTGCTAACATGGTCTATTTAGGCAAAAACACTTATATGATTACAAAACTTATGGGAAACATCACCCACTATACAGACTTTCAATGTATTTCTCCTGCATCAGCCCTTCTCCATCATTCTTCTCTTGTGTTGATGCGATGAATATATAGGCCTTTTCAGTCACACAAAATTCTTATGACAGTGAGGAATAATATAGGCAGCAATGTATTTTACAAGAGACAAATTAATCAATTTCTTGGTCTGTGTTGCATAGAAAACTCATTTCCTATGTAAAGATAACCTAGAGGGAGCTGAAAGGTGTATTAAAAGTTAATTTTTCAACCGATAACGTAAAATTTTCTTGCTCATAAAAAAATTCCATGACAGCAATGAGAAAAGCTGTTTCAGAATCTTCACATAAACTCTAGAAGCAGCAATAGTCCTTAGTTTCGTGTGCTGTTTGGCTATGAGTTGCTTATCAGCTCAAATCCAAATTATGATGATTTTTCAATCCTTAGCTTTCTTTCTTAAATTTATGTTTTAAGAAACAAGTAGGTACATGTTATGAACCACATCACTCAGGAACCATCTGTTCCTTTTTAGACAGAACATTTAAGCTTTATTAAGTTTGTCAGTTGCTACACAGTGATTTTTCAAATAACTGAAAGAGATCTCTTACAACCCAAAGCCATTGTAGTGGTTAGCAAAACCATGCTGGATGCCTTGCTAGTATTTTCTTTGGAGGTTATAACATAATTACATCATTTCCCCCTTTCCTTCAAACTCTCCCATGTACCCATTCTCACTCCTTCAATTTTTTAAATAAGCCTTGGAAAATAATTAAGAGCATAAAATGTGAAGCAGTTACTTGTGCATATGGGTAAAACATCTCCTGAGTGTGGAGGAGGTAGTCAATTATTCACATTATTTTGTGGTCCAGATGCTACCAATTTGTGGAAACCTAAGTTGCTTGCACCTTAATTTAGGAATAAATAGGTAAAGATTGTGGACCCACTCCTCCCTCTGCTCACTCTCATCCTCCTCTTCACAGGCACATTCTAAAGTGCTTGAAGCTGGCAACCTTCAAAGCTAACACCTTGCAAAATTTAACAAGTTCATGTAAACTTTGCCCAGCTCATACACATTATTCGTAGCCTGGCTTCCATTTATATATGACTGAACAACCATGAATGGTTTTTGTTGTTGTTGTTTTCTGTAAAATGACCCAAACAGTACACCATGAAGTATACTAACCTGGAACTTACCTTTGGATAAACAGTTCTGTCTTTTTGTCTTCTATGAGCCCTGCTTCCATTACTCTACCCTGACTCCAACCTCATCTTTCTTTTTCTCATATGGAAAGGAATTTTCTCCAAGATCCTAGGAAAGAATCTGTGTGTACAAATATGAAGGATAGGGCTAGTCATTAAAAGAAAAACAATTTAAGAGTTTTTTTCCCTTTGTTGTGTTTTTAAAACTTAATGGCATTATATTACTATACATATATTATTATTTTTGATATTATACATAGGGTTGAGTCACTTCATTTTGATAGACTAATAAGACAGCAATGCCATAGCAAAAAAAAGTGACAATTGACAAATACATGCATATATTCATATAGATTATGAGTAGACAATACATACTTTTCAAAAATATTTCCACTTTTTCCCGTATTTTCTATGAGCATGGTAAGGAAAGTTACAAATGCACAGACACTGCCAACATCAGAGAATTACCTATGATCATGCTACCAGCCAGTCTCAGCCTCGAATCCCACCACTTCCTCCAATATTGGATTTTATTCTCAGTCTTTTTTATTTTCAAATTTCAGTCTAAGACCCAATCTAGAGCCATTTACTGTAACTATTATTTATGTTTCAGTCATTCCTTTAATCTAGCACACAATTCTGCAATATATTTTTATGGTGTTGATATTGTTTGTTCCTTAAAAAAAAGAGCTTTTATGTTATAGATTACAATTTAATTAGATCATTTTCTCTTTCTGTTTCCTTATTCCAAATCTCCTAACAACCTCTCCTGACTCCTGCTCTGCTTCAATTTCATATTCTTTTTTTCTTAATTGTTGTTACATACACATATGTATATAAATGAATATTACTAAATGAATAAATATATTATGCTTAGACTATGTTACTTATATGTAGATTTTGTCATAACAAATAATATTTATAATTTTTTAAAGTTATATATTGGCTCCTGTTAGCAAGCACTTCTTGGTATCAGCAATAGTGTCTGGGTTTGGTGTCTGTATATGGGATGGATCCCTAGGTGGGGCAGTCTCTGGATGGCCTTTCTTTAAGTCTCTGCTCCACTCTTTATCCCTGTATTTCCTGTGTTAATATTTTTCAGATGGGTAGGTGGGCCCATCTCTCCACTGGGGGCCATGCCTAACCTCTGGATATGGAGCCCGGTATGGCTGTCCCCTGAGAAGCTCTGCCAGAGCCTGACCAAGACAGATGCAGATGTTTGCAGCCAACCATCAGACTGAGCACTAGGACTCTAGTGGAGGAGTTAAGGGAAGAACTGAAGAAACTGAAGGTGTTTGCAATCCCATAGGAATAACATGACATCAAATATCCAGACGACCCAGAGCTCCCAGGAACTAAACTACTAACCAAAGAGTACACATGGGGGAACCCATGGCTCCAGATGCACATGTAGCAGAGGATGGCCTTATCTGGCATCAATGGAAGTGAAGGCCCTTGATCCTGTGGAGGCTCGTTGCCCCAGTGCAGTGGAATGCCAGGACAGTGAAAGAGCAAGAGCTCCACAGCAAAAAGATAGGGTAGGACTCCTGCGCATGGCATCAGAGTTGACACCCTAGGCTCCTGCTGCACGAGTTTCCTTGAGGGATTCTTGAGGACTGATAATTATTCACACGTGGACCAGTGTTTCTCTTTTAATACTTCTGTAGATACTTTATCTATTTTTAAATAGAGTTACTCTTTCTTGATATTAAATTAAATTCCTTCTGTATTTTCAAATATGATACCCCCTCTCAGGTGTATAGTTCTTGAATCTTTCTCCTTACTCTTTTTTCCTGTACTTTGCAGAAATGTTTTAGGTTACTGTA
Source organism: Mastomys natalensis (assembly GCA_021653895.1). NCBI lineage: Eukaryota > Metazoa > Chordata > Mammalia > Rodentia > Muridae > Mastomys > Mastomys natalensis. Next base: position 1,245,381 of record JAJTUV010000694.1, read on the forward strand.
ATCTTTTTCATACATTTGTGCTTTGTTCCCTTTGAACTTATACCCAGAAAGCAATGCTCTTATGCCTAGAACTTATGCCATGTCTGTTTCATGCAGTTTTATACTTTATGTTTACGCCGCAAATTCACTCTGAGTCATTCTTGTATTTGTTATGAGTTAGGAGGTTATTTCATTTTTCTGCATATGGATATTAATTTTTCCTAACATAAATCGCTAAAGGAGATGTTAGTTCTCCATTCTGTGTCTTTGGAGCTTCTGTCAAATGTTACCTGCTGGAAATGGTCACTGTGCATTTTTTAACACTAGAATTCTTTTTATATTTGAAAGTTTTTATCAGTGGAACTGTGCAATATATTTTGAAGTCAGATAATATGGTGCCTCCAGTCTTGCTCTTTGCAAAAGATTCTTTGGTTAGTCAAGGCCATTGGATGGTTTCATACAAATTCAAGATTGTTTTTGTAGTTCTGTAAGAAGTGCCATTGATGCTCACAGCCTTTCACTGATCTGGAAAGCACTGCGTGGGAAGGTTGTTCTCGCTATGTTTTTCTTCCAGTCCTTGGACATGGGCATCTTCTTAGTTATTTATATCATCTCCACTTGTTTATTGATCCTTTGATATTCACTTGAAATCTCTCACATATTATGTTAAATTTACCCATAAATATTTAACAACTGTTTTCAGTGAAATGTTTCTTCTCATCTCCTTTTTAAGATTATACACTTTTACTGTATAGAAATAATATTGACCTTTGCATGTTACTATTGGACCCTAAAAGGTTAATGAATTCATTCACTCTCCTAATAGATGTGTGTGTGTGTGTGTGTGTGTGTGTGTGTGTGTGTGTCTGTGTGTCTGTGTGTGTCTGTGGTCTGTAGTCTGTCACATTTCCATTTTCTACATAATTTAAACATCATGAGCTCATCTGAATAAATACTATATAATTTATTTCATATATATAATTATTTCTTTAAGCTTTTTCTTATTGATGTGTAGGATTTGTTGTCATTTGGTAATTAGAGATTATGGATATTTCATATTGTTAGCTTCTCTTCTATGCTTATTAAATAACATATTTGAATAAACAAAAATAATGTTAATATATTTATAATTTTTGTATTTATAATTTTGTAATTATAATGACAAAGATATTTTCTTTTATCATATTCTACTATTTACCTTTAGATCATGTAATTATTTAAACTTATACTGGACATTGTGTGAAGCAGGCATCAAAAGTTTTATTTTGCTTTTATTATATGTTTCATTTTTAAAAAACTTCAAAAATTATTTTCCAACTGAACTGAAATTTCAATTATTTCAAATGTCTAGTTTCTTACTGTATGCCTTTGTAATCTTTCTATTCTAATTGCTTGTTAGTATGACACTATGCCAATACTCTGTATTAATTAAATCTCATTTATAAGATTTATTATGGTGCTAGTCCCTCTTTTTACTTCTTCAACAATGTTTTGCTAATTTTGATATTTTTTCCTTAAATTAATTGTTAAAAGCAGCCTTTCAAATTTCATTAAAACTCTGTGGTGATCTCTTCAGTTTCTCTTTGTACATATAGATAATTTTAATGAGATTTGCTATACTATAGATTCAAACTGATAATGAACATGCTATTTTATTTTATGTAGGTCATCTTTAATATCTTTCAAATAGTAATAAGGTTTTATGATTTTTCTCCATAAAATCATGAGCCTCTTTGTTTATACTTAATCTTGGGTTTCTTTAATATCTGCTACCTGTGACAGACATCTACTTCAAATACATTTACTGTTGCTATTTCGGTATAGAAATGCAATTTATTTTTATATGGATCTTATATACCTGCTGGTTGCTCATTAATTCTGATTATTTGCCTACAGATTCTTTTATGGTTCTATGTAGGTAACCATAATATTATCTGCAAATAATGTCATTTGATTTCTTTCACTCCAGACTATGTACTTTTAACCATTTCTTTTGAAAAACTATACAGGAAAGGAAATCTTTCTCATTATAGCATAGAAACAGTGTGAGCAGGATTCTTTGTCTTGTGTTTGCAATTGAGAAGAATGCTTCTTATGCTGTACATTATTATGGTTTAGCTTAAGATCTGTAGACACATTTCATTAAGAAAATAAATTGTCTTTTAATAATTACCTAAAGATTTTTAAGTCATGAATTATTGCTGAATTCTGTTGCATGATTTTATTGCTATTGAGATGGCAATTTAAATTTTCACCTTTAATCTGTTTATATGATGAATTCTATCATTTTAAAATCTAAAGGTCGTTCTGTGTTCTCAACATAAAACCAACATAGAAGTTATGCATTCCGAGTTTCAAATGTATCCCTAGCTCTAATGGCGAATTTTTGTTTGGACATTTTGTGTTAATATTCATGAGGAATATTGGCTTGTGATTTTTCTTTCCAGTATTATTCTTCTATACATAGATATCAATGTCAAATTAGACTTGAAATAATTAATGAGTTCTCAGTCTTTCTATTTTCATTGGCCAGGAAACAATAATATTCCTCTCAGTTTGATTATACTTTAGTCAGCTTTATTCCTGTCAGTCCACAACATGCCCACAACTCCCTTACAGGAATTACTTAGAAAACTTGCCAGTGTAAATTCTCTCTCTCCCCCTGCCTGCCTCTTCCTCCTCCTCCTCTTCCTCCTCCTCTCCTCCTCCTCTTCTCTTTAATTTTGTATATACTAATCCTCTGCAGTTACCTGAAAATTATTTCTAAAGGACTAAGTAGTCAAGTTTTCTCATCAAATCAGTAGTAAGCATATGCTGTTATTTCTTCAAACATCCATCTTCAACTGTTTATCTCACTCATACAAATTCCCAGCACCACATGACATGTCATCACTGTACCCTTTTAAAACAGTTATCTTAGAGTGATATAACAAATATTAATCATCATTAATATGACTATAGAACATAAAATCTTCAGTTTATTTTCTTTTCTTTGTTCTTTTAGATCATACCTTTAAGAGTTTCCCATTCTCTATTTACACGGTTTCTATTTGTTCTCTAAATAATCCATATCTTCCCTTCATCTTTAGAAGAGGTCATGGTGAAGTGCAGGGGTCAAAGGGAACTGACAGAATGGATGGATTTCTACCATTGCCCTCACCCTTCACTCCTCCAACCCCATCCTTGCTGCCACAGGCCAGCCTTAAAGTGCACTGAGGCTCCAGCAAACAAGGGCACCTGTAACCTCTTTTAGTCTATTGTGTGGAGCTGAAGTGGCACCTGCATTGTCTATGTTTATTACTTCAAGACAGAAACTCATACTGTAGGATCAGTCGGCCTAGATCTCATAGCAATTTTCCTGTTTTAGCCTAGAAATACAAGCATGAAACACCAAGCTTGCTCAGCTACCAAGTATTTAACAGGTGATACGAATCTTAACCCTCTTCCTTTGTAACTTATTTTTCTTCTTCTAGAATATCTTTTTTTTTTATTGGAAATTTTATTTACATTTCAGATGTTTTCCCCTTATCCCCTTTTCTCCCCTCCCTCCCAGGAACTCCCTATCCCTTCCCGCCTTTTGCCTCTATGATGGTGTACCCCCACCCAACCTCCCCAGTACCTCACCTCCCCACCCTCGAATACCACCCCCCACGATGTCCAGCCTTCATGGGACCAAGGATCTCTTCTCCCACTTATAAATAGCTCCCTTGCATATAAAGCTGGAGCCATGGGTCCCTCCCTAACCGCCCCCAGGCTCGTGGTTTAGACCCTGGGGGCTCTGGTTGGTTGATATTGTTGCTTTCCTCATGGTGTCACGAATCCTCTCAACTCCTTCAGTCTTCACTCTATCTTCTCTGTTGGGAACCCCATGATCAGTTTAATGGTTAGCTGTAAGCATCTGCCTCTGAGTATGTCAGACTCTTGCAGACCACTAAGGAGACAGCTATATCAGTCTCCTGTCAGCATGCACTTCCTGATATCCACATCAACGTCTACCTTTCGTGACTGCACATGGGATGGATACCCAGGTGGAACGGTCTGCAAACGGCCCCTCCTTCAGTTTCTGTCCTGTACTTTGTCTCCATATTTGCTCCTTGAGTATTTTGTTACTTCTTCTAAGAAGGACTAAAGCGCCCCCACCCCCTTGGTCGTCATTCTTTATGAGCTTTATGTGGTCTGTGAGTTGAATCTTGGGTATTTCAAGCTTCTGGGCTAAAATCCAATAATCAGTGAGTGAATACCATATATGTTCTTTTGTGATTGGGTTACTTCACTCAGGATGATATTTTCCAGTTCCATCCATTTACATAAAAGTTTATCGAATTCATTGTTTTTAATAGCTGAGTAATATTCCATTGTGTAAATGTACTACAATTTTTGTATCCATTCCTCTGTTGAAGGGCATCTGGGTTCTTTCCAGTTTCTGGCTATTATAAATAAAGCTGCTATGAACATAGTGGAGCATATGTCCTTGATATATGTTAGAGCATCTTCTGGGTATATGCCCAGGAGTGGTATAGCTGGGTCCTCAGGTAGTAATATGTCTAATTTTCTGAGGAACTGCCAGACTGTTTTCCATAGTGGTTGTACCATCTTGCAATCCCACCAACAATGGAGGAGTGTTCCTCTTTCTCCACATCCTCGCCAGCATCTAATATCACCTGAGTTTTTGATCTTAGCCATTCTGACTGGTGTGAGGTGGAATCTCAGGGTTGTTTTGATTTGCACTTCCCTGATGACTAAGGATGCTGAACATTTCTTTAGGTGCTTCTCGGCCATTCACATTTCCTCAGTTGAGAATTCTTTGTTTAGCTCCATACCCCATTTTTTAATAGGGTTATTTGATTGTCTAGAGTCTAATTTCTTGAGTTCTTTGTATATATTGGATATTAGTCCTCTATTGGATGTGGGATTGGTAAAGATCTTTTCCCAGTCTGTTGGCTGCCATTTTGTCCTATTGATAGTGTCCTTTGCCTTACAGAAACTTTGCATTTTTATGAAGTCCCATTTGTCAATTCTTGATCTTAGAGCATAAGCCATTGGTGTTCTGTTTAGGAACTTTTCCCCTGTGCCTAGGTATTCGAGGGTCTTCCCCACCTTCTCTTCTATTAGTTTCAGTGTGTCTGGTTTTATGTGAAGGTCCTTTATCCACTTGGACTTGAGCTTTGTACAAGGAGATAAGAATGGATCAATTTGCATTCTTCTGCATGTTGTCCTCCAGTTGAACCAGTACCATTTGTTGAAAATGCTGTCCTTGTTCCACTTGATGGTTTTAGCTCCTTTGTCAAAGATCAAATGATCATAGTTGTGTGGGTTCATTTCTGGGTCTTCCACTCCTTTCCACTGATCTTCCTGCCTGTCTCTGTACCAATACCAGGCAGTATTTATCACTATTGCTCTGTATTACAGCTTGAGGTCAGGGATGGCGATTCCTCCAGAAGTTCTTTTATTGTTGAGAATGGTTTTCGCTATCCTGGGTTTTTTGTTATTCCAAATAAATTTGAGAATTTCTCTTTCTAGCTCTGTAAAGAATTGAGTTGGTATTTTAATGGGGATTGCATTGAATCTGTAGATTGCTTTTGGCAAAATGGCCATTTTTACAATATTAATCCTGCCGATCCATGAGCATGAGAGATATTTCCATTTCCTGAGATCTTCTCCAATTTCTTTCTTCAGGGACTTGAAATTATTGTCATACAGATCTTTCACTTGCTTGGTTAGGTTCACCCCGAGGCATTTTATATTATTTGTGACTATTGTGAAGGGTGTCATTTCCCTAATTTCTTTTTCAGCCTGTTTATCTTTCATGTAGAGGAAGGCTACTGATTTGTTCGAGTTGATTTTATAACCTGCCACCTTGCTGAAGTTGTTTATCAGGTTTAGGAGTTCTCTGGTGGAAGTTCTTGGGTCACTTAAGTATACTATCATATCATCTGTGAATAGTGATATTTTGACTTCTTCCTTTCCTATTTGTATTCCTTTGACTTCTTTTTGTTGTCTAATTGCTCTGGCTAGGACTTCCAGTACTATATTGAATAGGTAGGGAGAGAGTGGGCAGCCTTGTCTAGTCCCTGATCTTAGGGGGAATGCTTGAAGTTTCTCTCCATTTAGTTTGATGTTGGCTACTGGTTTGTTGCATATTGCTTTTACTATGCTTAGGTATGGGCCTTGAATTCCTGATCTTTCCAAGACTTTTACCATGAAGGGATGTTCAATTTTGTCAAATGCTTTCTCAGCCTCTAGTGAGATGATCATGTGTTTTTTTTTTTTTTTCCCTTTGAGTTTGTTTATATAGTGGATTACATTGATGGATTTCCGAATATTGAACCATCCCTGCATTCCTGGGATAAAGCCCACTTGATCATGATGGATGATTGTTTTGATGTGTTCTTGGATTCAGTTTGCAAGAATTTTATTGAGTATTTTTGCATTGATATTCATAAGAGAGATTGGTCTGAAGTTCTCTTTCTTTGTTGGGTCTTTGTGAGGTTTAGGTATGAGTGTGATTATAGCTTCATAGAATGAATTGGGTAGTGTTCCTTTTGTTTCTGTTTTGTGGAATAGTTTGAAGAGAATTCGTATTAGGTCTTCCTTGAAGGTCTGATAGAATTCTCCACTAAAACCATCTGGTCCTGGGCTTTTTTTGGTGGGGAGACTTTTAATGACTGCTGCTATTTCTTTAGGGGTTATGGGACTGTTTAGATGGTCTATTTGCTCCTCATTTAACTTTGTTACTTGGTATCTGTCTAGAAAATTGTCCATTTCATCCAGAATTTCCAGTTTTGTTGAGTATAGGCCTTGTAGTAGGATCTGATGATTTTTTGAATTTCCTCAGTTTCTGTTGTTATGTCTCCCTTTTCAGATCTGATTTTATTAATTTGCATACTGTCTCTCTGCCCTCTGGTTAATCTGGCTAAGGGTTTATCTATCTTGTTGATTTTCTCAAAGAACCAACTCCTGGTTTTGTTGATTTTTTTGTATAGTTCTGTTTGTACTCTGTTGATTTCAGCCCTGATTTTGATTATTTCCTGATGCCTGCTCCTCTTGGGTGTATTTTCTTCTTTTTGTTCTAGAGCCTTCAGGTGTGCTGTCAAGTAGTTAATGTGTGCTCTCAAGATTTTTCTTTTATTTTGAGTTTTCTGAAATCTCAAGATGATATATCTTAGTGAAGTTTTTATTGTTTTGTTTGATTTTTATTCAGGATGCTGGAAAACATGCTCTTTCAAGAAACTCCACTCCTACAATGCTAAACAATATTCTGACTTATTCATGTTACAATTCTTTCTACTTTCTATTTCTATTTTTCAGAATATATTCTCTTTCATTTGAAGAATGAATCTCCTATAATAATTATGTAATACTGTGCTGTTTCTTTCCCTCATTGTCTTGGTTGTTGCTCCTGTTCTAACAATTTCTAATTTGCTGAGACTTGATTATTTAAATAGTCTATTAAATTATTTCTAATATATTTTGTATTTTCAATATTTTTTCTTTTGCTGTAATTTTCCATTTGTTTTAGTCTACTGTTTAATTTTTCACTTATACCACGTTTAGTCTTTACCTGGTTAACTGATTATATCTCAACTTTATTTTTTTTTAATCAAATTACTTACTTCTATTTTTGAGACAGTCTCATGTATCACAGGCTGGCCCTGAACACACTGTAGAATGTCTGAGGTTATCCTGAACATTTGTTCTTCCTGCCTTCACAGTCCTTCCACTGTTCTTGTTCACTGGTGAGCACTGAATTGCTATTTCTTTTATAACAGTGTTCTCCTTAGCTGTTCTGCTTTTGTAGCCTGCACTTGCATCTAAGGGTGAACACAGTCACTGAGTGCTTAATGCACACTCTGAGTGCAGGGTGTTTGACCATAGAAATTTAATGGAGGATAGCAAGGCAGAGGTTGTGTTATTCCACAGTGGAAACTAAGTGCTTAGAATCTCGAAGCCATATCTCTGGCAGATAACTCTGCCAAAACTGTAAGCTAAGAACTGCAGCATCCAGCTTGGATACAGGTCAGACCTGTTTATGGATGAAAGCAAGCAGAACGTTGCCTTGTAATTCTATGTAAGACATACAGTTATTTTGACAGACAAAAGTTGACAGCACAATCATAAAGAAACTTAGGGTGCATCTTACAAATGTATAGGCAAAGCCTCTTGCTTGGTATCTTACACATACTTACCAGATTCCGGAACATGTTTTCTTTTGCCTACTTTCACTTCTGCCCTGAAACACTGAGTTGTGACCATCTTAACACTGGATCTTATGGTCAGGCTGTGGAACATAATTCTTTCTTTCATCATCAGAAACAGGCTCCTCTCTGGAAAGTCCAGAGGACGGTAACATGGTTCGCTGTGCTGTCCTGGGACATCTCACTCATCTTAATGTGCTACCTAACATGAGTCTCTTTTTTCCCCAATGAGAGAAACACCACATAGAGATTTTAGTTGAAAATATGATTCATTCCTGGCATTTCAAATGTCTTTTACATCCTTGAGATAATAAGCTTGAGGGGGCTCATTTGAACATCTGACCAGGAGGCTGCTCATTAGCCTCCATGGTTTCCACTCCCCTTGAGATGTATGCTTCAGACTGGGTTTAAATTGATCATTTCCTCCTCTAACCTTCTCAACCCAGGTGTAACTCTAATCAAAATTGAGCTGTGATATGGAACATAGAAAAAATACATATGAACCATCAGTGCTTGTTGATATCTATTTTGTAAGGAGTTCTATACCAAGTAATTTATATCCACTGTAAATAAAATAATTTTCAAATAATCCTACATAGATATCCCTCTTTTAGCTTTCTAATTCCTCTATAAGATGTCTGAACAGAGCAGTGTCTCATCATTAGTAAGCGGTTAGTTCAAATACTCAAATATACTTTTGTGTCTTTAAACTCTATATTCTAGCTTCTGATTGCTTGTAGCAAGGTCAGAACAGGGTGAAAGACTGTCCATTTGTACAGGTAACCTCTTGATGACTGATTAAGTTTTCCAGTGTTCTCATGACTACTTTGGGATTGCTTAGTCCTCTATGAATGAAATGAATTTTAATTTACTTGTCTGAGAACACAAAGACTTTCTCATTCAATTAGTAAAATATGGCAGAGAATTAACATGGTCGTTTTCACACACATATAACTACAAACAGAGACACATGTGCAGAGACACATACATAACTGTATTTTCATGAGTTTTCATAAATCTGTCACTTTTGAGAGAAGAACAAAAGGAAACATCAAATTTTGACGTGACGAAGAAAAATATTTCAAAGCACCATTTTCTGTTTAAGAAATAAAGTGTGTGGATGACATTCTCTTCTTAGCTTTATTCCAGGAAAAACCTAACAAAATAATCACCTTTCAGGTTTTTCTATTAGTGTCAATGAACAGAGAACAATAAAAAATTTCAGATCAATAAGTTCTACTCAAAAATATTGTCTAATAAGTATATTCTACTTGTTTTTTCAAGTCTTCATTGGATATTGAGACTATACATTGCTTGGTAAATGACTATGTGGATATGTAATTACACATATCATTTATTAGGAGAAATGATTCTATAATTAGGATGATTTTATTAGTAAAGTTAAGCTCCAGTTACTGAAAAAGCCAAGAACATATTATCATCAGACATTATTTTTGCTCAAATTTTTTTCCTGTTGTTGCACCCTGAACTGCTTTGAAATTTGTACAACAAAAGATACTTTACTGGGCCTACTTCTATTAAATAGTAATTTCCTCAGAGATGAGTCAAGTAAGAGTGAAAAATTAAATTGATTATCATGTTTTTATTTTATTGTGTGGGTGGCAGCAAAAAAAAATATGTAAGTGACCTTTGGCTTTTCTTTAACTTCGAGGTAAATTCATTTGATTAAAATTTCCCCTGAAAAATGAACAAGGAGTTTGCTTTATTTAGAAGAAAAATACCTGCACACACATACATACAATACAAAGACATAATCACAATGAAGATTTAAGTCACTTTAATCTTATATAGGCATAAATGAGAGAGGAACTGAGAAGATGGCTAAGTTCATAAAGTGTTTTCCATAAAGCATTAGAACTTAAGTTTGGATTGTTAACACTCACATAAAATCCAGGCATATTGACGGGTATCTGTAACTATAGAGCTGGTGTGCTGGAAAAATAGTATGGAGAAGAGACATGTCCCTGGAGCATGCTGGACAGTCATTCTAGCAAATAAGATGTTCAGTTTCTGTGTGAAATCCCGTCCCAAAATATAAAAGGTAGAGAAACAGAGGAAGACACCCCAACAATCCTGCTTTACTCACATAAGAGCACAGAAGGTAAAGGACCAATCCTACCCACGTGTGTACATATGAATGAATACTAGACACATACACACATGTAGGAAAAAAATTCAAAGAGAATATGTTTTTAATTCTCTCATTATATATAGGTTATATCTGCAAGGATCAGAGATGCTTAAGTAATTAGTTTATTAGGACAAGTCTACAATAGCCTTCTTTATACTGTCATAAAGTTTTAAAATATTCTAAATATATTATCAATATCTCTGCAATTAATGATTAAATTTCAAGTTTTCAAAGAAGAGAATATCCTTTGCACAAAAGCAAAGTGTAACCTCAGATAAACAGCATTATATATAACTCATATTCAATTTAAGCTTTATGAAATAAACTAATTTGTAAGATATTACTATGACTTTGGCCACCAAGATATGATACTTTTAAGTCCTGTTTTAAATCTTCAGTCTTTCCCATCTGTCAAAATTTTGTGGGCACTGAACGATAAAGGCTCTGTTGCTATGGTAATCATTCCATTACCTAGGTGACAGTGTTTGAATGATGCCATCGACCTAACTCATGGAAAATTTTTAGTTTTAGTTATGGATAAGCAGAGAGAAAACTGGTGAGTGACACAGAATCAAGAAAGACAACCTAACACCATTATTCATAACAGGGAACTTACAAAGGAAAATTCGAAGGTGAATGCCTGTAAATGGATTTCATCAATTATTGCTGCGTTAGTTGGGTCAATATTTTTATCATTTCCCAAAGCCACAAGAAGAAAGGGTGCCATATATAAAGATGTTGAAGTGTTCCACAGGAATGGTAACCCACTTAAAATTTATTTTACCTTAACATTTCTTCAGTTGAAGAAAAAATGCTATGCATTTTCAGCTTTTTCTATGTTCTGAAACAAAAATTTACTCAAGCACAAAGCTATATACAAAGGGAAATGGAGAGGAATAGAGAGGAAAGAAACAGAAAATGCAGGTGGATGAACATCAGAAACTATCACAAAGAAGGTCACAGGTTACTGTTCAGAATATGATGAAAGAGACTCAGAGAGAAAGTAGACAGAGAGAAGGACAGATGAGAGTTTCAAAGGTTCTTTCAAACTTCAATGGGACTTGTCAGGAGGTGACTGCACGGTGGCCACTGCTCCTTCAGTCTCATCTAAGGGACTTTTAGATGTTGTCATAGACATATAGCATGCCACCTGTCAGGCTTACCAAATAGCTAAGATTGTAAAACTGTTCCCAAGATATACAACGTGTTTCTGATCTGTTTGGATAAAACCAGCTTTGAGCTGTGAGGACTCTTAGCCATCCAATGTCTTAGGAAAATTACCACTCATAGAAGAGAAGCTCTACACCTCCAGGAATGTAGGAAAGCAATGCTACACAGGCTTCCTTTGCTCTGCCCTCTTATTCTGGCATCCTCTCCTATATTTTAGCCTATTTTACTCTCTTGTGAAGTAATGTGGAGTTGAAGGGGATATTGATGAGGTTGGAAACATAAATATATTTTCTAGTATGACAAAGGGCTCAGAGAGAATGCTTGCATTTTGTAGAAATGACTATAGTTCAAAGTGCCACATTATATAATTGAAATTCACGAAGAGTTAAGTCTTAAATATTCTTAACAATATACACAGAAGTACACCCCTGCAAGGCATACACCCATGCATTGGGCAGCATTGACTCAATGAACAGAGCCAATGAAATGTGTGTGTGTGTGTGTGTGTGTGTGTGTGTCTATGTAATATATATATACTCTATAATTTATTTTAATATATAAAACACATTGTGAAATATATGATAAAAAAGGAAGTACTAGATTAGTTTACATCATCTATGCTGAATAGTCCAAAAATAGGCATATGCCTACTGAAGAGACAGGAAACCTGGTGATCCTAAGCTCAGAAATTTGGGTATTTCAGAGTTCCAATCTAGTGTTGAAGATCTGGAGGTCTCCTGGAGAGTCAATGTTCACTGTACTCTGGAAGGCTGGAAGTAAAGAAAAGCCAACTGTTTGCCTCTAACTGCTTTGTAACTGGGCATCAAATCAGAAGATGTGGTCTACCTTGAGGGTGGTCCTCCATCTTCAGTTAATCCTCTCCACAAGTATACCCAGTAGGATGTCTCCTTTGAAGTTTCAGCTCCTGTCAAGTTGACAATGGAATTAACCATCACAAATGTAACAAGCTGTCAACTTATTGTGCTAAGCATTTCACATGCATCATCTCAAATTATCAATGCACACCATTATCATATATACAATTAGCATTTGCCAATTACAGCTCAAAGTATAAAAAGAAACAAAATAAATCATTTAATTGTATAATATAAATCTAAGGCTTGAGCCCCTAGTAATGCCTGCTAGCCTCTCAGTCCCATACTGCAGTTTGAGACAACTCATTACACATACAGGTGAAATATTTCATTCTGAGCAAGGTAACATAATCCATTTAGTGAAATACAATTATATAAATCCACGAGAATTTACCATGTTAATTTCAGTGATAACTGAATTTCATATCATCAACAAGAAAAGAGCCAATTTTTCTCCAGGGCTCATATAGAAGAATCTAAATACCATAAAATTTAGGCAGCAGATACAGGACAAACTTGGAGAAAAGGAAATCCTGGAAAACCCATGAATCACACTATTATGGGTCACCCTGTTTTTGCTAGTGCCCAAGACTGGATAAATTCCCCGAAAGTAATGTACTTACACAAAATGAACATGGCCCTCCTCTGACACCAATAGGCATCAGGAAGAAAAGAAACCAGCACATCAGAAGCTCATGTAGAAACCAACAGCTATGGGGACATAATGTCACTCTGTGAAAACTATGAATCAACCCATTTTATGCAATACCCAGAGCTAATGTGGCAGCCATTACTTGGTTAATAATCATCCTTTATTCAACACATAGTATCACTTAGCTTGTCTTTGGTATGCAGTTCATGGCTTAACCTTGCACTTGAGAGAGAGATTTTACAAGAAAATGTGATGTGTGAACAGTATTGCTTTACAAAGCTTATTGGCTTCATATTCTAACAAGTTTCTTTTTTTTACCAAGTGATGAGAAAGATATACACAATGCTGGAATCTAAATATTCAAACCCTCAAATAATGTGTCATACTGAACCATTACCATCATAAATCAAACTCATTAACAGTGTCCGATGAAGCTTATCTGCTTCACATCACCAGGGAGGCTATCCCTAGCAGGGCCTTTGAGAATAGAATTTTCTGTAGATACCATCATTAGAACACAGTAAAGTAGCCCTCCTCAGAACAGCTTGCAGCAGTGCTTCTGAATCATAATTACAGAAATGATTAGAGTAGCAAATATTAAAAACAGGGTAGTTATGCATAATTTCTACAACAGGCAATCTAATTTACCAGCAGTAAAAACAGTAATAAAAGTGTTGTACAGTGATGGGACAAAGCAATTTTCACTCAAGATATCTAAAAATAACACAAGTTTCCCTACAGCTGGAGTCATTGTTAACATGGTTTGCTTAGCATCCTGCTTGAGGTAGCTTAAATCAAGACCGAGGCCAATAACCATGTTAGCTAACACACAATTCTGATGGGCTTTTCAGAAAAAAATAATAAGAATTCTAGACTCTCTGAAAAGCTACAGCTTTGGTTAATGTCATTCATGGATAGAAATAAAGTCTTGGAAGTATGACACTGCTTGCTCAGCCAGACAACAAATTATTAGTACAAAGCTAACACAGCCTCATTCCTTCAACACACATTTCCTGGACTCTGCAGCTCCTCACTCACCTGTCTTCCTTCACATGTTACTCTACTGATCTGTGTTATGCAGGGCTCCTCTGACAAAGGCAAAACTCTGTAAGGGAAGAGAATTTAACTGGCGCTGCCCCTGATTTTGCTCTCCTCCTAGTAGATGGGCATGATGTAGGTGTTACAAACGTTTATTAAAGTAAACTGATGAAACTTAACAGGCAAGTTTTATAATAAGAAAGTAACATTACTTGGAGATGTCAGAAGAAAGGAAGCTTTCTATGCAGGATATTTCCCAGATAAAACTGGCTTATTCATTTGAAAAAGTGTTTAACCCAGGCTGCTCACTAATCCCTTTTCATGTCTTAAAAAAATCTGACTGCAACTTGCCACTGAGATCATTGAAACCAGAAGGTCTAAGCATAGGCTTTTTAAAGCTCCCAAGGATCAGGACTTATTCACCAACTCAAAGCATACTGATGAACACACATTGAGGGTATGTGCCAATGGAGTAGCTGGTAGGCTGGAGTAAAGACAGCAGCTTTTTTGTTGTGTGGTTCTGAGTGTGAGCTATCGACTCTGGGCCTCATTCTATACCACTGGAAAATGGAGGAGATCAATTACACATATAGTAATTCCTGAACTATTTTCTGTACTGAGTTTCGTCGGTACATAGCAACATCAACACTAAGAACACTACTGATGGCCCACCTACAGACTTACTGAGATTTTATCTCCAATGGTGAAGCTAGGAAATCATATTTCCAAAGCATCCTCAAGCCACAAAACTGATTTTAGGAGGAAGAATAACAAGGATAGGATTGCCGTTGTGGTCTGATCCAAAATCAGGAGATACATAATGGGAAACAAATACTTCAGCAAGCAATCCCTGCAGACATTGGTTGTTAAATATTGATCTCCAATAAAAAGAGCTAGACTCCCTGGAGAAATGCAAATTCTAGATGTGAGGACAGGGTGATGTAGCCCAGCCTTCCCTGGAAGTCATATCCTTCTGTTTTAGCCTCCCAAGTGTTATCATAAACAGTTAAGAAAATGTTAAAACCAAATATGTGACAGGTCAAAGCAAGCATGAAGCATCCTAGTGGAAAAAGGTAGATCAACTTGTTCAACATCAACAACAAATGTGTGTGTGTGCGTGTGTGTGTGTGTGTGTGTGTGTGTGTGTGTGTGTTTGTGTGTGTGTGTATGCATGCACAGGCACATACACGTATACATATGAAATGATTGGTTGGTAATTCAGAATAAAAACATAGCCACTGTAGATTGAAAGTTTGTAAGCCCACATGGAATTAGAGTTGAGGCTTCTGTGATAAATAAGGCCTTTGTGGTAAAATAATAAGTCAGTTGGGTAGAGGTTTCAGGATTGACAGAAGTGTCTCAGATGACTCCTTTCTCTTTTTGTAGTATATGAGGATAGGGTGAAAAATGACCAGATGTGTGTCTATGAGCTGGAGGTTGGGCTTCCATGGACACAGAGTCTGTCTGTACCATGTATCATGTTCTTGGA
Source organism: Mastomys natalensis (assembly GCA_021653895.1). NCBI lineage: Eukaryota > Metazoa > Chordata > Mammalia > Rodentia > Muridae > Mastomys > Mastomys natalensis. Next base: position 1,260,931 of record JAJTUV010000694.1, read on the forward strand.
TTCTCAAACTCTGCAACTGTGAGAAATAAATGACCGTGGTTATAATTAACCCAGCTTACAATATTTTGTTTTAACATGTTGGGTGACAAAAGACAGTACTTATAAGTTTCTCTGAATGTATTTGTATAACTAAATGGGAGAAGAGACTAATATAATTTATAGAGCATGTAAGTCCAAACAACTGATAAGAGACATTTCCTCCTCTAGGATACGCAGGGTAGCTTCACACTGGGTACAGGTTCCATTTAATGACCGATTCTAAAGCATGGGATGTCAAAAGAATTTAAAACTTTAAAAAGCCCCTTTACAATGTTCAGTTGTGGCAACAATCTTCCCTAGCCAAATCACCCCATTTAACACTTGTAGGAGTAAGTCACACTGTTACACAGCTTCTGGTAAGAAGCAAGGGCACTTAAACTTCGTGGTCTTCATCCTGTAAACCCAGAATTCAATCCAGTCATGACAGACGCATCAGACAAGTCCAAGTAATGGAACATTCTAAAACATATCTGTTCAAGACTCAAAACGTCCAAAGTCAAGAAAAGTAGTGATGCATTATGGGGTCCTGATGGTATACAGCAACAGAAAAAGGACAATTGTAAGAAATGAGGTCTAAAGGTCTATAGTTTAACCTTGGCACCATGATTCTCTCTTAATTACACACATGCATTATTATTAGTGTATGGCATTAACATCTGAGAGAGAGATTTTTATAAGCTTCTCATGAATTTAAAATATTCATAAAGATAAAGCTTATTTAAATGTGAACACAAAGAAAGAACTGTGAGCATGAAAAGAAAATAACTATAAAGATTTTTTGCCTGTGAATTAATGGTGTTCAAAGGATTTGGAGCAATACCACATTTGCAACCAAATTCCTACTATTTTGATCAATGGTGAAATCTTATGAATTTTATTTTAACATATTCACATTTAAATCCTAAATGCCTGATATATTAAAGGTAATCTAGAGTTCTGAAATTGTTCCACATTTAAATGTTTGAGTTCACAAGACTGCCCTGTACTTTAACCAGAGTGGTTTTAATACCATCCTCTAGGACCATTTAGCAAAGAAAAAAAAAACCTGATATTTAAAAAAAATAAACTGTGTAAGGTGAATCTAATTAAGGACCCCAGAGGAATGTCATTGCTGAGTGAACTCACCATATGGTTATGTGGGAAATGCTTCTATATAACTGATTTACAGGAGGTACTTGAGAGCTAAATCCTGCCTAACCAGTAGCCAGACAACTACTGGGTGTTTGCTATCTCTATGTTACTGTATTTGACATGTTTTCTTCTAATAAAGCAAACTTGTTTGAATTAGATCCTTACCTAAGCAACTTCTGCTGGTTTTATTTCCTAACATTTTCAGCATGCAGTTTCTCCTCTTTGTCCTTCTATCTAATACCAAGTCTTCTACCTTGGTGCTCTGCCAAGCTGTGTCTTGCTGCCCTCAAAGGCATCCATTTCATAATCTTGGAAATTAAGTGTAAGGTGCACACCTGACTTTGTCAGTTTCACTGGCTCAGGTCACTTCTGCCTACCTACTTCTTTTATGTTGAGTGCATCTTCTCAGCATTGCACCCCAGGAGAAGATCCTTGCCAGCATTCTGACACCTTGAGAAGACCATCCCAGCCATTCCCAACTTGGGAAGCTCTGCTGTAGGAATACTGACCTGTGTTTCCTATCTGAACCACACAGAACAGCCTTCCTTTTCAAAATCCTTTGCTCTTCCTTTTCTTAACTACTATGTCCCTAATTACATTGCAGTATTCACTTATTGCATCTTCTCTTCTGCGAAGGTTTTTTTTTTTTTTTTTTTATGGTACTCCTTCAAGCCATTCTCCTGCTACTACAAACAAGCACTCCCTCAGTGTTCTGTTTTCCTTTCATCACTGGATATATGAACACTGCTGTTTTAACATGTTCACATTCCTTTTCTCTTTAGTGTCCAGTTGTCTTTCATTGGGATGCTGTCCAGGTCACCTTGTAGCTCATTAGTGAGGGGCGCTAGACTGGCTAACAGGAAACACAGAGCATTACTGACCTGCTCTAAACCAGAAGTCCCGCTCATTTGAATGTCCTTTTACAAGTTTGCTGTAATGAACAAAATTAGTGTGTCCTCAGAGATTATCCCTCCTCACAGATTCTCCATAATCTTCATTGTTACAAATCTGCTCCCACAACTCTCCTCTATGTATCAAGCTCATGTTTTATATTTCTATTTCAATGTCTAACATTTATTTCAAGTAAAACATGGTTTTAAATTTTTTCTGCTGTTTTTAAAAAGAATATTTTATTCAAATGTACACCTGAATCTATCCAGGTAGCTGAACATATAAAATGAAGAGTAACCTTTGGCTTTGGGGACTGTGGGGAAGAGGAGCCTTTAGAATGGTACATTGTAGAGAGTACAGCCCCAGATATTGCTAGGTAACAAGTTAGTTTCTAAATAATGGAAAGTCGCTATGAGACAATGAGCCTAGAGTTTGGATTTAAAGAAAAATGAAAATCATTTGGAGTAGAAGGGGATGAAAACCAGCACAGGAGAAATCAACCATTTCTAAATGGTATCAGGTCACTATGGTAGCAGCCAAAAGCGGTTATCTGTTTGGGGAGCTTTAAAAGCAAGAAATGTGTCTGAGATGAAAGAGACCCATGTATCTGCAGAGAAATTAGGCTAGAGGTATGGCTTAAAGGCCCTTCTAAGTTTTAAAAGTTGGACCAAAAGCAATTTTGAGAGAATAGAAGTATATATGTGTAGAGAAAGATGTCTTTACAGGCAGGCTATACAGGTTGATACATGGATTAAAAGATGAAATTATATTGGGGAAACAAGAGAACAAGCAAAACTTGTGCATTCAGAGATCTGCTGGCAGGGGAATTTAGATGCTACCATTAAAATCTGAGGTTTATTTATTTTTTATTTAATGTGTAAATGGATGATCTTTCTTCTTAAAGAAATAATTGACTTTATTACTTTTCTTACCTCTATCCACACTAGAAAACTTAGTTATCATAGCTGCTCAGTGCTGGTACATGAAAATTTCTGAGGTACTGCTTGCTATTAGAAATCTCTCTGCTGATGGTAAGTGGGGAACTACACTGTTTTGAGCATTCCACAGTGAACTGTCTCATTCTTTAGCCAGATGTGCAGGTAGACTAGACCCAAAAATGTTACTAAGTCATTGGGTGTTCTAGAGAAGTCACTTCACAATGTCCCAGGGCATTTTCATTACTGGATATGGTATTGTACTAGAGAGATTGATCATTGTGGGAGAAGCTAAACCACATGTTTGAATTTATTCTAGATTTTCACAAGGTGCCTATGTTGAGTTTTAGAGTTTGTGTCTGATTTCTGGTGGAAATGAGCCACTTTCTTTCTGCCTACCTTCTAATGTTTGTTTCATCTTTGTTTCAATTTTCCCACTATGCTTTGTTACAGGAATTCTTTTATCTTCTATACTTCTGAGATATATTTTACAAACCTCCATTAGAGCATGTACACTAATTACAAGATGATACATCCCTTGATTCATGGATTTTAATTATGTTTAATGTGCATTCCAATCACATCACTTGTCTGACACAAATTGGTGTTTAGTAACTGTATAGATGCTATCTAGTGAAAAGGCTTAATGGGACACAGTGTGTTCTGATGATCCAGGAATGTGATGCCTAGCCAGTTTGTCTCAAACTTTGAATGAAATGGAATGTCTGCAAATCTGTCATGTCTTACCAAGTGGTGAGAGCTCATATGGCTCAATTCTCTATAAATGGTTTCCAAAGAAGCTGCATAGGAAGTCCTATTTAATTAAATAGTGAGTTTGGATCACCCACAATGAGATTCTGGAAGTTAGCCAGTGTCAGAAGCAATGCATAGTGAAGAGGGATTTCTGGTAAGATGTGCAGAGGGATTACTGAATAGCTAAACAACTGCTGGTTGATAGGTTGATAAGCAGCAGGAGGGGAGCTTTGCTAAGAGCATACTTCAGCAATTGCCAACAGGGCAGAACCACTGTGTACACAGAATATTGGTAGGAAACTGACTTACTCAGAGACAGGCCAGCACAATGACAAGATCTCAAAAGGAGACCCACAAGTCTAAGCAAAGCCATCCTTGTCTGGGATGTGGTATCCTAAAATCATTCATTTCATGGTCGGGTCTCTGTGTCCTTATTTCAAGATTCCATTCACTGTTTCCTTTTCAGTCTTTATCTAATTCTAAAATAATCATTTTGAGGGAAAACAGCATGACCTTAAACACATGCTAGGATATGTGTTATTCTTCCTGTGTCAGATAGCATTGCAAAAAATAATTTAATCACAGAGCACACTGAATTATTAATAAATATGTATAGTGTTTGAAGCTTGTGGCATCTAAGAACCCCAAGGTGAAACTTCATTGTATTGTAGAATTGTGTGTTATTGTATCTGTATCAAACTACTTAATAAATGCTTATGAATGTTGATATTTTGATTTTTTGTAATATATTATATCAATAGATACTGAACTTTAATGTAGTTTTAATTTGAAACAAAACATGACATTATATATGTACTATGTTGTGAAAAATATGAAATGGATGAAAATAAAGAATCTATTATCTGCTAATTATGGATTCTTTCACCAATTAGAACTTCACCTGCCAGATAACAGCAATAATTTAGCCTTATCTCTTCTCATAGTTATTTTCTGGTAGTCTGGTTTGATTTAGTGATTTAACTACAGGTGTCTATTTTCTAAACTATTTGTAACTATATATGATCGTCTTAGTTCTAGTTTATCAGAAGCTTTCTGGTCAGTCAAACTATCATTTAATCTTCCTTTTAGAAATAAAATATCACAATGATAAGTGAAGTTCCTACAAATATCTTTGCATTTAAATCATTGCATAAAATCATTGCGGAGTGAGCTGTAGTTATTTGAGCTAGCTTGAGCAACTGAGACATGAAAAAGACTGTGTAAGTAGAAAAGAACATCAGGCCATTTTGCATGACCTGCATAACATTTAGTAAGGTTGAAAAAGCTCAAGAGAGATATTATAAGACATAATGGATATATGTGATAAGAGCTATGACATTATATTTAATAAACACAAGGTCATTAAGTCATAGTGGTTATTTTAAATAATGCAACTAAAAAATAGTTAACCATGATTGAGCAATCTTCTCTAGGGCAATGAATGAGATTCCGCAGTGAAATGCAGACAGAATATCCCTACTTTTTAATCCTCAGAGAAATCTCTTACATGGTCTACTTTTAATAAATCAAATCTTTGTAAAGTATGCTTGGCAGTCTTAAAATTTTTATAAAGTAGACAGATGTTCTGACTAGAAAGCAAATTTAAGATGTATTATATTATTTAGTCCAAATACCAGATTAAGCTTAGAATATTAGCCCTCTACCCTTGTCTATATGAAGATAGTTTAAAGGAAATGATTAAGGAAAATACCATTTATTATAGAACATGTCAGCTATTATACAACTTGCAATACACAATTGGGTGTTAACTAAATAAGGACAAGAAACTGAAAATGACAAGAATCTTAACGTCAACAATTACTGGACGCTTACTATGAATACATGTAGACTAGGATGAGGCTCAGCTATGGGACTGTTGCTTATCCTAAGTTTTCATTTCTTTGTTCTCAAACTGCTGTTTGTGATCATAAACAGCACTGATGTTAATTCAGTTGTCCTGTCATTCAGAGGATTCAAGAAGTTTACAGTAAAAATCAAACAGGGAAGATTTTCTTTCCTTATTTTCAAAAAGTATGCTGACTTTCTCTCATCCTAAGAGCTACTCAGTCATAGATTAAGACTACTTCAGAACAGGAGAATGGGAATTATCTTTTCTCATTACTTGACAGGCTTTCCTGTGGCTCGAAGGACTAGCAGAATTCACTTTCTGGCTCCAATAAGCCTGTGTACACTCAAGCTGTGCTGCATGACGACTCAAAATCTCAAAGTGATCTGGAAAGTGCTTTCAATAAAGCAGATGTTTCTCTGTCATATGAACTACTCAAAAGCTTCAAAATGCCTTCATACACCATTCTCTAAAGTTTGAACTGATAATCTCATGTCTCAGAATCACCACAGTTCCTAGGACATTACTGCATTCCATCTAATGTATATTACATATGAAGGATATTACAGGTGGAAAGCAAGAAACAAATATATTTGGTTCAGATGTATCTACATATATAAAACTCATCTGTTTAAGTCAGGAAATGTTATATGGGTGTAGGGAACAGAAATAATTATGGGATTCATATAGTATGATATCTAAGAATATTATCAATCTTAGGATACTGACATGTCACATTTCTTGAATATCTGCTGTATTATGAGAACTTTTCATAAGTAAATGACCTATCTCAATTCCTTAGTTGTATGTAGTTCTTTGTATAGAGTGAAGGCCAGCTGGACTTTTCTTGTCCATTTTAATACATCTATTACTGATTTTGTCAGTTTGTGTTTAAGCAGTCATTTTGGTGAGGCTTTATGGGTGTAGCTTTTGCCATTCCTAGGAGACACAACCTCACAGTAAACTATTTCTTCTTCTGGTTCTTATAGTCTAACCTCTGCAGTAATCTCAGGAAAAAGTAAGTTAATTGGTTATCCAGTATTCAATGGTTCACCTTGAATATATACATATAAGTAACATATAGATTAAACAGGTTGTATTTATGTAACAATAGTTAATGAAGAAAGAAGCTTTCAATTTGGTAATTTGATGGAAGGGTATGTGGTGGGAGCAGGTTAGAGGAAGGAAAGGGAAGGAAGACATTCCTTAATTATATTATAGTCTCAAGAAATGAAAGAAATATTTTTTAAAAAGGAAATGATCACCAAATATACTACATGTAAACTTAATGAAGAATGGTTACAAGGGTAACCATTGCATATGACATACTCCCCCCAAAAAGAAATAGTCTAGAAAGGAAATGATTGAAGAAAATTCTTAAAAATTGTGATAGAGATCTTGAAGTGTTGCCCTTTACAGGTGATGGTTTCTGGCAGGGGCAGAGGTGGAAAATGACTCAGTCTTCTTTAAGGGGCTGGTCACTGAGAGTTTGACCATGCTCCAGCAAGTATATTGGCAACACAAATTAGACTTGGTATTTTCATTTTATTTTGGGGAAAAGATTACAAGAGTATAAAGGATGGAACCTGAGAAGACTGGGAAGTGAATGTTATCGGATGTCTTATGTGAAACTCCCAAATAATAAATAAAAATATTATGTTGAATATAAAAAGAAATAATCATCAGATTAAAGATAAATAATCATGATTTGTATATAATAAAATTACTGACTATATCAGGGCCTTAGAGCCTATACAAATGAACAGAAAATCTTGTAGCAACTCAATCCATCATGCTTTGTGAGGCACCAGATATAGTAATCACCATCTTGGCTTTCCAGTGCCTTACTTTCTTCATCCATTTTGGCGCCTTTATCACCTAATACGCCATATAACTCCTTCCTGCTGGGATTACTATAGCTGCTTCATTAAAAAATATGTGGGACACTGTAATGTACAACACATATTGCTTACCATCTGTTTTTAAAAAAGAAGAATTTGAAACCACTCAGGAATAAATCACTCATACATTACTCTGAGAAAGAGAAAGAGGAACAGGTAAATAAATAAACTCATCATATTTGAGCAAAGCAAAACTGGACAAAGAGTTTCTAGACAATGAGAATTTAATAAGAGCCTATGCAATTGTCCTCAAAACCAATATATAAATATGGGGGATGAGGAGGTTCTAGTGCAGTGTAGAGTGCTTATCAAATGTGGCAGATTCTGGATACAATTTCCAGCACTGAAGACAGAGGGTAAAACAACAAAATGGTCTTTTGATTCATGTTGGTTACAAGCTAAAAAGATCATGCATACATCTAACCTGAAGATTGAAACATAGCATGTACACCTAGGATTATTGTTGTCCTTTAATAAACTATAAATGTAAAAGAAAAATAACATAGAGTATAGAAAAGATTTTATAACGAAAAGTCATAGAAATTTAATAGAATTCATATTCTGGATACTGGAAAACAGTTCCAACTACCAAAAGGTTATTTTAGATCCTGTATATTTTGCATTTGAAATAGTATAGTAAACACTACATTCTAAGTCAATATACAAAGGGCCTGGAGTGTTGCTCAAAAGTGTAACAGTAGCCTAGAATGTGTGAAGCTGAGTGTTTATTCCTTGGCAGCACAGAGAGGAGGTGTGTGTGCTGGAGAGGTACAATATATATATATGCAAAACACAAAAAAAATTTAAAATCTAAAAAGAATTTAAGCAAAAAGTAAAATGACAAAAAATTAAATGGAATGGTCAACAAAAAAAGGTAAGATAGCAAAGACAATATCAGTAAAGAAGAAGTCACATTATATACAATTCTCTATGCAATAAGACAGTTCTTTATCAGTGAAAATTAAATCAATAAAATTCCATGAACATTTATTAATGTATTTAAATAAGTTATATAGTTTATAAGATAATGGGCTTTATTGTAACATTTTCATGTATTCAAAGTATACAAATATGTATGTATATTTTATATGTATGGACATGTGCATGCACACACACAAACACACATACACACACACAAACACACACCATTATTCTCTCTTATTTTCTTTCCTGCTGGTACCATTCTCTTTCCCAAATACTCATCTTCCTTTCATGTCCTTTTGCCCCTAGGTTCTCCCTATGAAAGAAAGATGTCAGACCTGTCTTTTCGAGAAAGGCTTATTTCACTTAACTGTGGTCATCTCTATACTAAGAAAGTAGTGACAGAAAACCTATTTAGCAATGGACAAGTAGGATGGCCACATTCAACTCAGAATCTGGGAAATAAATTACTTGAAGGTTTCTTTGAATATGGTAAGATATACACTTTGCAGTTATTACATTTGGGATTAATAAAGTAAGGCTAGATCTGGCTTTCCACTTGTTTAAAAATAATGTTTGGAAAACAGATACATTAACAGACTTAGTCATGACGCAGATTTAGTGAAACACAGAGCATATGATATCTGACTCAGAGAGATTTTTGAACTTTATGATAGGCACATGGACACATTACCAAAGCATCATTGCCTTGAGTTGAGTATTGTATTCTTTATCAAAGTCATGTTGTACAAAGGCCTCTAATATATTTCTTATATTTTTGCCACCATAGCAGGCAATAAAAACAACATCAATGCAGTGGAGAAGTGAGATACCCCTCTAGATATAACAACCTTGCCTTTGACAATGTTTGCCACAAAGGATTTCAGAGAAGATTGCTCTGTGATAAAACAACAAACGTTTGCTTCTACTTCTGTAACTCTAATGTGAAGCACTTCAAGTTGATTCCGTTATTGTTTTTGTAGAGGAGAAAGGCATTTGTAGACGAGCAGAAAAGTTTCCATTGGTGGCATTTGTTAACTAAGGTTATAATATTCTGTTCACATTCTTTTTTCATTTTTTTTATTTTTTTTTTTTTTTTGAGACAGGGTTTCTCTGTATAGCCTTGGCTGTCCTGGAACTCACTCTGTAGACCAGGCTGGCCTCCAACTCAGAAATCCACCTGCCTCTGCCTCCCAAGCGCTGGGATTAAAGGCGTGTGCCACCACCTTCAGGCTTTCTGTTCACATTCTTTAGGATTCATTTTCTTTTATACCCAGCACAAATAGAATGTATTTGATAAGGATGTTTTTAAATCAATGCCGTCTACTAAGTTTTTAATGAGAATACTTGTAGGGATTTATAAGGTTTGATGTAGACAAATGTGAGAATATGGGTTACATTGTAAAGGGGAAAATTGTCATTAACATGAAAGAGTAGGAAGCTCCAGACTTTCTGTCCCTATAAATACATTAGCTTAGCTTCAATAACAGATGATTTTTCCTTTGAGTAATCCAGCAACTAGTGAAACATGTCTCATGTCCTATGAAATCATGAAAACAGTACATATAGTTGGTAGGAGAACCAGAGTTCCTGTTCATGATGGCTGCCACCCAGTCCCAGTTACAGGGCTTTGAGTCGGCTGACCCCAATAGCTACCCATCTATGATCTGCTGGAGCATCTGTGAAGGGTCACTTCTGTAGATCAAAAGCTCAGGATCTACTTGACATAGGGCAACAACAGGACATCCAAGAATCCAGTGATGATAGTATTAAGAAGTCAGAGGCTTTGAAATTAGATCACTGACTCATGAAATGATGTTTACCAATGTTTGCGATTGAAAGTTTTGTGGATGTGTTGGTGTCTCAATCACTCCACTAGAGGTCCTGTCTGGTTACAGGAAGTGGCACTTCAGGTTCCATATCTGCAATGTAGTGAGTTACAGCTAAGGTCACCCTTATCGATTCTTGGGAGTTTACCTTATTCCAGGTCTCTGTCTCTTCCTGGAGACGTCCTTTACCTCAACAACCCAGTAATTTGCAGATTTCTATTCATTTTCAAGGCCATTTAGTCATCTGTCCTGTCCTTTCCCACATATGATCCTGAATCTCCCATTCCTCTCTCCATCCTCCTTCCTTTCTAGTTCCCTCCTTTCATCTGCCTCTTTTTTTCACATGTATTATTGGATATTATCTTCATTTGCATTTCAAATATTGTCCCCTTTCCCAGTTCCTCAAGAAACTCCCCATCATATTTCCCCTTTCCCTGCTTCTCTATGATGATGTTCCTCCAACAACCTACCCACTCCTGCCTCCGCACAATGTCATTCCCCTACACTGGGGCATCGAGACAGGACCAAAGGCCACTCTTCCCATTGATGCCCGACAATTCTATCCTGTGCTACATATACAGCTGGAGCCATGGGTCCTTCCATACGTACTCTTTGGTTGGTGGTTTACTCCCTGGGAGTCCTGGGGGATTTGGTTGGCTGATATTGTTATTCTTCCTATGGGGTTGCAAACCCCTTCAGCTCCTTCAAATGTTTCTCTAAATCATTGATTGAGGACCCCATTGGGGACCCCATGCTGGGTCCAATGGTTAGCTGTGAGCATCCACCTCTGTATTTGTCAAGCTCTGGCAGAGCCTCTCAGGAGACCAGGCTCCTGTCAGCATGGAATTCTTGGCATCTACAATAGTATCTGGGTTTGGTGACTGTGTATGGGATGGATCTCCAGGTCTTTGTATGACCTTTCCTTCAGTCTCTGTTTCAGACTTTGTCTTCATATTTGCTCCCATGAGTATTTTGTTCCCCTTTCTAAGAATGACAGAAGCACCCACACTTTGGTCTTCATTCTTAATGATATTCATGTGGTGTGTGAGTCATATCTTGGGTATTTCAAGCATTGGGCTAATATCTACTTAACAGTGAGTGCAAACCATGTGTATTCTTTTGTGATTGGATTACCTCACTAAGGATAATATTTTCAAGTTCCATCCATTTGCCTAAAAATTTCATGAATTCATTGCTTTTAAAAGCTTAATAATACTCCATTGTGTAAATGTCACATATATTCTGTACCTATTCATCTGTTGAAGGACATCTAGGTTCTTTCCAGCTTCTGGCTATTATAAATAAGGCTGCTATGAACATAGTGGAGTGTGTGTCCTTGATATATGTTGGAGCATCTTTTGGGTATATGCCCATACATAGTGTAGCTGGGTCCTCAGGTAAAACAGGTGCAGTTTTCTGAGGAAACACCAGAATGTTGTCCAGAGTGGTTGTACCAGCTTGCAATCCCACCAACAATGAAGGAGTGTTCCTCTTTCTCCACATCCTTGCCAGTATCTATTGTCACCTGTGTTTTTGAACACCCCTTCATGGTAAAAGTCTTGGAAAGATTAGGAATTCGAGGCCCATACCTCAACATAGTAAAAGCAACATACAGCAAAACAGTAGCTAACATCAAACTAAATGGAGAGAAACTTGAAGCAATCCCACTAAAATCAGGGACTAGACAGGCTGTCCACTCACTCCCTATCTATTCAATATAGTACTAGAAGTCCTAGCCAGAGCAATTAGACAACAAAAGGAGGTCAAATGGATAGAAGTTAGAAAGGAAGAAGTCAAAATATCACTATTTTCAGATAATATGATAGTATAATTAAGTAACCCCCAAATTTTCACCAGAGAACTCATAAACCTGATATATGAAGTCAGCAAAGTGGCTGGATATAAAATGAATTCAAAGAAACCAGTAGCCTTCCTTTACTCAAAGGATAAACAGGCTGAGAAAGAAATCAGGGAAACGACACCCTACACAATAGTCACAAGTAATATAAAATACCTTGGTGTGACTCTAACCAAACAAGTGACAGATCTCTATGACAAGAACTTCAAATCTCTGAAGAAAGAAATTGTAGAACATCTCAGAAAGATCTCCATGCTCATGGATTGGCAGAATTAATATAGTAAAAATGGTCATCTTGCTTAAAGCAATCTTCAGGTTCAATGCAATCCCCATCAAAATTCTAACTCAATTCTTCACAGAAATAGAAAGAGCAACTTGCAAATTCATTTCGAATGACAAAAAAAAAAAAAAAACAAACAAAAAAAAAAACAAAAAAAAAAAAACAGGGAGTAAAAACTATTCTCAACAATAAAAGAATTTCTGGGGGAATCACCATCTCTGACCTCAAGATATATTACAGAGCAATAATGATATAAAAAACTGTATGGTATTGGTACAGAGACAGACAGGTAGATCAATTGAATAGAATTTAAGACCCAGAAATGAACCCACACACTTATAGTTACTTGATCTTTGACAAAGGAGCTAAAACTATACAGTGGAAAAAAGAGAGCATTTTCAACAAATAGTGCTGGTTCAACTGGAGGTCAGCATGTAGAAGAATGCAAATTAACCCATTTTTATCTCTTTGTACAAAGCTCAAGTCCAAGTGGATCAAGGACCTCCACATAAAACAAGATACACTGAAACTAGAAGAAGAGAAAGTGGGGAAGAGTCTCAAACAGATAGGCACAGGGAACATTTCCTGAAACAGAACATCAATGGCTTGTACTCTAAGATCAACAATAGATAAATGGAACCTCATAAAATTGCAAAGCTTCTGTAAGGCAAAGAACACACTTTCAATAGGACAAAACAGCAACCAACAAATTGGGAAAAGATCTTTACCAATCCTACATCCAATAGAGGGGTAATATCCAATATGTACCATTAACTCAGGAAATTAGACTCCAGAGAGTCAAAGAACCCTTTTAAAAATGAGGTACAAAGCTAAATAGAGAATTCTCAGCTGAGGAATATCAAATGGCTGAGAATCACCTAAAGATATGTTCAACATTCTTAGTCATCAGGGAAATGCAAATCAAAATAGCCCTGCAATTCCACCACACACCAGTCAGAATGGCTAAAGTTCATCTGCCACTTACAAGTATTTTATTGCCCCTTCTAAGTAAGATTCAAGCTTCCTTAATTGGGCCTTCCTTCTTGTGTATCTTCTTAGAGTCTGTGAAATATAACATGGTACCTGTATTTTATGGCTAAATCCACTTATAAGTGAGTATATACGATGCATATCCATTTGGGACTAAGTTATACAATCTGAATGTTATACTCAAGTTCCAATTTATTTTCTTGTAAAATTTATGATGTTTTGGATTTTAATAGCTGAATAATATTTCATTGTGTAGATGCACCACATTTTCTTTATCCATTCTTCAGTTGAGGGACAGTTAGGTTCTTTAAAATTATTGGCTATTACAAATATAGCTGCTATAAACAAAGTTGAGTAAGTGTTTTTGTAAGATGTTGGATCATCTTTTGGGTATATGCCCAGGAGGGCTATAGTAGGGTCTTAAGGTGGACCTATTCCCGGTTGTCTGAAAAACAACCTAATTGATTTCCAAAATGGTTATATATGTTTGCAATCCCACCAGTAATGGAGGACTGTTCCCCTTGTTCCACATCCTCTCCAGCATGTGGTATCTCTTGAGTTTTTCATCTTATCCATTCAGATGGGTAAGAGGAAACCTCAATGTTGTTTTGATTTTAATTTCCCTAATGACTAAGGACTTTGAACATCTCTTTAAATGCTTTTCAGCCATGTGAGATTCCTCTGTTAAGAATAGTCCATTTTGTTAAGATATTGGAATTTTTTGAGTACAGGTTTTTGAAGTTAGACCTAATGATTCTTCATACTTCCTCAGTGTCAGATGTTATGTCTCCCTTTTTATTACTGATTTTATTTATTTGGATGCTGTCTTTCTGTCTTTTGGTTAGTTTGGCTAATGGTTGTCTGTGTTGTTGATTTTTTCAAAGAGCCAGCTATTGGTTTTGTTGATTCTTTTTATTGTTTTCTTTGTTTCTAGGTGATTGATTTTATCCCTGATTATCATTATTTCCTGTGTTCTACTCCTCTTTGGTGTGTTTGCTTCTTCTATTTTCCTAGAGATTTAAGGTAAATTTTTAAATTGCTGATATGAGAGCTTTCTAATTTCTTTATAGAGGCAATTAGTGCTATGAGCTTTTCTATTAGCACTGATTTTATTGTGTTCCAAAAATTGTGTATGTTGTTGCTTCATTTTCATTGAATTCTAGAAAGTCTTTAATTTCTTTCTGTCTTCCCTTCACTGAGTTGAGAGTCATTCAATTACCAAGAGTGTGTAGGCTTTCCAATGTTTCTGTTGTTGTTGAAGTCTAGCTTTAATACATGGAGGTATGATAAGATGCAAGGCATTCTTTCTTTCTTTTTTTTTTTTTTTTTTTTGTATCTGTTAGGGCTTGCTTTGTGACGACTATATCATCAAGGTGGAGAAGGATCCATGAGGTATATTCTTTTGTGTTTGGATGAAATATTCTATAGATATCTGTTAGGTCTGCCTGATTCATGTCTAATAATTTTATTTTTTTCTCTGTTTAAATTTTGTCTGGATTTCCTGACAATTGGTGAGAGTGGGGTGTTGAAGTCTCCCACTATGAATGTATAGGGTTCAATATGTGATTTAAGCTTTAGCAATGTTCCTTTTATGAAAGTAGGTGTCCTTGTGTTTTGGGCAGAGGTGTTGAGAATTGAGATATCATCTTGGTAGATTTTTCCTTTGATGAATATGAAGTGTCCTTCCCTGTCTCTTTTGATTAATTTTGGTTGAAAGTTTATATTATTAGATATTAGCATGGGTCCTTTTGCTGTGAAAACTTTTCCAGCCGTTTACTCTGAGGTAAAGTCTATCTTTATAGCTGAGGTGTGTTTCTTATATGCAGCAGAATGATGTGTCTTGTCTTCATATCCATTCTTTTAGCCTGTGTCTTTTTATTGGGGAAATGAATCTATTGATGTTGAGCGATATTAATGACCAGTGATTGTTATTTCTTGTTATTTTGATATGGTGGTGTTAGTGTGTGTGTGTGTGTGTGTGTGTGTGTGTGTTGTGAGAGAGAGAGAGAGAGAGAGAGAGAGAGAGAGAGAGAGAGAAGAGTGAGTTTATGGATGATTTCCTCATTTTTGCTGATATGAAATTACTTACTTCCTGCATTTTCTTGAATGTAGTTATGCTTGGGGTTTGATTTTTCTTGTAGTATTTCCTATAGGGCTGAATTTATGGATAGATATTGTTTGAATTTGGATTTATCTTGAAATATCTTGTTTTCCCCTTCCATGGTAATTGAGAGTTTTGTTGGGTACAGTAGTTTAGGATGACATCTGTAGTATTTTTAGAGGTTAAGGGTATCTTTCAGGTCTTCGAGCTTTTAGAAGTCTGGTGAGAACTCAGGTGTAATTCTGCTAGGTCTGCCTTTGTATGTTACCTGGCCTTTCTTTTTTTTTTTTTTTTTTTTTTTTTTTTTTTTTTTTTTTTGGTTTTTCGAGACAGGGTTTCTGTGTTCCGGCTGTCTGGATCGCTCGTAGCAGCTGGCCTCGAATCAGAAATCCGCTGTCTCTGCCTCCAAGTGCTGGATTAAGGCGTGCCACCCCCGCATTACTGGCCTTTCTATCTCACATTTTAATACTTTTTTCTGTAGATTTTGTGTTTTTATTTTCTTTCTGGTTCAGACTTGTTGGTGTTCGATAAGCTTCTTGTATTTTGTAGATATCCTTTCTTTAGGTTGAGAATGTTTCTTTTATGATATTGTTGAGAATATTCTCTGGGCTTTGGAACTAGGATTCTTTACTTTCTTCTAATCCTATTATTCTTAGGTTAGGTCTTTTCATGGTATCCCAGAATTCCTGGATGTTTTGTGTCAGGAATTTTTTAGGTTTAACATTTTCTTTGACTGATGTATTCAGTTTCTTCTATTATATCTTCTATGCCTGAGATTCTCTCTTCTGTCTCCTGTATTTTGTTGGTGATGCTTTCATCTGTTGTTTTTGTTTTCTTCCCTAGGTTTTCTATCTCCAGGATTTCCTAGGTTTATGTTTTCTTTATTGCTTCTATTTCCACTTTCAGGTATTGCACAGTTTTATTTATTTCATTCACACATTTAATTGTATTTTCCTGTATGTCTTTAAGGAATTTATTTTTTTCCTCTTGAAAGGCCTCTTCTATCATTGTAAGATTGGATTTGATGTCATTTTTGTGTGTGTGTTTCAGTTGTGTTAGGATATCCTGGCCTGATGTAGTGGGGTAGCTGTGTCTTGGAGGTGTCATATTGCCCTGGCTCTTATTGATTTATTCTTTTGAGGCCTTTAGTCCTCTGGTTGGTTTGATCTCTAGATGTGCTGTTTAGAAGGTATTAGAAAGGGATGAACTTGATGTTCCTGGGATGGCAGGCCTCAGATAGATAAACTTGGGGTGTATGGTTCCAGACCTTTAGTTCTCTATGGTTCATAAGCCTCATGTCTGATGAAGGTGGGTGGAGAGGTGGCAGGAGAACAGATGTCCCTCTGGATGTCAGGTTGCTCAGAGCAATGTGGCTTGGGCCAGAGGGCCCAGAGAGCAGGGAAGATGAGTGGGGAGAGGGCTGATTATGTGTATACTTTAGTAGTCTAGTGAGGGTGGAGAAGAGGCACCTGGAGAATGGAAGTACCTCTGGGATAGCAGGTTGCTAAGGGAATCTTGGCTTGGTCCAGAGGACTCAGAGAGCAGGAAAGTTGGGTGTGGGAAGAAAAGCTTACTTGTATGACTCAGGATGGAGGTAGAGGAAAGGCAGCAGGAGAATCATCAAATTACGTTATTAATTCCTTGTTTCTCTGGCTCAATATCACCCAGAAAACATACCAACCTCTCATTTCTAAAAGAGAATTGTTTCGCCATAACATATAGAAAGAGGCAAACAAGTATACCAGCATCTCATTTGCTTTGTATGTGAAAATATTAAGAAGGGAAAAACTAAAGAACATAGACAGCTAGTCACCAAGTTTGTGTGATCAAAAGAATGAACATATGTGTGTAGAAGAATATATAACAAGGTCCATGAGAATGATATAGGTTTATGCACATGAACAATATAAAAATGACAGAAATTTAAATGATAGTGATTTGTAGTTATTGGACATTTATTCTTTGCAAACAATAAAATGGTGCTAAATTCTTCCTGGCAATCTATCTATGCCTTTAGCATTTGAGTCTTTAAGTGTTACTTCAAATTCGAATGATAACAAAAGTTAATTGAGCTGACCTATTTAAAAGAGTGAAGACAACTGTTTTTAGAATTCATAATTTTATAATACTGTAAAGCAGAGTTTTTGCTACAATACTGAGATACTAGTGTAAAGTGATGAATAGAATTCAATGTCTTTACTATCAAATAACAGATTAAACTTTTTCTTTTGGGAGGTAACATAAGACACAATTTATTTGTGTTCTTTTCTCAAAGGAAGAGAGAATTTTTTCTAGGAATTAAAGTTTGGACTTCACTGGAACTAGAGTCAGCAACTATTTTCATAGTATTATCCAGTTTTGACTTATTAAACCATAACCAGAATAAATACTGATAATATAAAGTGGTATTCAAGTTTTGGAACTACAAACTAATAATTTAATATAATAAATCAAAATCAAAGTTCCTTAATAATTGACATTACAGAATATACATGGTATATTCTGAAACAGCATAAGCATACATAATCATACACTAAATCCATAGCAATATGGAAACAGGTGCATACATAAAATCTATGTTGATAATTGAAATCCATTTTGAATAAACAGGAGACAATATTTCTTAAGTTGTCATTACTGCAGTATTCAGATGTATGGAGACTCATGAATGACTATGCAAATTTCAAGAAACACATTCAAAATGAAATCTAAAAGCAGTATAAAAAACATGAAAAGATGTCTATTTCTTGTTTTCTTAGCTAAGTTAATCTACTTGCATTTCAAAATCTAATATTTAAGAGAGAAGAAAGTGGTAATTTAGTTGTCATTGGCACACATATAACCATGGAAATTTCTACAAATATTTTTAGTCAATTATTCTTGGCCAAGAAGGCTGAAAACTCATGGTAAAAACAGAATAATTCATAGGGAAAAAGATAATGAGAAATTCATTTAAATTCATTTTAGAATTCATAATTTTATAATACTGTAAAGACAAATATAATCAAAGACAAGTTCATTTAAAAAACCAATATTTCAGCTGATATCTGAATAAACTATGTACATTAACTTTGATGGTGTTAAATACATGGCTTATAAACTGTTGAGAATGTTAGATGGAATGGACTCATAACAACAATAATATCTTTTATTTATATAGTATTATTTGTACATGATGCCAACAACAATGATAAAAGCTGCATCTCATTGCCTAGTATAGCAACACTGAACAGAATTCATTAAGGATCAAAACACAGAAGCAGGGTAACTTTTGGGGTTATGTTGCTGATATGAGACAGAGCTGTTAAAAGTCTAGGCTGATCCAAAGATTTCCTAGTAAAAACATTTGACAACTATCAAGCCTCCATGGAGTTTTACACCAGAATTTAGTACATAAATGTTTAGTGTTGTGTTATTTTTTTTGAATAATGGCTCCCTTGACTA
Organism: Mastomys natalensis; assembly: GCA_021653895.1. Classification (NCBI taxonomy): domain Eukaryota; kingdom Metazoa; phylum Chordata; class Mammalia; order Rodentia; family Muridae; genus Mastomys; species Mastomys natalensis. The sequence continues at coordinate 1,279,850 of JAJTUV010000694.1, forward strand.
GAATGAAATATCTTTTTGTCACCTGACTAGTTTTAGTTTGAAGTCTGTTTTGTCAGATATTAGAATGTCTACACTTGCTTGCTTCTTAATTCTTTTTGCTAGAGTATTTTTTAATTTTCTATCCTTTCACTTGAAGGTGACACTATCTTTAAAGGTCAATTTCTTTTAGATCAAAGAGATGATTCTTCTTTTTGTTTGTTTAATTCTAAAACTTAATTCTATAAGTGTTGAGACCATTAGTATTTACTGTTTTTATTAAAAGTTCGTGTGTGTGTGTGTGTGTGTGTGTGTGTGTGTGTGTGTGTGACAGAGAGAGAGAGAGAGAAAGAGAAAGAGAGAGAGAGAGAGAGAGAGAGAGAGAGAGAGAGAGAGAGAGAGGATGAGAGGATGAGGGAGAGAATGAGATGTTTATTTTTTCCTGGTTTTCATTCTTAGTTTTGGTTTGGATTTCAATGTATTATATCTTCAGGTGTTTTCTTTCTAAAGTCTCTTGTTTGTACTTATTCCTCTCTTCACTTTGAAGCATTGCTTTAAGTACACTGTTTAGGTTGGTTTTTATTGTTGCTGGTATAATTTTCTTTTAGGCTCATGGAAAACATTTTGTTTTCTTGTTTCCTCTTTCAGCTATAGTAGGTCATTTTGCTGGATACAGAAATCTTGATTGATTATTGTCACCTTAAAAACTTGAAATGTATTGCTCCAGAGTTTTCCTGCCTTTGAAGTTTCTATAGAGAAATAAAATATTATCTAATAGGTTTCCTTTATTGTTATTTGTATGTTTTCTCTTGTAGTTTTTAATATATTTTCATTGTTCTGTATGTTTAGTGTTTTGTCTATGATATGCTATGGAAAATTTTCTGTTCTTTTCTAGTTTGTGTTCTGTGTGTTTCATGTAGCTATATGTGTATGTATTACCATAGTTTCAGTGAGTTTTCTGCTATGACTTTGTCAAAGACAAATCTGTGTCATTAACCTGGAATTCTTTACATCTTCTTTGCTCATGATTCAAATATTTTGGTTTCCTCGTGCTATCTTATATTTCCTATATGCTCCTATTCTGTGCTTTAATTTTCATTTTCTTTTCTTATGCCATCCAGGTCCTCTACTTAATCTTTGAGTTCTAATAATCTATCTCCTTGATACCATCTACTTGTAAGACTTTTCACACAGCTTTCTAATTGAGATATTGAGTTTTTTTTAAAATGCTATCTCCATTTCAGTTTATGTTCTCTTCAATGTTTCTATTTTTCTTTACAGAATTAAGTATTTAAATCTGGAATTATGTTAATTTTTCCCTTAAGTGTATATATTTTCTTAGATATTACTTAAGCATTAATTATTATGTTCTTGTAGTTCAACAAATTCTTTGTTTATATCATCTTTAAATTTCTTGATTCACTTTTGATAAAAATAAAAATAAATGATTGTATGGTTGATGTGATACTTGCCCCACTTAGATTATCAAGTATGGGTGAGTGGCCTAAGATAGGTTAGGCAAAGTTGATTGACAAACTATTTAATTGGACTAGGGAGGGCTAGTGATAGGCCAGGCAAAAGTGAATCATAACACAATCATAGTTCTGGAACTAAGCTTATAACATTCCAGATGTCAGTGGGTTAGAATAAGGAACAGGACAAAAAAGAAATAACTCACCCAAGAAAGGCAGCTTTACTACAATGAGGGCTTGTGGGCTACAGGTCTGGAATTTGTCTTGTGAGTTAGGAAATGGTTGTTTTTACATCAAGAATTAAGTTGTCAGAACCTCTGAGATTGTAGAATATAAAGTTTTCTCAATATTTTTCAGCTTTAATTGATAACTTAATTTTATACTTATCAAAACCGAAAATGCCATTAGCAGAGATTTGTAAAACAAAATGACAGGCATATGTCTGAGGCCATTTAAGAAACTGTAGGAAATTCTGTCCTCATCTCAAATCTGAGTGATATCTTTTTAAAATAAAATTAATTGAGCTACTGAAACAGTGTTTTTTAAAATCAAACATTCTAATACAATACAGCCCAAAGATGTACCAGTTTGAAATGTGAAAGAATGGTGGTAAGAAAACTTTATATTCTATAATTAAACCATAATTGTTCTAAAAGATTGTAACACTTTGTATAGACACTGAAATCACTTCATTTTAAGCATAGAGTGGATTTCAATCTGAATTAGATTGATGGAAGCAGACTTTATTGATGATACATGATGCTATGGCATAGATGGTATGACATACATATCCCATGTGTTCAGAACCAAGATTACAGTAAATGTGTGTCAAGCATTATCAGAAATACTTTGGATATGTTTGATATTTATAAAATACTTTTGAGATCTTTCTTCCTTCCTTCCTTCCTTCCTTCCTTCCTTCCTTCCTTCCTTCCTTTCTTTCTTTCTTTCTTCTCTTATCTATTTAGTTATCAGTTTACTTTCTTACCTGTTTAGCCTGTTTAGTTTGTGTGTGTGTGGGGGGGGGTGTAGGTCATGGGTAGAGGTCAGAGGACAGTGAGAGTTACTTCTCTCCTCTTACCATAGAGATCCGTAGAGCTGAACTCTGATCATTGAGTTCTGTGTCAAAGGCCTTACTGTACCATTTACTGGCCCTGCTTTTGATTTTGAATTAATGTTTTACTTGTTTCAAGTTTTTTCATGACTTTTATATTCATATACTTTTACACCATCTTGTTTTAAGCAGCTGTGGAATGGATCAGTGTGCCTGTAGTGGAACTGTGGACGATGGGACGTAGTTGAGGGCAGTGGGCCACTGGCACAGGCCTTAGAAGATATTCTTCACTCCATACGAATCCTGTCACTTTTCTTCATTTTATTTATCATTTGGTTGATAAGCATCTTTATTCTCTCATGTCCTCTTAATGCCATGATGTTCTGTCTCACCACAGGCTCAGAAAAGTACAGCAAGATAACTACTGACTGAGCACTGAGAAAGTGAGTCAAGGGAAATCTTTATTTCCTTCACATTATACTGCTATTTGTTTGTAACAGCACTGAAAAGCCTGACTAATACAAGCATACACGATACATCACTTAAAGTAGTAGTGATAATACTTAAAGCTATTTCAAATAAATTATTTAATTTAATATTTAACAATCTTGAATGATAATATTCAATTTACCATTTAAATTTCTTTAAAAATATCTTAATACATGATAGTTTTCTATTGATAGTACCCTTTCTATGTTGCTTTCATTATTGCTGGGTTTGATGTTTGTTTCTTTTTGTCTATGCTCAGCAGAAACCTTTTGGTCTTCATCTCTGCTCCAGTTAAAATCATGAACATGCAGATCTACTGTAGTTTACTGTAGAAACCCTTTGTATAGAAGACGACATTTTATACTTGATTCTTTATCTGAATACAATGCTATTTTGCTTTTAAGGCTTTGTTTCCTTTGCTGGACCTTAATTCCAGACATAAACACTCTTCCTTAGGGAAGCAGGAAAGAACGCTAAGTATTCTCAGCTTCCTTTACTTGTTAAAGGCAGTTGGGGGAAGGTCTGCATATAGAAACTTTTCATTTTCTTTCTTCTTTATGTCTGTTCCTTTTTCTTCTAATTAATAAGGGAAGGTTACTTCTACTACTGAGACAATTCATACTCAACTAAAAGTATTTATTCCAGCCAGTTAGGGCTACATTCAGTTATTTGGAACCAATATCTTAGAGTAAGGGGCTTTGAAAGGCAAAAACCACATCCTGTTATCTTGCTCAGCAGCTGAGCTTCAGAGGGGTGATTTTACATAATCAAGCAGCTTAACAGAAGTTAAGATAAGCAGTTAGCTGGAGGGGTAGGCTTGCAGAAGCAGGTAATTTAACAGAAGATAAGTTAGCTGGGCATCTTAACCTTGGGATTCTAAAAAACTAGAACAGGAGATGGAGGAATGTCTGCACTATTTACCTTGTCACACTATTTTCTTGTATCTAATTATACCTGATAGAAAAAAAATAAGATTTCTAAGTATTTCTGAGATATAACAGAAGGGATATTAGGGACCTACATATGGCAACATATATTTGGATGTTATGATAGTGAATAGTGCTTCTTGTGCCTTAGAGCATCACTGCTTTTGGACTCAGGTATGACTCAGTGGAAGAGTACCTACATAGCTTATGCAAGGTCCTGGGTTCAATTTCAGCACCATATATATATATATATATATATATATATATATATATATATATATTACTGGAAGAAAATGGGATTTTGACCTTAAATGGATATAAGTCTAGAAAATATGTAATAATTTAACTACTTGAAAGAATAACTTGTAGCAAATATTTTTCTCTTTTCATCTTCTTCCTAAACTGGAAATCTTGGTATCTCTTTCCTTTATAATACAATAAATCAGAGTGAGGCTTCTCTGTGTGAAGAAATAATGCTCCTTTGTGAGAAAACAGACTAAACTGTAGAACAGCATGACTTGTTGGATGTTAGACACAGCAATGGATCTATTTATACTTACAGAAACTTTCATAATAAAGACAAAATCGGCATTACAGAAAGCAGAGTCAAATGAAAGATCATTATTCTGCCAAAAATAGGTTTGGTTTTTAATAAATTAATGTTCTTTGCTTTACCAACAACAAATGAACTTGGAAACTTGGCAATGAAGATGACAATAAGCTTCTGAAGCCATATAGTGCAATACCCTTATTTCACAGAAGACTCAGTGAAGAGGTGAAGTAGTTTACTATTATCATATATCTATTTAGAGGTTCCAAATAAGCTCTAACATACTTAAATATCCCTGTGTAAATGTCACAGATTCTCTTCATTGGGCTCTATGGTTTCTTCACTTGGAATAATATAAAAATATGATTTGGGTTTTCATTCAAAGTAAGAACAATGGTAGGACTTTAGCCAAATTCCCAATGTACAAGTCCAGACTACTACAGGCTGAAAAATGCCCACAAATAAAATAATTTTGATAGGGAATGATGCTTTGTGGGCCAAGGAAATAACCTTCAAACAAGTGGAAACAGAAAAAGCTCTAAGTATACTGTAAGATGGAGGAGCAAATGAATTATATATAAAGATGGTTCAGATTGCTTATGGCAGTAAGAGACTAGCCAAGGACATTTTCAGGTGATCTTATTTAAACATTTCTTTATTCTTTCAATCTTTGCCCTGCGAAGCAAAAGCACTCTTGTAATTGGAGAGCACTAACATCATCAGAAAGCTATGCCAATGCTACTGAGAAAGCCATCTGAATTTAAAGTGTAAAACTTGGGTGAATACACTAAATAAGACTTGTTCACAGTGAAATTACTGTGAACTAGAGGCAAACACAGATGATCAGAGGTGGGATGAAAACATTCCTAATGAATTCTCCTTCAGATTCCTTGCTTCTGAAAAGAAGAATATGCAATGCCAACCTAGGGAAGAATTCCTAGCAAAATATGGAAGCTGAGCTTAGCTTTCATGTTTTTAACTTAGAACCACTGAGTATGGGAAACCTTTTTGAATGAAATGGCATGCTATTTTAGGAAGTGCTTTCAACAGAGAAAACTAGCCATGAGGTGGAGGTTTGTATTCACATAGATTGAAAAAAAATCTATATTAGGCTATATTGATGGGAGAAATCCTTGAAATAAACTCCAAAGGCCACCTGATACATACAGCTTTTATTTCTTCCCAAAGCTAAAGATAATCAACCAACACCAGATGTATGAAATAATTTGGGTGCTCAACAATGGCATTGCTAAGCCCTGTCCTCCTGTGAAGATGTTTGGTGAAACAAAATTTCTCAGAGACATTTCTCATGAACCTTGACCTAAAGTCATCTGTGATCTCCAAATTAACTTGTTTTGTGCTTACGTCATTGTCAGCCAAGTCATTCTGTAATAAGGAAAAGAGAGGAAGCAGGTGAAAAGTAGATACCACCTGTGATGGCAGATGAGAAAAGAAATCACCAAGGCAACTGAAAGGAGATGCTTTTAGAAGTCCTAAAAGAAGCCAAGAATGAAAGGGCTTTACTCTCCCCCAGGAAGTGCACAGACAGTTTCTTTCTACCACCAAATGTTCAGTGTTTGGGAAATGGCAGTAAGTACACTTTGGAAAAACCACATTCCTCATTCTTGGCTCCGTAAGGAATCATGGTAAGAGAAGCCACATTAACAAAACCCTTTCTGTAGATAAGGAGGTGAGGCTTAAGATAAAGCTGGAAGTGAGAGCTGGCTTGATGAACCAGTCCTCCATGAAGGAAAATGAAACTGTTTTAGAGATGATTCAGGGCACCTGTGACTAACAGTATATTAGGATATCTTTATGTCAAATTTTCTGTAAACCTCTGATTCCAAACTTAGAAAATGGCTTTTATGGCTATAGTATGGTTATTGAATTGATTTTTGCCTAGGGCAGAGGGTTTCAAATATGGAGGCAAGGACAAATGCTGATTGCACTTTATTTATAAGTTGCACTATATACTTATTACCTATAAATTTTTGCCTTATTGTCATTCCTTAATAATGAACCAATTTTTTTGCATAAAATAAATTATATCTGTTGTTTCCTTCAACTGAAAGCTGGTAAAAATCCAAATGTTTTAAGTAATATAAACAATCAACTTTCTACACACTCTGGTTTAATACTGTACCATCTTACATACAGTTCACATGATTTGGACATGTGTGGAGAATTCTAAACTAAAACTTCTGATGATATTCTTCTTCATATGTGAATGATCATGTGTGCCTTGAGGGGATGAAAAGCTGGGAAACAGTTTGGTTCAGAGCTATTTGAACAAGTCAAGGAGCAGAAAGCATCATTTGTCATAGGAATTTATAGAGATAACACTGAGATAAAGCTAGTAAGCAGAAATAAATGAAACTACTTAGTATTGTGCATTACAGAAAATTCATCAGAGTTTGGGAGGAGGGTCAATACCTTTCAACCCTCTCTAAAATTTAGTGCTAATTGAAAGAAAGATGAGATTATATCCACCAGAGAGCGTACATGGGCTGGTCTGAGGCCCCTGGCACATATATAGCAGAAGAGTGCCTGATCTGGCCTCAGTGGGAGAGGATGTGCTTAACCTTGGAGAGACTTCAGGCCCCAAAGAAGGGAATGGCTAGGGTGAGGGGAATGGGAGGGAGAGTACCCTCTTGGAGGCTAGGGGGATAGGGAATGGGATGAGGAACTGTGGAAGAGGGGACTAGGAGTGAGGGGCAACATCTGGAATGTAAATAAAATAATTAATTAAAAATATATGTACTATCATTATGAGCTGTTAAAAGATAAACTTAGACAAATTGAACAGTTAAAGACTAGGAATAGAAGACTTCATAAATCAGGAAGTTACAGAATAGCCTGGCAAAGGGATTGAAGTCTAGGAAGGCATTTGCAAGCTAAGGAAGATTCAAGGCAAAAAAAAAAAAAAAAAAAAAAAAAAATTGAAAGCAGCCCTGATTGGATCATTTTGGATCATTCCTATGGAAAGTCCTTGGTTAGAAACTAGCTGATGACTGGTTAAAATATGGTTCCTTTCATTACGTTGTCATGTGTCCTGTTTACATAGGAATATAGGTAATAGAGCCACCTTGACCTAATGTTCTCCCAATTATTAGTGTTGAATAGAATCAACCAAACAATGGGAAACAATTTTTCTGAAGAACCGTTACTAATAAAGATAGAAGACTTATCTCACTTCTGAGTCTGAATCAGAATTCTGTGTTATAAACTAGAGATAATTCCACAGAACTAGGCCTCATGTTTTTAAGTACCTCCCTAAACTCGCACATCCTTTTCTGAATAGAGAGATGCATGGGAGCTAGTTGAATATGTTATACTTTGCTTCCAAGGAAACAACAGCATAGTATATAAGGTCTTTCTTAACCAACACAGAAAACAGGCATCAGCTGCCATGAACAAGGAATAAAGAAGCTCATAGAGCCTGCTCTGACAGAGTTGGTGCCACTGAAAATATAAAAAATTATTTAGGCATTTAATGTACAAAGCAATAGTGATAGGAGAAAAGGCCTATACAACACATCTCACTAAATAATGCACGTGCTCCCACTGTACAAATGGTTGCAGTCTAGCTTCAGTGAACAGCTACTGTTAACATACTACAGGATATAAGCAGTTAATCCAATACCTACAGTGTCCTGGATCATGGGTTCTATATTACTAACATGTAAACTTATGTTGCAAGCAATTTTAATATTGTACATAGACAATTACGTTGCAATTAATTTTGTGATATACATGATACAAATTAATTACAACATCAATTATTGTGAATGCCTCTTCATCTCAATAATTTTGAATCAATGAGAAGTGTTAATTGACTAATTGCTTATGTCTAAAGACCCATTTCAGCCTACTTACTGTTTTCATAACAGAAACAACTTGTTTCAAAAGTATACATATTTTTAGATTACATCTTTCAGTTAACTTCAAATATTGGAGGAGAAAAGATATTAATTTGTTGACCTCCAAATCTTAAAAATTACTCCATAATTCCCAGGGAGAAGGGGCTTAAAGAGTTCATATTAAATACAAGTTGCAAATATGTAGAAAGAGGACTGCTACTGCAAAAGCATTGACAGGGACCATTAAAAATCAGTAAAAAGAGTAGTTGCATTGCTTGGACATCAACAATGACCAGAAAACTCTTCCAATGGGTTCTTGCAAAATACATGAGATGTAACCACACTGATTTGGCATGGGAGAAGGTTCTCCACAGGGCACATTTCTTTGATAATTGCAGATAATATCATTATGAGAAAGTAATACTTTCACTGGATAATGGACAAGAATTAAAATTCAAGCTGAAGATTGATCCAAATGCTAAAGAAACTACCATGGACCATTCTGGACAGAGAAACACAGCAGTGCCATGATCAACTATCATCAGTAAAACTTCCTCCTGATACAGATGGGGACAAATATAGAAACTCACAGTCTAATATTATGCAGAGAGTGAGAGACTTTGAAACACTCAGGATATCTCCATCAAATCTCCCTCCTCAGAGCTCAGAAAACCTTATGGAAGAGGATACAGAAAGAGTATAAGTGCCAGAGTGGGGTAGGATACCAATAAAGCCACTAAATCATCATGATCACAATTTACATGAACTCAGAGAGATGGGGCGGAATGCACAGTGCTGCTCAGTTCTGCACCAAGCCATTTACATTTATATTATGTTTTCCAGTTTAGTCTTTTTATAAGATTCCCAAGTGTGTGAGTGTGTGAATGTATTTCTTTTGGCTTCTCTTAGGCTCCTTTTTTTTTCTTTCTTTGTTATTTTTTCCAATTCTGATGGTTTTTTTTTTACCTTATTATAATTTATTTTAAAAGGAAGAAATAATCACCAAAAATAAAATAAACATTACTATGTATCTGAAACACAAAGGAAGGCAATGGGAGGAATAAAGGGAAAATATTGTGTACCATGTCTGTGTTAATATTACATAAATATGAATTTATGAATTTTGTTTGTTTCTGATTCCTCTTTAGCAAGATATTTTGCTGAAGAAATGTGGACTCTAGGTTCTCACTTCACATCACCCAAGTTTGCTACAGCTAACAAGGTAAATAAATGGGAAAAGACAGGTCACAATCTTTCTCGAAGAAAAAGTGCTCCGTTTCTCAAAAGGATTTAACTCTGAGCTTGGTGGTTCTACCTCTGTGATATTGTTGGCTTTGGACTCAGTCTACCTAACATTGCATCATAAAATGCAAGGCCATGAGAAATCAGATTTATTTGTCCATGGTATAGATCTACATTTCAACAGCGTTGAAATGTAAAGCGTTGGAGACTGATTTTATTGTTGGGAAGTCTCTGCTTCCTGGATATTTTTTGTTTCAAAGAAATGGAATGTAGAAGAAAAATAAATTGACTAATTGAATGAGTTTTGGACCAAAACATTGAGGCCACCTTTACTTGAGAACTGCATTATTTTCATATAGTACAAAATGTTCAGCCAGGCAGTGGTGACACACACACACTTTTAATCCAAGCACTTGGGAGGCAGAGGCAAGTGGATTTCTGAGTTCGAGGCCAGCCTTGTCTGCAGAGTAAGTTCCAGACAGCCACAGCTATACAGAGAAACACTGTCTCAAAAAACCAAAAAAAAAAAAAAAAAAAAAGTTCTACATAAGGTAGGATAAAGTAAGGACACATTGGGTTTTTTGTTACATTACAAAGATTCACCATTTCATATCCAATTAAGGACAGGAGTACTTGCCTATAATAACGACATATCACTGACATCTCAACAGTATGACTCCAAAGGAATAAAAAGAACTTTAATGCAAAATCCTCTAGTGAGCTTGCTTGAATCCGATCTGTAAATTGCTGTAAATTTGTGGGGAATAAATATTCTTCCCAAGCATATCAGTCCTGTCAGATGATGACCCTACTCTAGGAATAGCCATTGTTGGTCCATTTTCTTTGCTCAGGACTCAGTGTTCCAGTTACTTTTCTCAGAGATCCAAGAATTCAAAACACTCAATATGGTGAGCCAGACTGGTCTTTGTGATTCTTTTCTCACTTCAGTGCAGAAGCCTTGAGCATCAATGGGAAGAAAGTGAGAGTCTTTAGAAAATGTGAACTGAATAAGAATATGGTTCTATTACTCGATAAGGAAGCACTGGTATTTTGAAAGCAGGATGGCTCATTCTGTTTACCAATTTTTGTACATCAGTCTGGTTTCCTACACTTTCTAAAGTTAGTGATCTCCTCCAAGCTAGAGGGAGGCAATCTACAGTAGAATTAAAAGAATGAGGCACAATGTGCTTTGCGGCAGGAAGGATTAGCAGAGATGTTGAGCCTGAGAATCAGGGAAGGAGGGCCCTGCAACTATTCAGTCCTGGACTAAAGCTAAGTGTATGGGAGTGGGGAGATACAATCAACATGCCTTCGTTAAGCATATCCACATATTACTGATGTATGCTTTGTCTTTGAGATGCTGTTTCTCAGGAAACACTTACTTTTATCTAAGTACCAGAGTTTGACTTGTGGGTCAATGAATCCCTTTTGCATAGGAAATGAGTTAAGCCATGTCTAGAGACTTGGCTCAGAGCCTTGATTTCTTTGGAATGGCAGCTCCAGCCCTATTCTTGCCTTTACTCCTGTCTGCTGAGTCTGAAGTTTTATTTCACAAGAAGTGGCATGTTGAAGTTCTGCTGATTACAGGTTGCCTCCAAGATAAAGAAGCTGACTAGAAGCAGTCAATGAAGGATCACACAAAGTAACTGTCCCAACTGTATTCTTATATATTCTTAAGAGTAACTTAGACTTGAGGAATGTTAGTGTTGAGGTCACCGGCTAAATAAATGGCCTTCAACTTCTTCCTGATCACATGGTGAAGAGCTGGTGGTGTGGGTTTTCTTGACTCTTTATTTGATAGCAAAGTCTTTCATGCTCTCTCTCACTCCCCTGAAGCAAAGTATGCAATTATAAGCCATGGTTCATAACCATTCATTTAAAAGTATAATACTTGAGTTTAAAAATGAAGTCCTTTGCATCATTCATTTCAGTAAGCTGAGAATACTTGACAAGTGGCTCAGGAATTGTAAATTTGTCAGTAACCACATCATAGTTATTGTCTTTTCTTCTGAAATTATATGATATATTTTAAGAAGGAGAACACTCAAACTTATTGTTGCCATAGATAAAAAATAACCACCAGCATAACAACAACAACAACAATAAAACCCCACAGAAATATACCCAACAGAGACTGCAAAATATATCGCATGGAAATATATGAATGCAAAGAACAAAATTGCAATAAGATCACAAAGGTAAACTGAGTTTTATGTAGTTATATTAGGCTACTATTTCCTTAGCAAAGAATCTTATTAGACATATTTTGTAGATGAGGGTGAGGAAGAATGAGTGGGTGAAACTTAACTTCTCAAGGTTATGGTGTGAGAGCTACATTCTCACCTACACCAACTACACAATCAAAGGTGTAGAAGAATGAAGCTTTTGATCTTCCAGCAGTGGGTGGGCCAACAGTCTCACTCCAGCTGCCTTTTTCTATTAGAGGAGCTGAAACTGTTGTCACTTGTATATTATCTCATTTGTTCTGCTATTCTTCCTGAATTTTGTCAATTCCCTGTGGTGTCTCCCACTAAGAAGATGATCTTGTGCTACAGTTTTTCTGCTAAGACCATGATACAATTTCCTTCTTCAGAAAAAGAAGAAAATTTAGACATTGATTTTTGTAAAGAAACCTGGCTTAAGGAGATTATCAGTTTATGAGAGCAGTAAACTACAGGTGATTTAAGTGGTTATATGATATAGCCTTATTCTGCAAATCTTTCCTCCTTCCAGAAAATTGTCTGTCAACAGTCTCTTTTTATTGATCAATGAGTCATGTGATTATGGAGATGCTCTCCAGAGTGACCAGGCTTTTGGTAATAAACCTCAATGTCATATTTGTTTACAGGGCTGGAGCATCTTTTTGCATAGATGATTTACTCTGTGCTTGGTGTTTTGCTGTAGCCACTATCTCCTTATCTGAATGGGAAAGACATCAAGGAAGTGGTGAGGAGGAAATAAATGGAAGCCCTGTGCTTCAAAGTCTGGAGAACTATTTTGACAATTACTTTTAAAATAAGAAATGAATATAGATTGTCCTTTTTGGACCCTGGGATTGTGAAGATGGGGCTGATGGGAGGTTATATAAGGAGTATTTTCCCCTGACAAAGCCCGCTGCATTTGGAGGAATGAATTTATTTGAGAACATTATAGCATGCTTTAATAACTTGGTGGAAGAAAGGAAAACAAACAAAGAAACATGCAAAAATGTCCATTATTGCTGGCATGATGGCTTGATAGTTGAGAACACTGCCTGTCCTTCCAGAAGAGTGAAAGCCAATTCTCAGCACCTTTGTGAAACCCCACAACCATGTGTGAGTCTAGTCATAGTAGGATCTGCCTTCCTCTTTTGATTTGCAAGGGCTTTGCATGCATCTGGTACACAGAAATACATGCTGGCAAAATAAACACACACACTAATAAAATTATTTAAAAACAAAAGTAGTCCTCAAAGAATCCCAGCTTTTCTCTCATTGTCACACATCATACATTAATGTCTCTATAGGATCAATAGGTGTTAGGTTTCTGTTAGAAGATTTGTTTAAGCAAAAATGGAAATTGAGTCTAAAAAGATAGTTTGCAATGAATGGGTAGGACACCCAGGGTTGACTCTGAAGGGAGATAAGAAGGGTTAGATAAGTTGTCTTTTTGTCATCTCTCTACATCACTGTGCCCTTTATCTTATATTCGGTTTTGACTCTATTCCAGATGCCTCAGCTTTCCATCCACTTTCAATGATGCTTAGATCTAATTATGCTTTATCCCTATGCTCAGATTCTGGAAAACATAATGAAATTGTCTCCACTTGTTTAACCAGCTTGAGTGACCCTTTAAAATATGTTTATGAGATGCAATCACATAGTCTGCATTTGTCTGTGGTTGCTGGGGCAAGGACCAAATCATGAATCAGAGTTCAGTTGCTAGAGACCATAGATGGATCCTGAGTTGTAAAGAAACCCTAAAGAGTGCTTACAATGCCTATCTGAACCAAATATTAGAACAATCTGCAAATTCAACATTTTATGAGGAGATACATCTCATATCTCTATAACTTTATTTTAAAAAAATAAGTATGCTATTCTATAGCCATAGAGTATAACATATGTTTTAAGACCAAATTACAATTACTGGTGTGCACAACAGAATATAAAATTCAGTTTGCACCAAGTTCCATGTTTTTGTCCTTCACATGACTCCTGTGTTTACAATATTCTTTTTGAGTATGTCACTTCAGTATTCAAGCAGGGTTATATTATTAGAGACCATGTGTTGATTTTGTGTTATCATATTTCCTATATTTTGAAATCGAGCACACCATATTGTGGACTCAGGCAGTGGAAACATCAATATCCTTTATTTGAATGTCAATGTGGCATTAAATATGTGTGCAAGTGATGTGACAAGAATTTGACATAATGAGTACAGATCCTTGCCAGGTCATTGCTGCCATGGTTAGAGTCTTATGGAGATAGGGTAGAAGCTGCATGCAAAAGAGGAGTGTGTTATGTTTTGGGGTCTTTACTGTAGTATTTGGATCTTTGCTTATGGATTCCTTTTCATCTATTCTTTACAACTTGAAGACGTATTTGCACTAATTTTCAAGATGACATTTTTCCAGTGTTCTTGGGGGGAAAGGGAAAGAATGGCTATAGAAAATATCTGTTTTGGTTAAGGATCTAAATTGAAATCACTCTTTTTTACCCTGAAGAATTCATCTGCTGAACTAAAGCTGAATATTAAACAGTCTATATTTTTAACGTAAATGAAGATAATTCACAGAGATGTTTTTAAAGGTCTTTTTAAAGAGTTTTTTTAGTACTTGCTAAAAAATAAATAAAAACACCCACAACCATATTTCAAGTTATATTCTCTCTCCTGTCTCATCTCCCCACAAAGTGTTCAGTCTGCCAATGCAGAGAAAAGCATAGAAAAGCCAGCTGAAAAGCATCAAAAATGAAGAGTCATTCCTAGTAGCTGGCAGTAGAAATGTCCTGGACATGGCTTTGATTCCTTCAGAATGATGACTTTAAGCCTATGAGACATAAATCTACCGTCAGCTGCCCCTCAGACATCAGGTTATTACTGTGTTGATCTACAGTCAAGCATCAATTTGTTGTCAACCTTCTTTTGGCCTCAGAAGCTTGAAAATGGAAGATTAGAATGAGAGGCTCTGAACTCAGACAGAAATTTAGCAAAAATGCAAACAGGGTGTACCCCTGATTATTGGCATTAGCAATTCTAAGCCATAATCTTGGTCTCCTGTCTCTACATGTTGGTCAAATAAAATCATGAAAAGAGGTAATATTATAGCAACATTGTTGCCAAAGGCCTTGTAATCTTCATTCTTTAGCTCATAGCATGAGAGTACACTGAGATGTCACAACAAACACAAATGTGAATATAATGTGTTTTGAAATTTGTAGAAAAATTTTTCATCTCAGTTCCCTATTTGTATTTTATGGTACTGAAAACTAGACTTCCTTGCAGGGTCAAGACCATTTCTTACTTTTGCTTTAATATTGGTTCCAGATAAAATTTTTACAGCACATAAATGGTCAGTTTCTCTAATTGGAAAGTTAGTCAATGCTGATATCTGTTTCATGGGTATGGTTGTAAATGATAAATAAGACTATGGTTGTATCAGTGTGGGCCAATGGTCTAGGTTATAGTAAGAGATCATAGAATAGTACTATTTTCATGCTTATAATTTTTGTTAGAGATATTCATCATGAATGCAAAAATAGAGAATTTAAAAATGTATTCTGAGTTAAAAGCTATGAGCACTAGTTAGGCCTTATCATTTAAAACTTTACAAGCCCTTAAGTTGGCCACTAAACATCCCCACTTCTCTTGTCATAATATGTTAGATAAATGTTAAGGTCATGTCTGTGTTTAACATTATTTTATATTTTGCTTCTCTATAGAAAGTGTTATCTGCAGCAAAATTGATTAAGATAGAGATCTACCATCTGAAAATATACTTCACTTTTTAGAAATGTCTAGGTCAGACATAAGGTTTTCTACAAGGAATTGATTTGATAGTTAGCCTGAATAGACATTTTGTGAAATTTCTGGGTCCATATCCAGAAGAACTTAAGTTTTTTGCTAATTGAATATTTTTAGAAAAGAGTTGGTTTCTGGGCTCTGGGGCTGAATATAAAGCTCAGTGATAGAGTAGATAGAGTGTTCCCTAGCATGCATGAGGTCACAGTGATAGAATGGACAACATGCTCACCCTCGCATGTATAAGTCACAAGTTCAATTGTTGCTCAACAAAAACTATACTGGGTGTGCAATGCTATTTATTGGGTGTGGGTGTCATATCACAGACTTCTGGAACAGCACAGTGGGTGAGTGAAGAGGAGTTTTGTGTAGAAACAGACATTGATGGCAAGCCAGGAGTAAAATATATTCTCTAAATACCAAAGGCATGTTCAGATGTAATTGGCAATTTATGAACCAGAAACCCAGGAGGGCACTGAAACAATTTCTTGATAAGGGATGAGTTGGAGGAAAATGTTGGTTTGATAATTGAGCAATTGAAACCTCAAAGCCCACCCCCAGTGACATACTTTGCTCAACAAGGATTAGCCTACTCCAACTAGGTCACACTTCATAATCCCATCAAGTATTGCCATCCCTTCTAATGACAAAGCATTCATATATGAGTCTGTGAAGGCTATTCCTATTAAAACAAGCATTCCGTGTCTCAAAATAGAGACACTACCAAAAAAGGAGTGTCGTCTGTTAAACACTCTAAATACCACATCTATTGAGCTGTATACTAAGGAGTTATTGAAGAAACAGTTGACTCAGAGGACAGGATGAAGTCTTGCTATGAATTGGCCAAAGAAAAATGTTGATAATGCCTTTTAAAATTGATTTATATCTGACCTAAATTACAAGCCTGTCTTTCTGATCTGGTGTAAGCATGAGGTAGACTGGCTCAGGTCTAACAGGTTCACTGTAGACAACAACAAATGTAACACATTCATGGCAATCATTTCTCAGTCATAGGCTGTTTTTAGTATCTGAATTAGTTAGATAAAACTGAAAGGGCTAAACCTCAGCATGAGTAAAAATCCTCTGATGGAAGAGGAAAGCATGAGGTTGGAGAGATGATTAACAACACTTGTTCTTGCAGAGGTGACCAGCCCCAGCATTGTTGTTCCCAATAGTCCATAACTCTAATTACAAGGATATAATATATTTATGACCTCTGAATGTACTAGGCATGATGAGCAAATAAGCATACAAGCAAAACACTTATAGATATATAATGAAATCTTTCTTTAAATGGTGAATGAAAATAAAATTATTTTGATTCAATTCTAGAGAATGATATGGTGAAGTATAATTAAGAGCAAAGGAGCCTTCCACCTCCACCTAGTCCTTTTGGCTGGGGCAGACACCTAGCTGGTCTGCTCCTGTGGAGACACTGTATCCTGAGCCATCCTAGAGGAACCACTGCACTCAGAGCAGCAGGATTTCAGGATCCCAGAGGTGGCTTGAGTCCCAGGAGTTCTTCCACCCAGGAGATTAGAATCACAAGATCACAGAGACATCTGGACTCTGAGAAATTCTGACACAAGCAAGATAACTGGAAAGGCAGACTCCAGTCAGACACAGTGAGTACAGGTAATATTAGATTTAACCAGATGGCAAAAGGAAAGCACAAGAACATAAGCAACAGAAACCAAAGTTACTTGGCATCATCGGAACCCAATTCTCCCACCATAACAAGTCTTTGACACCCCATCACACCAGAAAAGCAGGAGTCATAGACACAAGGATCATCAACAGAATACAAGAGATAGAAGAGAGAATATCAGGTGCAGAAGATACCATGGAAAACATTGACACAACTGTCAAAGAAAATGCAAAATGCAAAAAGCTCCTAATCCAAAACATCCAGGAAATCCAGGACACTATGAGAAGACCAAACCTAAGGATAATAGGTATAGATGAAAATGAAGATTCCCAACTTAAAAGGCCAGTAAATATCTTCAACAAAATTAGAAGAAAACTTCCCTAACCTAAAGAACTAGATACCCATAAACATACAAGAAGCCTATAGAATGCCAAATAGACTAGACCAGAAAACAAATACCTCCCATCACATAATAATCAAAACATCAAATCACAAAACAAAGAAAAAATACTAAAAGCAGTAAGGGGAAAAGGTCCAGTAACATATAAAGGCAGACCTATAAAAATTACACCAGACTTCTTGCCAGAGACTATAAAAGCCAGAAGAGTCTAGACTGACATCATACAGACCCTAAGAGAACACAAATGCCAGCCCAGACTACTATACCCAGCAAAACTCTCAATCACTATAGATGGAGAAACCAAGATATTCCAAGACAAAACCAAATTTACACAATATCTTCCCACAAACCCAGCACTTCAAAGGATAATGGATGGAAAATGCCAACACAAGGAGAGAAACTGCAACATAGGAAAAGCAAGGAAGTAATCTTCAAACAACCCCAAAAGAAGATACCTACACAAACATAATTCTACTTCTAATATTTAAAATAATAGGAAGCCACAATCAGTTTTCCTTAATATCTCTTAGCATCAATAGACTCAATTCTCCAATAAAAAGACGCAGACTATCAGATTAGATACACAAACAGGACCCAGAATTTTGCTGCATTCAAGAAATGCACCTCAGTGGCAAAGACAGACACTATCTCAGAGTAGAGGGCTAGAAAACAATTTTCCAAGCAAATGGTCCTAAGAAACAAGATGGAGTAGCAATTCTAATATCAAATAAAATCGACTTTCAACCACAAGTAATCAAAAAACATAAGGAAGGACACTTCATACTCATCAATTGAAAAATCTACCAAGATGAACTCTCAATTCTGAACATCTATGCTCCAAATGCAAGGGCACCCACATATATAAAAGAAACTTTACTAAAGTTCAAAACACACATTACACCTCACACAATAATAGTGAGGGATTTCAATACCCCACTCTCGGCAATGGAAACAGAAACTAAACAGAGACACATTGAAATTAACAGAAGTAATGAACCAAATGGATTTAACAGATATCTATAGAACAATTCATCCTAAAACAAAAGAATATACCTTTTTCTCACACCTCATGGTACCTTCTCCAAAATAGACCATATAATTGGTCACAAAACAGGCCTCTACAGATACAAAACGATTGAAATAATCATTGCATTCTATCAGATCACCACGGAATAAGGCTGGTCTTTAATAATGACAAAACAAATGGAGAACCCACATGCACGTGGAAACTGAGCAATGCTCTACTCAATGATGCTTGGTCAAAGAAGAAATAAAGAAAGAAATTAAAGACTTTCTAGAATTTAATGAAAATGAGACACAACATACCAAAACTTGTGGGACTCCATGAAGGCAGTGCTAAGAGGAAAACTCATAACTCTAAGTGCCTACAAAAAGAAACGGAGAGAGCATACACTAACAACTTGACAGCACTAGCTAAAAACTTAAACAAAAAGAAGCAAATATACCCAAGAGGAGTAGACGACAGGAAATAATCAAACTCAGGACTGAAATCAAACAAAGAGAAACAGAAAGAACTATACAAAATATCAACAAAACCAGGAGCTGGTTCTTTGAGAAAATCAACAAGATAGATAACCTCAGCCAGATTAACCAGAGGGCACAGAGACAGTATCCAAATTAATAAAATCAGAACTGAAAAAAAGGAGACATAACAACAGAAACCGAGGAAATGAAAAAAATCATCAGATCCTACTACAAAGGCCTATACTCAACAAAACTAGAAAACTTGGATGAAATAGACAATTTTCAGACAGATATCAGGTACCAAAGTTAAATCACGAGCAAATAAACCATCTAAACAGTCCCATAATGCCTAAGGAAATATCAGCAGTCATTAAAAATCTCCCCACCAAAAAAAGCCCAGATCCAGATGGTTTTAGTGAAGAATTCTATCAGACCATCAGGAAGACCTAATATCAATTCTCTTCAAACTATTCCACAAAATAGAAACAGAAGGAACATACCCAATTTGTTCTATGAAGCTACAATCACACTCATACCCAAACCTCACAAAGAACCAACAAAGAAAGAGAACTTCAGACCAATCTCTCTTATGAATATTGATGCAAAAATACTCAATAACAATTCTAGCAAACCGAATCCAAGAACAATCAAAAGATCATCCATCATGATCAAGTAGACTTTATCCCAGGAATGCAGGGATGGTTCAATATTCGGAAATCCATCAATGTAATCCACTATATAAACAAACTCAAAGAAAAAAAACACAGATCATCTCACTAGATTCTGAGAAAGCATTTGACAAAATTCAACATTCCTTCATGATAAAACTCTTGGAAAGATCAGGAATTCAAGGCCCATACTTAAATATAGAAAAAGCAATATGCAGCAAACCAGTAGGCAACATCAAACTAAATGGAAGAAACTTGAAGCAATCTCACTAAGATCAGGGACTAGACAAGGCTGCTCACTCTATCCCTATCTATTCAATATAGTACTGGAAGTTCTAGCCAGAGCAATCAGACAACAAAAAGAAGTCAAAGGAATTCAAATAGGAAAGGAAGAAGTCAAAATATCACTATTCACAGATGATATGATAGTATACTTAAATGACCCCAAAACTTCCACCAGAGAATTCCTAAACCTGCTAAACAACTTCATCAAAGTGCTGGTTATAAAATCAACTCAAACAACTCAGTAGCCTTCCTTTATGTGAAAGATAAGCAGGCTAAAAAGAAATTAGGGAAAGGACTCCCTTCACATTAGTCACAAATAATATAAAATACCTTGGTGTGAATCTAACCAAGCAAGTGAAAGACTTGCATGACAAGAACTTCAAGTCTCTGAAGAAAGAAATCAAAGAAGATCTCAGAAGATGGAAAGATCTCCCATGCACATGAATTGGCAGGATTAATATAGTAAGAAATGGCCATCTTGTCAAAAGCAGTGTACAGATTCAATGCAATTCCCACTAAATCCCAACCCAATTCTTCACAGAGTTAGAAAGAGAAATTCTCAAATTCATTTAGAATAACAAAAAAACCAGGATAGTGAAAACTCTTCTCAACAATAAAAGAATTTCTGGAAGAATCATCATCCTGGACCTCAAGCTATACTACAGCGCAATAGTGGTAAAAACTGCATGGTATTGGTACAGAGACAGACAGGAAGATCAATGGTATAGAATTGAAGATCCAGAAATGAATCCACCCATGGTCACTTGATCTTTGACAAAGGAGCTAAAACTGTCCAGTGGAAAAAGGACAACATTTTGAACAAATGGTGCTGGTTCAACTGGAGGACAACATGCAGAAGAATGCAAATCGATCCATTTTTATCTCTTTGTACAAAGCTCCAGTCTAACCAAATACACTGAAACTCATAGACGAGAAGGTGGGGCAGAACCTTGAATACTTGGGCACAGGGGAAATGTTCCTGTACAGAACACCAATGGCTTATGGTCTAAGATCAAGAATTGTCAAGTGGGACTTCATAAAATTGCAAAGTTTCTGTAAGGCAAAGGACACTATCAATAGGACAAAATGGCAACCAACAAATTGGGAAAAGATCTTTACCAATCCTACAACTAATAGAAGACTAATATCCAATATATACAAAGAATTCAAGAAATTAGACTCCAGACAACCAAATAACCCTATTAAAAATGGGGTATAGAGCTTAACAAAGAATTCTCAACTGAGGAAATTCAAATGACTGAAGCACCTAAAGAAATGTTCAGCATCCTTAGTCATCAGGGAAATGCAAATCAATACAACCTTGAGATTCCACCTCATACCAATCAGAATGATAAGATCCAAAACTCAGCTGACAGTAGATGCTAGAGAGGATGTAGAGAAAGAGGAACACTCCTCCATTGTTGGTGGGATTGCAAGATGGTGCAACCACTCAGGAAATCAGTCTAGCGGTTCTTCAGAAAATTGGACATAACATTACCTGAGTACCCAGTATACCACTCCTAGGCATATACCCAGAAGATGCTCTAACATATAACAAGGACATATGCTCTGCTATGTTCATATCAGCCTTATTTATAATAGCCAGAAACTGGAAAAAACCCAGATGCACTTCAACAGAGGAATGGATACAAAAAATGTGGTACATTTATTCAATGGAATATTACTCAGCTATTAAAAACAATGAATTTGATAAATTCTTATGTAAATGGATGGAACTAGAAAATATCATCCTGAGTGAAGTAACCCAATCACAAAAGAACATACGTATTCACTCACTGATCATTGGATTTTATCCCAGAAGCTTGAAATACCCAAGATTCAACTCACAGACCACATAAAGCTCATGAAAATGAGACCAAGTAGGGAGGCTTCAGTCGTTCTTAGAAGGAGTAACAAAATACTCAAGGGAGCAAATAAGGAGACAAAGTGTAGGACAGAAAGTGAAGGAGGGGCTGTCTGCAGCCCCTGGTCATTCCACATGGGTATCCATCCCATGTGCAGTCACTAAAGGTTGACGCTGATGTGGATGTCAAAAAGTGCATGCTGCATGAGCCTGATATAGCTGTGTCCTTAGATGACTGCCAGAGTTTGACATATCAGATGCGGATGCTCACAGCTAACCATTAAACTGATCAAGGGGTTCCCAATGGAGGAGTTAGAGTGAAGACTGTAGAAGCTGAAAGGGTTTGTAGCCCCATGAGGAGAGCAACAATACCAACCAACCAGAGCTCCCAGGGTCTAAACCACCAGCCTGGGAGCACTTAGGGATGGATCCATGGTTCCAGCTGTATATGTAAGGGAGGATGGCCCTGTCTTTCATAGGTGGGAAAGGTGATGTCCTTGGTCCATGAATGACTAGATGCAGAGTGTGGAGAATTAGAGGAGTGGGGATAGGTAGTGAGTGGGGAGGGCTAGGTAGGAGGCCATCTGCAGAGAAGTAGGAGATGGGGCAATGGATAGGGGCTTCCTGGCGGGAGGAGGTATGGGTTAAGGGGATAATATATGGAATGTAAATAAATATGCCAATAAAAAATAGTAAATAAAAATGCAATTCATGACTCTCAGGGAAAAATATGTAAGGAGTCAATAACTAATAGTTTAATTGAGATATCGAGACAACTGTTAAAGTAATCTGAAACAAAATAAAATGGAAATATAAACAGGTAAAAAAAATAAATAAAAAGCAAAGGGAACAGCTGGGAAATATTATAGATGGTCGGTTTCCAAGTCAGCTTCTTATTTTATCATTATGGAGCCAACAGTCCAATATTGATGAGTATGCAACTAACCACAGTGGTAAGAATTGGATTTATCAATAAAGCTGCATTAAAAATTCAGATTAATATTCACAGGAAAAAATAAACCTAACTGTAAATCAGTAATCAAAGATAGGCTGCCTTCTGCATGGAACTAGATACAAGAAAAAGATGTTGAAAATAAATCTTGCCTTATAAACATACAAAATATGTGCTTGTTATTGACTATCAAATATGTTAGAATAAGAGCTGAGTTTTGCTGGCCCATCTCTGCTTCTCCCTCAGAGTAGCCAGGCCATTGATCAGTGAGCTGTGTTGGAGGGAGGGTAGATTAACCAGATGGGTGGGCAAGCAGGATCTTGGTTGGACAAAGAACATATACCTGGGAACAGCTTTAGAGAACTGGTTGAGTTTAAAGGATTAGAGAAAGTGGTATTTGTGCCCTTGGGGATGTGTCTAGGGTCAGGGGAGCAAGGTTTGTGCAGATGTATAACATTGGCCAGGAAAGGAGTGTTGGGACATGATTTATCTGCATAGTCAGGGTCAGTGGTGGGGGCTGGGTGGGAACCTTATGAAGTTAAACAAGAACGGAGCCAAATATCTTTCAGGATAATAAATTCTTACTATGAATGATGGTCGGGCAGCTGACATCATGGCATGGTCGGTTTGGGATGTTGGGGAGAGCAAACTCTGCCGTGTCCTCGATCTGAAATATATCTTGAAATGATGTTCAGAAATAGAACCTATGTGGGTATAGAGTTTAAAGACTTGTGGAAGAGACAAGATAGACAGCACTGATGCCCTCCTACTGTCCCCCACCTGAAAGCAGTTCAGAGCCATTCATCACCTCAGGACCACACAGAGTCACACATCTGCCACAGACCTCCTGATTACAGACTCAGCTTCCCAAGGTCACTATGTTCAATTGTATGTTGACCAGAGTTTACATGATTTAAATAAATTAACTAGACTTGGAGAGCCACACAGGAAGATAGAGGAGGAAAGCACCAACAAGTGGTGTGCTGCCACTGGAAAGTGTCTGTTTCTGCAGAAGTAGACTCTCAAAGACTGGAGATAGATCATGTAATTAACAACAAAAATTCCATAAAAGAAAACAGCATTTGAATCCTCTTATACCTTAACTTTCTCCTACACATTTTACACACCTAAGCTAAAAATGTAAAGTTGATTTGAGCAAAGTAAATTGGTTATCTTTTGTTCTATTCACAAAGCCTTCACATTTTATATCACATCAACCTTTATTCCTTGTGTAGACACTCAATTAAGTTCTTTTATATGGATATACATATTTATTTAGGAAGTTTATAAAATAGGTTTATTTGTTGCTTTTCAAACGTCCTGTGTTTGTTATTTACAGCCCCCAAACCTACTTCTGTTCTACTCTCTCATTTTTCTCTCCATTAAATCTCTCTTCCCTGGGCTGGATGGATAGCTAAACAGTTAAGAACCTCTGCTCTTCTAGAAGTTCTAAGCTCAATTCCCAGCAACCACATAATGACTTACCACAATCTATAATAGGATCTGATGCCTTCTTCTTGCATGCAACTATACACGCAGATAGAGTACTCATATACATGAAATAAATAAATATATCTTTTTTTAAAAAAAAGATTTATTAAATTTCCCTTCCCACTGTTCCTCTTTTGCTCTTTATATAACTTCTGCTCTATTAATCTCCTGCACTTAAAATATTTCTTCCTTTCCAAAAACAGCATCGCTCTAATTTCCTGAGTTCTATAAATAATACAGATAAATCATATAAATGCAAAGATTTGACTTTTTTTTTTATTTAGATTCCACCACTCAATATGACTCCCAGTTCTCTCCCCTTCCCTTATTCACTTGTATAATTTCATTTTCATTTACAGTTGAATAAAATCCCATTGTGAACAGGAACCATATTTTTGTTATCCCTACTGTGGCTGATGGTCGCTGAGGCTGTTTCCATGTCCTGCTTCTTGTGATTAGACCAGGATGAACACAGATGAGAATATATCTCTATTGTGGGCCACAGACGCCCTTAATGATATGCCCAGAAACGCTAGCTAGGTTATGCGGTAAATCTACTTCTGGTTTTTTAAAGGAAGTATAGCACTGATTGCCATGACTATACCAGTTTCCACTTCCACCAACAGTTCATGAGGGTCTCATTCCCTATTTGTTGTTTTTTCTTAATCTTAGCATTTTTTCAGTATATATGGTGAAATCTCAAAGTAGTTTTAATTTCCTTGATTGCTAAGGGTGATTAAAACATTTAAAAATAATCTTAGACATTACTATTTCTTCTTTTGAGAACTCTCAGATATTATTTTAATAAAAAATAGTCTATACAAAGTAGTTTTCATCACTTTATATAGATCTTATATCACTTTCAAAATGTATGTGTTCCATTACCAAAAGGCAAGCCTTTTATTAGTTCTAGATTAACTGAAATACTAAATGTAAATACTACATTTTATTTTTTTATTGTATGTGTTTGGATGACTGCCTTCATAAATTTGTGAGCACCATGTGAATGTCCAGTGCCAGAAAAGGGCAGAAGATCCTAGGGAACTGGAGTTACAGATGTTAGTGAGTCCCCATGTGTGTGATGGCAATTCTTGGTTGTCAACTTGACTACATCTAGAATTAAGTAAACCAAAGTGGCTGGGTACATTTGTGCCAGCCTCGTCTTTTGTTACTAAGAAATTTGAAGTGGGAAGATCCACTTTAAATTCAGTTCTTTTGAGGTAGGAAGATCTACCTTTAATACAGGCCATAACTTTTTCTAGAAGCTTATATAAAGGACATGGAAAAAAGGAAGTTATCATTCTTCAATTGCTTACTCTTGCTCTAGGAGACAAGACCATTCCTTCACTTGCATTAAAGCCCACTTCATCAGGATTCTGGTATATATTGAAGACTAGCTGAGACATCCAGACTTAGGGAAACTGTTCCTCTAGAGATCCCTTATTAAAATATGTATGTGATGAGCAAAAGGTCAGGGCCTCTGGAATAGGAGCCATTGATCTTTTAGGGACTTACCATTCCCTAATGCACATTTGATAATAAGTTCTATCTCTGGAACATCTGTAAAGGCGCAAGCATATATATGAATATATCGCCAGAATGGCAACAAACACAACCAAAGTATTCTGTGTAGGAGTCTCAACACATGCTTTAGTAAGAAATCATTTTGTTTCTTTAACCACAAGTTTTGTTTGAGAGAAATGAATATTACTAACTATATTTTCCATAAGTCAAAAAATGCTTATTGAACACCCAGTTAACGGATGCATATATGTTGTGGCTAGCCCCAGCCTTGTATTTTGATGCTAATTCACCTTTCCTGTGAAGGGCTACAGAGGAGGAGTGAATCAGTACCCAGGTGAATTCTATTGAACCTTCTGCCCACCTTAATTTGTAAAATAAAGGCTAGAGCCAATGATTGGGCAGAGAAGGGGAGATGGAGAAATAAAAGTTGGTGGGAAGAGAGAGAAGGGAGAGGATGAAGAAGGAGGAAGATGATAGAGGAGGAAGATGATGGAGAGGAAGATGGGAGCAGGAGGTGAATGGACAAGCGTGTGACTTGGAAAACCTGCAAGTTATAAAGGTCTCATAGCTGGGAATAGAATAGTGTAATGGTGAATCTGCCAATCAAGGTGTGAAACTTATATTCATAATTATTGAGTTGTGTTTTCTTTAACCAGTCATATTTGGGTTGGAGATTTACAGCAACATATATAGAGCATCAGTTCTTTTCAAGATAAAGAACTAGGCATATCAAAAGTTCTGGAAGGCAATATAACATGAAAGAATGAGTAACTTTAGAAACAGAAACACATAAACAAAAGTTAATTATGAAAAAGAAATTGTTCAATTTTTGACATGTCTACACTACAAGGACATTGCTTATAAAGAGGAAATAAAAGCTTAGTATAGCCATGCTCCTTTTTTGTAGAGGATTGTCAAATCTGAGTTAACAAAAATGTAGGGTTAACATCACTAATGAAGTTGGTGACACCAACAAGGACTTTTATTCTGTAAATAAAGGCAGTGATAATAGAGGGAATGGAATATGGGGAATGTGGGAACTTGTCTAATTTACATGGAAGTGATATGAATACAAGAAAATAGAAATAACCTATAAATATAGTTTTAGTAATGATGATGGTAATCCTCTGACTTTAGGCACCAGGCATGAGGTACTGTGTGGATTTGTGTTCAGTTTCATGAGAAAACATGGTCGTGAATATTTTAACCTTTGTGCTTCATTTTGCTTTTACCATCTGTCTGTCCTCTTTAGTCAGTTGCTGTAACGGCTATCACAGTATGCATGCATAAAAACTTTAAGTCAATAAATAAGTAGATGTATGTAAACCATCAACCGTATGGTCTAAGTACTTTAGTTTGGGGAATACGTATTTGATTAAGTGTTTAAGAATGACATCTGGATGAAGTAGCAAAAACCCACAGCGAGTGGCAGGGGATACTGGGCATGACCAGATAAGTCTGGTCCAACAGTTTTAAACACTTGAAAAACAGATTATTAATTGTGGCTTGACAACAACTTACTTCTTTTAAATTTTATCTCAGATCATTCCAAACTCAGACTGTTCTGCATAGTCCCCAGAGTCCAGACCATATTGCCTTTGCAAAACTCGGGGAATATTCAGGATTCACACAAAATATTTCCTTACTTGAGGCAGTGAAACGAAATCAAGTGAGTCTGGCGTAATCTTAAAACCACGGAGCTATGATTATCTGCATCAGGGCCTACATAAAACTGACCTTGTCACCCATAGTCATGGATGGGGCATAGGGTTGCTTCATGGGGTCCTCCTGCTTCTACTGAACTATTGGCTACTAAAAGATTCTGGAACTGGAAGTCATTGTCTTCAGGTATGTAGTTCACTGGTGAGATCACAAAATTCCAGTTGGAAGTTCCAATTCCAACATCACACAGAAACTCTTGCCCACAAATAGACTAACATTTGCAAAAGGGACTAGTGAGGCAGTGGGAGTTGCAGTTGACAGGTGGGAGGGAAGAATAATCAGAATGTATCTTGTACATTTATGAAAATGGTAAATAATCAATTTAATTTAAAAATCTGCCTTTGTCTTAACTACAGTACAACCTTAACTCAGTAACCATAATCCCCAAATATCCAGATATTTTCCTTATCATTCTTTAGAAAATAAAATGAAAATAAACATATGCTATTTATTTTGCTGAAGTATATTATATCTGTTAATCTAAGTACACAACTCATTTCCCACTAACCTGTCTTATTCACAGAATTAGTAATTGGAGTTGACATTCAGAATGATATCAAAAGCCTTTCTTATTGTCCAGAAAACCCTCAGTTCCTCACATTTATCATGGAACAGAGGGAGAGTCAGAGTGTTGGAATAGCTCTTGACCTGGAGTTTTCCTATCTCACATGTTCAGTCTCATCACTGTCTCCTGTGCAGACGATGTTTTTGTTTGTTTATTTTGTTTTGTTTGTTTTACCAATATCTTAGATGTGGCTGAGTTCTTAAACCTCAAGGTTCTACTGCTTGCATGCTTTCATGTTTCCCTCTAATCCTAGAAAATGAAGTAAGTGCATTACAGAATTGGGATAGCATATAAACTTGAAATAATTTCTCCAATAATTTATATTGTACTTGCATCAATTATAATTATTTCCATTACTATTACAAAAACAATATATGCTAGGTAAAATTATAAATAATTTCATAAACAATTGACACTGTACTCTATTACAGACAAATTACTGTACTGTTTATTACAGTCATAATTTGCTTTCATTATATATATTGAGTCTGAAGCTGATTGACTGTGAATACAGTATATACAGAAGGATCACTCTATATACATTTTCTACCTTCATGTCATGACTTCCTTGAATCTGAAACATTATTTTACTCATAAGAAAGAAAAGAAAATTGAAAAACTGTTATTACTTATCTTTTCTAGATACTTTGAGAACTACATAAGATTATTACAATAATTTATAAGAATTCTCCATTTTCTTTTAAATAGAATTGTGATTCACCACATGTCTTCTTGGTAGTCTATTCTGTATTCTGAAAAATTCAAACTGAAGAAATTTAATAATGTTAAAAGTTTCTGACCCAAAAGGACATGCATGGTATATATTCACTAATAAGTGGATATTAGCCAAAAAAGTCAGAATACCTAGATACAATCCAGAGAATTTAAGAAGGTTAACAAGCAGAAGGACCCAAGTGAGGATGGTCCAATCCTACTTAGGAGGGAGAAGAAAACAATCACAGGTGGCAGAGGGAGGGAGGGACCTGGATGGGAGAGAGGAGGAGGAGGAGGGGAGAAAGGGGAAAATGATCAGGTATTCTGGGGAGACAGGAGCGAAGCCCTGAGAACTAGCAGAATGAATGGAAATATGCAACTCTGAAGATGATAGGTGGAAGGACCCTCTAGAAAGTACCAGAAACTGGGAAGTGAGAGACTCTCAGGACCTTGCCGGGCAGTGGTGGCGCACGTCTTAAATCCCAGCACTTGGGAGGCAGAGGCAGGCAGACTTCTGAGTTCGAGACCAGCCTGGTCTACAGAGTGAGTTCCAGGACAGCCCGGGCTACACAGAGAAACCCTGTCTCAAAAAAAAAAACAAAAAACAAAAACAAAACCCCAAAAAAACAAAACAAAAAGAAGAGCAGACCTTATATAAAATGCCCAACATGTCCAAATGGGGAAGAGGGAGCTCTTAGCGATCACCTCCAGTAGAAAGACAGGCTATCAACTGGAGTTGCCATCCCACAGTCAAGGGAAGTCTGGCAGGGGATGGGGGCGGGGAGAATATTCTCTTGGAGACAGGTGGGAGGAGGAATTGAATGAGGAACTGTAGGAGACAGACCTGGAGGGGGCAATGACTGGACTGTAAAAAAGTAAAAGTAGTAAAAAATATTCTTCAAAATATTTTTTCAATAAAATTAGATATACAAATATATAGTTATTTTCCTCATTGCTATGATCAAGTATTTAAGTGAGGAACAGCTTATTCTGGCTATTATTGAAAAGACAGATAATCATGGTCAAAGCACATTACGATGGTTGGTACAAGCTTGCTTCTGTTTCCATGGATCAGAGAGCAGAGACTGCCTAAGAAATATACTGGGTTGTGAACGTCAAGGGTTGCTTCTGTTGATCTCCCACTTCAAAGGATGCTCCACTTCCTGGTTCTAAAGTTTATGCAAGCACGACAAAAACTTGTGGAACAAGGGACAAAATGCAGGAACTTTTGGAAGCCTTTTCATATATACTAGCATATGCTTGTATAAGACTTCATTTTAATGATGTACTTTTATATGTGATTAAAACACCCCTAGAACAACTTCATACAAATCTAATATATATATTTTCTTATGTCATGAGGTAACAAAATATATAACATGAATTAAGCATGTGGCAGGTTTCAAAACACATTGCATGAATGAGTCTTAAACCATCCTGAGGATCATCAGTCAAGGTTCTGTTCTGTCATCAGATGAGTGACTGCCAGTCACATGTCTTGAAGACACATGAGGTTCTTAAGACTTAACTTTCTCACTATGGTGAGCCTGAAATAATCTGATAGTTGTATTATTGTTGTTATTATTTATTACTGTTGCATCATTATTATCATTACAATTTCATTAGAAAGCAGGAAACTTGGGCGAAGTTTTAACAGCTTGTTAGATAAAATTATAAACAGTTGCCAATGGTGGTTCTTGAAAATTAAATTGGGAATGGAAACCCTGGTTGGTAGAACACACAGGCTCTTAATAAATGAGTGCTGAGGAAGCATTTGTAATGCTTTTATTTCTCTAATGTAATAAGAGACTTGCCATATTTTTATAATACATGTATATTTCCTCCACCTCTTAGTTTTCTTTTTAAAACCATTAAATCCAACAAAGTTTTATGAAAAAGCCTAGAAAATATGGTTACAGAGTTACTGCACCATGTCAGACATTGTGATTACATTCTAGAAATTCAGCCTGTGGCAATTAAAGAAGCTAAACATGATAGACAATAAATAATAAAGAAAAGCCTTGGGGTCATCTGTTTATGGTTTGTTCTCAGACTGCCTTAGTAGAAGGGAAAAGAACCTTCCCGGTTGGTATACTATTCACCAATTTCAGACACTAATATTTGATCATTCAAAACATTTCAAATATTTTTTGAAAATATTTCAAAACACTTGCTGTTGAAAGAAGTTCTCTGTCTGAGGAATAATGTTCCCTGTTCTATCATTTAAGAATCTTTACAATGGAAACTACAGACTGACAGTGTGTTGATGTCTCATATGAGTGTTCATTTTCTTTCATGTCTAGCAATATGTAGCTTTTTTTGAATATATGTAATATATTTCTGTAACCATGGACTTGTTTGTTTTTACAGATTTCTGGGAAACATTACGAAGACTTTCTTATCTGCTGTTAGATCACTGGATCTCAGCAAAATTGTCAGTTTGAGACAGTGACATCCACTCTATTCTCTAATGTGACTCCTTCCCCTTTTACTTATCTGATGATAGGACAGCGCCTTGACTGATGATCCATGGGATGCTTTGAGACAAATGAGGGATCATGCATAGGAACGTGCTTTGAAAGCTAACAAGTGCTTAATTTATGTTACATATTCTGTTATCTCAAGACATAAAAATATACATTATATTTATATGAAGTTGTTCTATGTAAGTGCTTTAATTACATGTAATTACATAATTAAAATTAATTAATATAGTATATGGGGGCTAGTATATGTGAAATAACTCCCATATGCTCCTGCATTTGAATACTTGATAGCCAATTTGTTATCCATAACCTGCTCAAATATAGGCAACTGCTATTTTCATTTTACTTTTTCATATATCTAAACACAACAAAGCAAAGTTGGCATTCAGATTAGGCAATAGTAGAAGCAACTAACCTGTTTTAAAATATCTGAAGTTCTACCTCAAGTTACCCAATTCAAGAAGGCACTAAATATAGGTAAAACATTTTGATTTGATTTTCTTTGGTAAGTATGGCCTTTATTTGCAATGTGTGGCTTTGACAGATCCTCTATCAAACACTTGACTCTTGAGTTTGAATCTTAGTCAATAATTTGTGCTAGATTTATATTTAATATTACAACATTCAGAAATTATTCACAACAGAAATTTTAGTGAAATGTGTTATAAAATATTTATTACTTATCTATTATCATGTATCTAGCATCTATTTAATTTTCTTGTTTTATCAATTGCCTGTCTTTCATTTACCTATTGTTTCTATGTCTTTTCACAAGCGTAACTCTCAATTTCTGCTTATATATCATTCAGAGAAAACATGTGGCTTTCACTCTTTAGCTGAGACTGCCTTGCTGCCTAATAAAATACCACAACTAGATGAATTAAACACTGTTCTGGGTACTGGAGGAGTGAGATCACAGTGTCTTTGAATTCTTGTGAGAAATCTCTTCTTTGCATAGAAGTTCCTATTCCCCCTTGGGCTTATACACAGGAGAGACTGTGAATAAATTATCCAGAATTTCTTCCAGGAACACTAATTCTGCCATACTAAGTCCTTACCTTATACCATTAACCTTAGGTTCATTATTACAATCCCTGTTTCAAATACAGTCACAATGAAGATCAAAATTTCAATACAGGAATTTAGACAGACGATACTTACTTCAGTTCATAAGAATTTATACCTATAGATTAATAGCATATATATGTATGTATATATCTCTATCCATCTCCATCTCCATCTCCATCTCATCTCATCTCATCTCATCTCCTCCATCTCCATCTCCATCTCCATTCCATCTCCATCTCCATCTCCATCTCCATCTCCATCTCCATCTCATCTCCATCTCCATCTCCATCTCCATCACCTCTCCATCTATCTATATATCTATATCTACATCTCTATTATGAGAAATACCCCTAACTTAAATAGTATAGTTAAAGAGCTATGGTTAAAGGTCAGTTGTTAGGGATTGTTCTGGTGCTGTGTATACAAATGCTACATTCTGAACCCCAAGATCTGGTTGCTCTGATTCAAGTGAATTCTCATGTATACCAGCCTTTATTGTGTACTCCTTGTTCTCCAGTTTAAAAGTATTGGTTAGTAAGAGGCTAAAGCCTGTGATTGGGCAGTAGAGAGAGAAAGGCAGGACCTGAGAATTGAATGAAGGCCTCAAAAGAGAGTAGAGGGAGAAGGAGAAAGAAGATGAAGAGAGCAGGAGGCTGGCATCTGAGGAGGTGGACCAGGAGCACGTGGCCAGGAGAAGTATACCCTCAGGAAAGGTAGGCCATTGGAACAGAACATCCTGCACAAGACTCAAAAAGCAAGTAGAATGGACATAAGACCTAGATATATGTTAGAATAGCTCAGAACTTGCCCCAGTATAGGCATACAATTTCTAAATAAAATAGAAGACTTCTATGTCTTTTATATGGACTAGCTAGAATAAATAATTCATTTTACAGGTCAGTTCACCTTCATATATCTAGTAATCACATTTAGGTTACATCACCTAAAACATAATGATTTTATTTCAATCATAAATTCATCTATCAGCAAATTTGCTCTAAATATTATTGATGGCTTAGTTATATTAAAATCATCTTATAAAAATGTCATCATCTTATATAAAGATGTCAGAGAGTCATTGAAGATACTAAGATGGTACCTACAGAGTCATATTAAATGCACACAAGTAGGGGAAAATTTGGCATCTTCATTTGATGTGTAAAACCATCCCTTGACTTATCTGCACCCAGATAATGTGTTTTTAAAAATGTTCCAAAACTCTTCATTTTTTTCTGACCACCATGGTACAGAATTTGATACAAATATGTTACAACTTAAGTGAAATGATTTCTCTGAATGCTACACACTATTTAAACTGTGTTTTCTCTAATACCTTAAAAATGCCAGTTGAAAGAAGAGATAAAAATGATTGATTGATTGATTGATTGATTGATAAACTACAGGTGTGTAGTCATGATATGATGCAGGTGAATAATACTCTTTCTGGTTTCTATTAACTGTCGCCTCAATAACAGTGTTATGAGGTCAAGTCAGATATAGCTGTGTGTGACTTCTTCCACTAATGCTTGATTTGACAGAAAATCATGATTCATCACTTGAGTTCTTTTGGCCTCACATCTTCATACATGAGATAGTCAGTAATTTTAAAGGTAATAGATTGATGCATTAACCTTTAGAAAATAATCTTCAAAGCATCTAATATTGTACCTTGCACATAGGGGGAATATGGTAAATGCTTGTTTCATTATTTCCCCAACATACAGTAAATCACACAGTTTAATATAATATAAGCTCTACTATAGTGTTTTCTTTTACTGATAGTGCTCACATGTACAAACTGAGACTTCTTGAGTCTGATCCTGAGTTTGTGACAGTACTCCAAAAGACAGAGTGTTATTTGCATCCTGCCAGTGGCAGTTTCTCTGTCCTGAATGGGAGCACTCAGTAGTAAGTAGCATCCTCCTTCCTACTTAGATTCTAATAGTATGTAAATACAAGCTTTTGTACTGTAGGTAACTGTTGTTATATAAGGGGGGCCAAAGGGTAACATAAAGAAGTGAAGTAAAAAACACTCATGAGTCAAATGCTTGTAGCCTAGACTAGGGAATATTGATCTGATGTCACTGTCGTAATGGAGCTGTGGTGATATACACTGGATCCCCAAAGCCTTTGGAGAGTATTCGGTTACAGCAGGACTCAGTCTGGGAGACATGGATGAGGTTGTGATTCTTTCAGGCCAAATGAAACCCTCCAAGCATCATATTATGTTTAATAAACCCATTAAGATGTAGAAAGGAAAAGATAATCTAATAAGCTGGATCTTGTACTGTAGATAAATATTATGTTGAACATTTGAAAATGTACATTTTTGCCCTTGTTAAATGAACATCTGTGATATAATAACCATTGTGCCAAGCACTAGAAATAAAATGCAAAGTAAAACAGGTATAACTTTCTTTTCTTACAAGTCACCTATTTTGAAATGTTACCTGACATTAATACAAAGCTTATCAGCCTATTAATGATTGATCCAAAAGTCAGATGCTGGCCTCTCAGACTTTCCAGGTAGCTCCTAGCAAGCTCACCTCAAAGATGTGGCTTGTTTCAACAGGGCTCCTTCGAAGGAGAGTCAGTCTAAAGACATCATTTTGAAATTTGGCCTCAAACCAAAGATAACCTCATACTTGCTGACAGAAAATTTGTGAAATGATTGTTTATAGAAGTTTCCCATTAGCCAGCTCAGACTCACCTTCTGAGAAAGGATAGCTCGTCAGATGTTCTCTGAGGGTTGGTGTTTCAATTGCATCAAGACAAACATAAAGTCCTCTAGGAACACTGATTTTTGTAAGACTGAGCAGTATGCTATCATTTCAGATATCCTATGTTAAATGAAATATACCATCAGGTTTGATCTTTGAGAAAGAGAATGATGCAAAAAATTCAAACTTTCCTGATAAGAGGCAAATTAATAAACATGCCACCTCATATTTTGTATTCAAACTACTCCAATCTTTATCATCAGTATCTCTTAGTATCAGCCAATGAGAAATTTCCATGTATGTTACACAGTTTCCTTGAAACAGTCCTCAAGTGCATAAGTTCCTCTTCCTAGAAGCCTCTGAACAGAATCCTCCTTCTGATTCAGGCAGCCTTGTGAGCCTGGCCATAGTAAACTCCATCATACAAAGCACAAGAAGGCAGGAACAGGTGAATAATGAGTTTATAAAACACTGCCAAAGCTATTTTAAACAGTCCCTGAACATCCCCTGTACATAAAATCCTTTAACACCTCCTGGCACCTCAAAGCCGGTACCAGAAGCAATACAGTCCATAAAAGAAGTGGAGAGAATTTAAGAAACTTATATAAGTTCAAACAATAAAAAGTAGTTGTGCTTGATCAAGTCTATATTTGGACCAAGTGGATCCAGAAACCCAGTCTTAACGAATTAATAACTTAAAAAAATGGTCTACTAATGGCTCAAAAATAACACAAAGTCATTAAATACTAAAAGGTTTCAATAAGTAAACTTGGTCACTTATCTTTAATAAAATATTGCAGTTATTCAAGTCTGTGTGGAGTGTCCACACATCTGCATTACATATACAAATATCTATCATTTCAAAGATAAAATTGACATATAACTTGAGTGCAAGATCTAAGTATAACAACCCAAGTTTAAAATAGACAAATTGTTTAAACAGACTGATCACTAAAAAACATGCACACATGTTTAATAAACACACAAAATATTCTCAACATAATATGCTCTTACAGAAATACAAGTTAAAGTGAAAATATATATATATATATATATATATATATATATGCTACAATAAAGCTGATTACAATGAAGTTATGACATCAGAACCCCTTTTAAAAACAACTGACTTCTCCCTAAAGTGTTCTCAACGATGAATCATAGTATTAGTGGTCCTCAGGTTGTTTTAGTCTGTGACATTGTAAAACTATAAAGTGACTCTCAAGTTCTAACAGTGGTATAAAATTCTGACAGTGTTGACAGGTCTAGAAGAAATGTAACTTTATCAGGAAGTTATCCTTCCTCTTTCATGGGTATTGAATAGTTCAGCGTCTGTTCCCTCACACAAATCTGAGCAGCCTGAGCAACTGTGAGAGGTGACATGAGCTAATGAACACAGGGCCACTTGACCAAATTTCTCCAGGAGATGTATATCCGGACAATTTCAGGGTAGTTATTTAAAGCTGACAATAGTCTTATAATACCAGGTATTCTATTTTTATTACTATGCTTTTAATGAAAGTCTTGTTCATACCTGCAGAAATCTTACTTGGCTGAACTTGAGGCTGATCCTGAAGAAATCTCAGTTCTTCTTAGTAGTTATGATCAACTTGTAGGAGTGACTTGATTGTGATGTTAACTTGTAAGAACTTCATGAAAATGTACATTCTAAGGGACTGAGGGGCTCGCTCAGCCTTAAGAAAACAACATGCTATCCCAGAGGACCTGAGCTCACTTCCTAGTACCCAAGTCAGGTGGCTCAGAGCTCTTGAAACTCCAGCTACAGGGGATCCAGTGCCTTTTTTGGCTTCCACAAGTACCCACACAGGAACCATACATTTTCACACACACACACACACACACACACACACACACAAAGAGAAGAGAGAGAGAGAGAGGAGAGAGAGAGAGAGAGAGAGAGAGAGAGAGAGAGAGAAAGAGACTACATATTAAAAATATAATTTGAAACTTTAATAAATTTCAAATTACTGTGGTGTATACTGTAGATATAAATAAATCATGACAGTGAGGTATAAAGAGCAGGATTTGAAGGTTATCTTCAGCTACACTGCTAAATTAGTTACACAGGAGATCCTTTCTCAAGAAGAAAAAGAAAAGAAAAAATAAAACCACAATCCTTTCCTCCAGCAAATGCATTAGTATTTGAAAGTTTTTTATTCACATTTAGATTTCAACTGTAGCACTTCAATATTTTATTTTTCTGGGAGAATTATAGTAGGAAGAGTGAACCTAAGTTTTCACAACCATTTCTATCCACATTATGGTCTATAAAGTGAAGACTTTTTTGATAGATTTCACACATTCTTTGATGTACATCAGGCCTTTATAATATTCAGTGGGAGAAAGAAAATGTTGCAAAATAAAATCAATCAAGTTGTAAGCTTGTATTGAACATATATTTGTCATGAAGTATAACTTCATATGACCCCCTTTGGGAACTATTTCAATCACTCAAAAATATGGATGTTTTTTCTTGCATTTTTATTGTATGTTTTGTACAATAAGATGGATTTACTATGAAATACTTTAAAGGAAAACATGCACATTTATATTTGCATGTACCTACAAACAGAGTTGTGTTTATGTTTTTCACACCCCAAACAAAATAGTGTTCTCACTCTTAGAAGTATATTAATAATCAAATGGATGGTATCCATTATTTTTCTTAGCTGTGAATGTATCTCACACTGTGCCATATTTAACTTTGCAGACTAAGGCTCAGGTAAACATTGATATATATCTATAAGGAACTTGGAGTTTTTTATGAGGTAACGAATTCTAATCATCAAAACAGAAGTGTAAATAGGACCAACAGTCATGAGACAGCCAATCACTTTTCCTGAAAATATTGATTCTTGTATGATATATGTGTGTCTGTATTCATTCACACTCAAATGTACTGTAACATCATGTACATAGATACATGCTTAAATGTAAAAATCAAAACAAAACTAAACTAAACAAACCCTAGTAGCTAAAGTGTTTATTTGCAAAGTGAGGAATTAAAGTGTGTAAATTCAATCAAGAAAAGTTTTGAAATAATAACTGATATTTTTTGCAAGACAGTAAATTTATTTACATTTTATAGATTTAAGTGCCACATTTTTCAGAGCAGGC
This sequence comes from Mastomys natalensis, assembly GCA_021653895.1. NCBI lineage: Eukaryota > Metazoa > Chordata > Mammalia > Rodentia > Muridae > Mastomys > Mastomys natalensis. The sequence goes on from JAJTUV010000694.1 coordinate 1,318,152, forward strand.
AGATTTATTTGATTCTATTCAAAGTGTTGTGGGATATAAAATGTTCAACTTTGTTAGTAGTAATATTGAGATTTAATGTATGCCACACTTATTTCAGTTGGGCTTCTTTGTTGGATAACCAGTTATCATTGAACAAATATTCCATGCTTTACTATCTAGCACATCATGATTCATGACTCTCCCCTGTTACTCAATTTCCAAAATGTCAGAAAAGATAGTCCCGTGCAGGTGAGGGTATGTCTATAAAATGTAACTTTCCATAGAAAACAGATGCATGCACATTTAGAAGTAGGTTGGCTTTGTATCAACATTAAATGTTAAATACATAAAAGTACCAAAAGTATGTGTAGGTAGTTTTATCTAGTTGAGGAAGATTAGGTGAGACAAACATGTGGCCAAACATAAAGACTCTCAGAAGATTTTTTGGGTTTTTTTGGGCTTGGTTTTCAGTTGTTGCTGTTGTTTGTGAGACAAGGCCTCATACGGTCAGCCAGACTTTCCTGACACTCACTTTGCAGTGCAGGCTAGATTTGAAAGCATGGTCAATTCAACTGCCTCTGCCTTCTGGTGCTTGGAATCCAAGCAAGAGCCTCCATGTATGGATCTCAGAAAGTAACTTAAGCCACATCATTGTGGAGCTCCTTCTCCTATGTAGGCCTTTTATCTAATTTGGTACTCAGAGGATGAAAAGCATATTCTTATGTACCATGTAAAGATAATGACTGGACTTTAAAAATGATTCAATAATAATGATCAGCCCATGGTAGTCAGTAGCTAAGTTCCCATAGTTTATGGACATTAAATATGCACAATTCTGAGATGGCAAAAGATTCCCAAACAACCTTATGTCTCTTTCCCACTCTCTTCATGAAAGCCAACTTATTATTCCAGGTGTCTGTTTTTGATGGGGCCACCCATAGCCAACCATTTAATCAACACCACATCAGAGGCCACTTACCCAGAGGAAATGCCAAGCAAGGAAAGCATGGTTTGTGATATGCTCTGTGAGTGTGACCTCAGTAAAAGAGAATAGTTCCCACTTTTAGAGGTCTTTTAAATTTATATTTAATTAACTATATTTTTTTATTTGTAAATGTATGTGTTTGTATGGGTATATGCTCTGAGTATGTCTGTGTGCACATGTGCATTTATATATGTCTTTGTGTGCCACAAAACTAGAAAGGAGGATCAACAAGGACAGAAGTAAAGTAAATGAGAAATACAATACGAGAATAAATACATACATGACTAGGAAAGCAGACCTGGCAAGTAACTGGGGAGAAAAAGAGAAAGCAACTGGAAGCAGGTGGAATGGAAGGAGGGAAGTAGGAAGACAGGAACGAGAATAAACTATAATGACATATGTATGAAGTTGCTATGATGAAACCCATTGCATTGTTAGCAATTAATACAATAAATAAATCTAAAACATAATAAATCATCACACATATAAAAAAGTGAAATAAACTCTCTTGGGGACGCTGAGATATCAGTTGGATCTTGCAGACCTACTAGAAAACATACTGATGCTGGACATAGTAGCATACACCTTTAATCCCAGCACTCAAGAAGTAGAGGAAGGCAGGTATCTATGTGTTTGAGACCAACCAAAGTTACACGGAGAGCCTGTCTCAGAAAAGCAAAGGTAGTGAAAAGAATGCCTATTGGCTGGAGTGGAATAGTGAGAGGAGCGCCAGGGGGCAGTATGGTGCGGTGGAGAAGCGACTGAGCCAATCTGCTGGGAATCAATAGTTCATGGAAAGAAGGAGGTAATTATAGATACAAAAAGAAAGCAATTTTAAATTCAAAGCTCAAAAGTATAAATGCTAGTCTCCTGATTTTTATTAGTTATATTTAGCTTACATTATTTAGTTGGTTCAATGAATATAAAGTATATATTTTCAATTAAAAAGACAAGTAAAAAAAAAAAAAAACAAAAATCTTTAACTATAAATCCAATTCCTTCATAACTAATTTTTTTTCTCTGAGCACAGTTAGCAAGACAGGCCAAAGCTAGTGACTTGTGTCTTTAAGTGGCCATGCCTATCTACCAAACTGGACTGCTGTTATATCCATAAAGTGTTTGTGAGTGTATGGAGCTGTCGCTGGTAACCTGTGAACTGAACTGCCAACTTCCGGAGAACACACATGGGAGTGGCTCCAAAAAGGTTTCTAAACAGGTCCACTTCCCCTCTATCCTTTCTTTTCCACTACTTCTGGTCAGTGGTGGACTACAAGTGAGGTTAAAGCATTTAAAAACCATCATTAAAAATAGGTTTTGAATTTTTTTTAAACTAACTCAAAAAGTATTGCTTGTTTGAAGGCTCTATAGAATTCTTGTATAAGTATATCTGACCCTTGGTATTTTGCTTGTTTGTTTCTTTTCATTTTATTCTGTTTGAATGCTTTTAAATTTTTTTGATTTGCTGAAAATAAAAATTTAAAAAAAAAATAGGTTTTGTAAACTTAAAGTTACAAACTAGCAAGTTTATTCCCATCTGAATTTGCCAGTCTCTACTTGGTGTGGTATTTCAAAGCAGATTCTGTAGAAATTAAACAATAAATAACTCACTGTGTCTGATGATGTTTAAAGACATACATTCACTTAGATACAATGGCTTTGGCCTGGCTTATGATTAGAACCATGTTTATCATCAGGCTCCTAACTTTGCACCTTTCTCTGCTCACTTTCTCTCCTTCTTTGGAGTTTGCCTGATTTCTAATGAGCCATTAGTTCAATGCCTCTTTGTAGTCAAGTAGAATCAGTGCTGTTTAAATTAAAATGTAGTTATTGCTATTATTATGGACATCTGTGTGTTACATTACTTATTGGCCACCCACCTCTTAAACTTAGCGTGATATCAACATTTCTCACATATTTTTGTTCTTCACATCCTCATAGCAACTAGAACTTTACTTTCTTGATGTTTTTTTAACTTGCATTTCCAGTGGGAAATCCAATCTGGTATTATTGTCAGTGACAACGAAAGTGCTAATTAGCAGATGAATGCAATTATTACTTACCTCAAATGTTTTCAGGTATCTTCTGTCGATGACATAGTTACTGTAGGTGCCAGCATTTTTTCATTGTATATGATTCAAACTCAACAAAATACTAACACATTTTTAAAAACTCTGCACCTAAATAATGTAGCAGTAGTATGGGATGATAAGAAGTCTAGTTCTTTTCTGTAGATAAGATTTGCATCTCTTGCTCCACCCATGCAGTCACAATCCTCTCTCAGTCTGATGGGGAAATGCCTTTTCTTCCATGCACTTCTATCCATCCATTCATGCTACACTATTATATTCTGACATCCAATTCCTTCTACCCAGACACACACATGTCCATGGATCCTTATTGTGTCTTTGGCAATGTTCTGTTCCATGACTCTTGCTTTTCATGTACTATGAACTGAGCCTTCTTTGTTGACCTATCAGCAATTGGAAGAGAACACATTTACTTTTGTGTATTCATCCCTGTGCCTAAAGCCATACATTATAATCCATAGACTCATAAGAGTGACTGAGTGAGAAAGCAAGTGCTTTAAGAGTTATGAGTTAATGGATAAGGAGTTAAATGCATGAATAGATGGATAGATGGGTAGGTGGGAACATGGATCATATATGTAAGATTAAAAGGAAAACCAACATGGATCTGATTGCAAAACCTCATATTCTGATGAGGAAAGCTGGATTCAAACTGGAAAACAGATCTCTCAAGGAGAACATGGAACTCTTGTTATTTTGTTTTGCTGATTTAATTAGAAACAGTAGTTCTCAAATGGAGTTTTCTAATATTTCACTTGTTTTTGCCTTTACTTCCTCTATGCACTGCATTGTACTTCAAGACTTGTGGCAAGTGCTCAATATCTGTAAGAATTGCAGTGAAAGTATGTTATGGTCCCTTTTATGCCAATTATCTGGGGTGACAGAGATAATTGCTTCTGGGTGTTATGTTTTTCTCCCAACTGTTGTGGTCACAATAAAAAGTATCATGGAGTTTTCCCTCATTCTGGGACTCTGACCCCATCAGAAATTCTACATATAGCTTAGAAGATGGAGCTAGGAAAATGTAGGCCCAGGAAGAGCCTACAACAGAGCCTTTTCTGTACATATTAAGAATGAAGTCTGTGGTTGAAGACATGGCTCTGCAATTAACTGCACTTGCTGCTCCTGCTGAGGACCTTGGTTCCTGCTTCCACAGCACATACCTAATGGTCAAATTTCACCCTTTCTGACTTGAGGATTGTGCTGTTAAGGCTTGAGCTAGCTTCCCATTTGCCTGTGGTCATTGTGGTGGTTATTCACTCCCTCCCTTACTTTCTCTCTCCAAACTCATCACACATCCACTCTTATTACTAGATGTATTCCTCAAAGGTTCAAAATTATAGACACAATATCCACTTTTATCCACATGCTGACAATGTGAGGGTCATGATGCCCACCTGATGTAGTAAGAGGAGCTTTGACACAAGAAGACAGAGATCGAAATAAGTGCACCAAGTTTCAGCTAACTAGCACAAGTTAGTGCTGCCTCTTTCTTTTCAATTCCTTCATAATTTGCATTTGAATATGGGATAGAGCAGGAGAAGTCAGTAGAGAAAGCTCTTTTCAAAATGGTGAGAAACCAAGCCACCAACAAGTCTCAAGTATGAGTGTAGGTACAGGTTGGAAATTTCTAGCCACATCCAAACTGAACTAAATTTAATAGGGATATAAGGAGCTAAAACTGTTGGGTGAGTTATACATCACCAGGGTAAATTAGATGTGCTTTGGGGAGCTCTTCATTCTTTCAAGTTGGCAGGACAAATGTTGTGCTTTGGAAAAATTATTTACCAAAGGCTAAGTCTGAGAGGCACCATACCTAATGCAGCTGCCTTTAATTGACAGCATACTTGGTGGATTGTCTCTGATCAGTGCACCATTATGTACTATACTCACAGTGTGAAGACAGAATAGAGCGATATCAGCCTCCACCCTCCAGCAGTTAATAGTTCAAATGCAAAGCAGAGTCTGCTTTTTTTCAGAAAGACCAGATCTCTAGGCATATTTACAGAAGAAAAGTAAGCGTAGAGGAAAACATAGATATCCAAATAGATAGGAAATAAAAAACCCCATTTGGGAAATAACTAAAACACCATAGCTTTTGAAATGGAGGTATAAAGGGAAGGAAGCAGAAATTGACACACATGGGCCATGTCTGGTTTGGAGTCTAAAGTGGACAGACTAAGCAGCGATCAGGTCACAGGAACTTAGATGTGAAGGCAGGCTATGAAGCTCATGGCTATAAACGAATGGCAGCAGCAACAACAACAAAAACCCTGATCTTAAGTTTTCCATTCCTAATGAGTCGCATGAATACAGTAGTCTACTGTGTGATTTGAATGTGTTGTATTAGTGTTTTTCAATATTTCAGAATACAGAAACCTTTGGTGTTGTTTATAAAACGTAGATTCTGATTCAACCAGGTGGCAAGGCTCCCAGTTGCTGCCTTTCTAACCATGCCAGTTGACATTGAAGCCAGTTGACAATGATGCTTCTGGGCTTAGGCCACATGTTGGCAGCAACAGAGGAAATTGAAGAAATTTGTGGATGGATGGGATGGGGAGTGAACAGCAGGAAAGACTGAAATACTAAACTGGACTCTCACAAATTCAAACCAAGAAGATTTGGGTTTTGCAGTGAGGCAGAACAAGTTGCGAGGAGAAAACAGATTTCCTTTTGTCAATAAATAATTTACAATGGCCGACGAGACTCCTAACAAAATGCTTGTGATTTGAAAGCTCTCAAATCAGCTTAATCATAAGGAAAAGCAAAGCAACAGTTATCATTTCAATAACTAATGTCTCCCAGAGGCTAGAGAGTTGGTCATCAGCCTGTGGCACTATGGGCAGTGGTTAATCCTTTAGAGATTCGGTGGGCTGTAAGGAAGAGAGGCCACTATGGTAGAGCTCTTGAATTTGACAGTACCACCCTGTCTCTTTACTGGCTTTTATTACTTCCAGACTATCATGCTTCTCTACCACATGTTCTAGTATTATGTCATGCCTTACCACAGGCCAACATACAATGGAGTCAAATGAGCATCAGTTGAGACTAAAAAAGACATGAACTAAAAGACTCCTTTCCTACTTTTAAATATTTGTACTTTCGATATTTTGCCACAATTGGCGAAAACTTGAGCAGCACATCATTACCAGGAAAGTGGAAGGCCATGACCTCATCTCATTGAGATGTTCTCCAGATGTCATCTTATTCAGAATACAAATTTTGAATGTTCTCCATTGTTTTCCTAGCCCCTTGGGATGATCCTTCGGGAAGGGGAGTAAGAAGATCAGGAATCAAGAACCCAGATCAGGTACCCAGGAGAGAAGCAGAGGCAGAAGCAAGCAAAGCAGAAGTAGATTCTTTTATTGTAGGATTGAGGAGTGCCTTTATACCCTGTGCTCACATCCTCTTGGTCTGTTCATCTCTGTGTGTCATGCATGGGCCATTGCAGAAACTAGTGAGAATATGCTGACTCACTCCTCCCACAGTCTATGGCATCATCTTATTCAGACTACAGATTTCTATATTCTTTCCATGATGTCATCTCATTCAGAACACAGACTTTAACATACTCTCCATGGCATCATCTCATTTAGAATACAGACTTCTACATTCTTTCCATGACATCATGTCATTCAGATCAATGACTCTAACATGCTCTCCATGACATCAATCTTGCAGTTGTTTTGTAAAATGTGAGGTGGTGGAATTTTTATGCCTCTTTTAGAACATGCAGCAAGCCAATGACACTCATTTGGGGTCTGTATTTGCTTGCCTGTTATGGAAGACAAATTCAGGCCAAAGACCTTGTTTCTATTGATTCAAATATCAAATGAACTGTTTCTGAATGAGAGAAAACAGTGGTCATGTAGACACTCTTTAACTGTGCAGCAGGTGTTGGCACCTGTAGCAGCTTGATTCCAGCCAAGGTAATCACTTCTCTCTTATTGCAGCTGGCTCACATCAAGTATTGTCCTCCATTACTGAATCTATTTGGAAAATTAAACCACGGCTTTCACTCAGGTGAGAGGAACATATTTAGATTCCAGGAGGCAACTTTGGTCAACAAGATGAGAAGATAAAGCCACACTCACTAGCTCTCTGGCAACCAAGTATAATACAGAGCACTTGGGCAGGAGGGTCCTGAGTCAGACAGCATCAACCTACATAGGCATCACATGGCAAGGACTACATCTAGAGTTTGCTGAAAGAGTCTATGGGGAGGAAGAGCTAGTAAAGGAAACTAATGTGTATCTACTAAATTTAGATATGATAAGTTTGGTCCTTTGGTTGTTTAATTCACATTACTTAATGTTTAAAGAGTATGTACATGCAGGTGCACTTATTGCATACATGCCTATGTACAAGAGTGGGAAACTAAACTACCGTGCCATTTCACAGAAGCTTGAATGCTCCAGGCTGTAATCACTGCAAACAGGTCTTTATTGCCCTGGAAATTAGTGGTATCTGTTACCATTTATAAAATCAGGCACTAAGAGACTTACAGAGCACTGACTTCACCTGCTACCACTGTGGCCTGGTGGTGTGCAGAAACGAAGCCCTGCATACTATACTGTAGAATACTCCATTTCAGTCTCTACTCCAAGGCACAAGCAGAAGTGTTTATATATAATAAAAATGCTTGCTTTAAATCAGACACAATAGAGTAAAATAGCATGCAGACCTAAGCTTCAAATAGTGTAATTAATGTCTAGAGATCAGAGAGCTCTAGCTACCAGCATTCAAGAAACAATGTATCCAAATAACTCATGATAGATGGGTACTTATTTTAAATCATAAAAATTGATTGTCATTTGCTGGGAAGAAGTGCTTTAATGGGAAAAGGGCAAGGTAATGAGGAGTAAAATTGACCACAATTCAATATATATGATTGTCAAAAGTTAAAATATATATATATATATAGAAAGAAGAAAATTCTGTACTTTTATTTGGTGATATTTTCTATTTAAAAAAAAAAACTTCTTTTGGATGTGAACACCATTTATTGATATATTTAACTCATTTGTAATACAGCATATATCTCCTATATCTGATTTAGATATTCAACTTTGGATCTTCAATTTTGAGATTATGATATTGTCCAATAGTATCAGATTTTAAATGTATTACACTTATAATTTCCCTTATGTTTATATATAATGTTGTTAACAGTAAATAATTAAGGACAGTTCATGCACAAACAGCTATACTTCCCATATTTTTGAGTATTTTCTGTTTGTTCTACTAAAGCATTCATTTTTTTTAATATCAAAACGTTATTTCAAGTTCACTTTACTCTAACAGCCCTTTCAGGGTGTGTTTTGTAAAGGTCCCATCCCACCACACTACCAGCAGTGTGTCCTGGAGCAGAAGATGCATTTGCAAATGGTATCTGAGGACTGGACAGTAGAAGACAGTGAGTGAGCTACAACCTGCTAGTGGAGGTGTGCTAGCTCCTTTGGCTCTCCAGGAAGGGAGCTGCAAAATGCCTTGAAGCAGGGAAGTCCTCTTTAAATAACAAGCTATTAATAAAAAAGCAGAGACCTGCAGCCGTTCAGCTTTATCTGCCTCTGAGAATATAAAGGAAGTCGAATCTGGTCAGTTACTTTCCCCAAAGAAATAAGAATAGAAAAATAGCAGACAAGGTAAAATAAGCTATGTCTGCTGTCGACAATCTATGAGAAGAAATGGTCACAGAGCACCCACAGTTGTTGCCACTTCCCACAGATCAATAGTCCCAAGGTCCCAACCTGTCTGCTCCAGACCTGACAATGTCTTAGGGCTGTTTTAATTTGATAGCAGATTATGGCTTCTTCATCTGACCCACCCACATTGGGACACATTTAGTGTCAGTGGCTTATCATATCTGACCAGATATCTAATATCCCAAAGCTACAAGTGAATCATAAATATCATTTAGAGCATGCCCACAATATATAGCTGGGCAAGTAAGCAACACAGAGATGAAAAATAACCTGATACATATGTCCTCAACCCAGAGTCCCTGAGTCCCAAGCATAGGTTAGATTGAACATCTCAAGCAAAGTCAAGTAGAAAATTTGAAGAAGCTGGATTCCAGGAGACATAGAAATGAGAACAAACAACAATCATTAAGATTTAGGTTTTAATTGTGTCTATGTGTGTTTGTGTGCATGTATTTGTGTGAGTGCATGTTTTTTGTGTGTATAAGTGAGCTTGTGTGTGTGTTTGTGTGAGTGTATGTATGTGTCTGTGTGTAGGAGTGAGTGAGTGTGTGTGTGTGTTTTCTTCACTGCAGGTGCCTATGCATGCCAGAACTCGAGTTACAAGCCGTTTACAGTCCCCTGTTGTAGGTCCTGGTGACAAACTGGAGTTCTCTACAACAACAATATGTGCTTTGATACAGTAAGCCATTTCCTTGGACTGGCATTTTAGCTTCATGGAAGTTATTTTTATCCTTGCTTTTTTATCTTGTTCCTCTGTTTTGTGACACAACAGTAATCCTCTGTAATCCTTTCTAGATTTTTCAGTGGATTCCTCTTTTCTTCCTATTCTCCTGAATTCTAGGCATCTCCTAAAGTCAGCACTTGATCTTTTATTTGTTCAGTTTAATTTACTGTTTGAGCCATGTCGTTGTCAGCTCTTGTGATTTAAACACAGTGTATAACATCAGATCCCTTGCTACCATACTGATTGGTAACTGTTTTCTCTTCTGGCCCAAACAATGCCCAACCCTACTGTCTTATCCTTTCCTCTCACCAGTCTAGCTTTCTTTTAATCTATGTATCCACAGCTGTGAAGCGCTTGCTTTAATATGTAACTCCACCATTTCCTATTTCATAAACCCCAGTTTACAACTCAGACTTACATGAACATGTGAGCTGGATACTTGAAGTAAGGAAGCTATGCCATCTGGTTTGAATACAGAAGATACCTTAGTAGTGAGTTATGCTTGAAAGTGGCTGGTGTCATAGACATGGGGATTACTGTCAAGCTCAGGTCACATACTTCAAGGAACCATCGAATATTGACTGATTTCAACTAATCGGCTTGTATGTATATGCTAACCCCCAAATGTATAAATCCTTACTCTACCAGTATCTTTATGAAGGTGAAAACAGAGTTAGAAATTTCTTAGGATATGCTTAGACTCTGAAACAGTTCTTCTAAAAGTAACTGAGTAGATGGATTCCTACCTAATTAGTTCTTGTTATGTGTGCTGGGTATTGGTAGAATCACTGGTAGTCTGAAGATTCATAGGTTTCATTCTTGTCTACTCAGATTTGTCTCATATGTGCTGTAAAGCCCCCGAGGGTGGGGCTAGACATGATTGTTAACCAAGTGCTGCCGTGGTGATTTTTCTCTTTATTCAGTTTGTAGTTTTTTAAACTATTCTTAAAATTGCACTTTTAAATTACTAAGAGTAGTGAAGTAATCCACCCCCAACCCGCTCCGCATGCTTATGGTGAGGATTAGGTATCTTCTATCTCTCCTTGTTCTCTTCTTCTTCTAGGCAGCATCAATGTCCTTGATGAAAGTAAAGCAGCAAATCAAGAATTGCCTCATGACTAATGAACAACTGTTGCCCCATGCATTCACTCCACGGACCAGACGTGTAGAGCAGATAGCCATTCAGGTTCCACAGCAGTTAGGCAGACACAGATCGATGTGAAGTGAAACATTTCCAGTCTTATTTGAGCCTATTTATCTAATGTACCAATTGAAGGGGAATGGCCTGCATGGCCTTTAATCAGTGCCAAGTCAGAGTTCTCCAAAGGGGACTTTAGCCTCTTGGCCAGTGTGACATTGTTAACAACATTCCATTCAAAGGAAGGAAAGGATAAGGAGTTAGTGCCACCTCCCCTGTGCTTTCTGGCCTTTGCACTGAAATGTCAGTAGCCTCTTAATGTGGCCTCATTTAATGACTAGAAGCCTAATTACCTGGAATGCAGAGGCTATCAAATCCAGAACTTGGAAGAAGTTTTTTGCTCCTAAAAAAACACATACCTCTACCTTCCTTCTGAGTTTATTGATCTGCTCTTCTGTCATTGGGAGGTCAAGTCCTTGATGTTGACTGGGATGTCCCATTTAAGATATACACCATCACACATTGGAGTTGATACTGCCTTATTTTTATTATATCTTCATGCTCTTAGGATGTAAGAAGGTTTGAGGATTTTAATAACACATGCAAGGTGATATTTTTTAAATGTAAAGCAGTGTCAAGCCCCTCAGATTTCCTACAACAGAACAATATTGCTTTCATGGATTATGTAACACTGCTTTCTTCATTCTTTGCTCATGTTTGTGGGGTGACAGTGACCTTCTACTACTTAATAATCATGTACAAAATATTGAGAGCACATTTTTGTGGTCTTTTGTAAAGCCTGTCATGTGTTGCCATTTTGCTGGACTGGGCCACAGCTCTGCATACTGTAAAGTCACACTCTTTCTGTCTAGTAAATGAATGATAAAAGCTTCTCTCTCTCTCTCTCTCTCTCTCTCTCTCTCTCTCTCTCTCTCTCTCTCTCTCTCTCTTTCTTTATCTCTCTCTCTCTTCTTTATCTCTCTCTCTCTCTCCTGACACCACGTGTGTGATGTTCCTATGGAGGCTAGAACAGGGTAGCACATCTCATGAATCTGAAGTGACAAGATATTATTCTTAACATGTGCAGAGGGAAATTAACTCAGGTCCTCTCGAGGTCCAGGAGGAGCCCTTAAGTGCTGAGCCATCTCTGCCCCTCTTCTTTATATGACCATGTAATTCAGGGCCTCAGTTTCTTCACTGGTAAATATATCCCTCTAGAATAATGAGTGTACAGTGTACAGAATAACAGCTGTCAGACTAGAACATAGTTCCCTGAAGATTTGGGACGAGTTTTCTGTTTCTTTGTATTCTTCAAAAAAATAATTATTGGGTAAATGATTCTTAATTTTTCTAAACATTTAGGTAAATATTTGTAATGGAAACATACACATTTTGGTATGTCCATTATCGCTTTCGAGAATTAATCTCAGAGATTTTGTTTAATTCAGGTAGCATAGATAGAATTTACCCTCCTCATCTTTCTGCATTCAGGATCTGCATCTTTCTTTTCTTTCCTTTTCCTTCTCTTCCTGCCTCTGTCCCAAGAACTGCTGGACAGTTATCTGAAACTTCAGAGAGAACCTGCTAGAGAAAGAAAGATGAGATGATCCTTTAAACCTGAATCAAAATTATGTAATCCATGTCGTGGTATCATACCTTAACCCCATAATTCCATCTTGATGTAATTATAGAAAGAAACATATAGACAAATCTGTCTCATAAGAACACAGAGTTCATCTGGGATGAAGATTGAGGCTAATGTCCCCACATTGGAAGGATGAAATCAATTGTTGAGAATCAACTCTATGAAACATGATGATGACATTACATTTATATTCAGAAATTTTAGCAACAAAGAAGTCTTAAAATAGTAAATTAAGGAAGCCTGAAAGAAGTGTGGATACTATTACTGGAACCACCTGTTCAGTCTTTTTATATAAAGGAGAATTTATAGAAGCAATATGAAGACAGCAAGTTATGTGGGGGGTTTGTTTGCCTGTCTCAGTGATGTAATCATGCAACATAAAATACTGTCTGTCATCTGGTAGTTACTTAATCAAGATTTACTAAATGTAAGGATAAAGATACATTCTAATTGATGGGATTGTATTTAGATCGTCTTATTGTTCTTATATTTGTTTATCATTTATAATCACTGAGGGAAAATGCGATGGGAACAAAGCAAAGGGCATTTGTAAGTAAAACATATTTTGATTCTTGGGTGAATTTTGCTGGGCTAATCCTGAAGAGGACAGTGAGAAAAAGTACAGTGTCCACCAGTATGGCCATTGCCACTGTCAACTTACATTATAAAGGGCTTGGGCTTAGAGAAAGAATGACTTAAGTAACTCCTTAATTTTATCTAAATTACACTACTTCCTATCTTGGTAGTACATGCCCACCCAAATAAGTTTTTAAATATAACAGTAATAACAACTATTGGGTTCCAGGAATTGTCTCAAACCATATAAACACTGATCTCAGTCAGACAGGGATAGTTTATTGAGCATATGCCCCAGAACTGGTCAACCAGAGTCACGGTCCAAATTGAGAATTGAACCATGACCACAAGTTAAGATCCCATTGGTTTTAAACCAAAAATCTACAAACATCTGTGCCAAGTTATTTCCCCAATCAGGAATTAGGGATAGGTATTTCCTTAGGAACATGTCTTTGTTGTACACTTATCCTGTTCCCATAGGTTGTAGTATTTAACTGTGGTAGGTGACTTGTCTTGTGTAATATTCATGTCTTAACTTGTCGACCAAAATGTGACTTGCCTAACATTCATGACGTAACTTGCCAACCAGGATGTCAGTTATCTATGCATATGTCTCTTTCTTCCAAGTAGAATGTCAGTTCCAGGGAGGACTTGAGAACTTAAACTTTACTTGATCAGTATCCAAAATGGAAGCCTTATTCCAAATAGGTTCTTATATTGGTGCAGGTGTCTCTTTTATGTTGGGTTCCATCCCAGGGGCATAGTGTTACCTGAGGACCCAGCTATACCCCTCCTGGGTATATACCCAGAAGATATTTCAACATGCACAGGGCCACATGCTCCACTATGTTTATAGTGGCCTTATTTATAATAGCCAGAAGCTGGAAAGAACCCAGATGTCCTTCAACAGAAGAATGGATACAGAAAATGTGGTACTTTTACACAATGGAGTACTACTCAGCTATTAAAAATAATGAGCTCATGAAATTCTTCGACAAATGGATGGAGCTAGAAAATATCATCCTGAGTGAGATGACCCAATCACAAAAGAACACACATGGTATGCACTCACTGATAAGCGGATATTAGCCCCAAAACACACAATACCTAAGATGCAATGCATACCTTAAAAGCTGAAATATACAGGCGTAGGAAGTGCTGTTAGATGGTTGGATTAGATCCAAGCTTATTTAGGTAACTATATCAAATTTTACCATTGCCTTTTATCATGATTGATTTCCAAGGGCACAGAACAGAATATGTAATCAATCCTGGCATTAGAAAGTTTTTTTTGTAATTGCAGAAACATGTGAGAAAGTTTTCTTATCATGGCAAACTATCCAGGTGACTGTTACTTAGGCCTTAACATTTTACCCAGGTAGGCCTTAACATCCTATCTAGTCCTTCATATTTTACCTAGACCTTAACAACAACAACAATCAAAAAACAACACCAAAAAATATGCCAGTCCCAGAGATCCTATAAGTTCTAATGAAGTAAGATTTAAATCAGTAAGAGACTGAGGCATCTGCATTACAGATTCTTTAAGAATACTATCAGGTTTACAGAAGCACAATGCTTAAATTGCTTTCTAAGTTAAGAGTATTTTTAAAGGCTGTGTAAAAGCAATGTGATCCCATGAGCAGCATTTAGGTTGATATACCATCCCTCTTCTGGTACTTGAGATTATGACAGCCATAATTGGTAGGAAATGCAGTGTGAAGGCTGAGTTGTATTGTCTCATGAAACTACAGTCTTCCATGTATCTGAATGCTGATGGATTATGCTAAGTGATTGGATTTAAAGTGAGCAGAGAAAGGTAATCAGCACTGTAATTCTGTGTAGGTTGGCCCTTTTATCCTTGTATGTGTGGAAGTAAATGACAGTAATGGAATCTCTTCATTAATAATTTGTCTAAGTGCTCTTCGCCATCAGCTTCAGATCAAAGAAGACAAAAGTTAATCACTGTTGATGGGTTCTCTATGGAACACTTTACCAGCTATAACAAAGGGCACCAGTTACCATGAAAGAATCACAAGCTGGCTGTCTATGCAGGTGTGAAATTGTGTGTGTGTGTGTGTGTGTGGTGTGTGCATGCACACGCACGTGCATGTATGTATGTGTGTGTGTTTGTATGAGTACACATAGGGATGGATACATCTAGTCTATAACAATTTTATACCTTTATTTTTATTCTCTAAAGTTATTGTGCCTAAACTGTATAGAAACACCAATGATGGCAATGTCTTGGATTAGTCTCTGGGACCTAATGAGAGAGGGTTCATTTTTTGTGGTCTCAACTATTTTTTTAATCAATAAGCATTTGCAGAGAGGAAGCAAAAACTGAACTTTAGAGTATAATTTCTGATTTCTCTAAAAGAATCGAAACAAAAACCAATGGATGTTCATTTTTATCTCTGAAATAATTATCAAGGATCCTTAAGGATTTTATATTGGTATGTCAGTGTACTTTAGACTGTCTGCAGACAAAATGACAGAACAAAATAAGCCTCTTATCTTCTTCCTTCTCCTTTGTCCCCCATTATTTCCCTTCTTTTTTCTCCCTCTCTTTATTTTTCCCCATCACCAACAATTTTGTCATTCCTTCTTGATTTCTTCTTGATTCCTTCTATCTCCCTGTCCCTCTACCAACCTGTTTACTGTCCTTCTGTCCTTCGTCCTTCTGGCTCCTCCTTCCCTCCCTCCTCCCTCCTTCTCCCTACCTCCCTCCCTCCCTCCCTCTCTCTCTCCCTCCCAGACCCTTGCCTTCTTGCCTTCTTACCATCCCTACTCAGAATCTTACATTATTCTCCTCTGCCAATTCTCTGGCACTAGACTGATTCTGCTCCTGTAACATACTTTTGATACAGTTTTTTCTCTTTATTAAGATGTTTTTTCATATGAAAATAAGCTATTTACCTGGAATTATTAGCAGGACTAAAATATATGATGTCAAGAATAATTATAAAATGTGATGTATCACATGAATGCAACTTTTTTTCTAATTCATCCATGGACTCAGATTTCCAGACCAGGCCTATTCTTTTCAACAGTCCTTGAGGACTCGAGTTATCACTCCATGATGACATGCACTAACAGGAAACTATTGATAACATAGCAGTGTGGACGAGGATATCTCACAGGACCTCATCACTAGAAAGAGCTATTGGCAATTAATGACTACTGAAAGAGGGAGAATTAGTCTGCCTACGGGATGAGCCTTGTAATGGATTATCCAATACCAAGTAGTCTGCCCTTACAATATACATGTAAGAAACAATAAACAAACTCAACAGGTTTCATTTACTTATCTATTCACACACACTCATATATATGTATATATGTGACAAAAATAAAGAAATAGAGGTCAAGGATTTGACAGGAATCAGGGCTACATGGGTAGATTGAAGGGAAGAGAGAAGGCAGTAAATGATATAATTATGCTTTAATTAAACATTAAATACATTAATATAAAAAGAGAGAGTATGCACACAGTCAGATCTGTGGTCCTAATGAGCATTGTGGAATGCTCATTCACTCTTGAACCAAATTTTAGTTCTTTTTTGTTTTGTTAATAATTTTTGTTCTTTTACTCATAAAAATGAGTCAAATGGTAGATAAATCAATCTAGATGTAGACTAAGAACTGAATGGATTTAGCTAACAAGAGATTTCTGGGGATTTTCAGAGAACACTATTAAGAAGACAATAAGACAAAATTCTGTTTGAAATTGTTTTTTTAAAGGATTGGGAGGAAATAGTTCAGCAGATTGGAAGGCCTTGTGTCCCTTCTGTACCTTCTGTCCATGCCCAACAACCCCAAAGCCCAGTCGTATGCAGTCCCAAGTTAGGCATCTGAAGCTGCTGTAAGTTCTTGGTCACAAGGACTGGGTCTTGCTCAGAAGATGGCATTTCCCAGACCTTTCCCTATCTTCTGCCCCTTATATTCGTTCTGCTCCTTCTAGGAAATGTTCTATACTTCGTGGAAAGCATATTATTAGTGTTTTGTTCAGGATGGAACACTCATCTGTCACGTAGTGTCAGCACTGGGTGCAGCCATCATCATTCACTGCAGAGAGGGGTCTCTGAGTAAGGCTGAGTGAGCACAGTGTTCAACGATAGACACAAGCATCAATTTTAAGGATGCAGTTTGCTGTTACTGATAGATTTAAGGAGTGGCAGAGTCATTATCTTCAGTCGTGTACCCACTCCTGCCATTAGCAGGCTTCACTGGATAGATCCAGTTACACAGATGAACCTTCTTTTTTCTATTTTTATTATTTATTTATTTATTTATTTATTTATTTATTCTTATTCATTCATTTATTCATTCATTTATTCATTCATTCATTCATTTTGCATCCAGATCACAGCCTTCCCTCCTCCCAGTTCCCCCTCACATGGTCCCTCCCGCATCCCTCCTCCCTCCCTCCCTCCCCTTGTCTTCTGTGAAGTGGGAAGCCCCTGGGTACCTACCTACCCTGGCACATCAAGTCACTATAGCACTAGGCACATCCTATCCTACTTAGGCCAGACAAGTCAGTCCAGTTAGGGGGAACAGTATCCACAGCCAGGCAACAGAGTCAGGACAGTTTTCCTCCCCTATAGTTGTTGGGGGACTCACATAAGGACCAGGCTACACATCTGCTACATATGTGTGGGGAAGGAAGGGGGATAGGTCCAATCCATCCATGCTCTGTGGTTGATGGTTCAGACATAAGATCTTTTTTAACCTGAATGAGTCAAACACAAACACACAAGTAGCAAAACCTAACCAACCAAAACAAAAACTGTAAGTCACAAATCTGGGAAAGAAATGGTAAAGAGGAGGCTGGAGGGTGGGGACTCAGGAGGCTGGAAGGGATGAAAGAGGTGTCAACCCTGAGTGGAGAAAAGCAAAAAAAGAGTGGAATACTGTGATCTGGGTCCTGGACAGTGCTGCATGCTCAGCTGAGGCTGATGTTTTCTGATTGAAAGCAGTTGGTGTTCACATGAAACAAAGTCTAGACCCTCAAGCTGACATTTCACTAGGTAATCTCAAAGAACCTAGAGAACGCCAGCATCCACAGGCAGGGTAGGTGTCAGAAGAATGTGGTGACTGACAGTTGATCATGGACTTATTAGAGAAGTGACAATCTGAAGAGACAGACAAGGAGAACTCTCAGCATTCAGGCCCAAGGACAACTGGAGTCAGAATGGACAGAGAGCTTCGAGGAATTTAAGAAAAGAGAAATGGTTGATCTGGTGTGCAGAGTAACTAAAATTGAGGTTATTGAGAAATTACTGTTACCAGCAATGTAAACATACAGGGTGTGAACACGGAACTGCCCCTGCTATCTGTGGTGCTTCCTCAACCCATTTTGAGTTTGAACCCCAAACTACCTCCCACCAGACAACTAAAAACTGCAACTTTTCCCTTGCCCCTTTCACTGTTCCCACATTCATGGTTCCATGACAAAGCCTGGCCATGTCACAGTGTTTTTATTCTATTCTTTTTGTTTGTGTTTGACCACCTTCTCTGAAATAAAAGCTCTAGAAAGATCATGACTTGGACCTTTTCTAGAACCTTAAATACCTTTAATAACTAGAGCTTTGTATGACACAGACTACTCTTAGTATTAAATACAAACTATTTTTACTTTCTCCAATAAGGTACTTTTGTAGTTGAAGACGACAATCCTAAAGAACCAATAAGACCTCTTAATATTGTGCAATCTTGTGGATGGTTAGGCAGTCTAGTATAAATTCACAAATTTACTACTAATTGAATTCGTTCATAATAAAAATCTAACTGTAATTTAGATTTAAATGGAATACTGTCTATGTTTCAACTATTACAAAGTTAACAATTAAATTCCTGTGAAGTGAGTAGTGTGAATTTTTGTCTTTTTTAAAGAGGCCAGATCCGTAACATTTTCGGCTGTGCCCATTTTGAATTTTTTCGCTTTCTGCCCTCTCCTTTTTTAAGGTATTAGAGCCAACCGCTCTACCACCTCTTCAGTCCCATTCCATAATTTGCTGCTTATATATATTTTGAATTAACCAGAAAGAGTTCATGTGAAATAAGAGAATTGTAGACATGAAACAAGGAGTGCAGGGCCACATTTGTAGGTGAGGTGACACGGATTTTTGTTATTGTCACTGTCCATCTGGGTTTAATTGGATTGTAGACAAATGTAATGGTAGACTGGGAAGTCCCATAGTCCTGGTTATGCACTGTTGGCGCCTTTTGTTCTCATGTTACTTTTTCTGTTTATACAGCCAACTCTGTGCAGAGATAGTTAAATACATAACACTATCAAAGATATGCATCAGGAGAGGATTTCAGTCAAAGGCCTCTGATCAAAACAGCCCTTAAGACAATGTTCCATTTGAAGGCAAACAGAAACAGAAAGTGATGACACATTTACTAAACAAAAAAGAGTGCATTGGAGAGATTTGAAGGATAATGCAAAGGTCTATGATAACTCACGAATAACTCACCTGACCTAGATTTAAGTAGCACAGATGATTCGTGCTGACTTAGACATTTGGTTACTTAACAAATGTCTCTGTGGCTGCATTGCATAAGCATCTCATCTCTATACTAGCTTTTTAGAAAAAAAGCATAACCACTTCAGATTAAGAAAACAAAAGTTATTTTAGTGGCTTATGATGTGAACTATTAAGAGTGACAGCCCTATGCTTTCTGCATCTGAATCTCTTCTGTAGTAAACCTCATTGCAGCTCCATTAACCACTGAGGAGAAGATATGATTCTGCCAGTAGAGGGCAGCATTACCTAGTCAAGCGTTTAGTGGGCACCAGAACAGATGGACAGATGGAGCAGAATTTAGAATACAGAATGGGTGGCTACCTACTGCTCCTCATCCTTGAGTCACCAGACCACAAATGCTTCTCCACAAAATAGCAATCTTAAGTAAGAGTGGGACTGTTCTCCTTCATCAGTGCCACTGTTTCCAAAATGGTCACATTACTCATTGCTATTGGAATAGGAACAGGAATTTAAACTTCTACAATCTGTGTTGTTTTCTGAAATTCAAAGTTTGTTCTATGAATACATTCATTTATATAAAATACAGCAGCTTGTCTATACATATTTGAACATTTCAAAATTACAGTTGAAAGTAGCGAATTTTTTCTTCTGCAAAAATATTTAAGAAGTATTTATAGTTTGATTATGTTTAATATCATATTGAACGATAAAAACTTAATTGCACATTTAATATAAAAATAGCCAAAGTCATTGGCTGTCACAGACCATTTTTAAAATTCTAGCTGTGTAATGCTTAGCATAAATAACGGGTGAAGTCTACATGTTCTAACTGTAATATTTGGATGACTGTCTTTACAGTGGTCTTCATGTGGGTCACAGAAGTTGTTGGAGTGGATTCTCAAATAGCAAGACATATTTCATAGCATAAAAGTGATTTACATGAAGAGATAGGAGGATTAGGTTGTTTACCATGCTGTCTGGAGAATATAAATTATTCAATGGGACATATGAAAACACATGTTGAAAAATTACCAAAATACATGACTTAAGAAACCAGTATGAGCGGCAGTGGTGGCGCATGCCTTTAATCCAGCACTTGGGAGCAGAGGCAGGCGGATTTCTGAGTTCGAGGCACCTGGTCTACCCAGTGAGTTCCAGACAGCCGGACAACACAGAGAAACCCTGTCTCGAAAAGACCAAAAAAAAAAAAAAAAAAAAAAAAAAAAAAGAAACAGTATGAAACAGTAATGGAAAAGTCTTTGAAATCTTTCACTTAACAATGGAGAAAAGGAATAGATCAGACAACACATCTTAAAGTGTATAAAACACTGAATGCACTGTGCACATGAGTGGAGTTATAAAGATCATCATTCAAACCTTAGCATTCATGGTCACCTTGCGTCTGTGCCCTTGGCTACCTCAGCAAGGCAGTTTGGTAGGATGTTTCAAATTTTCTTCTGTCTTCGACCTTTATTAAAGACAAAAGTCCTATTTGTGGTTTTTTTTCTATTAATATAATTCTGAAATCTAAAGTTAATGTAGAAATTATGTAATCACAGGAATGCTAATACAGAATGATGTAATCCCATCAGAGTCCAGAAGAGCACCTTGTGCTCCATCAAGCAAGACCTAGACAACAGCATACTGACTTTGTGTGCCATGCTCCACCGATGCTATTCTTGACTATGAGAGACTGTTCCCTTTTAGGGGAAGTTAAAAGTTTCTCCAATCAAGAGACAGCCTGGCTACTGCAGAGAAAATAAAATTATGCTTCTTCCCACCCTCCCCTACTTTTTCGCCTGTAGCAGCTGTAAGTGTTATAATGTGAGAGTGGAAATGGATTGCTATGGCAACAAAGTGTACTCTAATAATGAAGATGATATCTAACACACAGGAGCAGGTAGGTCTTTAAGGAACACACACACAGAAACACACATACACACAGAAACACATACACACACACACAGAGAGAGAGAGAGAGAGAGAGAGAGAGAGAGAGAGAGAGAGAGAACATTTAATGAGCAGGAAGAAAAAATGTAAAAAGCTTAACGATTTTTATTGTTGAGCATATGCATATTGGCCCATTTACAAAGTTGGTTTTGTGCATTAGCTAAAATCCTACTAAATTACCTCAACATTACAAGATTGTATAATGTTTTAGGGAGGAGGAGACACAGTAATTCTATACAAGAATTACACCTCTAGTCTAGAAACATGGGACACACACAGGCACTTAGAAACCTGCAAAGTCTGGAGTTTCCAGAACTACTGCTTCAAGAAAGATTCCCAGAGCTTGTTTCAGCTTTTCTTGACAAGGTAATTTTGTTCTTCAAGAGTCATTTTAGAACAAATGCATGTTATTTGAAAAAATACCAGAGAAAACCAGTGTATATTTTCTCATGAGTGAAGAGAACATGGAAGCTGAGAGCCTAAAGGTAAATAGTGAGAGGTTGATGAGACAAAGACTAGGAGGTGAATCTGACCATCTATTAAACAACATCAACTCTTTGTCTGGGGTATCATTCAGAATTGACTAGGTTATCATCCAAAGTAACCAATGACAACATTTCATTGGCTCATGAAACAAGTCTCATTTGTGCTATTAATCACACCTCAGCAAAACACTTACAGCCTTGCCATCATTATTTTAGGAGTGATGCTCCTAAAATTTAGCAGTATTGGGGCAGGTAGAAAAGCATATCTGATGGTCATGTGTCAGTCATTCAGGATTTTGGTCTAAAAGTGACAAACATTACTGATGGCAATTTGATCTATAACACCATGGATAGTGTAGATTCTATCCAGTTTCAAGTAGGCAGGATGAATGACAATCTTTACATGTGTCTAGAAAAAAAACTCACCACAGATTCACATACACCCGCTCATTCTGTTTCAATATTATACATTAGCACTTTTATATAACATGTACAACAAAACCTTTACTTAAGATGCGTTTATAATCTCTGGCACTGTGATCGGCCACTGTGTTACATAGAAAGTATCTTCCTACTTTCCACTAATATTTGTGTGAAACAAAGATATGGCTTGAGCATCTTGCAAAGGATATCTAGAGAGAAATAATTGCCGTTTGGACTATTATTTGGAGAAAACATTCAAATTCTAGATGTTGCACAAGCTCTGTGAGGATGTGGGTGGAGGCCTGATCATGCATTCAGCAGGCAAAGATGGATCTGCAGCAGATCATTTTGTGTCCTACCGCAGTGCACTTCTGCCCTTCCATTCTTTTCTCTCTTCTTCTGTAATGGTCTCTGAACCTTGGAGGGGATGATAAAGATGTCCCATTTATGGCTGAACATTCCATCATCCCTTATTCTACATAACAATAATGGATAACTTCATGGCAGAGGTCAGTAAAGTCATTTCCTTACAGAGCTTTGTTAAAGATGTTCCTCAAATTAAGACAAAACCTAAAACAAAACCCATCTTCCTATTTAGTCCCTTACAACAATTCTAAAACTTGGTGTGAATACCAAGGTTGTAGTTATGAGAACAATCAGGGGATGATAATTATGGTCCAGGGGCTTGCCCTGATGCCATGCTTCCCATTCACTGAAGTCCATTGTATTCACAACCAGCATTTATTTCTAAAAAATAAAATATAAAACATAAAGAGGTTTCTTGTTGTATGTTGATGTTATCCCAGGGTCTTACAACTGGTCACGGTAAAGAAAAAGGGATGGTGGGATGCTTAGCCGTAAAAGGGGATCTTCATTGGTCTCCCTCATCACAGTTCAAGGCACCATTACAGAAGAGGAGGAACAGGAACATAAGATGAAGGGAAGTGCGGTAGGACATAAGAAGGGTTTTCTGGACATGGAACAGCCATTGGACTTGGAAAGATACTGCAGCTGTGGTTACCTATGTAAGACCAGTACAAAATTAGGCTGGTTAATATTTTGTCCTGTATAGGAAATAGTTCAAAAACCCTGTCTCTCACTGAAGGGCTATTAGGGCTGCTAGGGAAGGCATTTTCATTCTGAAGGAATTCAGTGTTATAAAAATGAAAAGATGTCCATGTTGCATTTAAAGACTTCCTACAGATACACATGCAAACAACACTAATTAACCTAAATGTTCCCCCTCACATACACATAGTGTCAAAATTTGTTAAATTCTTTCCAAAGCTCCATAGATCACATCTCTCCTTTCTTCAGTGTGTGTCCTATGAAAATGTCAAGTTCTCTTAAGCTCCTTCCAATGAGATAGACGTGAAAAGGACATGGTGAATATCCAGTGAAGGGAATTACAAGACAGAGAAAACTCAGAATCAATCTGAGAACCTGAGTCTTGCTCTTGCTCTCAGATCTGCTACTCACTGGCCATGTAAAGATGGGCTACATATTTTTATCCTTGAAAAGAAGATCTTCAAATACTCTTTTCTACCTCAGGGGATATTGTGGAAAATGAATAAAACCATGTAAGTACAATGAATTGGAAACTTCTTAAATTCTTTGCAGGCATAGTTATAAAGTAGGATCATTGAGAAGCACCTGACTTGTATGCAGTCTTTTGTTACAGGAGGTATTTCAGGAAGGATAGAGGATGAGATATAAACTCTAGAGAACACATGTTCTGATCTCTTTGAAAGCATTGTATCTAGTCAACACAAGGTCCTGTTGCTAATTGCAGGGGGTTTCTCCCTGGGCATTCAGTTCAGTTTGTAAAGTGTTATATTTATAACTTTCTGAAAGCCTCATCCCTTTCAGAATCCCAGGAAACAAGAGTGTGATCTGATTGTGACTGCAGATTGCAGTTGATACTGCTGGGCTACTGGTGATTTCTAACAAAAGCAAAACAGCAGGGTCACTGAGTGAAGGACACTAAACCTCTCTGTGCCTCAAAGAGGCTCTCCCTCCCTCCTTCACTTCCTCCCTCCCTCCCATCCAAATGGTAAAGGCCTTGGCTGGAGTCAGAATCAACCTGTTCACCTGCAAAAATGAGATTGGCGTTCTGACAGGGCATTGGCAGGGAAGGGCGTTATTATGGCAGAAGAACATCGAGTGGGTTCAGAGATCACAAGAGTCCTTCACTTACTGTAGAGACTCCATGCAGGAGAAGGCCAGTATATGGACCAAGGACATCTTGCAACAAAGACCTGTCCTGGCCAGGGACATGCCAGACAGAGTGGGAGGCAAGAGACCAGAATTTGAGTTTCATAACCAGCTTTTAGCTCTAATTGCCATTTTTTGAGCATTCATGTTTCTACCAGAAAACAAAACAAAACAAACAAAATAAAATGAAACAAAATAACAAAACCAAAAACTCAGTAAACTGAAGCTTTTAAACAAAGGATATGTCAAATCTCATATAAAAATTTAATAATGATAATATAAAAGGAGCTTCCTTTTAATATAGGTGGCTAGTGTATGCTCCATGCTGCTGAAAAGGCATTGCTACATTACCATTGTGTGTTATTGCACACCAGGCAAAGAGGATTATGTGTGTTTGTGTTACAGAAACCTAACTGGAAAACAAAAAAGCCTTATGATCTTAGTGTAGCTCAGGATCTCAAGAAGGAAATCAGGTTTATAGTCTAGGGCTGAAGAGATGGATCAGAGGTTAAGAACCCACACTGCTCGTCTAGAGAACCCAAATTCAAGTACCCACGACAACATTCCAGTCCCTGTAATTTCCACTAGAGTATTTACGTTATCTCTTGTCTCTGTGAGCACCTGGACTTATATGTGCAGAGACACAGAGACACATACACATATGCATACACACACACACAATATACATGTGATAAAAATTAGTAAAGAAAGTTGTGAGGATTTATGCTGGAAATTCTGAGTTTATGTCTGTGCCAATGATAATTAGGATTCATTTTAGAAAAGGAATTCCAGAATTTTACTTGGTGGCAAAGAAGACTCAGTATTATAAATGTAATTAATTATTAGTCAGATGGTTTTAAAACAAAAAGATTATCCTAGATTATTGAATGATTCCACTGTAATCACAAGGGTGATTAAAAGTAGAGCAGGAAGCCAGAAACAAATGCAATGTCAGACACTAGAGGCAGACCTATACCATGTGAGACAGACACAATCAGACACTGCTGAAGACAGAACAATTAGTCAAAGAATACAGGCAACCTTTGGAAGCTGGGAAAGGAAAAGACATAGACAGTTGGTTTTTTCCTTATGGACTCAAGACTAGAAAGCCTATAGTTCATCTAATACCTTGCTTTCAGCCCAGTGAGACTCAGGTGGGTCTTATTACATATTGAACTATTTATTAGACAGTAAATAATGATTATTTAAACCAAGTATGTGGCTCATCAATAGAAAACAAATATAGTATAGAAAATAGGATTAGAGTACTAAGACAAATTACACAGATATTAATTTTAGGAGCTTTTTATATGAAGCTGCTGAGACTGAATCTCAACTGAGTCAAAGGTTGGCTATGAAATCTAAAGTGGACATGAAGTTGCCACTTATAAATGTTTCCCCCACAGCTTATAGAAACAAAATTTAATTTCAGAGATATGATGTAATTCATCCCCCCCTTTGACTGAAGCCTGAGCAGTCTTTCTGTATCATAAATCTAACCCTGCCAACCTTTGCTTAAAATTCTTTATTTACTTCACACCAACAAAAAAAAACATTTATATTTTTATTTCTGACGAATCCTTTCTGCTTATTTTCCAGCCTTGTATCCTGCAACGATTCCACAGACAGACTACAATCAAACCATAGCTGGTGTATTTTTTGACTTCCTGGTGGTATGCATATGCTAATGAACAGGGAATATGTTTTCTATGTAACATTCATCACTATATCGCAGCTCAAATGCCACGCCCTCAGGAGCAGGTTCCTAGTCAATCTCTTACACGGACAATACCTTAGAGCATAAAAGCAGGTATTGGTTAATGTACTAACTGCTCATCTGTGGAACTATCCTTTAATCTCTGTGTCTTGTTCTCCCTTGAGGAGGGGTTCTTTATTTTATGTAGTCTTTTGGAAGCAGTAATTCCCAATACTCACGTCTTGCAGTTGGATCCCGACGTTCAGAACTTGAAGCTAATGAGCCCAATTTCCGAACTTCAGACCTGCCGCACCCCAAGGACAAGTGTGAGATTGAAAATTAACAAGGATTTCAGCTGTTGGAGCTTTGAACAAGTGGTTTAAAGAAATTGACAGGTCAGGTTGATTGTGAATATATAAAAGCCAGCAGGCTAGGACCAGTTCCCCAGCTTGGCAATGTCTTACTTTGCTTCTTGTGCGTTTTCAAGCCTGTTTCTCCAGACCCTTTATTTTTCTTAATATTTGCTATAATCTGATTGTTTATACCACCTCAAAACATTCATACTTTGAGGTTTATGATTAATATGAAGGTGCTAAAAGATAGGGAGCAGAGTTTTGGGTCTTGGTTAATTTAAGACGGGAGAGTCTTTATTGAAAAAGTCCCAGAAAACAACTTTATTCTATTCACTGTATGAGAGTCCAGTAAGAAAGGAACTACCTGTGGAGGGTCTTCACTAGAACGGCATTTGCACTGCTTGATCTTGAATCATTTTTCACTTCCATAATAGAGAGAAATAAATGGTCATTACTTGTCATATCTTTGACTTACTGTATGCACCTGATTTCCAGCATGCCAGGATGCAAACAGTTTCCTTGTTTGCTCCCCCTGAGCAGTTTCTGCTACACAGTTTCAGTATTCCTCAAGGGTACATGTATCTTTTTCTGTATTTCCTTGCCAACCTCCCACACATGGATTGTAAAAACACCACTCCAAACAGCTACAATTTACTTATTTATTCATAAACAAGATATGTTTGATATAGCTATCACTATTTCATATACAAACTGGTTAGATAAAAACTTAGATGCTATCTGATCAAATTAGATTTTTGAATAAAGCATAATTTTTAGATTATTTAAGGTGATTTTAAAGAATTATTTTTCAATAAAAAGCCCTAATTTACTAATGACCATGTGGTGGGAGAAAGATTATGAAGGGAGTATGAAGGCAGTTGCACAGAATGCTGAACTTGGAATCAACAAACATGCATTGCAGAAGGTGCTCAACAAATCATAAAAAGATATTAAGGGCTTGAGAATATCTGTATTCAAATTTTAAATTGTAAAATGAAGATAATGAAATTAAGCACAAGTATAAATTCTTTTATGAGAACTGAGTCTGTAATTTCCCTAAAGTTTAAAGTATCTGTGATTTGATATTTTTGCATTTTGAACTTTATTCTTCAATCACCAATTTAGTTTTCCTATTGGTAATCCAGTACTGCCTGTGTTTGTATGATCAATGATAACCTTTGGATTGATAATCTTCTACTGATATATAGATACTGTTGTTATTTTAGGAATGGAGGCTTAGAGGTTATGAAGATTCTAAGTACAAACCACCTAGATTAATTTTCATACTCTTAAGACAGGTAAAGTTTCCTCAGTTGAGAGTTCCTTGTTCAGCTCTGTACCCCATTTTTTAATAGGGTTATTTGATTGTCTGGAATCTAGTTTCTTCAGTTCTTTGTATACCTTGGATATTAGCCCTCTATCAGATGTAAGGTTGGTGAAGATCTTTTCCCAATCTGTTGGTTCCCGCTTTGTCCTATTGACAGTGTCCTTTGCTTTACAGAAGCTTTGCAGTTTTATGAGATCCCATTTGTCAATTCTTGATCTTAGAGCAGAAGCCATTGGTGTTCTGTTCAGGAACTTTTCCCCTGTGCCCATGTGATCAAGGCTTTTCCCTATTTTCTCTTCTATTATTTTCAGTGTAGCTGGTTTTATGTGGAGGTCCTTGATCCACTTAGAATTGAGCTTTGTACAAGGAGATAAGTATGGATCAATTTGCATTCTTCTACATGTTGACCTCCAGTTGGACCAGCAGCATTTGTTGAAAATGCTGTCTTTTTTCCACTGGATGGTTTGAGCTCCTTTGTCGAAGATCAAGTGACCATAGGTATGGGGGTTCATTTCTGGGTCTTCTGTTCTATTCCATTGATCCTCCTGCCTGTCTCTGTTCCAATACCATGCCGCT
Source organism: Mastomys natalensis (assembly GCA_021653895.1). Taxonomy (NCBI): domain Eukaryota; kingdom Metazoa; phylum Chordata; class Mammalia; order Rodentia; family Muridae; genus Mastomys; species Mastomys natalensis. The sequence goes on from JAJTUV010000694.1 coordinate 1,346,509, forward strand.
TTTATCACTATTGCTTTGTAGTACAGCTTGAAATCAGGGATGGTGATTTCCCCAGAAGTTCTTTTATTGTTGAGAGTAGTTTTTGCTATCCTGGGTTTTTTGTTATTCCAAATGAATTTTAAGATTGCTCTTTCTATCTCTGTAAAGAACTGAGTGGGAATTTTGATGGGGATTGCATTAAATCTGTAGATTGCTTTCGGCAAGATAGCCATTTTTTACTATATTAATCCTTCCAATCCATGAGCATGGGAGATCTTTCCATCTTCTGAGATCTCCTTCGATTTCTTTCTTCAGGGGCTTGAAGTTCTTGTCATACAAGTCTTTTACTTGCTTGGTTAGATTCACACCAAGGTATTTTATATTATTTGTGACTATTGTGAATGGTGTTGTTTCCATAATTTCTTTCTCAGCCAGTTTATCCTTTGTGTAGAGGAATGCTACTGATTTGTTTGAGTTAATTTTATACCCAGCCACTTTGCTAAAGTTGTTTATCAGGTTTAGGAGTTCTCTGGTGGAAATTTTGGGGTCACTGAAGTATACTATCATATCATCTGCAAATAGTGAAACTTTGACTTCTTCCTTTCCAATTTGTATCCCTTTGATCTCCTTTTGTTGCCTAATTGCTCTGGCTAGGACTTCCAGTACTATATTGAATAGGTAGGGGAAGAGTGGGCAGCCTTGTCTAGTCCCTGATTTTAATGGGATTGCTTCAAGTTTCTCTCCATTTAGTTTAATGTTGGCTACTGGCTTGCTGTATATTGCTTTTACTATGTTTAGGTATGAACCTTGAATTCCTGATCTTTCCAAGACTTTTATCATGAAGGGGTGTTGAATTCTGTCAAATGCTTTCTCAGCATCTAGAGATATGATCATGTGGTTTTTTTCTTTGAGTTTATTTATATAGTGGATTACGTTGATGGATTTCTGTATATTGAACCAACCCTGCATTCCTGGGATGGTTGAGAAGCATCTAAAGAAGTGTTCAGCATCCCTAGTCATCAGGGAAATGCAAATGAAAACAACACTGAGATTCCACCTCACACCAGTCAGAATGGCTAAGATCCAAAACAAGGTGACAGCAGATGGCGAGGATGTGGAGAAAGAGGAACACTCCTCTATTGTTGGTGGGATTGTAAGCTGGTACAACCACTATGGAAAGCAGTCTGGAGGTACCTCAGAAAATTGAACATAGTGTTACCTGAGGACCCAGCTATACCACTCCTGGGCATATACCCAGAAGATATTTCAACATACAACAGGGCCACATACTCCACTATGTTCATAGCTGACTTATTTATAATAGCCAGGAGCTGGAAAGAACCCAGATGTACAGAAAATGTGGTACATTTACACAATGGAGTACTACTCAGCTATTAAAAACAATGAGTTCATGAAATTCTTAGACAAATGGATGGAGCTAGAAAATATCATCCTGAGTGAGATGACCCAATCACAAAAGAACACAATGGTATGCACTCACTGATAAAGGGATATTAGCCCAAAAGCACACAAAACCTAAGACACCAATGCATAGACCTCATGAAACTCAAGAAGAAGGAGGAAGACCAAAGTGTGGGTGCTTTTGTCCTTTTGAGAATGAGTATCAAAAGATTCAACCAGAGCTCCCAGGGTCTAAACCTCCAGCCTGAGAACAGGTAAAAAGGAAACACCGTGATGTCTGCTGGTAGAAGCTCTAATCCTGATGCTGGCCTCCAGACTTATACTTCTCAGACCTTTGATGGGCCATTGACAAGGACACCAAAAAGCTAGAGATTGACAAAAAAAAATAATAAAAATAAATAAATAAATAGATAAAAGGTAAAGTACATTTAATTCAGTTTAAGTTTAAAAAATGGATTATGAATAAAGCTAATCTTCCACACAAAGATTTTATAATGAGGATTTTGTATTTTCATGCTATAAACAGCCATATTCCTTTCAAAGGGGAGTTTAGACAAGTGATTTTCGTTTGGTGCGTGCTTTGTTTGTTTGTTTGTTTTGATGTTGTTTTAACTCTGAGTTGAGAATGCCTAGATCATGGAAAACTATGACAGAAAACATAGCCACTCAAAAGGTGATGCTATGAAGCCCCGTCCAATGAATACATCTATAAAACAACTCCCACACCAAAGGCTCAGCGAATATTGTGAAAGAGGAGGCAAAAATATTTAAGACACAGAGGATCAGAGAGTTTGCTGTGAGATTGTGTCTTCCAATCATTTCAGAAGGTATATCCATAAAATCTTCCCAATATAACTGCCTAAATATGAGCTGAACAAAGACAACTCCAAGAGACATACTAAACTGGACAAGAAAAAGCCCACTACACCTTAATCTTTCAGAAAAAACCTACAGGCAAATAAGAAATGCTGAGACTGGGAGAAATAGTCTTCCTCAATAGAGGCACACTAATTGGCCACCCAGTGCCAAATGTTGGTCCTGAAAACATACACATAGGTAACACTATATAGAATGAGGTAGTTTTATTTAAGGATATATAAGTATATATACATATACTTATATATGTGTATATGTTATAAGTATATATGTGTATGTGTATATGTATATGTACATATACTTATATAGGGTATATATGAATATATAATTTATGTGTATATAATTAAACATTCTTGAATACATATACACATTCATATATACACATATTATATATGTATATACATACACATATAATAACAATTAATAAAAAGAGGCCATAATTTGAAACAAAAACAAGTATATGAGTGAGTTAAATGAGAAAGAAGGAGGAAGTGATATATTTTAATTTCAAAAAGAAAAATATATAAGGGAAAAAATATAAATGTAAAGCAAGATAAAAAGAACAGGTATGGGATGGAAGGCCAGGCTAACTTCAGCATCTAAGTAGGGCTGTTCTTTAAGGTAGCAAGCAAGACAGGGTCAAGAACTTTTGAGCCTTCTGTTAAACCTTTGCAATTACTGATTCATTTTCCCAAAGGTGTGTTTTATTTGTCATTCACTTTTCCTACAACTTTTCACAAAAACTAACTTTTTTATCATCATTAAACCTCAGAAGCTTCTCAGTGCTGTGAACTTGTGTGCTCTGCCGCAACACAGTCAGATAACATTAAAAGTGGCCATAAAGTACTCATGTCTTCTTTCTTTCAAACTTCCTTAACATATCATAAAGATATAAGACACTTAGAAGGGGTGCATTTGTCTGTGCAGGGATGTTTACAGGATTGATGATTAAGGGCCATTCAGTGCATAAATTTTAGTTCAGCAGTCATGGGCAGACTTTTAAATCTCTCCTTAAATCTAATGCAGTTTCTGAAGTCAAAGGTGAACCAAGATATTGCTCTTGTTATCACCAATAAGATAGGCATTTCTGGGATTTGTAGATTCCTAGTGAGCAACATTTATCTCAAATTATCAGTTTAAATTCAGCACATTTTTTTTTTTTACCTTTACTGGATTTCCTACATCTACAGCTACATTAAAATAACCCTTCTCTCATGCAGTCATTATGCTTCTAGTGCTTTGTTAGTCTGAGTTATGTCTGCAGTCATTTCTGCAGCATGAATACCAGGAACATTTGTTATTGAATGAAGCCCTTAGCAGTCATTAGCTGCTATTAAGCCACAATTAGATGAGCTTTCTGCACACTGTAAAGCCATGGTGATGTTTGGAAAAATTATTGTAACATCTCTTATATTTTTATTGTTTCAAAACAAAGATCTGATCTTGTGTGCGCAGGATCAATTCTCTGTAGTCTTGTACATTATAAGGTTATGTATATACTATGTCTAGGGCTTAAATGATATTTTACAAGTGATTCCAAGCTTACTTAATTTGAAGAATTTCCAGTGCCTATTTATACTTAGCATCCCTAGCTAGCTGTGAATATATATATAAAGTTTGTGGATATGTAGTGTAACAATGAAGAATAAGAATTGAAATGGTTTACAGTAAACCAACGGGCTCTTACCAAATGGTTGATGTTTTAGAAATCTGAAGAATTTCATTCATTCTTTAAACCCATAGAAAGTATTTGGACAGTATGTCTGCATAAACTTTTACTGTGGGTTAAATTATAAAGATTTGAGAGTTTCCATCAGCAGTGTACCTTCTTATGTTTCTATGTCTGCTGAGAGAGAAGGAAGCATCTGTGTCATGAAGAAGAAACGAGAGGTGTTGAAATAACAATTCCTCTCTATTTAATGCTGTGTGATATGTTTCAAGTTGTGAAAATATCCTCTAATAATTAACTAGATAATGACAATATTGTAATTATTCATCAGCATTAGGACAAAATAATCTTAATCTGTCACTTCTGTGAACAAGAAGTATTTCCTTTAAACAAAGTTAACCATCCAAGATGCTGTGGAAATTGCTTAACCATTTTGCAAAAATTGATGCCCACAATTATTTAAAAGAGTAAATTTAATTCATCATTTAAATCATGTACTGAGTTGTATGATGTTGTGATGATGAAAAGACATCATGACACATCTACTCTTGACTGTTTCCTTCCATGAGAACTTGCCAGTGCTGTAGCTTTGTGCTTCTCAACAATGTATTTAGTGTTTTTGGTCTATTCCTATGGCTCTACAAATGGAGGGTCCTGCTTAACACACTCACGGTGAAGATTACATGAAACAAAATCTTCAAAGTCCTTATCCTGTGACTTACAGTAAAATTCAGAAAATATTTGTCAAAATATATAGACTAAAGAATAGAAACGATGGAAGAATTAGTAGTTATATCACATAAATTAGAATGCCTTTAGATGAAGAAAGATGAAAAACAGAGCTAGAAGTTTTACTTTTGATTTCTCCCTAAGTTTTTGCTATTTTTTATCCATGTGCCTTTGTATCACTTTTTTATTCTCTTGAATACTTCAGTTTCCTTACTATGCAATGAGTAAAATAATAGTGTAATCACTACAATGATATACTTATAAAGCAATTGAGTCACTGTGATTGTTTGAAAACTTATGCTATTGTATTGCCATTTATTAGGCAGTTATCATTACATGAAATCTATAACACCATAATGGAGGAAGTGGACAGCTCTCCACTAAAGGAAGTCAGGAGATTACAGAGATAATTTCCACTCTGACAGGTATTTGTAAGAAACAGTTTGCAAGTGTATGTGACCCAGGTTGTTCGTTAGCATTCAGTGCTATTGTTGCTCTCTTGGTAAGCATGGTCTTCTGCCACCCACAAAACAATAGTCAATGAACAAACAAAAATGACAGGACCAAGTTAAGGCACATGTCCTGAACCATGGAGATAATTTAAGAGGCCAACTCCAAATGCTCAAAATTCAAAACTATTCATACAAGCAATACTTCAGTAACCAAGTGTTCTTTATAATAAGCAGCCATGTCCCAAACATATCTGAAAGGAGAAATTTCTGCTATTATTCTAGTTCAAAAGATTTTGTGACAGAGGGAGCTGAGTTGTCTCAACTATGGAAATACATCAAGTCAAAAGTAGACACCAATTCTTTTTTTTTTTTTTTTTTTTTCCAGAGCTGAGGACCGAACCCAGGGCCTTGCGCTTGCTAGGCAAGCGCTCTACCAGTGAGCTAAATCCCCAACCCCTGTAGACACCAATTCAAAGTGACAGTTGCTTCCCCTGTCAATAGTTGCCCTTCACTTCTAGAGTCATTACCCTTTACTTCCTGGACTTAAGTTTAGATACATTTAACTGCTTTTGAAAAGAACAAGCTTTATAGAGTTCTTGTCTAGTGATATTTTAAAAATCACATTTTTTCTCATTTATGGTTAAATGATAGTTCAATCAATGTATTTATTCAAGAGTCACTTTGTCACTCTGGACAGTATGCTATCCTCTAAGCAATGAGGGGATTCAATATGAACCTCTACATATTATCTTATCAGTTTGCCTCAATCTGATCTCATTTCTCTTATTGGCCAATAAGGATGGAGTTCTAAATTCTAGGTCTTTTCATATAACACCTTTTAGAAAACACCTTAGCCAAACAAATGATCAGTTTTTACTTCAGCAAGTAATGAAAAGGCATCATGTAATTATAGATGAACCTCTCAAGTTACTGTAGAACTTAGAAACAAATATACATGTACATATATACATACATACACATTCACATACACACAACACATATATATCTGTCTCAGCATATGGCAGCTGATAATCACATGAAGGAGCCAAAGCTAAAAGGCACACAGCAGACCTGTAAAGCCTTAGTAATATTTCTTTGCTTGACTTAAGGAGGGTTTGTTTTGTTTTAATTTGCTTTCTGCTTTTTCTTTTAATTTTCTCCTAAACTCCCATTCTCAACATAGGAATAGGTAAAGAACATGTAGTACATTTAGACAATGGAATACTACTCAGCTATTAAAAACAATAACTTCATGAAATTCTTAGGCCAATGGATAGAACTAGAAATATCATCCTGAATCAGGTAACCCAGTCACAAAAGAACACACTTGGTTATGTATTCACTTCTAATTGGATATTAGGCAAAAAGCCCAGGATACCTACAATACCACTCACAGACCACAGAAGCTCAAGAAGAAGGAAGACCAAAGTGTGAATGTTTCAGTCCTATTTAGAAGGGGGAACAAAATATTCACAGGGGGTAGAGGGTGGGAGGAACTTGGGAAGAAGAGAGGAAGAGGGGAAAGGGGGTAGGATCAGTAAGGGGAAACAGGGGAGATGCATAAAGGGTCAGGAAATTGAACAGGTGTGTAGCAGTGGGGGATGAGGAACTGGGGGTAGCCACCAGAAATCCCAGAAGCCAAGGAAATCAAAAGGCCCCAGGACTCAGTGGGGATGACATTAGCTGAAATACCCAACAAAGGGGAGAGAGAACCTGTAGAGAATATATCCGGAGCTTAAGCATGGCCCTTGTTTGAGGGATAGGGCCACCCATACTTCTCAAAAATTTTAACCCAGAATTATTCCTATCTAAAGAAAATACAGGGACAAAGAGTGAAGCTGAGATTGAAAGAAAGGCCTCCCAGAGACTGTCCCATCTGGTGATCCATCCCATATGCAGCCACCAAACCCAGACTCTATTGCTGATGCCAAGAAGTACTTGCTGACAGGAGACTGAATAACTGTCCTCTGAGAGGCTCTGCCAGAACCTGACCGATACAGATGTGGATGCATGCAGCCAAAAATCGGATTGAGCACAGGGACCCCAATGGAGGAGTGAGGGGAGGGGCTGAAGGAGCTGAAGGGGTTTGCAACCCCATAAGAAGAAAAACATTATCAACCAACCAGACCCCCAGACCTCCTAGGGACTAAACTTCCAACCAAAGAGTACACATGGAGTAACCCATGGCTCCAGCTGCATATGTAGTAGAGGATGGCCTTATCTGGCATCAATGGGAGGGAAGGCCTTTGATCCTGTGAAGGCTGAATACCTCAGTAGGGGAATGCTAGGGCAGTGAGGTGGGAGTGTGTGTGTGTGGGTGTGTGTGAAGGAGCACCCTCATAGAAGCAGGGGGAGGGAGGATGGAATAAGGTGTTTGAGGAGGGGAAACTGGGAAAGGGGATAACATTTGAAATGTAAATAAATAAAATAACCAATTTTTTTAAAGGTGGAAAAAAGAAGCGACAGAAAAGTTTTGGTTTTTTTTTTTTTTTTTCATTCAAGGGCATCACATTTCGTTTCTTCATGTGGTACTTATCTCAGTAAATAGACCCAGATTTCAGTTGATACCTTAGCAGCAACAGCAGCTATGTTAGTCACAGGGGTCTATTCCTCCTACTATCTGTTTTCAAGAAAGCAGATAAGTATCTATTAAATATAAACCATATCAAATAATTACTCTCCTCAGAATAGGCATTATTCTTTATGTCAGTCACTCTAAGTCCAGCATCCCAACAGTGACCGAGAGGAACCAATCCGATCTAAGTTCATCTTAACACTCTCTTATTTTGTCAGTCACATTTACTTCTCAGGCCTTTAAGCCCCCTATGTATGGAATTCAGTTTTCCTGTTTTCATGAAGAATATTTTTAATTCTCTTCTGGTGAGATATGCTTTTACATATTTGTTTCTCTATGGTGTTGGTAACAATAAAACATATTTTTTATTTTTAGTAATCTACCATTTTTCTTTCATGTAAGTTATAATTTTTTGTATGAATACAGTTCAGGAAATATCTATCATTTGTTTGTTGTGTTCCACAAAGTCCCTAAAAGTATAAAATGATATACTGTAAAATAGTATATATAAAAGTCTCAAAAGACATTTTTAGATTGGATACATGAAGAAAATCACTTTTATATTGCTGAAAGGCTTAACGAGCATCTCAAAAAAATAATTGAGTCTTTTATCCCATTGAAGGACCATAGTTTCTGGAAAGTCTGGAAACACATGTCTCCCAGGTTCCAGAGAGCAGGATGAGATCTTTCAAAGAAATGTCACTATTACTATTAGGTCCTGGTTATAATTTTATAAACTCCCAATGGGTATATTTAATCTGAGGTCCCTTTGGAAAAATGTCAGTTACCTCCTAGCTTTTACTTTTTCTAGCACCATGATTAATTCTCATTTCGTTTTCCTTAGCCTGAACTTCAGAGCCACAATTGGTCTCTTCAAACCAATTATTAAAGCCAACACAATAGCCTGACAGAATTGTCTAACTTCAGTTGTCTTGCTCCTTTTGAAGTTAAATCCCCTCTGCTCTTCTCAGACTATCTGAGTAGATTGTGTGTGATGATTTATTGGTTTTGTTGTTCTATTTCAGGATGAAAATTTTAGTATATTCTAATGAGAGGTGAAATAAATTTGCTAATGACATGAATAATTATAAGTGTAAACAGCAGCTGAGTGTATGACTCCTGGGAGGATGCCTCAATACAGAAACAAACCCCTTGGAAGACAACAAAGAGAAAATGATAAGCATAATCAAAGTCTTGTTTCCCTCCTGGCAATTTATACTGCAGGCGGGCTTCTAATGTTGAGTCCTGGAGCAAATGGCAAGGAAGCAGGAAAATGAATTAAGGTTTGAGTTCATGGAACCACTCGATTGTTGGCAAAAGTTAGACAAAAGTGTTGGATTCTGAGTAACCATAGAAAACTTCACGATTATACTCTAATTGTGTAATATATACCACTAGTTTTTATGATGGGCATTTGCAAGAAATCAGATGAGGAAGCATGGATTTTATTTCATGTCTTTGAGAGATGACAAGGCTAAACAATACTACTGCAGAGATATGGTCCGGACGGTTCATGGAGGTACAGGCACAAATGGCTATGAAGCTTAATCGATGAAGACATCATGATTCCTTTACTTGCATTTGTTGAGGACATGGGAAGAAGGTAGAAAATGAATGTGGATTATGTAAAATATGAAAATAAAAGGCTTTGTATTTCTGTGGGGGAGGTAATCAGGATAAGATTTGAAGATGAATGAGATTTTAAGTCAAAGAAAAGAATGCCATGGATCTGATGCAGTGTTAAAATTTTCAGTAAATAATTATCAGAGGAAGAACAAGGACAGATGATAGATATCTGAAGGTTAGATAAAATCACCACTTTAAAAAGTCTTGATTCTCAGAGTATGGCTAGATGTTCAGAGAAACATGGACTAACTCAAGATGTGGTATATACTACACATGGGGCACAATAAGAGCTCTGAAAAGTTAAGAGTATGTCAGGAATTTCAGAGGATATGGGAAAGAGCTACATCTTCTCTTTATGCCTAATTTCTTTTGGCCGCTTTGAACCACCGTTTTCCAGAAAACACTTAGAAACAACCAGGCCCTTTTATGTATTTTATAATGAAATTCAGAGTTGATAGTAATTACATTATATATCTCAACTGGATGAGAAACTGAAGCCAGAGAGATGAGACATGTGCTCAAAGAGTCACACACAGCCATTAAGAGAATGAGAGAGAGACAGAGAGAGAGACAGAGAGAGAGACAGAGAGAGAGAGAAAGAGAGAGAGAGAGAGAAAGAGACAGAGAGAGAGAGAGAGAGAGAGAGAAGAGAGAGAGAGAGAGACAGAGAGAGAGAGAGAGAAGAAGAAGAGAAGAGAAGAGAGAGGAGAGAGAGAGAGAGAGAGAGATATTATTAGGCCATTACAGAAGTACACTAATAGACATTTGTTTAATGTGCTATGGCCTGGAGTCAATTAATTTGAATCACTACCAATGTAATAAGGATTAATGAGTTAAATAAATAATTAGCACTGTTAAATATATTGCCAAATACTTTGGTAGTTTTACTTAAATATTTCTCAATTGCTTTGTTGTAATAAATGAACAGAAATCAAAGAGGATTAAGAACTATTAAGAAATAGTTCATGCATTCTGTGCTTTCAAGGCTATGCTTTCTTGCCAAAGATCGAAGAACCTAAAACAGAAGAGAGAGGAAATCTCATTTTGGTTGTAGATTGATACTTTTTCTTATATTACATGAGAAATAGATAGATTGCTTTAGAAAGGGAGTGCAGCAGTTATTATCAACCTTAAGGAAGCATTCTCACTGATGCCCTGAAGTTTCCTGTTTGTTTCATTTAACAGCTCTTCTGCTTTATTCTCACACAGTGTGTGTGAGGAAGTCAGTTATAAAAATACTGTAAGCACTCTTATTTAAATTAGTTTAAAAAAATGTGTAATACCACTCCCTATCATCTCACATTCCTGTATAGAGATAATTGCAGTTACAAAAATGCTCAGTGGGTTTAAAATGGGACATCATTCTGCAAAAAGCAACAGCAATCCTCATTTTCTTTCTACTCTTCCAAGTAGCAAGTTGTCATTTCCCTTATTGTTTTTCCTGCTCTTCTTCCTGACCAGTTATTAAGTCGAAGAGTAAATATTCATCCCATAGTGAGCTTATAGCTAGTCTCTGTTACAGGTACTTTAGACAAGAACCCAGTTGGACAATACATTGATTTATTAGGACTAGAAAGCATCATCAGGAACATTTTGTTATGATTAACCTAACTATATACATATGAATATATTTTATTTTTACATCTAAGCCATAAAGTTCTATGAAGTAGAGAAAACAGAGGGTATAGGGCTTGTTTTATGTTACTAAAGTTCATATCTTTATTTTTTAATGTGAAATTAGAGAAATCTACACAAAAATTTATTGAATTAAAATATTGGAAAATATTCCCTTCTGATTGACTTAAAACCACTAGAAATCTGTACTATTTTAACTACTGGATACCGTATTAATTCAACCAAATGTAGATACCTTATGCTTCATTTTCTCTCCCTTCCTCCAGGCTGAAACTTTATTAGAAGCTTGATCAAGAACTTTCAAAGTGTGAGTTGTACTTCATTTACCAATTCATCTCCTAGGAATGATATTTAGGTAGACTATCTGAGCTCCATCTTCAGAAGCAGTTTTGAGGCAAGAATTTAAGAAAGTGTTCTATGAATGGAATAAATAGATTTTTGAAGAGAAAGAATCCAAGTATTTGTTCAGGGAAGTTGTACTGTGGTTATGTGCACAACAGTGCTGCAGGATAAGTTTGCTTAACGTTTGCACCAACTGGAGGCACAGAATGGGCTTTCATAGGCCCGGGTCTGTAAAGCCAGGTGTTAGCTAATGATCTTTCCAACTGTTGGTTTGTGTAGTGAAACAGTCCCAGAAAACATTCAAATGTTGTTGAAAGAAGCAGAAGACCACTGAAATTTGTTTAAAGTCAATGAAAGCAGTTGTTACAAACCATAAAGAAATGAGTTGCAGTATATAGAAAACAACGTCACACATGGCAAAAAAAAAAAAAAAAAAAAAAAAAAAAGAGCGAGACAGAGCAAGCATCTGAGGAAGGAGTTTGTTATGTAAGGGAGACAAGAGGCATTCTAAATGTTAAAGACAATTGGAAACAGTCAACAGAGCAAAGAGTTGGAAGAGATGAATAAATACTGTCAGATCTGAGGAACATTCTTTTCTAGAGGAAATAGTATAAATAGCGTATGCAGAGAGAACATGCCTGCTATATGTGAATAATACAGTCTGAATTGGCCAGCAATAAAAGATAAGGCAAATAATAGGTTCAAGAATGAATAGAGAGAATACTGCTTAGTAATCATCATTAATAAAGTCTTTGACTAGAGGGTGGTGAGAAGCCATTGCAGGATCTTAAGCAAAAGTGCAATGTGATCTGACTTCTATTACTTAAAAGAATCCAGTGTGCTGAGATTAGATTGTAAAGTGGATGAGACAGAAGCAAAATCATTTGGAATCTATTGTGGTATGTCAGAAAAATGCCAACTATTAAATGGACCATGGTCATCACATTGAAGATGAATGAGAATCATGAGATTACATTGATATGGACAGAAACCAACAGAATTTTCTGGCAAATTGAATCAAAGGTAAAATGTCAAAAAGACTATAGAAGTTTGGGCCTCAGAAATTATGATAGATGGGAAATTAGTTGAGATGACTTTATTCCCACCTGATAAAAGTAGATGAAGAAGACTAAATCATGTGATTATACACAGAAGGAATTACTGAAAATCAGAGGAGATATTACTGAAATAGAAAGCAAAGTAAGAAGATAAACAATAGGAATAACAAATAACCCTAAATCTTACATTTGGAGGGCAATTTTATTAATAAATCTGTAATAAAATTTATCAAGAAAAAGGAAAAACTGAAATTAACGATATCAGTGTTAAGACAGGTAAGTTATAGGTCAAAGAATTCACAGTTTACAAACAGTTTTATGTCAATTAATTTAATTTATATTTTAGAAATGTTAACATAAATTTATAGCCAGGTAGTTTCATAGACATAGTCTATAAACATGAAAGCAAAGTGTATTACTAACTTTACATAAATATTTAAAAAACTCAGAGGGAAGAGAATATATCCCAATTCATACATAAAATATTTTAATATTTAAACAAGCACAGAAAATACAAGACAACCAAAATCAATATCCCTCAAGGGCATTTATATACTTAACAAGCCAAACCCTACTATAAGAACACATGCTGAAAGCAAGTTAAGAGCATCCATGATTAGAAGTTCAGAATCCCTGAATTTGATTATTTTCTGCTGTGTAGTCCTCTTGGGTGCATTTGCTTCTTTTTGTTCTAGAGCTTTCAGGTATGTTGTCAAGTTGCTTGTGTATGCTCTCTCCAGTTTCTTTTTGTAGACACTTAGAGCTATGAGATTTCCCCTTAGCACTGCTTTCATTGTATCCCATAAGTTTTGGTATGGCGAGCCTTCATTTTCATTAAATTCTAAAAAGTCTTTAATTTCTTTATATCTTCCTTGATCAAGGCATCATTGAGTAGAGCATTGTTCAGTTTCCCATGTATGTGGGCTTTCCATTGTTTTTGCTCTTATTTAAGACCAGCCTTACTCCATGGTGATCTGATAGGATGAAAGGGATTATTTCAATATTTTTATATCTGTTGAGGTCTGCTTTGTGACCAATTATATGGTCTATTTTGGAGAAGGTACCATGAGGTGCTGAGAAAAAGGTATATTCTTTTGTTTTAGGATGAAATGTTCTATAGATATCCATTAAACCCATTTGGTTCATAATTTCTGTTAATTCCACTATGTTTAGTTTCTGTTTCCATGATCTGTCCATTGCTGAGAATGTGGTGTTGAAATCCCCCACTATTATTGTGTGAGGTGCAATATGTGCTTTGAGATTTAGTAAAGTTTCTTTTATGAATGTGGGTTCCCTTGCATTTGGCGCATAGATGTTAGGAATTGAGAGTTCTTCTTGGTAGGTTTTTCCTTTGACAAGTATGAAGTATCCTTCTTTATCTTTTTTGATAACGTTTGGTTAAAAGTAGATTTTATTCAAAATTAGAATGTCTACCCCAGCTTGTTTCTTGGGACCATTTGCTTGGAAAATTGTTTTCTCTTTACTCTGAGGTAGTGTCTGTCTTTGCCACTGAGGTAGGTTTCCTGTATGCAGCAAAATTCTGGGAACTGTTTATGTATCCAGTCTGTTAGTCTATGTCTTTTTATTGGGAATTGAGTCCATTGATGTTAAGAGATATTAAGGAAAAATGATTGTTTCTTCCTGTTATTTTAGTTATTAGAGGTATAATTATGTTTGTGTAGCTATCTTCTTTTGGGTTTGTTGGAAGATTACTTTCTTGCTTTTTCTATGTTGTAGTTTCTCTCCTTGTGTTGGATTTTTCTATCTATTATCCTTTGTAGTGCTGAATTTGTGGAAAGATTGTTTAAATTTGGTTTTGTCATGGAATATCTTGGTATCTCCATCTATACAGATTGAGAGTTTTGTTTTGTATAGTAGTCTGGAAACTCGCAATATCCAACATTCAACTCATAGACTTCATGAAGCTCATGAAGAAGGAAGACCAAGTGTGGGTGCTTCAGTCATTCTTACAAGGAGTAACAAAATATTCAAGGGAGCAAATAGGGAGACAAAGTGTGGGACAGAAACTGAAGGAGGGGCCATCTGGAGACCATTCCACCTGGGTATCCATCCCATGTGCAGTCACAGAAGGTAGATGCTGATGTGGATGTCAGGAGGTGCATGCTGACAGAAGCCTGACATAGCTGTCTCCTTAGAGATCTGCCAGAGTCTGACATATTCAAAGGCAGATTCTCACAGCTAACCATTGAAGTGATCAAGGGGTTCCCAATGGAGGAGTTAGAGAAAAGGACCTGAAGGACCTAAAAGGGTTGCAGCCCCATGGGGAGAGCAACAATACCAACCAATCAGAGCTCCCAGGGTCTAAAACCACCAGCCTGGGAGCACATAGGGAGGGACCCATGGCTCCAGCTGTATATGTAGGGGAGGATGGCCTTCTTGGGCATAAGTGGGAGAAGAGATCCTTGGTCTCATGAAGGCTGGATGCCGAGTGAGGGGTAATTCGAGGGTGGGGAGGTGGGAGAGAGGGAATGGAATAAGGGGTGTCTGGGCGGGGGGGGGGGGGGGAATGGGATAAGGGAATAACATCTTAAGTGTAAATAAAATATCCAAAAAAAAAAAGTTCAGAATCCCAACTACCTAGTGAGTTCAAGGCCAGTCTAGCATCTATGAGACCTTCTCCCCAAAGCAAAATAAAGCAAAATCACATGAGGCATAAGCAGGCAAGCTTCTTTATAGGGTCACATAGCCCTTGTATCAACTAAAGTATTTCTTTCCACTTATTTGTTAGCATATATTGAACTTAATAGCAGAACAAATTCTGTGAACTTGGATAAATGGGTAACTATCACTGGAGCATTAATGTACTCAAGTATCATAACATGAAAGGAATCTAGTAACACCTCACCATATCAATGTGTTTTACCTCCTGTTCTTGCTTGGTGAAACTCCATTCTCAAACATTTGGAAGCAAAGTCAAGATTCTTAAGTGATTGTATACAGGCCTGTGTCTAAATCTTGGCTTACTTGTTTTACACTTTGGATGAGTGATATATGATTTATAGTCTCAAAGAATCATATCCTTTAGGAAACCTTTGGACATTGGTGATATCAGTTTAATTTTGTCTCCTGGGAAATAGATATGCATATAATCCTAAAAAATCCAAAAGAAAGTCCATGTCAGTGTATAGACCAATAGAATATCTAAATACTGATAGAAGGATTTAGATTGGTTTCTAGAACCAACTTTTTTCTGAAGTGGTAGAACCAACCTGATTTTCAAACCCAGGGCTCGCTGTATACATAACCACTCAAGCTTGCGTGTAGGTTTATTCCTCTTCGCCACTGTCTTGTCAGCACTATGATTCTACCTTTTCCAAAAACTGATGTTTTAGGCAAGAAACATTTATCTAGAAAGAATAATAAAAGAAAGCATCTCACAAATAAATTCTACATATAGTTAAACCTATTAACAACCTAATTTCTGCTTGCAGCCACAATTCAAAGTGTTAAAATTGCTAATAGTTCTGACTTTATTTTTCATGTTCACTAACTGTAAATTGCCCTTCATTTCTTTACCATAAATTTAGAATGCTCATTTGTTTAAAACTTTATTTCAAAAACCTCTTAAATCCTCAATTCCTTCTTACTCTTTTTCTTACATTATTGCAAAACAGAAGCAAGGGACAAATATCCCATCTGTTGGCTTCTCTCTGTGCCTGTTCACTCTGACCTTCCTTCAAGTCATAGTATTTTCCTTATCTTCCAGCAAGGTCAATTCATTTAGATTTCTTCTGGAGTCCATATACCCACATAAGATTCTTTTTATTCAATGACCATAACCTGATTAAGGCAATATTAATTTCTGTCTAACAGTTCATTACCTTCAGCATACAAAGCTGTTCTTGCAATTTCCATGCTGGAATGAAACCTTCAGGCTTTTGCTTTGCTTCCCTTTGCTCTATAGGCCTGCTGCCTTTCTCAATAGAATTTCATGTTTTAAATTTATTTTTTAATCAGCATCCAAATTAATTGTTTTTCTCTGTGTTTTCACACCTTCCTGTGTTTGTTAATTCTGTCGACTGCTCTTGTCTATCTTCTGTCCCCAGTAGTACCTTTCCCATCTTCATATCTTACTTATTCTAGTACCCATCTCATCTCATGACTCATATCATACTGCCACATAAATACTAAATGCCAGTACCTATTCTGGTAAGGTTCATAAATCAATTGTTACAGGTACTCATTTTACATAGTCCATTAGCAACTCACATTTCACATTTTACCAAATTTTTGTCATTTTGTGATATTTCAGTACAAGTCACATGGAGTTTAACATTTCCTTGAAACATCTTTATATCTTTTATGATATAAGTCATGTGTTTTTTTCCCTCTTTAAACAAGTGTTTTCAGCTTGTTTCACCTCCATGACCTAATTTCCAAACTGAGAACAAGCCAGGCCTCTCACCTTTCATTTGTGATATTTCACCTCTGTACTTAGTTTTCTCTGAGGCAATTTTGAGTATAGACAGGCAGAATGAATATGGGAAATCTTTCCTGTAGCTATAATCTACATCTAATTATTTTACTCATAATATTTCATTACATAGATTTCATCATGTAGCATTTCATTCTTTATTCTAGGTATTTGTACAGCATAAAATATACATGACTGCACAATATAATTATAAGATAGAAGACAAAGTAGTGAGTCACTTCTACTTCAGATAATAGGATACCATAGTATAGCTACAATAGTGATAGTAATATGTTTGAGAGCAGAAAAATACATATTTGCTTTAAAAGGAAGAAAGAAATAAAAGAGCAGCCTTGGACCCCATCAAACTATATCCAAAGCCCACTCCAAATAATGGAGTAAGTTTATCTTCCCCTAAATGACTGCATAATTTAGAAAGGTTCTACTCAATCATATTTTGGTTATGTCCAGATACAAGAACCAGAAGGACTAATTCAGGCTAGACTGGTTTGGGTTGTATGCACAGTAAGGCAAAGCAGTATCTCCAAGTGAGCTTTTGGAGAAAACTATTGATCATCTTAAGCCAACACACATAATTGGGAATACACTTGATTAATCTTAGACAGATTATGAGAAGGACATGTGTAGTAGAGAAAGGGTTATAGAATTTAATCTGTTAATCAAAATACAAGCCAAATATTCTTTTCAACTTCTTTCAATCTTCCTAAGGTTGTGACTCTTCATTATAGCTCCTCATGTTGTGGCAACCATCAATGACAAAATTTTTTCTTTCTATTGCATAACTGTAATTTTGCTACTGTTATGAATTGTATATATCACATTCAAGATATTTGATATGTGACTCCTATGATAGAATATTTTGACCCTCAAAGGAATCATGACCCACTGTTTGAGAACTACTGCTTTAGACTCCATGAAAGGAGTCTCTACTACAATCAGGAGCCCTTGAGGCTTCTACTCAGCTGACCCACTACTGTCAATCTTGATTGGGTAAATCTGAGTGTGTTCTATTGCTTTGTTTGTCTATGTGGTCTTCCTCTCCTAATGTAGGCATATATGTATCCCTACAATGTTTTTTTTTTAAACAAACAGGACATGCCCCACTTTTAGCCCAAGGATTATAGTTTAGTGACCCCTAATTTAATAAAAAGTGGATATGCCTCAGCTCCAGATCTAGCTAAGCTATTTTTAGAAAGGACTGATCTTGATTCTGGATTGTTTAAATTGTTTGAAGCAAACTAATTTTATATAAAGAAGAGTTTGGATGAAAACCAGAGACACCAAATTTGTCTCTGTGGGTAAGGATTATGTATGCCACAGAGGAAAAGGACAAAAGCATCAATAACTGAACAAACACACATAGGAAATGGTGGGAGGCATAGGCAGGAGAAAACATTTAAGCTCATGCTCAGTAATATCTGTAAGGAGCACAATTTTGTCAACAAGGATCAGTACTGTGCTTGCATTTCCTTGCATTAGGTTATATTAATATTTTTTCTCTCAAAAGAAGCCAACAATGAAAGGGTAGCAGCTCAAATATAAAGCTTGCAGTTTCAAACAAAATAGGAAGTTTTAACATTTTAGCTTGTCTTCTGCATTAGTTCCACTTAGAACAGTTTATATCTGGCTTGCTAAGCTCCTCAAGGATTCTCCTCCATGCTTATTCATCTACTTTTTGGCTGACATCTTAGTTAGAATTTTATTGCTGTGAAGAGACACCATGATCAAGGCAACTCTTATAAAGACAAACATTTAATTGGGACTGGCTTACATTTTCAGAAGTTCAATCTATCATCCTCATGGTGGGAAACAGCATCACACAGGCAGACATGATGCTTCAGGAGCCAAGAGCACTACATCTTGATCAGAAGGCAGCCAGGAGGGGACTCTCTTCTCCAGGCAGCCAGGAGGAGACTGTCGTATGTATGGGGCAAGACCTGTCCATAGGAGGACACCTCAAAGGCTACCACCACAGTGACACACTTTCTTCAACAAGGCCACACCTCCTAATATTGCCACTCTCAATGGGCCAAACTTATTCAAACCACCACAATGGGGAACATCTTATTATGGCTTAAGTAAGAAATATCTACCACAGATAAGACTTATGTGTTGAACAGTTGATGCTATGGAAGAAACTTCTGGAAACGTAGGAGCTGGGGCATAGAAAGAAGCAGACCACTGGGGGAGGTGCCTTTGAAGGTTTCAACTGATCCCCACCCTAGTCTCATCACTTATCTCTTCACACGGTCTAACATGAGGTAAACATCTTCCCATGTATGTTTCTCTGCCCTGATGTTCAGTCTAAGTGAATGAAGTCAAACAATTAGGTGATGAATCCTTCCCACCCCTGAACCTGTGAGCCTAGATAAATTCTTCCTTCTGTGAATTGTTTCGTCAAGGTGTTTGGTCCCAGTGATGAAGAGGTGAGTAAGCACACCTCTTCTCAGAACAGGGTGGCTAGTCCCCGCATCACAGGTTGTCTTTACTTGTTCTGATGCTTCAATCATGTAAAGGAGATTTAATATTTCTTTGTGCTAGCTTTATATTACTAGTGTTTCTGGCAAAGTTTTCAATCATTTCCCCTGAGACACTTTCAAGACATTCAAGCAAACTGCTTTTAGCTACATGCGAATGATATAGGAAATGGCTTTTCCCCCACAAAATACTTAAGAACTACATCTTCCATTTCAAGGAGCGTTTATTTTCATTTTGCTTCTATACCTTCCATTGTATTCTATTTTAGAATTTGAGTCTTTATTCCTAGCATTGAAAATTGGCTTCTGTAGATGAAATACATTTGGAACTTTAAGTTCCAGTAAGGTCTTTTGGAGAAAGTAGTGGAGGTCAACAAGGGTGAGTAATGTGGACCTTGTAAAAAATACTTTAACCTTGTTTCAGCATGGGCTCTCAGCTTGTCTTTCAAATGCAGCAGTTGAAGAGTACATGTGTGACACCTGATGTCTCACCAAGTCCATACTTTATTATCGTCATTTAATGATTAGTAATCTGGCCCAGGTGAGGCACTCTTGACAATATAGTGGAAGAATAACAATTGGCATTTGCTTGCAGGCTCACACTTTTGTGTGAACACTGTTTATCAACGTGTTATCTCTTAGCAGCCATCTCCTGGCACTTCCATCATTCATGACTGGTATTATCCATTTGATCACAGTTTAATGGGGGAAGGCCAAAAGAGAAATCACTTGAAAGTTACAGTATTTGAACAGCTTCAAGTCAGTAGTTCTGCCACAATTTCATGCTCATAATCTCTTACTAAGCTAAACTCATTCTTTTTTTTTCCCCATATAAAACTAGAACACAGGCTTTGAATTGTGAACTCGAGAAGTTCTGCAAGCTCCTTGAATTGCAAGCTAGAAAATAACAAATCTTATTTAATTAACAAAAGAATGAGATAGAGATGAAAAACATGGTGTTAAGACACAGTAAGAATTGATTGGAGCTGTGTTTTTAGCTGCAAATTTGTTGAGTATTCTATGCCTCTGAGACAGGCAACATTAATTACTCCATTTCCTTAGCAGATTCTGTGTTTTATTTTATTTTTTTAAATAAGCTGCAAGTAAGTAGGAGAACATATTTGGGTGCATTCTTTTGCACCATTAAAATAATTTTATTGAACACCATTCATATGCATACTTAAAATTTAAATCTAAAGGATCTTATGGGCCTGTTTTCATTAAATATTATGTACTATTTTATATGGGAATACTCATAAAAGAAGAATGTGGAACATAATCAAGAAAAATAAATTCAGCATATCTCAGCCTTTACCATATGTCTTTTCTGACTCCTTCCTCATAGACACAGCCAATAGTCTATACTGACTTGAGATTTCAGGGTTTTTTTTCATTGTCAAAATTCATTGTATTTCAAAAGCCTAAAAACAGTTTAGTTTGTACACAAGCATCAGCTCTCTGTATCTTTCATTTGTTCCTCTTTGTAGGAATCACTATCCCATGATCAGCCTGTTTCTGCAGCCTGCTAACTTAATTAACAATTTTCTCTATCAATTTGTTTAGATTTGATGTTTTATTTTATCCTA
This sequence comes from Mastomys natalensis, assembly GCA_021653895.1. NCBI lineage: Eukaryota > Metazoa > Chordata > Mammalia > Rodentia > Muridae > Mastomys > Mastomys natalensis. The sequence continues at coordinate 1,367,391 of JAJTUV010000694.1, forward strand.
TCTGATAGAGGCTCCAGATTCAACGTAATTCACAACAATCACAAATGCTTCTAAGCTATATGGTGCATTATTTTGGTCAGGATGCCATCCTTAGATGTCTTTTTTTTTTCTGGGTGTATATGTAAACACACTGTGTTAACTTTCTCCCTTACAGACTGATCACTCAGCCTCATCTCCATTCTTGTTGCTTTTTCTCACTCCACCCAAGAAATTCAGGCTTTCCTTCAAGCTTGCTGCTTCAGTTCATTGCTATTGTCTTCCTACATGCTCCTGCTTAAATGCTCCAGATATTCCCATGGTTATAAGCATCTTCATCATGCACTGATAGGTCAGCATCCACTAAGAACTGGAATCCTTTATCGTGAACATGTTGTCTACCATGTCCCTATAGTTTAATATCTCTCCTAATGAATTTATTACCCTTTCCTCTAGATGATCTCATTTTTTTCTTAATTGTATCCCCACTTTCTCAGGTACCGAGGCTCAAAATTTGGCATTAACTTTAAGTTTCCAAAGCATCTAATAAACTATTAATTTTTAACATTGCATTTACCTTAAGATCAATTTTCTCACCTTTAATCATCCTTTATGCCACTGTGTGATTATATTTAGGAAAATACTCTAGTTAAATGACTAATAGAACTCATTTATTATAGCTGTATTTACTGAAGAATACTTTAATTAATATAGGTTTAAAGTAATATAAAATTTTAGCACTTATATATCTTGTGATGAGGGGTATAAATGATTTATCAATCCATTCCATGATTTTATGAGTAATATTGCATAGTATGGAAATAAGATTTTGCTTGTTTAATAAATAAATCTGAAGAAAGTTGATGGCTCAAAGTGGGTGATGTGGGCCCTGAATGAGATCTATGTGATTTAGCTTCTTCTGATATTTTTAAACATTTATTCTTTTAGATTAATTATTTTACTTTAAATCCAGACATCAGTTTCTTTCCCTCTTCTCCTCCAAGCCTTTCTTATTCCCCTCCCCTCCAATGCCCCATCTGCTCTTCCTTTTCTCTTCAGAAAAGGGAAAGACTCACATGGATATCAACTGACCTTGTCCTATGAAGTTACAGAAAACCAGGCTCATCCTCTCCTATTCAGACTAAAGAAGTAGCTCAATAGGGGGAAAGGATCCCAACAGCAGGCACCAGAGTTGGAGACAGCTCTTACTCCTGCTGTTAGGAGTCCCACATGAAGACTCAGCTGCACATCAGTTACATATGTGCAGAGAACCTAGGTCTATCCCATCCATTCTCTCTGGTTGGTGGTTCAGTCTCCTGAGCCTGTATGGGGCCAGGTTAGTTGATTCTGTAAGTTTTCTTATGGTGTACTTGACCCTCTGGTTCCTACAATACTTCTTCCCCTTCTCTTGCAGTCTTCCTCAATTCTGCCTAATGTTCAGCTTTAGGTCTCTACATCTGTGTTCATTAGTTGCTGGATAAAGTTTCCTGGAAGACAGCTATGCAAAGTTTCTGTCTGTAAGCATAGCATAGTGTCAGTGGTGGGCTTTTTCTCATGGCATGGGTCTCAAGATGGACAAGTCATTGGCTGGGCATCCCCTTAATTTCTGCTCTATCTTTATCCTATGTAAATCTTATAGGTAGGATATACTTTAGTTTGAAGGTTTTGTAGATAGGTCTCTCCATTGGACGTCTTGTCTGGTTAAAGAAGAATGCTGGTTCAGGCTTCATATCATCCCTTGCTAGGGGTCTTAAATAGACTCACTCTTATAGATTTCTGGGAGCTTCCATTGCCTTAGGCTTCTAGTTAGTCCCAGAGATGGCCCCACCCCATTCCAATTGCCTCTCCCAGTAATTTTTCCCTCTGTTCTCTCAGTGCCTGATTCCTCCTTTTCCTATCCTCACTCCACTCCATCCACCCAGGATGTATATTATATTTTCCCTTCTCATGCACCTCTCCTTAAAACCTCCTGCTTACTCAACTCCTTTGAGTCTGTGGGCTGTACCATCATTATTATCCTGTACTTTATGACTATGTGTATCCACTTATGAGTACATACCATGTTTATCTTTCTTTGTCTAGTTATATCACTCAGGATGATCTTTCCTTAGTTTCAATCATTTATCTGAGAATTTCATAGTGTTATTGGTTTTAATGACTGAGTAGTACCCCATTGTGTAAATGTACTACATTAAATAGCTATTTTTCAGTTGAGGGACATCTAGGTTGTTTCTAGTTTCTGGTAATTGCAAATAAAGCTAGTATGAACATAGTTGAACAACTGTGCTTGTAGTATGGTGGAACATTCTTGGGTTATATGCCCAGGAGTGGTATAGCTGGGTCTTGAGATATATCTAGGTCCAATTTTCTGAGAAACTGCCAAATTGATTTCCAAAGTGATTGTACAAGTTTCTGCTCCCAAATGGTGTTCCCCTTGCTCCAGATTCTTTCCAGTATGAATTGTTTCTTGAGTTTTTGATTTTAGCCATTGTGATGGTTGTAAGATGGAATCTCAGAGTTGTTTTGATTTGGATTTTCCTGATAACTAAATTGTTTTACATTTCTTTAAGTGCTTTTTGGCCATTACAGATTACTCTGTAGAGAATTCTCTAGTTAGCTCTTTACCCCATATTTTGATTGGGTTATTTCTGTTTTTGAAGGTTGGTTTCTTGAGTATTTTTATATTTTGGATATCAACTCTCTGTCTGATATGGGATTCATGAAGATATTTTCCCATTCTGTAAGCTGCAGTTTTGTCGTTTTGACAGTATCCTTTGCATTATGAAAGCTTTTTAGTTTCAGGAAGTCCCATTTATTAATTGTTGATTTTGGTGCCTGAGTTCTTGGTGTTCTGTTTAAGAAGTTGATGCCTATGACAATGCTTTTAAGGCTATTTCCCACTTTCTCTTATATCTCTTGACTCTGGCTTTATGTTGAGGTCTTTGATTCATGAAGGGGATACAAATTGTAAAGGAAGAAAGAAGTTAACGTATTTGCAGAGCATATGGTAATATACATGTGACCCACAAAATTATACCAGGGAACTTCTTACATGTTCAGTGAGGTAGATAGATGCAAAGTTACCTAAAGCAAATATTTGTAGCCCTTCTATACATAAATAATGAATGGAATGAGAAAAATATGGAAACAATACCATTCACAATTGTTAGCATTCTATCTAAACTCCACCTCCACAGTTACCTGGCAACAGCCAGGTATGGTCCTCCCCTCAGCTACCTGGCAACAGCCAGGTAGCCCTCCCCACTATTATAAAAGAAGCTATCTGGCCCCTCCTCTCTCTCTTGCCCCTTGACCAACTCTCCTGCAGGTTGTATCCGACCCTCTCCCCTTCCTTTCCCCCTCTCTCCACGTGGTCATGGCCAGCCTCTACTCCTCTACCTCTCTGCTCTCCCTCTCCTCTCTTCCCTCTGTCTAAATAAATACTCCCTTCGTGGAACTCTCTGCCTTGGCATCTTCCCTTCCAAGCTCCTGTGTCAATATATATATAACAATATATAACAACCATAATATAACCACAAATAATATAAAATATCTGGTGTAACTCTAACCAAGCAAGTGAAGGAACTGTATGACAAGAACTTCAAATCTTTCAAGAAAGAAACTGAAGAAGATAACAGAAGACAGAAAGATCTCCCATGCTCATGGATCATTAGTATTAACATAGTAAAACTGGCCATCTTACCAAAACCAATCTATAGATTCAATGTAATTCCCAGCAAAATTTCAACAGAATTCTTTACAGGCCTCAACTTCATAAAAAGGATATCTAAAATATTCATGTACAATTAAAGAACTGATGGAAGTATCACCATTCATGATTTCAAGATGGACTACAGATCAATAGTAATAAAAAAACTGCATGGTATTGGTATAAAAAAATGAACAGGTTGATCATTAGAATAAAATTGAAGACCCAAAAGTAAATCCACACACGTATAAATATTTGATATTTTATGAAGAGGCCAAAATTATACATTGGGAAAAAAAGAAATTATCTTTAACAAATGGTTCTGGTCTAACTGGATGTCTTTATGTAGAAGAATGCAAATAGATCCATATCTATCATCCTTCACAAAACTCAAGCCCAGGATTACATATTCAATCTTATGTTTCATAACCACACAGTTTCTAGAAGAATTGAGTCAGTTTAGCATTCTTTGAACATGATTGTGCTAGTCTATTGCATTGATGAGGTAACCACATAGTATTAAAGCAGTTCGAGGAAATGTGATTTTAGAAGGAAGATTTAAAATGTGGAGAAGGATGGACAGGATTAAATAGGGCATCATACTGATGATATGGGACAAGGATAGTTCCAAGAATTGGTGTACAAGGTTGAAAATGAAGAAAGCTAAAAATTTTAAAAACAAGGTACTAGTTATAAAGAAACCCAAAACAATAATCAGAACTCTGAATTTGTGGCTGCTTGAGATGCAGCACCAAATGGCTCAAGTTCCATCTAGATTTCAAATTTTATTTGGATTTTTCTTATCTGTGACTCAGTTTTGTTAATATGTTTCTATTTTTCCATCTATAATTATTTACTTTCTAAAATATTTCTTAAAATCATTCCATTCATTTACATCTCAAAAGACATCCCACTTCCTGGTTACCCCTCCACAATACCACCCCCCTGCTCATTTCACATCCTCTCTCTCTTCCCTACCATTTGCCTCTATGAGGGTGCTCACTCACCCACCCACCCTGTCCCACCCCACTCCTCCAGCATCCCCCTATGCTGGGCGATCAAAACTCCACAGGACCAAGTGCCTCCCCTCCCATTGAAGTCAGACAAGGCCATCTTCTGCTACATATGTATCAGGAGCCATGGATCCCTCCCTGTGCACTCCTTAGTTGGTGGTATAGTCTCTGGGAGCACTGGATGGTCCAGCCAGTTGATATTGTTCTTCCTATGAAGTTGCAATCCCCCTCCACTCCCCCAGTCCTTGTGCCAGCTCCCCTACTGGGATCCTTGAGCTCAGTCTGATGGTTGGTCCAAGCATCCCCATCTGCATTGGTCAGTTGCTGGTCAAACCTCCCAAAGAACAACCACACCAGGTTCCTGTCAGCAAGCACCATTGGGCAATAGCAACAATGCTATGTTTGGAGTCTGCAGACAGCATGGATCCTCAGGTGGGGCAGTTCCCACATGGTCCTTCCTTCAATCTTTGCTCAATTTTTGTCCCTGTTCTTCCTGGACAGGAACATTTCTGGGTTAAAACTTTGAGATGGGTGAATGGTTCCATTCGTTGATGGGGTCCATGCATATCTACATGAGTCTAATCTCCCTTTCTCTGCACATTTCAGTAAAGTCGTCCCAATTGGGTCTTGGGGCTTCTCCTTTCCCTGGCAACTAGAACCTTCCAGTGGCTATCCCCAGTTCTTCATTCCTTAATCCTCCTACATATTTTTATTCGATTTCTTGACCTTCTGTACTTCTCTCCTGTCCCCTCCAGTACCTGATACTGCACCCCTTGTCTCCTCTCCCTCCACTCTCCCTCCTAGGTCCCCCGTCCCTCCACCTCTCACGATTATATGTTCCCTCTGCAAAGCAGGACTGAGACATCCAAACACTGGTCATCCTTCTTCCAAAGCTACATATGGTCTGTGATTGTATGGGGGCATTGTACATCTTTGGACTAATATCCACTTATCAGTGAGTACATACCATTTGTATTCTTTTGTGTCTGGGTTACTGCATGATGATATTTTCTACTTCCATCCATTTGCATGCTAATTTCATGAAGTCAATGTTGTTAATAGTTGAGTAGTACTCCCTTGTGTAAATGTATCACATTTTCTGTATCCATTCTGTGGGACTGATTAAGGGTATCCTGATTCTTGGCTGGGCATGGGCCTAGAACTGCAAGACTCCAAGGGAGAAAAGGCAGGAGTTTGGCCACGTCCCCAGAACCCAGGATCCTAACAAGCAGTTTAATCTCCATGGACCTACATTGTTCAGTCACATAGCCATTACAGCCCCTCCCAAAGTGCTCAGGTAGAGTGTGACTACAGGCCTCAGGTCCTAGAGATTTACATACTAATGAAGGTCAGAGGGCGGAGCCAATTAAGCATTCTTCCCGACCCTTCCCACTTCTCCCTCCCTATTTAACTCAGGTCTTCCCTGAGTTTCTGGAGTGGGGTACATCCAGATCCATCCACCACTCGCTATGAAAATAAACCCTTTTGGAACCAAGGACTTCCTCATATCATTGGGGCCTGCCGTCACCAAAGCTTCCAGCTTTTGGAACTTTCAGACTTTCTCTGCTACCCAGCAGACAGCCTCCACAGCACCAGTCCTGGGCTGCTGCCGCATAGGCCCGGGGTCTCCCACTGCAGCCTCTTTTCCCACACATTCCTCGTTCAAAGACATCTGGGTTGTTCCTAGCTTCTGGCTATTATAAATTAGGCTGCTGTAAACATAGTGCAACATGTATCCTTTGAATATTTTGGAGAATCTTTTGGGTATATGTCCAGGAGTGGTATAGCTGGGTATTCAGGTAGAACTATTTCCAATTTTCTCATAAACTGCCAGAATGATTTCCATTGTGGTTTAACCAGATTGCAGTCCTACCAGCAATAGAGGAGTGTTCCTCTTTCTCCACACCCTCGTCAGTATCTGCTGTCACCTGAGTTTTTGATCTTACTCCTTCTGATTCTTGTGCGTGGGAATCTCCTTATTGTTTTGATTTGCATTTGCCTGATGAGTAAAGATTTTGAACATTTCTTTATGTACTTCTCAGACCATTCGAGATTCCTCAGTTGAGAATTCTGTTGAGCTCTGTACCCCATTTTTAATAGGGTTATTTGGATATTAGCCTTTTATCTGATGTAGGGTTGGTTAAGATCATTTCCCAATCTGTAGGTTGTCATTTTGTTCTATTGACAGTGTCCTTTGCCTTACAGAAGCTTTTCAATTTTATGAGGTCCCATTTGTATATTGTTGATCTTACAGCATAAGCCACTGGTGGTCTGTTGAGGAATTTTCCCTTGTGTCCATGTGTTCAAGGTTCTTCCCCACTTTCTCTTCTATTAGATTCAGCATATCTGGTTTTATGTGGAAGTCCTTGATCCACTTGGACTTGAGGTTTATGCAAGATGATACATATAGATCAATTTTTATTCTTCTATGTGCAGACTGTCAGTTAGACAAGCACCATTTATTGAAGAGCTTTCTTTTTTCCACTGAGTGGTTTTAGCTTCTTTGTTAAAGAACAAGTGATCATAGGTGTGTGGGTTCATTTCAGTGTCTTCAATTCTTTTCCATTGATCTACCTGACTATCTCTGTATCAATACCATGCAGTTTTTATCACAATTGCTCTGTACTACAGCTTTAGGTCAGGGATGGTGTTTTTCCCAGAAGGTTTTTTATTGTTGCAACAGTTGTGGCTATCCTGGGTTTATTCTAAATGAATTTGTAAATTTCTCTTTCTATCTCTATGAAGAATTGAGTTTGATTTTCATATGGTGATTGCATTGGATTGCCATTTTACTATGTTAATATTGCCAATCAATGAACATGAAAGATCTTCCCATCTTTGAGGTCTTCTTAAATTTCTTTCTTCAGGGACTTGAAGTTCTTGTCATACAGATCTTTTCCTTACTTGGTTAGAGTCAAACCAAGATATTTTATATTATTTGTGACTATTGTGAAGGGTAGTATTTTCCTAATTTTTTTCTCAGCCCATTTATTCTTTGAGAGAGAAAGTCTACTGATTTCTTAGAGTTAATTTTATGTCTAGCCATTTTGCTGAAGTTGTTTACCAGCTGCAGGAGCTCTCTGATAAAATTTTTGAGGTTCCTTATGTATACTATCACATTATTTGCAAATAGTGATATTTTGAATTCCTCATTCCCAATTTGTATCCCTTTAATCACCTTTTGCTCTCTAATTGCTCTAGTAGGACTTTGAATACTATATTGAATAAGTAGTGAGAAAGTAGGCAGCCTTGTCTTGTCCCTGATTTTAATGGGATTGTTTTATGTTTCTTCCATTTAGTTTGATGTTGGCTATTGGTTTGTTGTATATTGCTTTTATTATATTGAGGTATGGTCCTTGAATTCCCAATCTCTCTAATACTTTTAACATAAAGGGTGTTGTATTTTTCAAAAGATTTTTAAGCAACTAATGAGATGATCGATGTGGGTTTTTCTTTGAGTTTGTTTATAGAGTGGATTACGTTGATGGATTCCTGTATATTGAACAATCCCTGCAATCCTGGGATGAAGCCCACTTGATCATGGTGAACATCATTTTGATGTGTTCTTGAATTTAGTTTGAGAGAATTTTATTAAGTATTTTCATATCGATATTCACAACAAATTGTTCTGAAGTTCTCCTTCATTGTTGGGTCTTTGTGTGGTTAGTATCAATTTAACTGTGGCTTCATATAAAGAATTTAGTAGTATTTCTTCTGTTTCTGTTTTGTTCGAATAGTTTGAAGAGTATTGGTATTAGGTTTTCTTTGAAGGTGTGATAGAATTCTGCACTAAAACTATCTGGCCCTGAGGATTTTTTTTGGGGGGGGGGGTTGGAGATTTTAATGACTTAATGACTGCTTCTATTTCCTTATGGGTTATGGGACTGGTTAGATGGTTTATCTGATTTTCATTTAACTTTAGTACCTGGTATCTGTCTAGAAAATCATCCATTTCATCTAGATTTTCAAGTTCTGCTGAATATAGAGTTTTGAAGTAGGATTTTATTATTTTTTTCAATCTCCTCAGTTTCTTTTGTTATGTCTCCCTTTTCATTCCTGATTTTGTTAATTTAGATACTGTCTCTGTGCCCTCTACTTAGTTTGGCTAAGGGTTTATCTATCTTGTTTATTTTCTTAAAGATCCAGCTACTAGTTTTGTTGATTCTTTGAATAGTTCTCTTTGTTTCTACTTTGTTGATTTTAGCCTTGAGTTTCATTATTTCTTTCTTTTTTTTTTTTTTGCCACAACCTTGTGCATTTTTAATTTACAGTGGCATAACATTATTTCTTGTCCTCTACTCCTCTTGGATGTATTTGCTTCTTTTGTTCTTGAGCGTTTAGATGTGCTGTTAAACTGCTAGTGTATGATCTCTCTAGTTTCTTTTTGGAGGGAATCAGGACTATGAGTTTTCCTCTTAGCACTGCTTTCATTGTGTCCCATAAGTTTGGATATGTTGTGCCTTCATTTTCATTGAAATCTTAAAAGTATTTAATTTCTTCCCTTTCTACCCTGACCAAGTTACCATCGAGTAGATAGTCATTCAGCTTTCATGTTTATGAGGACTTTGTATTGTTTTTGTTCTTATTGAAAATCAGCCTTAGTCTGTGGCAGTCTGCTATCTGTTGAGGGTTGTGTGTGTGTGTGTCCAATTATATGGTTTATTTTTGAGAAGATACCATGAAGTGCTGAAAAGAAGGTATATTCTTTTGTTTTAGGGTGAAATGTTCTGTAGATATCTGCTAAATACATTTGTTTCATCACTTCTTTTAGTTTCACTGTGTCTCGAGGTTCAGTATGTAGTTTGAGCTTCAGTAACGTTTCTTTTACCAATGGATGCCCTTGCATTTGGGGCATAGATGTTTAGAATTGAGAGTTCATCTCGGTAGATTGTTTTTCTTTGATAAGTATGTAATGTCCTTCCTATCATTTTTGGTAACTATTGGTTGAAAGTCTATTGTATTTGATAGTAGAATGGCTACTCCAGCTTTTTTCTTGGGACTATTTGCTTGGAAAAAATTTTCAAGCCTTTCACTTTGAGGTACTTTATGTCTTTGTCACTGAGGTGAGTTTACTGTATGCTGCGAAATGCTGGGTCCTGTTTACATATCCATTCCATTAGCCTATGTTTTTTATTGGAGAATTGAGTCCATTGATGTTGAGAGATATTAAGGACCAATGATTGTTGCTTCCTGTTTTTTTTTTTTTTTTTTTCCGTTTTTTGGTTAGGGATGGAATTATGTTTGTGTGTTTCTCTTCTTTTGGGTTTGTTGTGAAAAGATTAATTTCTTGTTTTTTCTTGGGTATAGTTTCCCTCTTTGTGTTTGACTTTTCTTTCTATTATCCTCTATAGGGCTGCATTAGTGGAATGATATTGTGAAATTTTGGTTTTGTCTTGGAATACCTTGGTTCTTCCTCTGTGGTAATTGAAAGTTTTGCTGGATATAGTAGCCTGGGCTGTCATGTTTGTTATCTTAGCATCTGTCCAAGATCTTCTAGCTATTAGAGTTTCTGCTGAGATGTCTGGTGTAGTTCTGATAGGACTGCCTTTATATGTTACTTGACCTTTTTCTGTTACCAGTTTCAATTTTCTTTCTCTGCTATATTCATGGTATTTTAATTATTATGTGACAGGAGCAATTTCTTTTCTGGTCCTATCTGTTTGGTGTTCTCTAAGCTTCTGGTATGTTTATAGGAATCTGTTTCTTTAGGTTAGGGACATTTTCTTCTATAATTTTGTTGAAGGTGTTTACTGACCCTTTGAGTTGGGAATCTTTGCTCTCTTCTATACCTATTATTCTTAGGTTCGGTCTTTTCATTGTGTCCTGGATTACTTGAATGTTTTGGATTACTTGAATGTTTTGAGTTAGAAGCTTATTGCTCTTTGTATTTTCCTTGATTGTTGTGTTGATGTTTTCTATGGTATCTTCTATATCTGAGATTCTCTCTTCTACCTCCTGTATTCTGTTGGTGATGTTTGCATCTGTGTCTTCTCTCTTTCCTATATTTTCCATCTCTAGCATTGTCTCCCTTTGTGATTTTTTTGTTTTGTTTTGTTTTGGTTTTGTTTTTTTGTTTGTTTGTTTGTTTTGTTGTTCGAGACAGGGTATCTCTGTGTAGCCCGGGCTGTCCTGGAACTCACTCTGTAGACCAGGCCTGCCTCTGCCTCCCAAGTGCTGGGATTAAAGGTGTGCACCACCACCGCCTGGCTCCTTTGTGTTGTTTTAATGTTTCTATATCCATTTTTAGATACTGTATGGTTTTGTTCAATTCATTCACCTGATTGATTATTTTCCTGTATTTCTGTATTTTGTATTTCCTATATTTATGTGTTTCCTCTTTAAGGGCTTCTACTTGTTTACCTTTGTTCTCCTGTGTCTTAGGTAGGATTTTACTGCTCTGAACAGACACCATGACCAAGGCAAGTCATATAAAGGACAATATTTGATTGGGCTTATCTACAGGTTCAGAGGTTCAATTCAACATCATCAAGGTGAGAGCCGGGCAGTATTGAGGCAGGGATGATGCATGCAGAGCCGAGAGTTCTATATCTTCATCTGAAGGCAGCTAGTGAAAGAGTGACTTCCAGGCAGCTAGAGTAAGGGTCTTAAGCCGGGGCCTATAGTGACACACCTACTCCAACAAGGACACACTTCCTAATAGTGCCACTCCTTGGGTCAAGCAGATACAAGTTACCATATCATGTATTTCTTTAAGGGAGTTATTTATGTCTTTCTTAATGTTCTCTATCATCTTCATGAGATAAGAATTTAGATCTGAATCTTGCTTTACAGGTGTGTTGGAGTATCTAGGCCTTGTTGTGGTGGGAGCAATGGGTTCTGATGTTGCAAAGTAGTATTGGTTTCTGTTGCTTATGTTCTTGTGTTTGCCTCTTGCCTCTGGTTATTACTAGTGTTAACTGGCCTTGCTGTCTCTGACTAAAGCCTGACTCTCCTATGAGCCTGTCAACCTGTGATCCTGTGATCCTGGATGTGTCAGAATACCTGAGGAGTCGAGCTGCAACTGGATGTATGCTGAGTGTTTTGGGATCCAGAGCAGAGGCTCTGCTCCTGGCACAGGTGCACACTGGAAGGAGATTGGGCCTCTGGCTGGGAGGGGTATCTTACTTTCGGAATCTTATTTGCATTACATTTTCACAAGTGCTAAGTTCTCCTAAGGATTCTTGGATAACTAGTTCACTAGAGTTGAAATATTCCTACCTTGAAATACCTTAATATTTATTATCATCTCCACATATATCTGATACTCATATGAGCATACTCAGTTATAAAAGGGTTAATTGCCTAAATGCATTCTCTATGCATTATTATAAGATCTTTACAAAAAACAATAGTTATTTATATATGCAAATCTAATAGCATCTCATAATTTTTAATAGCAAACTCTTGGCTTGAAGACTTCAGTGGTTATAAGTGTCAAGTAATCATTGTGCTTATGAACACTCGGTGTTATTCTTAATGAAAGTCAAAAATAATTTGGAAGCAAAAATATTGATGGCTAACTGCAAAATAACTGATTTGGGTGTGCAGAGTTTTATGGTGAACTTATTCATGCTACTTAATATGGAAAAAACAGTAGTATCATTATCTATTTTCCTAATGAAGAAAAATAAACATATGTAGACAAACACACACACACACACACACACACACACACATGAATAAATGATTGTTTTGTATTTACATAGGTTTATCATTTTTCATACAAAGTGGTTCAATAATTTTTTTCTCATGGAAATATAACATATGTGTTATTTTACATTTCTAGATCAGCCAAAAAGAGGAAGATAGAAGTTAATCTTTTTTAAAGGTTTGTGGATTTGCAGCAAAGGGATTTAATATAAATCTACTTGTATATTCAATGCTGTGTTCATTTAAGATAAAAATGATAGAAAATGTCACTGCAACACTAGTAATCCTCTTCTAGAACTCCTAATAAGCTCATTCTCTGCTCAATAATTTTTGTGGTTGACATGGACCACCATGAGTGGGCCACTCCTGATAGAGATGATGAGACCTGAAAGTGGAGATCTGATTCTTCATAAATTCTTTCTAAATAAAAATTCCTATTAAAATAAAATTAAAGTTTTCAAAATTCAACATCCATAATGTTTAGGAATTTCAACCCTCATATTAGTAGTCTTTACTCCGATTCTAAGAAATGTTATTCTATCAACTCTTTATTAGGAATATTTATAGAAAAGCATGTGAATATTTTCACTATAAAATATAAACATATGTGTATGTATACATAATACATACACTTGAATTAGAAGACATTATGATGAATAACATAAATCATGATATATCTTCAATATATTCAAATAAATTACAACTTTCTAAAGTATTAAATTTAGAAAGATTATAATTCTATCTTTTGAAAGAAACAGAATGATTGCTGGGTAATATGCTTCTGTATAAACTTTGGAGAAAGGGGTTCCAAAAATAAAGGCCTTAATTTTCCTTATTGTTGCAATGAAGCATTAAGTACAGACCTTGCTAGGTCACAAATCTAGAATCATCTCTGTTTCTGAAAAAAAAAAAAAAAAAGAATCTCCCAAAAATCTTAATCAAATTCTGTCAAAATTTCAGTTCTATTTAGAATGGGAAGTACATGGAAAATTTCCCTAAAGGTACTTTAAGTTATTTTCTTTATTTTATAAGCTTTTATGCCCTGTAATATATTTTCACAAACTATCTTTCTCAAAGAAGAATGTTCATATTATTGATTTTATTTGAAATCTCTTTATTTTTCCTGCATTTGTGCATGATGTTGTCTGCTTCTAATTCTTCTCTTGTTATTTCTTCCTGTTCATAACACTTCCACACTACAGACATTTCAGTGGCCCAATTCTATGACATATGTATTATGTAGAACAGAAAAAAAATTAAAAAAAAACATTTTAATCCCTGAATTTTTGCTAATTTCAGCAACTCACTTAACTACAGTTTCTTGGTTTCCAAGGATGGAATAAGGCAAGAACTGAGAGCCAGACATGAATGTCTGTCAGAGATGGATTCAAAGGAATCACAATGCTCAGCCAGTCTAGTTTGTATCCTCCAATCTTCACACTCCTTTCCACACTCCAGGTTACGATGATGTAAACACAAATACAACAAACATGAGATAAAGAGTTGAAGTACAGACAAGGGTATGAGAGAATTGGGCAGGCTTGAAGGTTTAGAAGAAGAAAGAGATTTCATGTTAAAGACAATTGAAATAGAGGAAATAAAGATGACACAAGCAGTGCTTAGATTTTTTTTTTTTAATTGTAGAGTATGTTGTTTTTCTAGTGTTTGAGAAAAATAAGAGGTAAATTATTTCAAAATTAGCTTTGGCAAAGAAGCCAGCTGGAAATAGATCCTGTTGGCCAATGCTGAAGTGTTTGAGTCTCAAGATGAGTAATGATAAGGATAGATTATAATCCTCAGATAAAAATCAGTATTGATGAGTTCACAGTGTGATAAATATGTAACCAAACAAATAAATAAATTATGGATCTTGCCTTTAGCAGTCATGTTCTGTTTTAGAATAGTCTCAATTGGATGCAGAAAATAACAATTGCTAAAATTTGTAGCAGAAGTTTGATTATAAGCAGAATACTTACAGGCTAGAAGATAAACTTGGTTGTTAAAATATTTGTTGGACTAGCCATAGGATCTGAGTTTCAGCTCCAGAACTCATGCAAAAAATTCTGGTTGTGGTAGTCCCAATTATAATCCCAGCAATGGGGAGACAACAATAGATAGAACGCTCACACTCACTGACTCTCCAATTTAGCCAAATTGTAGAGCTTCAGAGAGCCCTCTTCTTTCTTTCTTTTTTTTTTTTTTTTTTTTTGGTTTTTTGAGACAGGGTTTCTCTGTGTAGTCCTGGCTGTCCTGGAACTCACTATGTAGACCAGACTGGCCTCGAACTCAGAAATCCGCCTGCCTCTGCCTCCCAAGTGCTGGGATTAAAGACATGCGCCACCACCACCGGCGAGAGCCCTTCTTTCAAAAACCAAGGTGGATAGCAGCTTTCAGGTGACACTTGAGTTTGACATATGACCTACACCATGAGCATGCATATGCACCCATGAACACAAGTAAAGAAGAAAGAAATGGCACATCACTTGATACCCATTAATATTGATTTTAGAGAGTAGCTGTTGACTTTATCCCTTTAAATTCCAACAGATGCTGTCTTAACCTAAGGCCCTCCAGCAGTTGCTCTTTTCATTACTGTGGCAGAATACTTTGCAGAAATAAATGAAGAGAGGAAGGATAGTTTTGGCCCATGATTCAGAAGGTAGCTATCCCATTTGGTGGGAAAGGCATGGTGTGGGAATATTTCGTGGCTGTAACAGAAGTAGCATGAGATACCTGGTTATATCATCACCTCCAGACACCAGAAAAGAGTTGAGTTAAAAACCTCAAGGCTCATCTCAGCTAAGTCTTTATCTAATCCCCACATTCTAGATTGATCACAACCTTTCCAACAGTGCCACCAGCTGGGGACAAAGTGTTCAGACTTATGTGGGCCATTTAATCCATAGTGGGCTCATTATTAGCATCACTAAAACAGGGCAACTTGGCATGTACTTCCTGATATGATGTACTGAGGAGGATCAGCCACCAATATTTTATTCTTGCTAAAAATATAAGTATTCAAACTAACATTGTGAAAGTGATAGAAATCTTTAGCTGGAGGATGTTCTATAAAATAGTTACCTAATATTTTCAAAAACAATGCTCAAGGCTATGAAAGACATGGAGACTATGATGATCTTAGGAAGGATACAGACTAACCCAGCATTGCACTTGATGGACTATGTCATCCTAGATAAGAAGCTTGAATTCAAGATAGATAGATAGATAGATAGATAGAATAGATAGATAGACAGACAAACAAACAAGTATGGGAAATGGTGAACACCAATCGAAAACTCATTTAATCAAGAATATTGGACCAATGGAAACTTAATTTTGATCATTGGACACATGCTATTTAAAGTACTAACATTAGAGGTATCTTTCTAAAAGCTATACAACATAGGACTATATTGTTTTGGACTCGCGATGGAATATGTGAGCCAAAGTCACTGTGTCCTTAAATCTCACAGTCTCAGGTGTACCAAGAACCTACTAATGTTTAAACTTCAGGGTAGTTCTTTCATTTAACTGGACTCTTTAAAAGTTCTAAAGTTAATTTTGTTTTCATGGTTGTTTACAAAATAAATCTGCTTCTTATATTGTATAAACTTCAAATCCTATCAAATAGGGCAAAGCCAATTCTAGGATGGGTTCCTCATTGTCATGTAAGGGAAAAAAGCTGGAATATGTGTTAAAGTGATTGACTTACTTACTTGTATTTAAGAGCAAGTGTCATGTAGTATGACCAGCTATGAAATTTCCAAGGTGTAAATGGGGTTAAAACACTAAAGCTCACTTATATTGGAGATGTTATTCCAAAGGTTCTCTTGATAGAGGAACCAAGAAACATATTTTTTAAATTATAACATAGGTTTTTGTTTGTTTATAATTTATTTATGTATTTCCACCCAAATACTGCCCCCTCTCATCTGAGCTACAAACTAAAGGAAACCAAGGAACTTACCCATTTAGTGATGTCACCAACAGTGTAACAATGAAACACCTAGCTCTATTTGTCTGGATGTTTCTCTAGTAAGTGGGGAAACATGAAAATGGGGAATAAAAAAGGACTTGAAAAGTATAGGGTAGAACTCTAAATAGGGCCAATGGTAGAGTTCTATTTCAAATGAAATGAAGTGTTAAGCAGCAAGGACCATTCCAGTGTAAGTAAAAAGAAAGATACGATTTCCTGAATGTGTTAGAATTTCCACACTCCTTTGAGTCACCAGAATATCAATCAGAATAATACATCAATTCTAGATTGCTCTCAGACACAGAACTTTGAATATGAGTTTTGATTGACTGGTGCAAGTATGGGGAATCTGAGACCCAATATTCAGTCAAATACCCCAGAGTAAAGGCTGAGCGATAAAGGCACTTTTGCTCAAAGTACATACACTTTCTGTTGGCTTAATTAGCAATCAACAAAACATTCAACTTCAGTCCTGGACTTCAGTCATTCAAGTGTTTTTAAATTATATGATATTAAAAGGACAACAAAATAATAACACAAACATATATAAATAGTGTTTATGGTGTTGTTCTGTAAGGTAGACATTCTTTTAAAGGTTTAATTCTCTTAAAGTGACCTCATTTTTTTTTTTATAATACTTATCAATTTTTGAATACAAAAGATGTGGAGAAGAACAGGGGAGTTTGATGTTAGTGGGAAAATGGTTGGTTTTTAAGATCTCAAGAAATAATAAAATGAATTTGGAGAAAGTGGAGATTGTAGCATATATTAGGTTCTATGTTGTGAGTAACTGATTTATTGTAGATAAACTGTAAACTTCTTAGAGATAAGAGTAAAGCCTTGATGTCTACCTAGGCATCAAAATATTTAACACAAAGATATGGTTAATGGAAGTATGAGCATGCCATCTACTGACCTTGCAATGGAAGACTCGGAGATAAAATAATTGGGCTACTAATAGAGGCCAAATTCTACATCCTAATGCTGTCCATTCACAACAATTATTTCTTGCATGTCAAAAATATGTGTGAGAAAACTGAATTTCTCTCTCATGTTTGTTCCCTTTAAATAAAAGACAGATATTAAGGTGCCAGATTTTCTTTGAACAGATGTACTGGAGCCTGCTTTGTACGTTTTCCTATCTGCTCTTCCTTCAAACTGAAATTTTTACATGTCACAGTTCAGTCCTGAGAGACTATGTTTCATAGTCAAGTAATAGGTCCTGACAGGAGCTGGTTACCATAAAAATGCTGACAGATACTTCTAGCCCTGCTGTTGTAAGTCATTAATGAAGCAGAATCAGTAATGAAGAAAAAATGCTACATACAATCTCTTCCCCACACTCCAGCAGAAGTCAAATGTGTAGGTCTTTTTTTCAGTAAGCCCAGCTCATCATCAAGGAAGTCCATCGATGATAAAAGGTGACAGAGTTCTTCATATTCACCACTGAAGCAAGAGCTGCCTGAGATCCTTCTGAATAATTCAGTGTCTATCCTTCTGGGTGCAACTAGATTCCAATAGAAATACCCACGAGAAAGTACTGGGAAGTCATGCTATTGATTTCCTTAATGCCTTAGACAAGCATCATACAAAGTGGACATTATAATGCTTAAATAGTCTCCTCAGCCTACTGAAACTTCGTCTTTAGATAAAAAGTATTCTCATTACTTCATTATTCTACCTTTTCTAAATAGACACATCTAAGAACAAAAAACCACCTAGATTTTTCAACTACTTTCAGTAAGTTGAAAATAACAAAAACACGTGTTGCTAAACTGTTTTTCAAAGAGCCATTTGAAAATTACTTGTTCTATGTATTATATAATAAAGAGAATTTATTAAACTGTGTTGTTATCTACTGCAGCTTGATTCAACTTAATATTCTGACAATTATTAAAGAAATATGAAATTGCACAGTAAAACAGAGTCAAGTTTGATTTATAGCCACTTTTTTTAAAAACAAATGATTCTATGAAATTGTAGAACAGCTCAAAAAATCTTTTATGCATGTTCAGGAGTCAAAATCAGACAACTAAACATATGCTTAATGATTTTTACTCTCAATTTTACAAGTTGTATACTAGGTTTCAATATGAGTATTTGTTACAGTATTTTTAAGTGTTTTATACTTCAAAGCTTTTGACTTGGATACCCCTAACTAACTTGAAAGGAATTTTTAAATTATAAACATGTGAACTGGTATCATTTGGCTATCACGTAAGTTTTAATGCTACTGTGCATGTTGTTTTCACAGCCCATAATAGAGCTCAGTAGTGGTTTAAATGAGAATGGGACCCATAGAACAATGAAATGAGAAGAGTTCCCCAGGTGGTGGAACTGTTTTGGGAAGGATTGGGACTTGTGACCTTGTTGGAGGAGATATGTATTGGGGTTGGGGTTTGAGGTTCAATTCCATACATTATGAAGTAGCTCTTTCTCTGCCTGGTGCTCACGGATCTATTAAAGCTCTCAGCTACCAGTCCAGTGCAATGCTACTGCAAGTTGCTATAATTTTTCTCTCATAATGTTCATGGACTCATCCTTTGAACTATATGCTCCATAAACTTTTTCTTTTGTAAATACCTAGATCCTAGCATCTCTTCATAGCAATAAAAGGTAACTAAGGTAATTTCTGTGCAATTTGTCTTTTCTAAATGCTTACAAATACACTATGTTAGAGTTTAAAAACTAGGTAGACATTAAGTATCACAATTCTTCTATATCTAAATAAAAATGTAGTATTTATAGTAAAGATGCAGAATTTAATGGAGAAGCTCTTTCAATTCCTGTTTTGAAAAAACTTAAATACTAATAATTTATTTTTTGTCAATTTGTGTCAATGTGGTGACTGGTTAAACAAAGGTTCATCTGGATGTTAGATGCTGAAGAAATACCTTGAATTCTAATTTACTGTGTGGATATCTCATCATGTCACAGACAGTTCATACTTTAACCAACATTCCAACCAGTATTAGGGCAGAATAGAGTACCTTCAATATTTCTGATGAGATCCAAGGCACTACCAAGTGAGAGAAAATAGACCAACAAATTCCAGGGCATCACTGGTATTAGATACAGTGAAAAACGAAACCAATTGCTATAATCTGGGTTTGATTTTAGGCTCTCTTAGCCAAGTCTTGCTATCAAGTAAGTTGCTCATGTTCTTAGATCTTCAGTTTCCTTTTCCATAACGCACAACAGTCTGTTTATATGGAATAATGCTGTGAGTCTGAAATGAGACAAGGTTTCAAATGTCTCTGTGAATGTATTACAAACTCAAAAAGCCACATTTGCACACATGACTGAGTATCTATTACCACATAGTTTCTGATTATACTCTTTAATGCTATGCATAGCTACTTTTTTTCTTTCTTTGACTTGATTTTACTTCATAAATCTCTTCTCCACTGCACCAACAGGTGTGCTTTTTAATCAAACTAAACCTCTCTAATTCCACCTTATGTTATAAATCATATCTAACTTCTCTAAAATCCTTTAACACATAATGGCTTCTCATAAGCTTTTAAATGAGTAGATCCAAGACACTAATTGAAAACAAATGTGTACAGCACAACCTGTCTATGCTGCTTCTGAGAGGCTGCAGGTCTCCTCTAAGGAAAAGCTCTTTACTTAGGATTGCATTGAAAACAGCAGCAACAAAAAGTATGAGGAGAGAGTAGGTGAAAGAGGCCAATGCTTCTAAAAGCATGGGCTAGAGAAAATGCATTGATATCAGCCAGGTCATTGTATTAATTAGGATTGTCCCTGTATGTGTTAATGCATCATGACAAATTAACAAGGGCTGCAGACAGTTCATCTTCTCATCATATTCTCAGGGCAAAAGTTACTTTCAAATAATAAGTAAGGTGTCACAGAGATTGACATAGTCTTCAGAGGTTTTCTCTGTTGGAATAGAATTGGCTTTCCTTTACTTCAGTGTATTCTGAAGGCAGTTGAAAATAGCAATAATTATTTAGTTACTTAAGGTCTCATCATAGTTAGAAATCTGTTTAATATTCCTTAGGCACGAAATATATACCATGAGTCAGCATATACATGCAGCTAGGAAGATAAGATTATGAATAATTCTTTTAGAAATATTTTTCTGTTACATTATATTGAGCATTAAAACTATTTAGTTTACAATTTAAAAAACAAATTCTTACTTCCAAAAGACAAAATTAAGGCAACAATTCTAAGGAAGAGTTTGAAGGTTGTTATTTTGTAAAGCTGCAAAAGAAATTTCCTCATCAATTTTAATCATATTTACTGATGTACATATACCAAACATATCATCACAGACACTGATATAGGATTAAAATCACGTGACTTTGAACATGCATGCCTATGACATTTTGTTAAAATTCAGTCCTTTTGGCTTGGACACACCCCTTTTCAGCAAATGCATTAATTTGGGTGATTTCTGATCTCATTACATCTTCTGTCAGGGGAATGATGTATCAGAATTACAGTGTGCACTGCTGTGTAGCTGGAGAAATATATCATTCAGATCAAGACAGTATCATCATTTGAAGCTCTCGATATATGATATTTTCATTAGAAGCAGGATATTCATTCCTTCTTTGCTACTCAGCAGGGCTATAAATAGAGGACCAGCCAACCAAAGCACACAATATTGAAAAGGTCAAAGAAGTACAGTATATTACCATAATTTATAGAATATTGCTCATGAAGTATTAAAACTGTTGACATCTTATTTATGGGCAAAGAAAATAATAAAAACATCAAGCACAGGGGAATGCTCAGTTTAACATTGCTGCAATTGCAGAGACAGGGCTGGAAGAAGCTTTCCTGTGCCATTAAACAGAACCAAGAAAGCAAGCTAGTCCATTTAGATAGTCAATATGGAAATTAAGGTAATTTATAGATTATATGGACTTCTTAAATGAAGATGGGGGATGGAGGGAGCACCTGGACATAATGTGTCTAGTTGCATGGAAAAATACTTGTAGGTAAAAGAGGAAGACACTGAAAAATGTCTATACAGGATTTGTTGTAGATAGTTTACATCTATAGTTCATATTAAACAAAAATGAGACTAACTACAGTTGTACCAGCTTAGGCTCATGGTTTTGTCTTGTGTTATGCATGAGCTGTCCATTTTTCTGTCAGGGTAAAATCTGAATTTTTGGAAGATATCTCTCCAGATATTGTACCTATTTTGTAGCTAAGAGAATGAATGTACAATTTTCAATCAGCACTTCCTCTTTCTCTCTTTTTCTCACTTTTCATTGTATCTAAATATCCCAAGCACTTAGTACCATTCTTGTTACGTCTGTGAAACTCAGCTTTATTCCTTTTGATACCACCACTCAAAATGAGGCAGAACTTTCCACATCAATAACTAATTAAGAAAAACCCCTACAGCTAATTAAATATCAGTATGATCTTAATTGAGGTATCCTCCTCTCACTTTAGCTTGTGTCAAGTTGAAATAAAACTCCAGCACCGATAGTCAAGGGAATTCTGGGAGAAATTTCTTTCATCTACTTTAAAATATGACGACATTTTAAATGTAGTCCTTAATAAAGGCAGGTACTATGACATTCCAACTTAAATGGTTTCTCTAGACCTTATACACTTTATGGTCATTTTTCTTTAATATTTAAAATATGACATGTATACACTAAATTCATAGAATCATTATTACTAAACATCTTTTCTTCTAATGGAAAAGAGCTGGATTATAGTAGTATTTGGGGATAATATTTATTTTATTATTACCAGGTATTTATGATAATTATTAATAAAATATAATTTAGTGAGAGTAATAAATAATTAGCAATCTGGTTATTGTTGAGGTATTAATATGAATAAACATTTTTGAATATTGCCCATCTTGTCATAGCAGATATAAGGATCTATACAGTATCCATAATATGAATCTACTTCTTTGGTCAGCCCTTTTTGTGAGACATAATATTTTTTTCATTATATGATGTACACTGCAATTCACTAAAATGTTTTCTCTCTCCATATTACATAGAATATTTGTTCGCTATAATAATCTTCTTTATCCATTGCTAATGTTTAATTGGTCAATCAGATACAACTCCAAGGATTGTTGCTTCTCCAATCCCTTGCACAGGCATCCTATTCACCCTTTGCTCTTTTTGTGCACATACAGGACATATAATTGCTCTAGATTAAGACCTCATATATTTGCAGAGGTCTTCATCTTGTCTTCTGAGAGTTCATCCTGTGACTCCTAAGCTTCAGTCCATTTCTATGATAGAAAGTTCCATAGTTTTTCCTTAAGCAATTTGAAAATAAAGTTTTCTTCTTATTTTTCAATTTCTCTTATTTTTTCCCTTATTTCTAAGGCTGTAAATTTCTATCTCTGATGATGACTGATTCAGTTATAGTTACCCATACCCAACCTTAGTTCTTATGAATCTTGGAGATCTGCATCTGTCTGCCTATACACCTTATCTGTAGTACACATAATTTGATAATTGTTAACACCATAGATTGAAATCATAGAAAAATCTCTGAAGCTTTAGTTTCTTCTCCTTGGTCCTTACTCTCCTCTCCTCTCCTCTCCCTCCTTCTCTCTCTCTCTCCTCTCCTCTCCTCCTTCTCTTATTGTTTCTCACTACTCCATACTCTTCCCATTCCTATCTCCTCCCCCATCATCTACTCTTACCAGTTCCTTGCCCTAGTCTACTCCTATCTGGAATCACCCACTTCTGTCTCTCATTAAAAAGTAAACAGGTGTCTAAGGGATAATAACAACATAAAGTAAGATAAAACATATCTGAAAAAAAAAAACAAAGAAAAAAGGGAAAAGACCCCAAGATAAGACGCATAAAACATAGACTGAGAGACTCAATCCTTTGAGCACTCAGTTTATAAAAACAGTAAATTGGAAGCCATAATATACACAAAGAACCTGTAGGGTAATAACAGAGAAGGAAAATACATAAGTAAGTAAGCAAGTAAATAAAAAAATAATAATAAATAAATAAATAAATAAATAAATAAGTGATAAAAGCAGCAACAACCTTGACGACTTTATGAGGAGACAAGGAATTCCCACAGATGCTGCTGAACTATTTTTTGTTGGCCACCTACTGCTGGACATGCAGCCTCCCTTATGAGGAATTTGTTATTCCACTAAGACTCCTTTAGGGGAATCTAAAATTTCCAAAACATCTCCCCCAAAGCTGGAAACAGGTAGATCCATAATGATTGTCAACAAGCCTGGGCTAATCAGCAAACCCTAGGTCTCTTTGGGAATTAGGAAAAAAGCAAGTAAGATGGCTCTATGTGTGTGTATGTGTGTGTGTGTCTGTTTGTCATTACCAGCACATACACATGCATGTGCACAAACATATGCACACATGCATATAAACATACAGATACAAAACAAAAATTAAAGTAACTTAGGATATCCCAGTGGTCTAGTAACCATCAACCCCAGGTGGCCTAATAGTATCCTTTTCACCTGTAAAACATTTCCCTGTTTGGAGGACCACAATCACTCTGCTCTCAGAGCTATTGCCAATTGATGAAGTTCTAAGCAGTCCTACAATGACCTATCAGCTGTGTGATCACATTTTGAATTTTATGACCACTTTGTCAACTCTGGTTTCATAGGGTCCCACCCTACCTTTGATTCTTTTCTTCCTGCGCATTGGACCATGTATTTTCTGTCATTCCTCATTTATCTTGTCTATTACTCTTAACAAGAAAATCTCTGTGTCAACTCTGGTTCCATGGTTTTAAATTTCTTGCTCCTTGGCATATTTAGCTATCTAGGTTGGTCTTCACTTCATTTTCAGTGAGAAACAGTTTTCAATTAATACATTTATACTTACCTCTTACCAGAAATCATGCTATCTCTCTGAAATGCTAAAAATATTTTTTTAGCATAAAATAGAAGCACAAAGGGTTTATTTAATTTAACCCAGAACATCACAGTGTGACTTTTTTTTTTTTTAAATGAGATAGTCTTTTAAGGACTAATCAAGTGAGAACAATTTTTTTTTCTGGGAATCCTAATTCAGCACGCCTGTTGTCCTTATAAAAGGAAGAAACCTGAACATGTACGTACAAGGTGAGGTCTTTGTACAGGCTGTGGAAAGAAAGCTGGACGTCATCCTCACCTTGGAGACCACAGAAGACAGTCACCTGATATCACTGTGATTTCTATTCTGAGCTTCAAATTTGTGACGCAAAGATGTCAGTTCTTTAAAACAACTAGTCTTTTTTGTGGAAGCTCCATCAAAGGAATAAAATACCAATGTATTTTCTCACATATGTTACAGAAATAGCCATATATCATCACAGAGCTTGAGTATTAAAATGGGAGAGTGTATGTAAAATCTATAGCAGGCGTCTGACTAAACTCAATCATGTTGGAGATGATTGCCACTCTAATCATCTAAGTTTCCCTTGAGTCAGAAATATACGACTTACTAACCTTTGTTGAGCTTTTATTTCTTAATCTTCTTATTAAGATATTTTTGTTGTTCTTTTAGAACTTATTTCATTGTTAAAGTATTATTTTCCATCTTACATTTAAAATATGCTATTCATATGATTAGGCTGTGAACTTTAATTTTTTGTTTAAGATTCATTACATAATTCTAATTATACACAGAACACACTCCAGGAAGATTCAGATGAGAGGCATGTTTAATAATTTAAGTGAATCAGTTACCAAATGATACTATTTTAATTGTTTTATAATCCAGTTTTACAGAAATCTCTCCAAATCAGTACTTTTGAATAGTGGGGCCACACTTACTACTCGAAATCATTTTGTCTCATGAAAAAGAACTGGCTCAGATACATTAGAGATCTTCTATCAAGAACTTCTCTAATACTACTATGAGTTATGATTATAGAAGATGATTAAAGTGTATTTTAATAGAGTATAATAAAGAAACTGATAATAACTTGCTTCAACTATTAATAAAATAACCTACTTTTCTAAAATTGAAATAAAAAGTATATTTTAGATACAAAGTCTTGCAAATATTTTAAGAAAAATTTCCTTCCCTCTCCTATCATCTAGAAAGCCAAAAATATTCTTTTAGTCAAATTGTAACTTTAGAGGCAAACTATAGTGGTGACATTAAGAATTTCCCCCAAAGGTTACTGTTCTGTTCAAAACCACTCCATCTGGCATTTATATAGAAGGAATTTCTTTTACATGGCAAAAGTTTTTCAAAATTTTGCTTTTAAGCTAATGTCATTTTTCTGTATTATGTAATCATAGAACAGGTTTTACAAGACAGTATTTATTCTGTTGAGGCCCAGTTATTGGGCACATAGATGTGATTTCTGGGCATGGAGTATAGTGTTCTGTAAGAAATTTGTGTTACAATCAAAGACACAACTACTGTTGTCATTTGCTTTGGTCTTGTTATACTCAATGCCAATCTGATTATCTGATTGCTTTTTTGTTGTGAGAATGAGAAAATATTACAACAAAAGATTTTTTACATGAAACCACATTAGAAACTTATAATACAGAAAGCTTAATATCATGAAGTTAGGTGGTCTGATGAAAGAATTGTTTTCTCAGATGAACTTTCATCATTATCAGAACTATAGTGTCCATTACACAGATTGTTTATGTATCTTATACTGCATAACAAACTAACCACTGTAGACATATATTAAAATTCTATGAAGAGCTTTTTTATTAATAGATTTTCTTTATAAACAATATGAACTTCATCTCTGTGTTTGGATGCTAGTAATTTGTAACAATTAAAGAGCTACAGCCTATATTTCCATTGAAGATGAAAGGGAATGAGTGATAGAAAATGAAAAGAAAAGTCTTAATTTGTACAGTGGGTTAAAATGAAAATAAAATGACCTCCATTATGCCCCATTTTCTTTATTTGTTACAAAAGGATATCAGTATTTACTTCTCACACTGGGAGGCACACAAATTAACTCGATAATGACTATAACATGCTGTGAAAATTTAAAGGCCGTTTATAGATTCCTCCTGAATACAGCTCTGGAGTCATGCAGAGATGGTCAATTTTAAAGACCTGGCAACACTAGAGTCCATTTACAATCCACATTAAGATATTCCCAGTTATAAGAATGACCAGCTTAACTGCTTTAAATTCTAAAAAACATTTCCTTCAAGATTATCCCTTTACAAATTTTAAAGGACTAAGATTTAAAAAAAAGTCTCTGTGTATATGTGTACATCTATGTATATATGTGTGTGCAGGTGTACATGTGTGTATGCATACACATGTTTATATTCATATGTGTATCTGTGCATGTGTGTATATGTGTGCATATGTATCCATGTATATATGTGTGTGTGCATATATGTGTATATGTATGTACATATTTATTTGTGTTAGTGCAGTTATGTGTGTATGCTTGTGCATCTTTGTGTGCGCACACATGTATGTGTGTATGTGTGCATGTGTGTGTTTGTGTGCACAAGTGCCTATGTATGTGTTTCTGTGATCACATGCACATATATTTGAGATAAGGCTCTATAAAGACTGGAGCAACCAGAAAATAAAAAAGAAAGGAGCAAAGCAGAGATATTGAGAAGTATTAGAGACAGACTAGCATGTTTCTCTCATATGCAATATAAGATTAAAATATGATGGTGTATGTATGCATGTATGTACAATATGAAAACAAAACAGAAAGTATTGGGAGCAGTCTAGGAAATGAAGCACTATGGGGGAAATGTATTAGCAAAGTAAAATGGGATGCATGTTTGAAAATGTCATCACGAAATTTTATCATTTTGAATGCTAATTAAAATATAATAAGTTTCTCAGTGGATGCACATGCTGAGAGACTGCGAGCTTAGTATGCCTAAAGAGAGTACATGCCTCAACAGTCTTTCCCATACTCACAGCTCACCTGATGGCTGTCCTGTTTCTAGACTGCTCGTTCATTTATGCCTGGTCACACAGTTCTTCGCTGATCACAGTTGCCATGCCTTTTGTGAGCGGTGTTGTAGTCTATAAGTCAGAAGTATGGAAGATAACCTTCTGCCAAAGCAAGTCAGAGTTCCAAGTGGTGTTACTCAATGCCATGGTTCAGGTGTTTTGTTTCTTGAAAGTCAGAGTTATTTTAAACCCTTGGGAAACAGTATTGGGTGGTTAAGCATGATTGGACCTGAGCATGCTCATTCCTTAGGAAAGAAGGTTTACTGCCATACAATGAGCAGTGACGATGCCCTTACCAGACACTGGACATAGTCATAAAACTCTGTGAGAATAAATTTTTGTCTTTCATCTATTCTGTCCCAGTAACACAACGTGATTTAAGACACCCAGAAAATATTTGCAAAACAATCCCTGTTTTCCCCAGTTTCACACATCCTGACAGATGTTAGATGAGCCAATCCTCACTAGACAGCAGGCACATCTGGAAGTTGCTCAACACATGTGGTGGTCAAAGACATTTAAACACCACAGCCAGTCTGGTTTGAGAATGGTGTGCATGGCCCAAAAGCAAGATGTTTATTATGTTTGGGACTCCAATGACAATATGATATTGTCATTAAAAAATAGCACTGTCTTTGTTACAGCTTACAATGTTATTAAAATATTTTCCATTACCATCTTCCTACAGGGCAGAAATAAATAGACAAGGAAATAAGCTCTCTTAGGAATTCTCTTTTCTCATTTTCATGGAAAATTCACACTCCTTAAATGAAATGTGTTTGTTTCCTATTCAGTCTGCATGTTTTTTTATCCCAACTCACTGATAGCCATTCTATTGATTTCATGCCTAACTGCATATCCTAAGGCCATTATAATTTACATATCCATTGCTGAAAAAGGAAGTTGAATGTCAAATTTTCCTTGTTGAAAGAAGATAAAAGAAGTACATGCTAATTCTATGACTATACTAATTCTATTACTATGACTATGACCTATGCTTGGCCATTGTCCTCATATATCATATTTGTCATTCTGGAAAAAGCAAAGTATTCCCAAGAGTATCCTATAAGACCTGAGGAAAATGTGATCACTATTAAGAAAATAGATGCCAAGATCATGTGTGTATATCTTCTCTATGGCTTGCCAGTCATTCCTAATATTACTGTGTATAATAACAACTTAAAATATTCAGGTGGATGACCACTTAAAAGAAAAAAAAAAAACTGAGACGCCATGACGGTATATTGAATTCATGTTCTTTCTCTTTTTTATGTTAAACTCATTTTCTATTTGTCACAACAGTGCATCAAATTCCTCCTTTATTTATACATGGATACAGTTATATGTTATTCTTGATAGTAATATCTTTTTTACTTAAAGTCAAAGTCTTACTAAAAAGGACAAGCTAATCTGGAACTCCCTCTGTACTCAAGGATGCCTTGAACTTGTGGTTCTCCTGCATTGTCCTCACAACTTCTGGACTGAAGAGCACGAAATACCATGCCTCACAATAATATCTTAAATTTCATTGTTCTTAAAATCATATTGTTGCTGCAACAATGCTATCTGCACTGTGATATGAAAATTTTCAAACCAAAGACTTTGTTTTATTTATCTTTTAACAATACTTAAGAGATGACCTGACATTTTAGGTTGACATTTGCACTGTTGAGTGGAAAAAAATTAAAGGAAGAGAAAAATGAATGAATTAATCAGTTTCATTAATGCTCTGGGCAAGTTTGCCTTAAATTCAATGCACTCACCAAGAAGAACTGAGAAGCAGAGTGTTAGCTATGCGAGACAATAAGTGACTATTATTAGGTTCATTGATTTGAAATCTGAAATAAAAGGAAAAAAAGATCTAGGAAAGAAAACAAATCGAGTAAAAGGGGAAAAGATATCAAAGCAGAGAAACATAAACTTCCCAAAAGAAAGGTCAGGCACCCAGGAGTCAAACCATTTTGTCCTGAAGAAAGGTAGAATTAGGACAATGAGTGGAAGTATAGTCAGTACATAATGAACACCAAAAGCAAAAAACAATATAAAACAAAACCAAAAACACACACACAAACAAACAAAACAGGTCAGAAAGAACATATGGATGTGTGGCCCCTATTATGTTCTTAATGCTGTTAGTAACTCCACGAGTTACGTACTAGGCATGAGACAATTGTTCTGTTCCAGGTCTTACAAGTTACCATCAAAGTGTGAGCCAGACGGGGGTCATGGCACTCAAATATCCTTTGAGTACTATAGTTACCTTTGAGGCTGCTATGTTTTCTGCAGGAGCATATTTCACGGCCTTCCATATGTACCTGTAGGGCTTGCAGGAGATAACCTGACATTGGTTTTGTTTCTTTAGAGGGCTGAGTTTATGATTACAATGCTGATTTCCCTTTTGACTAGACCACAATAAATTAACAAAATCCATTGCTAATATTCCAAGATGATGTCCATAACTCCAGATGGACTGTGGTGCATCTAAGTATGGGATACATGCAACAGTAGGTGGAAATCTTGTCAGCCCAGTCTGAATTTTTTACATGACACATAAGAAACAATTAATACTAAGGAAACAAAAAAGACATATATATATATATATATATATATATATATATATATATATATATATATATATAGAAGAAGTGAGTAATATTCAAATATTAGAGAGAGGGATGAAGATTCTCAAGTTTTTAATGAAGGAAATATTAAATTGGGGTGGGAGGAGGTGAGCCAAGCCACCTCTGAGGGAAGACAGCAGAGACAGAAACTTTGTAATTATCTGAATAATGACTGTGCCTTGTCAAGCAAGAATTAAAAGAAAAAAGTCATGTGTTTACCCGCTGATCACATTCAGAGAACTATGATTATGAAATTACTGGGAATAACTGTGAAAGACATGTTGGCAGTCATTTAGCTTCCAAAGATTAAATAGAAGTTTCAGAGGTGGGATAATGAAAGATGTTTTGAAAGAAATACAGTTCACCTGAAAAAAAAAATCTCTAAATTAATGGCTTGATCTTATAGAATTATAGTAATAAAAGATGATAAGAACACTACTTAGACAGGAAAGACTTCTAGAAAAGACAAGGCTAAATGTCATAAGTAAGGAGGGAACTATGACAACCAGAACTGAAGGCTTCTAGACAAAGTTCAAATGTCACACATTGCTTAATTATCCATGCTATTGGCTACTGCATTTCTCTGGCCATAGTAAGATATCACTGACTGGGGAGAGTTCACATGCAGTAAGCCAGCCAGAAACTGGGGTTATGGAAGGAAATGGAAACAAGTGCACAGGTGAGGAATGAGCATCTCAAGCCAAATATGTGTCATAGAGAAGCATGCTTAGTCTGCTTGTTCACTTACATCTGTGAAGACTCAAAGGATGAAAAGATCATATCAGAGATGGGATAAAGGAGGAGAAAATAAATTTTCCCCAGAGAACAAAGTTTGACTAGAAAGGCTGTTCATTGTATCACTTAAAATGAAGACCAGAATCAGATCTAGGAATGGCACGGATAACAGCACATAGGCTGAGGCAAAAGCCAAAGAGTTCTAGAGCTGTGTGCATCATTGAGTGGGCATACTCCTTACTCTCACATTAAATTTTAGAGCTAGAACGCTAATATTATGGAAAACACAGAACACTTAAAGGCTGGAAGAAGAATGGTGCAGAAGGAAAGGAGAAATGCCATTGCAAAGACAGTCCAAGAGAATGTCATGAAAAGCACACCCTTTCACATAGTAAATGTGTCAAAAGGAATGAAGATGCAATTAATAGAAATTTTCAACAGGACAGGAGCATATGAAAAAGAAACATATTTCTCGGAAAGAAAATATATCAGAAAGGACCAGCTTCCTCTAGGAATGTTTTGTGTCTTGTTGCTGAGTTGCCTGCCTGTACTCCAGCTCCCTGAATCACTCAACCTAGTGACCTCCAAAGACTTGATCCTTCTGACCTCTTTTGGAAATTTGCCTTTCTTGACTGGGAATAAATTGGTAGGCCTCTACTTTTCTGCAATTCCTTCTAAATTGGTTGGTTGTTTTTTTTTTTTTTTTTCTTGTTATTGAAAGGACTTAGTGTACTAATTCACATAATGATTCTGTCTGATAAAGCTTAATGGGTTTTCCCTTCAGGAAACTGCACACTATGTTAAAAGAGAGGGATTTCCTAAGGTGGACTTTTCAGGAAACAAGTAACACATGGCCGATCTGGGAGTATGGCCTTCTCATTTTCTTCAAATCAAACCACACACATAGTGCTTAGTGTCCTGTCCTTGTACCTGTGATGCTTTCTGAACAGAAGGCTCAGGTGTATCTATAGGTTGGCTCCTATATGGTATGGGCTGCAGTCATAAAATGAAATCAAAGCTGCTGATATAGTTTAATCTTCCTTCTTTGTTTTGGAAGCCAATTTTTAACATTTGCTGAGGGATCTGCTCTGTGTCTACTTCACTTTTAACCATACTCTGTATTACAGACATAAGTCTAGGAATTCATGTTTCCTGCCTTATGTAGCTCAAATTGTACTTCAACAAGGCAGGTAGCTCTATTTACCAAGACATGTTTAATTAATTCTGTTTTGTTTGTTTGTAATTCATAAAATTAAAGCCAATCCCTTTTATACTCTAGGCAAGCACTCTACCACTGACCTACATCCCAATCTGCATTTTATTAATTTCAAATATACATTTTCTTTATATCCAATTACCCCTAAAACCAAGATAACTTACTGGTTAGGTTTGGTAATAAGTGTCCATAATCCCAGCTCTTAGAAAACAGCTCTAGAATTGTAGCAAATTTGAGTGTGGGCTAGAGTGAGAATATCTCAAGGAAAACAAATGTATAAATAATAAGGAAATAACAGTGGCTCAGTGGTTAAAAGTACTGGCTGCTCTCACAGATGTCCTGTGTTCAATTCCCAGCACTCACATGTCTCTCACAATGACCTGTAACTTTTGTTTTAGGGGTTCTGATGCCTTCTTCTGGCCTCCCAGGACACTCCACTCATACAGACTCAGACATATCCTTAAAAATAAAATTTAAAAACAAAAGAACACATTTTAAATAGAGATTTTAAAAAGAAAATAAAAATAAATAATTTGAAACCATCAATCATAGTTTAACATGTTGTTTATGTTCATAATAGTATGCAAAATAAAGGTGCATATTATAATTGGTACAGCTCATGAATACTTCAACAATACACAAAGATTTATAGGCAATGGAGGAGGGCTGGGAATGGGAGACATGACCCCTACCAGGGAAGAGCACAGCAATTAGTTGTTCCATACCAAATGGTCAGTCCTGAAAACATACCTTCAAGTAAAATTGCATGGGTTGAGCAGGAATATATGTGTATACATGTACATGTATTTATTGCCAAGATAAGCCTCACCTTGGAGAGGGTTCTGAGAGGAGTGTCTGGGAGAGGTGAAAAGAATAACAGGAAGTTAAATTGTGGATCCAAGCTGATGACCTGTGTTCTGAACTCTGCTTGATCCAGATTTTCCAGTCTGCTTCTCTCTATGTTCTACTTTCTCACTGGAAATTTCTCTATTTATATCCTGCTTTCTTGCTATTCTAACAGACTCTGTTTTCGTGTGTGTGTGTGTGTGTGTGTGTGTGTGTGTGTGTGTTGTGTCTTGTGTCCTTTCTCCAAGCAGTTGTTTCTTTTTATCCTAAACAATTCTCTGGATAGCTTATTCCTATGAAAAACAGGTCCAGTCTTTTTTTACACATCAATCCAGTTGTTTACTCCATGTTTCCTTTAGATATCTTATGAATCAACATCCCATGACTCCAGCTCTTTGATTTTAGGAAACAGCAAGCATATATTGTTTTTTTTTTAACATTAAAAACAAATTCAGAGATTTGTCTGCCTTTGTTAAGCACAAACAGTAAGCTAATTGGGTGGGACCCTGCCCTGAAATTACCATTTCTACTATGCCAGGGCCTGGACTTACTGTGTTCCAGGCTTAACTTGACCTCAGGAATCTGCCGTGCATTTATAAATATCTGCCTGTCTTTGCATCTTTCTGTCAGGCTGGCTCAAAAGTGTAGCTACCTTTGTTCTTTTAGATTTGTGAAGACTCTCATAACTCATATCACATACATAGTTTTTGCATGGTTGAAAAATTATATATTTCAAATGCATGTATTTAGAGCTCTTTCTCATAGCCTTAAGAGCTATCTTGAAGATCCCATTGTTTACCATTTTGCTGAGACATAGCAATACCCTCCACTCCTGGACTTGTGCTGTTTCTAGTTCTCATGGTTATGTTAACAAGGAAGACATTACTTGGAGGAAGATAAAATATATGCATTATTACACATATGAGGCTTATGCCGACATCAGCCATTGACACTCATGGCAACTCACACTACAGTACTATCCCGGGGTAGAAACCATGTCACTCTGTCCACATTAGGGCCATACCAGGCTTGTCATGTGTATACATATCATATATACATATGTATCATACATATGTATTTATATACAAATACTATAACAATTAGTAAAAAGTAGTCCATAAATTTAAAGGAGAATAAAGAGGAGTAAATGGGAGGGTTTAGAGAGAAAGGGAAAGGGAGAAATGTTTTGTTAATTATAATCTGAAAATAATAAAAATAGAATTACAGAACAAAGGAAAGTGGAAGAGAGCAGAGCTGAGTTTCACAGTAGGGCTGCTTGAAGAAGGTTCAAAAGAACATCACAAAGTGGGAGTCACAGAGGGAGAGAGATGCTTCTAGCCATAAGGAACAGCACTTAAAATAATTCTATAATCCAATGTGGTAATTTATAGTAGAATTTGGGAAATGGTATAAAATGGACCTGGGAAGCTAAAGTAGATTGCTTTGTTCGAACAGTATTTTCCTGCAGGTTTCCAAGCACTGTTGTGCTACCAATTGCTGGATCCCTTGAGGTCTGTTACAGGTCTCAGTGATAGTGAGGTCATACATCTTCCCAACTGCCTATAGTTTTTAACTAGCTTACAGGGGACTTGTGGAGGCATTAGCAGTACTTAATGTTAAGTTGTCTTGTAAGGAGGGCATTGATTTCCTTCTTAGCTGGGTGACTTCTGACTCTTATAAGTCAAACAAGAAATACACAAAGGTAGAAAATTCCAATGATTTTAACAAGTGATTCTAGCAAGATGGGCTTAAAATTATCCTTCCTTTCCCTTTTTTGAGTTATCCTCCCATCGGCTGATTGTGTTAGTATTGGGTTGTAATTCTTTCCCTTAAGATGTCTCTGACTTTTCTAAGTTCTGTATCATAGTCTAGCTTTCTCCTAATCCTGAAGCTTGCTGGTTGCTTCCTAATAACATGTTTTTTTGTTGTTGTTGTTGTTGATTGATTGCTTTTTCTCTCTTATTTTCCTACTGAATATTTTTGTATATAGTTAATTCTCTTTTGTACTTGAATGTCTATATGGAATTCTCTCTATAGAATAGTATGTTATGATTCCCATCACCTGGTTGGACTCTGATGTCCTATGGCTCACTGATAGGATCTTGTGTCTGTGTGCAAGTTTAGACATTTACAATCAAGGCTGGGGCTTTGACTTTTGACACAAGTATGAGTAGGTAGATTGTTGGAGTCTACGAGAAATGCATGTAGATTAACTTCAGATCATTACCCCTACCTCTTCTCTTTTAAATTCTTCCCCTGACTCTCAGCCCCAGCTCTGTAGCAGTATTAGTCAATAGTCAGAACCTATTCTTCCAACCCCTGCCCTTATCCCCAGTGGATCATACAGATATTTCTCTTCAAGCTCCTTTGCCCCACTCATATGGCATTATTCTATCCCTTGACTCCAGCAAGCGTGCCTGCTAACCTTAAGGCTCCTCTGGCTAAGGAAACATGAAGGATCTTCAACATCTAAGGAAACTTCAGATCTTCAACTGTCTACATTGTCCTCTAAGTTTAAACATCTGGTCTCATTCACAACTCTGTAGTGGACTACATGCTGAGGCTTCCTCTCTGTCCCCTATTCTAGAAAAGCATGAAGATGTTCTCCAACTTTCTCCCTACTCACCCTGTTATCCCAACCCCTAACTCCACAGGCAATCTCTGCGAATCCATTAGCCAAACCTGTGAGAGAAGTGGGTAGGCCAACTAAGGAGGTAGGCCAGATTTTCATTCTTGTTCCTCTTCTCAAAATCCAATACATTGCTCTCACAACACTCTGAGCATACTACTGTTGTGGCCTCTCTTCACTCTCTGCCCCATTCCCAGGGAATGAAGCAGATCCTAATGGACACCCTGCTATCCTCTCATCTGAAAACCTGTTAGATTTCCCTTCCCAGCCCATCGCATTCCTATGTGTCAGCTACTAATATGTAGAAATATATTTTACTGGAAGCTTTTGATAATCAGACTACTGGATCCCAACATTCCCTATTGGCAAGGAACAAAACACTCACCCAACAAACAAGACCTTTGCATCTACAGTTACAATCTTCCTGAATCCAGATGCCTAGATGCTAGGGTTAAAACACAATCAATAACATCCAGGGCAACAGAGCTCCAATACAGCTCCACAACCTTACTACCATAGGCCTTGGGTATTACAACATAGCTGAAGCACAATACAAAAAACATAAAATGTCATTTATGTATATAATAGAGACATTTTAAGAAGAATCAATAAATTCCTTAAAGAAATCTGTGAAAATACAAACAATGGAAGAAAATAGATAAAACAATTCAATACCTGAAAGTAGAAAAAGAGTTAATAAAAATTCTCAAACTGTCATAGAATTGGAAATGAAAGTTTAGGAACTAGAACAGGAATCTCAGAGGAAAATCTCACCAATGGAATATAAGATATGGAACAGGGAATCTCAGATATTGAAGATGTTGAAGAAATAAATACATCAGTTAAAGAAAATGATAGATCTAAAAAGACTGCTGTCACAAAACATCCAGGAAATCTGGGCCACTGTGAAATAGGCTAAATCTAAAAATAATAGGAATAGGGAAAGGAAAAGAAACCCAGGTCAATGATAAAGAAAATATTGTCGATTCTGGTCTGCACCTGATTTGGGGCAGATCAGCCTTTTCCCCCACCTCCAACTCTGAGCATTCTGCAGGTTCCCAGTAGATCCCAGGCTATCCTACCCACCCAAATAACACAGCAGCAGGGACTCTCCAGGTGCCCAGGAGACAAGGGACTCCTCCCCCATACATACTAACATCTTCTCCCTTCTGATCTGCACCAGCTTGGGGAAAGATCTACCTGTTTCTCCCTCTCTCTCAACCCTTACAGTCTGCAGGTTTCCAGGAGATCTGTTGCAGCCAGGGCAACAGATCCCCCAGGAATCTGCTGTAAACTAGGGACACAGGAGGCAGGATCCAAACAGAGACACTGAGGCCAGCTAACACCAGAGGTAACTAGATAGTAAGAAGCTAGCATAAGATCATAAACAACAGAAACCAATATACTTTGACACCATTAGAACACAGCTCTCAGCCAGGCAGTGGTGGTGCATGCCTTTAATCCCAGCACTTGGGAGGCAGAGACAGTCGGATTTCTGAGTTCGAAGGCCAGCCTGGTCTACAGAGTGAATTCCAGGACAGCTAGGCTACACAGAGAAACACTGTCTCAACACCCCCCCCCCCAAAAAAAATAGAACACGGTTCTCCCACCACAGCAAGCCATGGATAGCCCGATTCATCTTAAAAGCATGATGCTGACCTAAAATCCCATCTCATGAAGATAAAAGAGACCTTTAAGAAGGATATAAATGCCTCCTTTAAAGAAATACAGGAGAAACAATTATTCGTGTAGAAGCCTTAGAAAACAAGTCCCTCAAAGAAATACAGGAAAACACACTCAAACAGGTGAAGGAATTAAACAACCCAAGATTAAAAATGGAAATAGAAACAAAAACATCACAAATAGAGCAACTTTGGAAATAGAAAACCCAGGAAAGAGGTCAAGATCAACAGATGCAAGCATCACCAACATAATTCAAGAGATAAAACAGAGAATCTCAGGCATAGAAGATACCATAGAAGATAATGACACACTGAACAAAGAAAATGCAAAGTATAAAATCCCCTAACACAAAACATACAGGAAATCCAGGACACAATGAAAAGATCAAACCTAAGAATAATAGGAATAGAAGAGACAGAAGACTTCCAGCTCAAAAGGTTAGAAAACATCTTCAACAAAATCATAGAAGAAATCTTCCCCAACCTAAAGAAAAATCTGGTCATAAAAGTAGAAGAAGCCTAGAGAACACTAAATAGATTGAACAGAAAAGAAGTTGCTCCTGTCAAATATTAATCAAAGCACTATATGCACAGAACAAATGCAGAATATAAAAAGAGATAAGAGAAAAAGGCAAAGTAATATATAAAGGCAGTCCTGTCAGAATTACATCAGACTCCTCTTTTATTTTATTGATAATTTTATTTATTTACTAAACCTCAAGACACACATTGAACCTCTCACAATAATAGTAAGAGACATCAACACCCCACTCTCAATAATAGACAGGTCATTGAAACAGAAACTAAACAGATACAGTGAAACTTATAGAAGTTATGAACTAAATAGATTTAACAGATATGTACAGTACATTTTACATTAAGAAAACAAATATACCTTCTCAGCACTGCACAATACTTTATGTAAAATTTACCATATAATCAGTCACAAAACAAGCCTCAAGAGATACAAGAAGATTGAAATAATCCTCTGCATTGTATCAGATAAAAATGGACTAAAGATAGACTTCAAAAACAACAGAAAGCCTAATAACCATGGAAACTGAGCAACTCTCTACTCAATGATAATTGGTCAGGTAAGAAATAAAGAAAGAAATTTAAGACTTTCTAGAATTTAATGAAAACGAAGACACAGCATACTCAAACTTATGGGACATAATGGAAGCAGTGCTAAGAGGAAATTCATAGCACTAAGTGCCCTAGTAAAGAAACCAGAGAGATCCTACACTAGTAACTTAACAGTGTACCTGAGAACCCTAGAACAAAAAGAAGCAAACACACCAAAGAGGAGTAGATAGCAGGGAATAGCCAAACTCAGGGATGAAATCCACCAATTAGAAACAAGGAGAACAATACTAAGAATCAACAAAACCAAAACCCTGGTTCTTTGAGAAAATCAACAAGATAGATGAACCTTGGCCAGATTAACCAGAGGTCACAGAGACAGTATCCAAATTAACAAAATCAGAAATGAAATAAGAGACATAACAACAGAAACAGAAGAAATTTAAAAAATCATCAGATCCAACTACAAAAGCCTATACTCAACAAAACTGGAAAATCTACATTACATGAAATGGATGACTTTTTAGGGAGATACCAAGTATCAAAGTTAAATCAAGAGTAGATAAACCATCTAAATAGTCTCATATCCACTAAGTGAATAGCAGAAATCATTGAAAACCTCCCATCTAAAAATAAAAGCCCAGGCCAGAAGGCTTTAG
Organism: Mastomys natalensis; assembly: GCA_021653895.1. Lineage (NCBI taxonomy): Eukaryota > Metazoa > Chordata > Mammalia > Rodentia > Muridae > Mastomys > Mastomys natalensis. Next base: position 1,406,096 of record JAJTUV010000694.1, read on the forward strand.
TGCAAAATTCACTGGACCTCCAAAGAAGAGCTAATATCAACACTTCTCAAATTACTCTATTCAATAGAAACAGACAGGACACTACCTAATATATTCTATGAAGCCACAGTTTACTCAGACACCTAAACCACACAAAGACCCAAATAAGAAAGAAAATTTCAGACCAATTTTGCTAATAAATATTGATGCTTCATGTGGTCTGTGATTTGAATCTTAGGTATTTCAAGCTTCTGGGCTAATATCCAATTATCAGTGAGTGAATACCATGTGTGTTCTTTTATGATTGGGTTACATCACTCAGGATGATATTTCCTAGTTCCATTCATTTACCTAAGAATTTCTCTAATTCATTGTTTTTATAGCTGAGTAGTACTTCATTGTGTAAATATACCACAATTTTTGTATCCATTCCTCTGTTGAAGGACATCTGGGTTCTTTCCAGCTTTGGCTATTATAAATAAAGCTGCTATGAACATAGTGGAGCAGGTGTCCTTGTTATATGTTGGAGCATCTTCTAGGTATATGCACAGGAGTGTGTAGCTGGGTACTCAGGTAATGCTATGTCCAACTTTCTGAGGAAATGCCAGATTGATTTCCAGAGTGGTTGCACTATCTTGCAATCCCACCAACAATGGAGGAATGTTCCTCTTTCTCCACATCCTCTCCAGCATCTACTATCACCTGAGTTTTTGATTTAGCCATTCTGACTGGTGTGAGGTGGAATATCAGGGTTGTTTTGATTTGCATTTCCCTGATGACTAAGGTTGTTGAACATTTCTTTAGGTGTTTCTTGGCCATTTGAGTTTCCTCAGTTGAGAATTCTTTGTTTAGTTCTGTATCCCATTTTTAATAGGGTTATTTGGTTGTCTGGAGTCTCATTTCTTGAGTTCTTTGTATATATTAGATATTGGCCCTACATTGGATGTAGATTGGTAAAGATCTTTTCCCAATTGTTGGTTGCCATTTTGTCCTATTGACAGTGTCCTTTGCCTTACAGAAGTTTGCAATTTTATGAGGTTCCATTTGTCATTCTTGATCTTAGAGCATAAGCCATTGGTGTTCTGTTCAGGAACTTTTCTCCTATGTCTAGGTATTAAAGGTCTTCCATCTTCTCTTCTATTAGTTTCAGTGTACCTGGTTTTATGTGGTTTTATCCACTTGGACTTGAGCTTTGTACAAAGAGATAAGAATGAATCTATTTGCATTCTTCTACATGCTAACCTCCTGTTCAACCAGCACCACTTGTTGAAAATGCTGTCCTTTTTCCATTGGATGGTTTTAGCTCCTTTGTCAAAGATCAAGTGACCATAGGTGTGTAGGTTCATTTCTGGATCTTCAATTTTGTTCCATTGATCTTCTTGCCTATCTCTGTATCGAAGTTCATGAAGAAGGAAGACCAAGTGTGGGTGCCTTGGTCCTTCTTAGATGGAGTAACAAAATACTCAAGGGAGATGATAGGAGACAAAAGAGGGGCCGTCTGGTGACCATTCCACCTGGGTATCCATCCCATGTGCAGTCACCAAAAGTAGACAGTTATGTAGATGTCAGGAAGTGCATGCTGACAGGACCCTGATATAGCTGTCTCCTTAGAGGCAGGATGCTCACAGCTAAGCATTGAACTGATCAAGTGGTTCCCAATGGAGGAGTTAGAGAGAAGACTGAAGGAGCTGATAGGGTTTGTAGCCCCATAAAGAGAGCAAAAATACTAAAACCAGAGCTCCAAAAGTCTAAACCACCAGCCTGGGAGCACATAGGGAGGGACCCATGGCTCCTAGCTGTATATGTAGGGGAGGATGGCCTTGTGGGGTGTAGGTGGGAGAAGAGATCCTTGGTCTCGTGAAGGCTGGATGTTGAGTGTTGGGGAATTCGAGGGTGGGGAGGTAGTAGTGGGGGTTACATGGGGGCACATCCTCATAGAACAGGAGGAAGGGAGATGGGTTAAGGGGGTTTCCTGGGTGGGGGAGGGAGAATTGGGGATAAGGGGATATCATCTGAAATGTAAATAAAATATTCAAGAAAAAAAATTAAAAAATAAAATAAATAATAAATAAATAAATAAATATAAATACTGATGCAAAAATTCTCAATAAAATACACTGGCAAACGAATAAAAGAACATATCAAAACATGTAGGGCCATGAAAGGATGATTTGGTCTCCCCAATAGAGCACTGGGTTTGAGATAGCTGGAGACCTAACAGGTGACCACTGCCTGGTTATGGACGGATGTATCTCCCCACGTCTCTGGATTCCAGACTCCTACAAGTGGCCTACAACCCAACTAACCTGCACCTTGCAGACATGTTTGGCTCAGAGCAGCTCCTTCCAGAGAAATTTGCATCACCATCCACATGAGATAGGGGACTAATATCCAAAACATATAAAGAACTCAAGAAGCTAACCTCCAAAAAATACCAAATAACCCAATAAAAAATGGGGTACAGAGCTAAACAGAGAGTTCTCAGCTGAGGAATCTCAACTGGCAGAGAAGCACCTAAAAAATATTCAGCATCTTTAGTCATCATGGAAATACAAATCAAAGCAACCCTGAGATTCCACCTTACACAATCAGAAAAGCTAAGATCAAACACTCAGGTGACAGAAAGAGGCATACTTCTCCATTGCTGGTGGTATTGAAAACTGGTACAATTACTCTGGAAATCAATCTGTAGGTTCCATAAAATACTGAAAATAGTTCTACCTGAAGACCCAGGTGTACCCTACTGAGCATATACCCAAAAGATGCCCCAACATAAAAAGGGACACATTCTCTATTATGTTCATAGGACCCTTATTTATGATAGCCAGAAGCTGGAAACAACCCAGGTGTCCTTTGTGAAAGAATGGATACAGAAATGTGGTATATTTATACAACAAAAATACTACTAAGCTATTAAATATACCATTTCATGAGTTTTCCAAGTAAATGAGTGGAACTAGAAAATATTATTCTGAGTGAGTTTACCCAGACCCAAAAAACATATTATATTAATTCATGATAATTGGATATTAGCCCCAAATCTCAGAATACTATTATACAACTCACAGATCATATGAAGCTTAACCAGAAGGAAGGCCAAAGTGTAGATGCTTCAATCCCACTTAGAAGGAGGAACAAAATCATCATGGGAGGTAGAGGGAGGGAGGATCCTGGATGGGAGGAGGGAGCAGGAGAAGAAGGGGCCAGATCAGATATGGAAACAAACAGGAAAGAAGTCCAGAGGGCCAGAAGAATGAATAGAAATATGTAGCACTGGGGTGGGGTGGGGTGGGAAGGGGGAAACACACTAAACAGTTGCAGGCCTCAGTGATGTGAGAGGCTCCCAGGACCCAATGGGGATGATTTTAACCTAAATGCTTAACAGTGGGGAGATAAAACCTGAAGAGACCACCTCTAGTACATAGACAGGGCACCCAATTTAGGGTGCCCATCTAAAATTTTTTAACTCAAAATTCTTCCTATCTAAAGGAAATGCAGGGACAAAAAATGGAGCAGAGACTTAAGAAAATGCCATCTAGAGACAAGCCCACCTAGGGATCCATCTCATACTCAGTTTCCAAACCCCAACACTATTGCTGATGCCAAGAACTGCTGGCAGACAGGAGCTTAGTATTACTGTCCTATGAGAAGCTTTGTCAGTGACTAAGACAGATGCAGACACACACAGCCAACCATTGGACTGATAATGGAAGAGTTAGCCAAGGACTAAAGGAGCTGAAGGGAACTGCCACCCCATAGGAAGAACAATGATATCAACCAACTCAACCCCTCAGAGCCTCCAGGGACTAAACTACTAATCAAAGAGTATACATGGGTGGGTCCATGGTTCCCTCTGTATACATAGCAAAAGACTGCATTATCTGGCATCAATGGGATGGTAGGCACTTGGTCCTGTGAAGGCTTGTTGCTGGAGCTAAGGGGATACTAAAGGGGTGAGGCAAGAGTGGTGGGTGGGTGTGTGAAAACCCTCTTAGAGGCAAAAGAGAGAGGGAATGGGATGGGGGAGTTTGTGGATGGGAGACTGGGAAGGGGGACAGCATTTGACATGTAAATAAATATAATAATCAATAAAAAAGAAGTAAATATTCACAATAAAATCATACAAAAAAAACCACAAAACACCAAATAAACTGGACCAGAAAAGTTTCCACAGAATGTGGTAATTTATCTACCAATGTACAGAACAACAACAACAAATTATTAAAAGCTGAAAGGGAAAAATATCGAGAAACACATAAAGGCAGACATATTAGAATAACAACTGACATCTCATGGAGATTCTAAAAGACAGAAGGGCTTGGGCAATTGTTCTACAAACTCCTACTAGCAGATTTTTCTTTTGATAAGTGCATGGTGTCCTTTCATCTCTTCTGACCTCTTTTGTTTTGAAGTCTATTTTGTCAAATATTAAAATGGCTATACTTGATACTTAGGTCTATTTACTTGAAATATATTTTCCATCATTTTACCCTGGGATAATGTCAATCATCAAGTCTCTGTAGGATTAGGTGAATCTTCACCCACTAAGGCCAGACAATACAGTCCTCTGTTATGTATATGCTGGGAGTCTCCCACAAACCCAAGTATGTTCTTTCATTGGTGGCTTAGTCTCTGACAGCTCCCATGGGTCCAGGTTGGTTGACACAGTTGGTCTTTCTATGGGGCTGCCATCCCCTTCAGCACCTTCAGTCCTTCTCATAACTCCTCCATAGGGGCCCCCAACCTTAGTCCAATGGTTGACTTTAAGTGTATGCATCTGTCTCAACAGCAGCTCTCAGAAGACTAGGCTCCAGTTTGCCAGTACATGTCATCGTAATAGTGCCAGAGATTGCTGTCTGTGTACTTTTTGGCTAATATCCACTTACCAGTGAGTACACACCATTCATGTCTTTTATGGTCGGGGTTACCTCACTCAGAATGATATTTACTGGTTCCATCCATTTGTCTGCAAAATTCATGATGTTCTCATTTTTAATAGCTGAATAATATTCAATGTGTAAATGAACCACATATTCTGTAGCCATTCTTCTGTTGGGGCATCTGGGTTGCTTCCAGTTACTGGCTATTATGAATATGACTGCTATGAACATAGTGGAGCATGTGACCTTGTGATATGGTAAAACAATTTTGGGGTACGTGGTCAGGAATGGTATAGCTGGGTCTTCTGGTGGAACTATTTCCAATTTTCTGAGATATTGCCAGATTGATTTCTATAGTGGTTGTAGCAGTTTGCAATAACACCAGCAATGGAAGAGTATTCCTCTTTCTCCACGTCCTCACCACCATGTGCTGTCACGTGAGTGTTTGATCACTATTTGTGGATGATATAGTAGTATATATATATAAGTGACTCCCAAAATTCTACTAGAGAACTCCTACAACTGGAGTGGCAGATATAAAACTAACTCAAATCAATCAGTAGCCTTAATTTATATAAATGATAAATGGGCTTAGAAAGAAATTTGGGAAACAACAACCTTCACAATGGCCACAAGTAATATAAAATATCTTGGTATAACTCTAACCAAGCAAGTGAAAGATCTGTATGACAAGAACTTCAAGTCTCTAAAGAAAGACATTGAAGAAGACCTCAGAAAATGGAAAGATTCTCCCATACCCATTGATCAATATGATTAACATAGTGAAAATGTTGTCTTGTCATGCTCTGGTGTCCTGAGCAGTCCTAGGGCACCAGTTCTGTACCCAATCCCCCAAAACCCAGAGGTGGCTGGACTCCCAGTAGCTCTAACACACCCAGAATCAAAGAAGAGGAGGCCACTACAACACCCTACCCAAACAGTGAATAATTGTGACCCACAGGGACCCAGGAACTCCCTCACAGCCAGTGGCTTGTGATCCTTCCAGTCTGCACTGGTGCCCTGAGCAGTCCTGGGGTGACAGCTAGGACCAAGTCCCTAAACCCAGAGGAACCTGGACTCCCAAGAGCTCGAACACACCAAGGAACATAGGATTATAAGATCACAGGATCTCAAGCGCTTGGTCACACCAGGATTTAAGGATACCAGAAGCAGCCTGACTCCCAGGAGTTCTTATATCTAGGATATCAGGATCACAGTATCACAGAGACAGCTGGACTCTGAGGAGTTATGACACAACCAAGATAACAGGACAGACAGGCTCCAGTCAGAGACAGTGAGTGAAGGTAGCACTAGAGATAACCAGATGGCAAAAGACAAGCTCAAGAACATAAGCAACAGAAACCAGTTTACTTGGCATCATCAGAACCTAATTCTCCCACCATAACCAATCCTGAACATCCCATGACACCAGAAAAGCAAGATTCAGATTTAAAATCACTTCTCATGTAGAAGATAGAGAATTTTAAGAGGGACATAAATAACTCCTCTAAGAAATACAGGAGAACACAGTAAACAGGTAGAAGACCTTAAAGAGGAAACACAAAAATCCCTTAAATAATTACAAGAAAACACAACCAAACAGGTGAAGGAATTGAACAAAAGCATCCAGGACATAAAATGGAAATAGAAACAGTGAAATAGATCACAAAAAAGACTACCCTGGAGATTGTAAACCTAGGAAAGAGATCAGGAGTCATGGATGCAAGTATCACCAACAGAATACAAGAGATAGAAGAGAGAATTTCACATGTAGAAGATACCATAGAAAACATTGACACAAATGTAAAAGAAAATGCAAAATGCAAAAAGTTCCTAGCCCAAAACATACAGGAAATCCAGAACACAATTAGAAGACCAAACCTAAGGATAGTAGGTATAGAAGAAAGCATAGAATCCCAACTTAAAGGGCCAGTAAATATCTTCAACAAAATTATAGAACAAAATTTCCCTAACCTAAAGAAAGAGATGCCCGTGAACATACAGGAAGACTACAGAACTCCAAATAGACTAGATCAGAAAAGAAATTTATCCTGTCACATAATAATCAAAAATAAAATACACAAAACAAAGAAAGAATATTAAAAGCAGTAAGGTAAAAGGTCAAGTAACTTATAAAGGCAGATCTATCAGAATTACACCAGACTTCTCACCAGAGAATATATAAAAGCTGGAAGATCCTTAACAAATGTCATACAGACCCAAAGCGAACACAAATGCCAGCCCAGGCTACTATACTCAGCAAAACTCTCAATTACTATAGTTGGCGAAACCAAGATATTCCATGACAAAAAGATATTTACACAATATTTTTCCACAAATCCAGTCCTGCAAAGAATAATAAAGGGAAAAATCCAACAAAGGAAGGAAATTATAACCTAGAAAAATCAAGAAAGTAATCTTCCAACAAACCAAAAAGAAGATAGCCACACAAACATAATTCCACCTCTAATAACAAAAATAACAGGAAGCAACAATCACTTTTCCTGTCATTTCTTAACCTCAATTGACTCAATTCCTCAATAAAAAGACAAAGACTAACAGACTAGATACGAAAACAGGATCCAACATTTTGCTGCATACAGGAAACGCACCTCAGTGACAAAGACAGACAGTATCTTAGACTAAAAGGCTAGAAAATAATTTTCCAAAGAAATGGTCCCAAGAAACAAGCTGGAATAGCCATTCTAATATCAAATAATATAGACTTTCACCCAAAAGTTATCAAAAAGATAAGAAGAACACTTCATACTCATCAAGGAAAAATCTACCAAGATGAAATCTCAATTCTGAACATCTATGCTCCAAATGGAAGGGCACCTACATTCATAAAAGAAACTTTACTAAAGCTCAAAGCACAAATTGTACCTTACAGCATAATACTGAGAGACTTCAACACCCCACTGTCATCACTGGACAGATCATGGACACAGAAACTAAACAGAAACAGGTGAAAGTAAGAGAAGTTATTAACCAAGTAGATATCTATAGAACGTTTCATCTAAAAAAAATATCTTATCTGGACCTCAAGGTGCCTTCTCCAAAATTGATCATATAATTGGTAACAAAACAGACCTCAACAGATACAAGAAAACTGAAATAATCCCATGAATTCTATCAGATGACCATGGATTTAGGCTGGTCTTCAATAATGATAAAATCAATGGAAAGCCCACATACATGTGGAAACTGAACAATGCTCTACTCAATGATTAATTCGTCAGTGAAGAAATAAAGAAAGAAGTTAAAGATTTTTAGAATTTAATTAAAATGAGACATATCATACAAAAATTTGTGGGACACAATAAAAGCAGTGCAAAGAGGAACCTCATAGCTCTAAGTGCCTACAAAAACAAATTGGAAAGACCATACACAAGCAGCCTGACAGCACACCTGAAATCTCTAAAACAAAAAGAAGCAAATATACCCATAGGCAATATATGGCAAGAAATAATCAAACTCAGGGCTGAAAACAACAAAGTAGAAACAGAAAGAACTATACAAAGAATCAACAAAACCAGAAGCTGGTTCTTTGAGAAAATCAACAAGATAGAAAAACCTTTGGCCAGACTAACCAGAGGGCACAGAGATGGTATCCAAATTAACAAAATCAAAACTGAAAAGGGAGACATAACAACAGAAACTGAGGAAACTCAAAAAATCATCAGGTCCTACAAAAAAAGCCTATACTCAACAAAACTAGAAATCTGGATGAAATGGACAATTTTCTAGATAGATATCAGATACGAAAAGTAAATTAGGATCAGATAAAACCATCTAAATAGTCCTATAACCCCTAAAGTAATAGTAGCAGTCATTAAAAGTCTCCCTACCAAAAAAAAAAAAAAAAAAAAAAAAAAAAAAAAAAAAGGGCTAGGACCAGATGATTTTAGTCAGAATTCTATCAAACATTTCAAGAAGACCTAACATCAATTCTCTATATACTATTCTACAAAATAGGAATATAGGATAACACTACACAATTCTTTCTATGAAGCCAGAATTATGCTCATACTTAAACCACACAAAAACACAACAAACAAATAGAACTTCAGACCAATCTCCCTGATGAATATTGATGCAAAACTATCAATAAAATTCTTGCAAACTGAATCAAAAAACATATCAAAACAATCATCCATCATGATCAAGTAGGTTTTATCCCAGGGATGCAGAGATGAATCAATATACAGAAATCCATCAGTGTAATCCACTATATAAACAAACTTAAAGGAAAAACACACATGATCATATCACTAGACGCTGAGAAAGCATTTGACAAAATTCAACACCCCTTCAGGGTAAAAGTCTTGGAAAGAGCATGAACTCAAGGCCCATAGCTAAACATAGTAAAAGCAATATACAGCAAACCAGTAGCCACTATCAAACTAAATGGAGAGAAACTTGAAGCAATTCCACTCAAATCAGGGACTAGACAAGGCTGCACACCTCTCTCACTACCTATCCAATATAGTACTCAAAGTCCTAGCCAGAGCAATTAGACAACAAAAGGAAGTCAAAGGGATACAAATGGGAAAGGAATAAGTCAAAATATCACTATTTGCAGATGATATGATAGTATACTTAAGTGACCCTAAATATTCCCCCAGAGAACTCATAAACCTTATAAACAACTTCAGCAAAGTGGTTGGATATAAAATTAACTCGAACAAATCAGTAGCCTTCCTCTACTCAAAGGATATGCTGGCTGAGAAAGAAATTAGGGAAATGACACCCTTCACAATAGTCACAAATATTATAAAATACCTGGGTGTGAATCTATCCAAGCAAGTGAGAGATCTCTATGACAAGAACTTCAAGTCCATGAAGAAAGAAATTGAAGAAGATCTCTGAAGATGGAAAGATTTCCCATGCTCATGGATTCGCAGGATTGAAATAGTAAAAATGTCCACCTTGCAGAAAGCAATCTACAGATTCAATGCAATCCCCATCAAAATTCCAACTCAGTTCTTCACAGAGTTAGAAAGAGCAATTCTCAAATTAATTTGGAATAACAAAAAACCCAGGATATAGAAAACTATTCTCAAAAATAAAAGATCTTCTGGAGGAATCACCATATCTGACCTCAAGCTATACTACAGAGCAATAGTGATAAAAACTGCATGGTATTGGTACAGAGACAGGCAGGAAGATCAATGGAATAGAACTGAAGACTCAGAAATGAACCCATATACCTATGGTCACTTGATCTTTGACAAAGGAGCTAAACCCATCCAGTGGATAAAAGGACAGCATTTTCAACATATGGTGCTGGTTGAACTGGAGGTTAGCATGTAGCAGAATGGAAATAGATCCATTCTTATCTCTTTATACAGAACTCAAGTCCAGTGGATCAAGGTCCTCCATATAAAACCAGATACACTGAAATTAATAGAAGAGAAAGTGGGGAAGACCCTCGAATACCTAGGCACAGGGGAAAAGTTCCTGAACGGACACCAATGGCTTATGCTATAAGATCAAAACTTACAAAAGGCATTTCATAAAATTGCAAAGCTTCTGTAAGGCAAAGGACACTGTCAATAGTACAAAATGGCAACCAACAGATTGGGAAAAGATCTTTACCAATCTTACATCTGGTAGAGAGCTAATATCCAAAATATACAAAGTACACAAGAAATTAGACTCCAGGCAATCAAATAACCCTATTATATATGGGGTACAGAGCTTCAAGAATGGAATATTTAGCTTGATCATGCTACCCTGTTTGTCCTAGGAATGCTTTTATTCCTGCCTATCATGTTAAAGCCTGTCTTTAACAATATCAGCATGTTGGCAGCCAAAGTACATGGCTTGATCCTGAAAATGGACCCCCAGACAGAGTTATAAAATTAACAGGCTGGCAAGCCAAGGACAGGTAAAATTCTGCACAGAGACTTACCAACCTAAGACAGAAGTGCAATGCTTTTGATAATGTATATTCCATGACGGGTAAGGAAGACACTCTTGTCAGAATGACCTAAGACAGACTCAGTCTTGAATATGAAATAAAAATGGGAGAGATGTGGAGAGCTTTTTGATTGGCAAGAATCTGACATGGGCAAAGGGCATGAAAATGAGCTGCATAGCAGGTATATGATGTTGGCCAAGGTCAAGGAAATGATCTTCAGTGAGGAATCTGATATTAGGCTAAGACAAAAAAGTAACTTCAGGCAGGTATCTAAATTTTAGGCCACAACAAAGAAGTAATTTCAGACAGGAATCTAAATCTTAGGCAAGAACAAGGAAGTAAGCTTCAGACATGAAAAATTACTTTGGGCTAGCAGAGGGAAGTAGGCTTGTATATTTTGGTCTTCCTTTTAAGCCCTTAGACATAGTGATCATGGGAGTGATCACAGAACTTTGTTTATTGCCTTGCTTGTTCTTTGACTATTTGTGTTTATTGTCTTGCTTGTTCCTTGACTATATGCATGTATTATATTGCTAGTTCTTCAACCTAAAAAAATTACTACTCAAAAAAATAAATCAATCAAAATCAAAATAAATAAATAAATAATAAAAAGGAAAATGGATGTCTTACCAAAAGCAATTTACAGAATCAATGCAATCTTCATCAAAATTCCAGCACATTTCTTCACAAACATGGAAAAGGCAATTCTCAAGTTTACATAAAAAATATAAAACCAAGGGTAGTAAAAATTCTCAACAATTAAACAACTTCTGAGGGAATCACCATCCCTGACATCAAGCTATACTGCAGAACAGTAGTGATTAAAAGTATATGGTATTAATACAGAGGCAGACAGGTCAATCATTGAAATATAATTGAAGACCCAGAAATAAACCCACAATGTCGATCTTTGACAAAGAAGCCAAAACCATACAATGGAAAAAGAAAGCATCTTTATTAATTGGTCCTGGTCCATCTCTTTCTCTGCATGTAGAAGAATGAAAATGGATCCATATTCATCATCTTCCACAAAGCTCAAGTCCAAGTGCATCAAGGACCTCAACATAAAACCAGATACACTGAATTGAGTAGAGAAGAAAGGGAGAAAGAGCTTCGCATATAATGGCACAGGGAAACATTTTTCTGAATAGAACACCAGTGGCTCAGGCTCTAAAATCAACAATTGATAAATAGATCATCATGAAAATATAAAGCTTCTTTAAGACAAAGGACACTGTCAATAGGACAACATAGCAACCTACAGATTGGGAAAAGATCTTTACTAATCCTACAACTGATACCCTGCTAATATCAAACATGTATAAAGAACTTAAGAAGTTAGACTCAAAACAAACAAACAAATAAACATTAAAAAACATACATCCAAATTTTTAAAGTTAAGTACAGAGCTAAACAGAATTCTCAACAGAGGAATTTTGAATGTCAGAGAAGCAATTACAGAAATGTTTAATATCTTTAACCATCAAGAAAATCCAAATAAAAATGGCCCTGAGATTCCACCTTACACCAACCAGTTTAGTCTATCTTTTTATTGTTAAATTGAGACCAATAATGTTGAGAGATATTGATGGAAAAGTGTTTGTAGATTTCTATTATTTTGTTGTTATGGTTTGTGTGTGTGTGTACATGTGTGTGTATGTATCTCCATTCTTTTGTTTGATGCTCTGGATTATTCTTTTGAGTCTTCTTGGGTATGAAGTACCTCTTTATATTTGAATTATTTTTAGCACCCTTTGTAGAGATGAAATTGTGATAGATATTGAATAAATTTGGTTTTATATAGAAGGATTTATTTCCACATTTATCATGACTGAAAGTTTAGTAGGTATAATAGTCTGAGTATCTGATTTTCAAGAATGACAAAAACAACAGAAAGCCTACAAACTCATGGAAACTGAACAGCTCTCTACTGAGTCACTATTGAGTTAAGACAGAAAGAAAGAAAAAATTAAAGACATCTTAGAATTCATTGAAAATGAAGGCACAACATACCCAAACTTATGGGACACAATGAAAGCAGTGCTAAGAAGTAAGTTCATAAAATTAAGTGCCTACATAAAAAAAAAAAAAAATGTAGATATCTCATATTAGCAACTTACCAGCATGAATGAAAGCTCTATAAAAAAATCAAGTCCATAAAGAGTAGATAGCAAGAAATAATCAAACAGGGCTGAAATCAATAAAATAGTAACAAAAAACAAAAATAAAAAGAAATAATAATAAAACAAGGAGTTTGCCTTACTGATTGAAAAACGCTTATATAAATTAACTAAAGGTTGTGAGAGAGGATCCAGATTAATAGATATAGAAATGAAAAGGGGTTTAACAATAGACACTGAGAAAGTCTTAAGGACATACTTTAAAAGCATGACCTCCACCAAATTATAAAAAAGAAATGGATGATTTTCTTGATAAATAGAATTAATTAACATTAAATCAAGATCAAATAAACAATATAACAGATCAATAAGCCCCAGTAATATAGAAGCAGTAATTAAATATCCACCAACACCCCCCAAACAAACCCTCATAATCAATTAGTTTTAGTAAAGAATTCTTCCAGATTTTCAAAGAAGAGTTAATAATAGTTTTCAAATTTTTCCACAAAACAAACACTTTTATCAAAGAAGATGAATACAAAATTAACTAGCAAAAAACAGTAGCATTCCTACATATCAATGACAAATGGACTGTGCAAAGAAATTCAGGAATAACGTTTTGTTATAGCTTTGAATAATATGAAACCACTAGAGAAAACTCTAATCCAGCAAATGAAAGACTTACATGATAAAATCTTGAAACATTGAATAAAGAATATGAAAAGAAATTTCTCATGCTCATGGATCCATTGGATTAACATAGTAAAAACAACCATCAAACCAAAAGCAATATACAGATTTAATGCAATCTTGATCAAAATACACAAATTCTTCAAATTTACAAATATAAAAGATTACAAATACACACAGAAAAAATTACAAAAACACAATTCTTCACAGAACTTGATGGGACAATTTTCAGCTTCATATGGAAATACAAAAACCCAAAGAAGTGTAGAGGCCAGAACCACCATCAGGATATAGTACTGGAGGAGAAAAATGCTATTTTTCAGTAAATTGAATGAAAGAAGCAGGTAGGTAGAAAATTCCATGGAAGTCTCCTTCATATTACTTATTGTCAATCAATATAGACATTAGCATCGCCCAATTCCTTCTGTGTAACTTCCTGTTTACTTCATTTTCCTATTGGAGAAAGTGCTTTAGCATTTTTACATTGCTTATATTGGTTTCTAAGATATTTCTAGAATGTATATTATAATAAAACTGCATTAATATTCTAATATCTCAAGTACATTCTATATTCATTATTATATTTCTATTTGAGCTCATTAAATTGAATATAATTGTCAGCAGTTAATAGACGGCATAGTATGCTTAACATCAAAGTTATCTAAACTGAAAAAAGCACTATTAACAGATACTATTAGATGTAACAAGTATACAGGTTCCCTAAAAATATTACACATGAAGAACTATTTTAGAACAGAAATAAAAATAATGTGGGATAATAAAATGTATTCTGAATTTTTATTAATTCATTTGTTTCTGTTGATTACCAGTACTAAAGTCTCTGTGTTATAGGTGTTGTCTTGAATTCTGGAAACTAGTCTTTGTCCCATCTGCTGCTTCATTTAGTCAATTGTTTTCAGGCTTACAAAAGTTTTAAGGGAGTGTAAGGGTCATTCAACTCAAATCAATTTAAGGAAATGTTAGAAAGCAAGAGGAAAAGCACAACAGGCCAAGAGCAAAAGTGAGAGGGCAGGACTCTGCGCCTGATGAAACAAACACACAAAGATGGGGAATGCCGGGAACAGACTTGTTGAGGGGCTTTTTCCCTTGTAGATAGCTAAGAACACTTACATTAAAATTGACAAAAAGAAAATCACCAAACTAAGAATAACACAACCTATGAGCCACCCTGCTTCAAGGAGCTTCCAGAAACATTATTTTCTAATCTGCAAGATAAGTGCTGTGGGGCCATGGAAGGCTTGCAGGTGTGGCCACGCCCCCAAAACATGGGGCCCTCTCCATTTCACCTGTGAACTTAAGTCATGTAAGACACGGGTAAGGGGCGTGCCTAAGAGCCCTCTGCCTTGAGATTTGCATATTAATGAGGCTGGGGGACATAGGTAATTAAGTTTTCCCCTTCCTAACTCTTCCCCTTGATACTCCCCAATATAAGGAAACCCCTCCTGGCTTTTGGGGGGGAGCGCACCAGATTCACCATTCTCGTCAATAAAACTACTTCATGGAAGCCCAGTCCGCGTGTCTTCTTGAGCCTACTTCTATGGTGATGACCATCTCAACCATGTGGGTACTACAGCGGCCAGGCGGGAAGTGCTCCTGAGCCCAGGCCTCCACTTCCGCCCGACTCCGCATCTGCAGGCCGAATCCCACGAGTGAGACCCCAGCCTCCTCCACTGCCACGCGAGAGGCCTGAGGACACCGGGATCCCGCACTGCTGAGTTTTGTCCCACAAGTGCCCAGCAGACAGATCAAATATAATTTATTGACCTGAGGGTGACAGGCAGATCCAGTATCAGAGTCCAGAAGGAGGTCAAAAGGAGTCTGTAGAAAGAGATGAGGAAAAGGCACATCTGAAAGACACAGTGTGTGATAGTGTCTGGAGAACTGTGTGCCTTTAAAGCAGACTGCAATCGACCTGTTGAAAAGGTAGGAGTTCTAGTGGAGGGAGATAAGACTAGCCAAGACCCAAGGGAGTTCATGTATTCTATTTAACTTTGCTCTGAGATGATGAGGCCCATGGAAGACTTCCAGGCCATGATGAAATATGCTTATGGTTTGCACTTTAGTCGTGTTCTGAAGATTGCTGAGTAAAGACTGTCTCCACTCTAGTCCCACTAATCTCATGAACTTTCCAGCTCTTCCTACTTCATTTATAGTTTTTACAGTTGTTTAAAATAAGTGAGATGCTGACTTCTGTTCTATTAAGTGCAAGGGCTGAGACTGGAAACTGGAATGTCTACTATCTACCTCTAAAGTCGATTGTCAATCAAAATACATATTGATTGAAGATAAGTGGAGAAAATAGAGCAGCACAGTGATGTGGAGGTGGGAACTATCATGCCTGTCTTGGAAACTAGTTTCACTATAACATTTCTGGTCAAAATAGGTAGTGGGACACTCATGATGCCATACAGAGGTACGAAAACGAGGTGTTACACCGTCACGAGACAAACACAGGTTTGGAAACAAGGATGCTCCCATTTGTTTCAGTCTCCATCTCAGCTATGAGAAGAGCCTCTGTGACACGGACAGGCAGCTACTCTGATAACAGAGCCATGGATGCCACCTCCTGCTTTGTTACAGACACTGTACATGAGCTTTCCTGGGGAGATTCCTTTTACTTAAGCTAAGTTTTTCTATAAAACACTGATGTCTCAATGATTATTGATCAACGTGTCGCTGGACTCCTAATAAAGTAATAATTGTCTGACATTTATCTGATTCATTGTTTTCATTATTTGAAATAGCTGGCATCTCCATTAGGATTGCAACCAACCAGCCAACTTTATTGAAACTCCCTTTCTCAACTTCCTAATAAACATTCATGTTGCAACTTTTCATTTAAGGACAAATTCCTATCCTGCTTTTCACAATTGTGCAAAGTATTCACTGTACTGTGAGCTGCTACAGCTTCCATGAGCACAAAAAAATCTACAAATTCAGCTGAAGAGCAGAAAATCAGACAGGATTTACTTTACATCTACATAAGATTTAGGGACAATGCAAATTTGGAGTTAGATATTTTATTCTAAAATTAAAGCAATTAAATAATTTAATTAATAAATATAGAAACACCTTTGAAATAGCTATTTCTTACTGAGAGCTACCAACTGGAGTAGACTTTGAAAAAATAATATAACTCTATTGCATAAACTTAGATGTCATTCATGTAAATCCATAAAGGAAATTTGCTTAATGTGTAAGCTGTAAAGGAAAATCCAGATGATATTTCATGTTAACCCTTCAATTTTATGTTTTTAAAAACAATTTTAGCATTAGTGGCCACAGGCTCAAATTAACATTGCTATAAGTATAGCAACGTTTTTCACATGATAAACACTAGTGTGCCCTCTCTCCCCAATATATTTCTTGTTTTATCTTGGTAGTTTTTCCTTCCAACCTCCAGTTAAGAGGTATTAGTTTCTTTGAATGCTAATTTGGGATGTTCCTTTTGTCTTTTTTCTCAGTTTTTAAAAGATTTATTTCATTTTCAAGTGTGTGTGTGTGTGTGCGTGCTTGTGTGTGTGTGTGTGTGTGTGTGTGTGTGTGTGTGTGTGTGTAAGAGAGAGGGGGGGTGACAGGTCTCAAGGACTAAAAGTTGTTAGATCTCCGGAAGCTAAAGTTACAGAAGGTTTCTGAGTTGCCCTAGATGAGTGCTAAGAAACATCATGGGTTCTCTGAAAACTTAGAATGCTTCTAACTACTGAGCTATCCCTCTAACCCTTTGCTCATTGTTTTTAATGATCTCTAATCATTTGATTTTAATAATGCACAATTTCATGTTTTCTCTGCCATCAGTTTCAGAGATGACTCTCCTCTTTTTATAATGGCTCACTCTGAAAGAACAAACTTACTTAAAATCTGTCCCAACTCATTATGCCATTCTTCTAGACATTTGAAATAGTTTATAAATATAAAGAAAATTACACACTATTAATAGAAACAGATGCTCCCACACATTCTATTTTGCAAAGCTACTTCAATTTTCATTTTGTAGTCAGCTAAAACCTGGAGGGGAGAGAGAGAGGAGTATGCCAGGAAAGTTAAGTAAGATGACAGCAACACCCTAATTCCACTTTCACACATCTTCATACACCTGAGATCTGAATAGTATATTCTTTCTTCAATTCATTATCCCAAGTGTCTGATGGATGTCCTCACTGATTTCTCCCTCCCATAAGTTCTCATAACTTACATGATCTATACACAGTCTTGGTAGAAAATGTTCTATTATTTGATTATTTCTCTTAGAAATTATTTTTTTAAATGTTCGAATTAAAACAGAATTGCAACTCTAACAGGTTTGACACTCCCTCTCCAACTTCTAGTACTCTCTTGAACCCCTACTATATCTTATTTCAAAACTGACATAATTCTTTCCAGTCAGATTTAACTTTAAAAAAATTATGTGCATGCTTATTTAGTCTACATGCTGTGTGAGTGCCCTTGGAAGCCAGAAAATGATATTGAATCCCTTCAGACTCCAGCACAAATGACTGTGAGGGACCAAGTGGATGCTGAAAATTGAACCCAGGTCCTCTGGAAGAGCAGGCAGTGTTTCTAACTCCTGAGCCAACTCTGCAGCTCCTCCTAGTCAATGAGTATCTTTTATGTTTTGCACCATAGAAAGAGCAGCAAGGTTTTATTTTGATAGCTTAGTTTCATAAGGAAGTTTTATTTGAAATAAAAGAAAGGAAATGCAAATGGTGAGTTTTGATTTTTAAACTCATTGTGTATACTCATTATACACAGGATTGTTATATATAAAGAGCATTTAAATACATATTGAGCATATTATTTTAGAGGTATCATAAAACCTAACATTGTATGGGGTCAGAGCGAGTTATTGTCACCCCTTGCTTTCATTTAAAACAGTTGTATTTGTATTTTGACATGTAATATAAACTTACAGAAAAACATTATTTATTGGCGCTTGGTAATATTTAGACTAGCCCATATTAGGAAATGGAGATATATTTATACATTGATAAATATGTTGATTATTAAAAATGTACCTAATACATTTCTTATAACATATTAATAATTCTTTAAGGTAAAATTTAGCAGTTTTGCAAGCAATAGAATTGAATAGATTGGCTCATATTTTAAAATTATGTATCTTTGTGAGGGGAATTTTAATCAAGCTTACAAAAAAAGAGGCTTCTAAATTATCCCTTCCATCTGTCTTTTGTCTGTGTGTCCTTTGTCCTCCAGTAAAACACTTTTGTTTAAAAAAAAAAAAAGCAGCAATTCTAAATCTCAGGTCTTCATGAACCAATGTGATTTGAAGAAATATGGGTTCACAGTGACCTTTAATACAAACATATGTTTCAAAGACTTCCCTCAACCATGCTGGTGGTCCTAGCCTTTAGATCATGCTAGAAATGGTTTTATTGAACCCCAGGCTTCTGAGGACATAAAATTGCAAGTGTTTATTTAACAAAATATCTCTATAGACACATGAGGGAATCAACAATGGAGATCTGATGCCCTTGGCTACCAGAACACACTTTGTCATCCCAAATATTAATTTCTTTAAGTAGGATCAGTCAGGGGAGAAAAGACAACCATGTCCAAATGTCAGGATGGCTGAGAGGCTGCATTGTTGTCTACCTTGAAGCATAAAAATGTTTATCTTAAGGAAAAAATTAATTAACCTGTCAAATCTGTCTTCATAAACTGCACAAACGTAGTACAGTCTGGCTAAATAAAATATTGCTTCCAAGAAGTGCCTAACGTCATATTTTTCTGCTTGTTTTAAGGCATCACAATTGGTCGTGTTAGATCCTCTAGCATTGGGGTATTATTACTGGTACTTACATAGGAGGGTGAGAATTAATTTTCTGTATTAATCAGCATATTACTCTTTAAAATTTTACCCAATGACAAGGAGGAAGCTCTTCAATTTCTGTTTCTAACTTATCTTTCTGGCCTTTGTTCCAGCCATTTGGCCAATGAATGTCAGAGACGTAGCAGTTCTCATTCCCAAATGAAACTTACCCATTTCAAACCTTTGCCCACCACATTTAATTATCCTAGAAGAACCTCCCAATGAAGAATATACATCCAAGTCCTTTAAGTTTCCCATCATAACTACCCCCTTAGCTTCCCTGTAGACCTTTCAATCTCTAGGCTACTAATTCTTTCTTGGTCCTCAATTCTCAGGCATTTTATACAATTTTCTTTTGCAACATTTATGACTAACTTGAACTGTTCATAGATTTCCCTTACTGGCTAGCCAGCAGATTCCTGGGAGACAGACACAGACACTACTTGATTCACTTTTATGTGCCCAGGAACTGGGAGATTCCCCCCAACACATGTAGGCTCAGTAAATGTTTGCAAAATTGAACCAACTCTTCTAGGGGGCATACTGGCTTAAAATCACACCAAGGGAGATATTACTAATACTAATCTTTCCTGGGGACAGAATGTTATTAATTTTTATTTTAGAGGAGAGTATAGGAAGTGCTTGAGTGTACTAAAGGTAAGAAAAATACACAAGATAATTTATGCCATTTCCTCACAATAGACATTTCTAGTTTTAGTGCCTAATTATGAAATCCAAGGGAAAACATTTTTTTCATTTCACTGCCTATGTAGAACTTGACCAGCAGAGGTAGAAAATACAATATCAAACACAAACAGCAAGCTCTCTATATAATGTAATTTCTTTAGTTTTAATTTATAGATCAGAATATGTATAGCTTGATCCAAGATTATAGAGTTATCTAAATCATCTTCTCCAACCCCCTAAATTTTGAAGTCATAGCCTTATTTTTATTTTGGTTCAAAGTACACAGCAGTGTATTTTACATGAGAGTCAGTAAGTTCTCATCTGAAATTAATGGGAAATTATCCATTTCAAAGAGAGCTGCAATTTCCAAACTCTCATTCTTTCTCTCATTGCACATTAATGAAAGTAACTGAGATGTGTAGGTGCTAGGTATTTGGTTGCATAAATGTGAGGGCTGTTAGACAAAATTTAATGTGGTGTCAAGTAGAATTGATTTTCCCCTGCAAAGCAGAATGCACTTATAACATTCAAGGGAGTGGGTTAGTAGGTAAAACATACCTGTTTGCATTGTATTAAATATTTTATCCATGTGTGTGTCTGCTTCTCTAATTTGCTAAATTAGCACTCCGTTTACTTAATTAAAACAAAATACATCAATACATAACATGTAAAATTCATACTAACAAAACACCCAATCTGAGGTTGATGGCTCACATGTGAACTTGACTTTTAGAGTATAATTAACGGTATTGACTAATGCATGCCAAATAGAATTAGATCACTGTAGCAGTGGGGTACCTAAATGTTTTCATACCTATTGCAAAGTCCTAATGGAGGACAACTTTTAATGTAAACAAACTAACCTAAGGAAAATAACAGTAGCAGCTATGGATGGTGACAATGTACCACACTATCAATATTTGGGGTGTGGCATTCTTTATGCTTTTACTTGTTAGAAGACAAGTTCTAACCATGTAGCACAGGCTAGCCTCAAGCATGGGAACCTCTGTCTCTGCCTCTGCAGTGATGAGACCAAAAGGTCTACTATTAAGCCTGGCTGTTGCTTTCATTATTAAACCACTCCCATTCTTTCAGACCATGTTTTATTCTAGGCTTGCTCTCCTTGAAACATATCCCATATTATACCCAGTGTTATAATAGTTTAGGGATTTCTTAAAATTTCATGACTGTAAACATTTAACTTCCATATTTTTATTCAATTGCATAATTTAAGAAATTATACAAAGAAATAACACAAAATAATACTCAATTTCTCCCTCCAATAACAGCTGGCAATACTATAGTGTGAAGTGACAACTGACATACCAGCATTGGGATAGAAAGTGAGCATGAGCATGGGTCTCCATTATTTGCCTACAGTATTTAGACCATCCCCACCCTCTTCTTACCACCTTAATCTTAGCTCGTTTTCCATAATTTTGTCATTCAAATTTTCATGACATTTACTTACTTTATGTGAGAATAATGCTATCACTGTGAGGGACTACATGAGAGACATAGTGCAAAAAGTGCAGGTGAGAGGACAACTTAAGGGAGTCGGTATTTTCCTCCCAGGGTACGGAACTCCTCTTAGCGTATTGAATTCAGGTCGTTAGGCTTTGTTGGCATTAGATACTGAGGCAGCTTCTTGTTCCAAGAATTGTATATAAATTAAATAATCCCTTTTGTAAACTTTAAGCAGTATATCTTTTTCATAGTCAACATGTTTTATTGATAGTTGGATGAATTAAAAGTATGTTTTTCATATTGCCCAAATCAAGTGCCAATTTACTTAACTAGTATTTAATGAAGAAAAATAACATTGTTTATGCTTATTGACCATTGTGATTTAGCTTCTATAATATTTGCATGAAGGTTTCTGTGTGAATTTGTTTTTATTTCTCTAGAATAAATGCTTAGAAGTACAAATACTCTCTCATACAGTTGAGGTTGGTTTAGTTTTTGAGAAAATGTCATGAATTTCCGGAATAGCTGGGCAATTTTATATTTATATTTCTGTAGTAGTGGGTGATTCAATTTCTCTGCAACTTTACCAGCATTTGGTGTTGTTACTTTTTATTTTAGCCGTTTTAATATATATTCTATGGGTTTAATCTGCACTTTCCTAGGGAATAGTGATATTCAATGTCAATCTGTGTGCTCATCCACCATCTGGAATTTTTCTTCCATGAAATGTCTCCTTATTCATCTCCATCCTCTCCCACACTGGATTCCTTCTAAATTTTTCCTTTTGTTATTGACTATTTAGTCTTCATTACATAATATACATACTTAATTGGGTTTGTTATAATGGTTGAAATGCCTTCTCTTTCTCTGTAGCTTGTTTCTTCATTTTTAAACAGGATCTTCCACAATATTTAAGACTTTTTTTTGCCTCTGTGGAGATGTGTGCTAATAGGTCAGCAGGAAAGCCTTAAAATATGCAGCATATTTTAAGCATTCCATAATGAAGCATTGCAATTATGGGACAAATTATGACATAAAACTTGAGAAATCACAAGCCACAGTGAAAGCCATAATCCTTAAGACCACTACTTTGGCAAATACTCTTTCTGGGGCTGAAAATGGCAGATGCTGAATGGCCCAGGCAGCTGGCAGTGTGGAATCCTATTGTGGAAATATCTGTTGGGATATGGCTAGGCTCTCCATTATTCTCTACAATGAAGACTCTAGGGATCAAAGCCATAGAACTTTCCTATCTATATGTTCTAGGTATAAAATAATTGAAAACATTTTTCTTCACTTGTCAGGTACTGTGATGAGATAGCAAAAGCAATTAGACCTAATCCAACTTATTTATCATTCATTCATTCCTTTTCCTGTCCTATCCCTTGACCCCACCAAATAGCTACCTTTGCCTTTTCCTGTCTGGTAGATTCCAAAAAGCTTCCACAGAGCTAGTCCCCGCCCTTTTCTTAGTAGAATTTACATGCAGTGGAGCAGAATCAGAACATCCCTTCACTGTACTGTTTTTGTCAATGAAGTCACCAAGGACAGCAGATATTTAGATGATGACACTCTTCTTAACAATATTTGGAGTTCTATTAGTCTTCAGTACCCTCAGAAAGGTGTCTATTGAATGAAGCCCCACAAGGAGGAGAACGATGTCTTCTTTGTGTGCCTTTCTTGTACTGTACTTTGTTTTGTAAGGCACTCTGATTCTGTCTCTTCTTTATTATTTTCTAATATAAAATTGGTAAAAATGGGTTTTATTTTTTCCCCTACCAGAAATTGTGAAAATATAAAAGACCAAAAGTACGGTAATATTTTAAACATGTTCCTAAATATTTAAGGAAAAATATTTGCACCAGGAAAGAACAGTAGTAGAGCTGCCTTCATTAAGACACAAGTAACTTTAGCATAACTCTGCACTAGTTCTCATGAAACCTGGGGAAGAGAACCTCATAGCTACAAACATTGGTTTCCACAATTTTAAGCCAGAAAAGAGGCATAATCAAGGCAGACTTGATGTTGGAAACTTCTACTTTCATTGATAAGTCAGTTATTTCAAATGATGTTTTTGCTGGGACACACAGGTAAAATGATATTTTGCTGGAGCATACATGGGAAAGAAGGTTTTCCTGAAGGAAACACATGTGAAAGAACCTGTGATGAAGTAGTATCAATAGGACCCCAAAAGGCAGTGCATTGAGTATTGGATTGCTTTACACTGCCTAGGTACTCTTCACTGAAAAGCATGTATTGGCTTGCCTTACATAGCATTTTTTATCTCCATTAGTAGCGATGCCAGAGAGAAACTTGCCAAATAATTGCTCGTGAGATTCCTGTGGCAGCTTGCTGCATCTATGACCTCAGGCCAGTTAATGAGCATTTTGATTTCTTCAGAGTTGAACTACAGCTGATGGTTCATGCCTGGTGTCTGCCTTCCTAGAGGACTGTACTGCAGCTGCTGAGTCATATTTGGTGTTTGCAATGAAACTGAACTGCTGCC
Organism: Mastomys natalensis; assembly: GCA_021653895.1. Lineage (NCBI taxonomy): Eukaryota > Metazoa > Chordata > Mammalia > Rodentia > Muridae > Mastomys > Mastomys natalensis. Next base: position 1,430,199 of record JAJTUV010000694.1, read on the forward strand.
AAAGAATCAAGCTTGCCCCCAAAGAACTATTGCGAATATGTCTACTTCCTCCATATCATAATAACTTTTCTCTTCCACTACTGTCTCCTGAGTGGTGGGCTAGCAGAAAAGTTGTATCCTTATGAAAAGTAGGCTGCAAAACAGTTATGACTACACAGCCTCAGGGTATATTGTATTTAACACAGTGAGAACAATTCTCATCACAGAACAATCACAATACTCTAGCCCTGCTATGAAATGTGAACTCATGAATGTGAGTGTCTAAAGAAGATTCCATTGCTAACTTGATATGTCCTGAAAATACCAGGTTCTATTCAAGGCCCAAAAACTTCACGTTCCAAAAGAGTATTAGAAGGACTTATCTCACCTTTTATTTTTCTCATCAGTACCCAGTACACTTCTCATTACCAAAAGCTATGAAAGAGAGGCTCAATGTAATTAAAAAATTGATCCTTTTGAAACAATGTGTAATAAGGGCGGTGAAAAAGGAGAGTAATTTTGCATTTTCAAACATTGTCCTCAAGTTAATTTAACCTGAGCCTTGTGTGAACCATCTAGAAAGTATGGGATCGATATGTTCAGACTGAAATCATGGACTAAAGAAAAAGGAAACAAACTCCAATTGACTAGTTCATGCAAACCAGCAAGAATCTTGTGTGGAGAGGTATCTGTGAAACCCCTTGACAGGTGGTCTGCAAGGGGAGCTGGTTGGGATTTGCTTATTCATTAATGGAAAAAACAATTTCATAGATATGTATGTTTCTCTGTGAAAGTCATGAAAAAATAGTATTAAGAATTCAAAATCACAAACAGTCAAACAAGAAAGTCTGTATTCATTTTCAAAATTTTTGTAGCTAAGCACATCACACACACACAAAACAACACACACACACACACACAAACAACCTTTTATTAAAACTGCTTGAACCTTTCTTTTTCTTCAATGAAAAATTGCCTTAAAGACACAAAATGACCTACAGAGTAATTCTAGATTATGGATTGTTACCTCTAATACAAATATTAATGTAAACCAAAAGACCTAAAAATAGAAGGCAAAAGGATTCTCCATATGTTCACCTGACAGAGTTTTCAGAAAATGTATACCTCTTCACATCTGATGTTATTTAACCTCTACAAAAACCATGCGAAACCTCTTGACATAAGTAAGATTTTTTGACTTTTGCTACATCTTTTAAACCACATGAAAGTAAATAGTAATGTTGTGTGTGTTGCGCCTTAGACCGGCATTGTGACTGCACTACCACCCTACTCCAGACTCTTTTTGTTCCACTCAGTTGGATCTGCACCACCGCACTGACCTGGCTTCTCTTTCCTACCCACCTTTGCTCAGAAAGCCACCAATCCACTCCTGAGACCCTTGCTCTGGGATAGGTGGCATTACCAGGTCCACCAGAGATCCTTGAATCCACAGATAAAGAACACAACTATGTTTTTCATTTTATAGCTTGTCTTTGATGGCACAATTGTTGGGTACAGATACCTCCCTCCTGGAACTGTGTCCCTACCAAACCACCATTTTTTGGCTCTCCTTCCTCCATACTCAGTGGCCTGTTCCAGTTAGCCCCCATCAAACATCTCTGACAATCTGCCTACAGGAGAGCAGCAGACCCTTGCTGCCGTGAGATCTTACATGATTGCTGTGTGCCTCTCGTTCCAAAGCCTGGCAGAAAAATCCTCCCTCTCTTTCCTTGCATCTCATTTTTCTCTTGTGACCCATAAGTCCCACCTGTACCTCCCACATAGCCATTGACTCCCAGCCTTCTTTATTGACAAATCAAGAACCAATTAGGGAACTAGACCTTAGTATCAGCACCTCCTCTTACATGTTGTAATATTTCAGTTTCAAAACAGCGCAATTTGATTCCTGATACATTTGTGACAATTAATTTGTTTCATGCACATTCTGTATAACTCATCTTTCAGCAAATAAAAATCACCAGGTTGTATGTGGTCTCTACCACATATCAGAATACTTTATAGAAATAAACGATCATATGAGATAAACACACACACATACACTTCCTTACCTTCCAATTGGAACCACAGTAGTTAACAAGCGGGCATGACAGGATGGGACCAGTGAGCCAGTAACAGAATGGTTTTTAAGAAGCTAAGCGTTTGCAAGCACAAGAACAAAAAAATATCATGGGAAAGTTTTAATCCACTTCCTTATTTCACTATTTTTTGGAAAATGTAAAATAAACCTTTCTACTTCTATATTTTTAGTAAGAGTGGCATATAATAAGACAAGTCCCTAGGACAAAATGAAGTCTACATGGAGACTGGCTGAGAGCTGAGTGACTACTCAATTTCAAACTAACAACTTAAACTCTGAGAACATTTGTTCTAGTTTTTCTCTGTTGCTGTAATAAAATAGTGACCAAAAGCATCTTAGAGAAGAAAGGACTTTATTTGAACATGTTATAGTCCATCATTGTCAAGGCAGGGAATTAAGACAGTAGGAACATGAATGCAAAACCAAAGCAGTGACCATGGAGGAATACTGCTTAAAGCCTTGCTTCTCCTGGATTCCACAGCTTCTATTCTCATTCATGCCTCCCATCTGCCCAGGGATGGTGCCATTTGCAGTGGTATGGAACTCCACATCAATCAACTGTGAAGAAAATTCCCCACTGAAGTGATCACAGGCCATTCTGATATGGGTACTTCTACAACTGAAATCCTATCTTCCCAGGCATTAAAATTCAGTAACAGTTCTCTACTCTCTCTGCACATGTGCTCCTTTCTCTCTTTCTCTCTCTCTTTCCTACCTCTCCTCCTCTTTCCCTGTGGTGACTTCACTGGCCTTAGTTTTTGGGGCCTTTGAACTCACCCACCAAGGGCAGTTTCCCAATAAACCTGCTTTTAATATAATCTAAAATTAAAAAAAATATATCAGTAATTGCTATTAAAGACCTATTCTTGATCCTAGTGGACCATGTGATAAATATGACTATTACATACCCTATATGAGCTTTCTCAAGTAGATATTAACTAATATGCCTAAGGAAATAAGTATAATATGTGCCAATTTTTTATTAGTTTGGTATTTCTTATGAATCTATCCTTCTATGTTATCAAAAACAGGTTAGCAGCTAATTATCTACCAAAAATGATAAATCTTGAATCAAGTTCATAATTCTGACTTTGACATATAAAGTTTGATTATACAAGTGACAGTTAGGTCATCCTCCTCAAATAAGACATCAATAATCAATAACACACTTTTATTCTCAAGGTTCAGTTAAAGTCATTGAAAGAGGAGTGGAAAGATTATATTAGCCATAGGACAAGGAGACCTGTTGCAAAAGAGTATTTTCTTGACATAATAGGGATGTGGATCAATGAACTCTGTAAAGCTTTGGCCACCCCTTCACAATACCACTTCAATCAACATCTGGACAAGCAGGGGAAGGGCCACAAGGCCTCATATCTATGTAGATTTATAGAGTGTTGATATGTAAATATATAAAATCATAATTACAAAAGAAAAAGAGTGAGTTTGAGAGAGAGAGAGAGAGAGAGAGAGAGAGATGTGGAATGGATCTGATGGAGCTTAGGAAAAGGAAAAAGTGGCCAAATTGCCTAGTTATTTATGTATGAGTTTTTTTAGAGAAAAAAATTGAACTAGATTGTACTTTCTGATTTATCAATGAAGGCCTCTTGAGGCTACTTTTTGTTTATCCTTGTCTAAGAATGTTATCTAACATGTCTGGTTCATTATAGGTCAAATTACACCTGAAGCAGCAGCATCCTTGGTTGCTCTTTGTGAGAATAAAAGTGATAACATTGTAAAAAAAAAAAGTAGAAACTTCTCATTTTTAAGATAAAACTTTCAAATCTATTGTTTTCACTGTTACTATGTTACAGGTTTTAAGGTTACCTGCATTATGAAAATCATTATTGTTATTAGTTTGACAAAATGATTCCCTTAACGTTCTTCTGCATGACACACCCTTTGATGAATTTAAAACTGCATTACTTGTACAAAAAATGTAAAACAAACAAAAAAATAATGGAACATGTAACTACTAACTACCTTAGAGTTCCCTATTTTCTCATTATTTTACTTTTGTATATAACATTGTTTCAAAGTGAATATATCATTTTATATATTTTATATTTATAGAAACTCCTTCAAAGTGGTCATACAAATTACTACTTGCCATATGTCTTATGGAGAAGATGTGGGGTTCAAGAGTGTGAATTATTACAATGTTAATCAGCTACTGAATATAAATGTCATTGTCATGATAGCTACAATTGTCTGGTATCAAAGTGTAATTGTTTTTTATGGTTGATTTTTCCCCATATTTTCAAAAGTTAAATTTAAAAATATCAAATGTTCTTCTTATTGTCAATATTTTTTAAGAATTAATGCAGGGGTCAGTCCCTGCAGCCACCGCCGCTGGTCGCCTTCAGTCAACAGCTCGGGGCCACCTCGGGCTCGATGAGGCAGCTGACAGGGCGGCGGCAGGAGGACAGCGGAGATTCCTCGGGGATCAGAGGCGGTGTCTCCATGGGTCTGGGCAGCCGCACCACTGTGCTGTGAGTGTTTCCATAGCTCCAAGGAGACACCATTCAGAGTTCTTGGATAAGTTGGCCTTGTGAGGAGCTGGCAATAATTCCATCTCTAGGTTTTCTGTAGGCACACTGAGAACCACGGGTAACTTTACTAAGGAAGAGTTTGACTGTCATATCCTCGATGAAGGCTTTACTGCTAAGGACATTCTGACCAAAAAATCAATGAAGTCTCTTCCTCTGACGATAAGGATGCTTTCTATGTTGCGGACCTCAGAGACATTCTAAAGAAGCATCTGACGTGGCTGAAAGCTCTTCCCCATGTTACTCCCTTTTATGCAGTCAAGTGTAATGACAGCAGAGCCATAGTGAGCACCCTAGCTGCTATCGGGACAGGATTTGACTGTGTAAGCAAGACTGAAATACAGTTGGTGCAGGGGCTTGGGGTGCCTCCAGAGAGGATCATCTATGCAAATCCATGTAAACAAGTGTCACAAATCAAGTATGCTGCCAGTAATGGAGTCCAGATGATGACTTTTGACAGTGAAATTGAATTGATGAAAGTCGCCAGAGCACATCCAAAGGCAAAGTTGGTTTTACGGATTGCCACTGATGATTCCAAAGCAGTTTGTCGCCTCAGTGTTAAGTTTGGTGCCACACTCAAAACCAGCAGGCTTCTCTTGGAACGGGCAAAAGAACTAAATATTGATGTCATTGGTGTCACCTTCCATGTGGCCAGTGGATGTACTGACCTTGAGACCTTTGTGCAGGCAGTGTCAGATGCCCGCTGTGTATTTGACATGGGAACAGAAGTTGGCTTTAGCATGTATCTGCTTGATATTGGTGGTGGCTTTCCTGGATCTGAAGATACAAAGCTTAAATTTGAAGAGATCACCAGTGTAATCAACCCAGCTCTGGACAGTACTTCCCAGCAGACTCTGGGGTGAGAATCATAGCCGAGCCAGGCAGATACTATGTCGCCTCAGCTTTCACACTTGCCGTCAACATCATTGCCAAAAAAACCGTGTGGAAGGAGCAGACCGGCTCTGACGATGAAGATGAGTCAAATGAGCAAACATTCATGTATTATGTGAATGATGGAGTATATGGATCATTTAACTGCATTCTTTATGATCATGCACATGTGAAGGCCCTGCTGCAGAAGAGACCCAAGCCAGATGAGAAGTATTACTCGTCCAGCATCTGGGGACCAACATGTGATGGCCTTGATCGGATCATTGAGCGCTGTAACCTGCCTGAAATGCATGTGGGTGACTGGATGCTGTTTGAGAACATGGGTGCATACACCGTTGCTGCTGCTTCTACTTTCAATGGGTTCCAGAGGCCAAACATCTACTATGTGATGTCACGGCCAATGTGGCAACTCATGAAGCAGATCCAGAGCCATGGCTTCCCGCCGGAAGTGGAGGAGCAGGATGTTGGCACTCTGCCCATGTCTTGTGCCCAGGAGAGCGGGATGGACAGTCACCCTGCCGCCTGTGCTTCTGCTAGGATCAATGTGTAGATGCCATTCTTGTAGCTCTTACCTGCAAGTTTAGCTTGAATTAAGGCATTTGGGGGGACCATTTAACTTAATTACTGCTAGTTTGGAATGTCTTTGTAAGAGTAGGGTTGGCACCAATGCAGTATGGAAGGCTAGGAGATGGGGGTAACACTTACTGTGTTCCTATGGAAACTTTTAATATTTGTTTTATATGGATTTTTATTCACTTTTCACACATGATACTAACGTGTATCCCTCAGCTGCTGAGCAAGCATTTGTAGCTTGTACATTGGCAGAATGGGCCAAAAGTTTGTGTTGTGACCCATTTTGAAAATATCTTGAAATAAAAAAAAAAAGAATTAATGCAGGATAGTTCTTGATTCTTTGCAAGTGTTTCTCAGCAAATTTTTGATTCTACACTAGAGGTGTTGCAATATACAGGACTCAGTTCTTTATTTTTATTAAATTTTTCTGTGTTATAAGTCTTTACTCCTTTTAAAAATATACGTTCATTATATTTTATTTTCATAATCTGATTTCCAGTAATTATCATCATTTAATGTGACTGCATACATTTTCAGTTTTTGAAATGTCACCTGATATTGTAAAACTACCAGTATTTTTGAGATAAAAATGATTTTACTAAACAATCTCTAGTAAAATAAATTTATATTTTTTAATTATTATGTTTCCAAACTACCCTGCTTACATAAGTTCCAAGTCCTGAGATATTAATATTCATATCCTATGTTCTTGCAAGTTCAAAATAATTCCTTGTCATAAGTCTACATATATTCCCAGAGACCTGCAGGTTAGCCCCCGTCCCCTCCAATCCCATGCCTACCAGTTCTTTTTGGGAAATTTCAGCAAAGATAAGATGCACCTTCCTTTTGGTCTACACCTCCACCTGTAGTTGCTGAGTGCTCCCATCCCAATAGCTCCTACTGCCTTCCAGGAGGCCTGCTGCAACCCTTGACATTAGGTGAGACACCAAAGCCCCAATACCTACACCTACTGGGACCACAGCAGGCACAGCAGACATGAGTTCCGCCTCAGCCTATAGGAGCTCCTTCTTCCTTCCAGTTCACATGTCAATCTGTGATTATAGATCAGCACACCACTCCTCATCCCACAGCTCTGACTGCCTCCTGGGAGACCTTCTCCAACCGAGGACACCCTGGAACTACCAGGTCAGCCAACACCAAAGATAACTAAATGGCAAAAGGCAAGCACAAAAACATAATCAACAAAAGCCAGTTCACTAGGGCATGATCACACCTTAGCACTCTTAATACAGTAAGCCCTGGATATCCTAACAGAAAGGAAGAGTAAGACAGTCACCTTAAATCTCAACTCATGAAGATGATAAGGCCTATAAAGAGGATATATGAATCCTATAAATAAATCCCCTTTTTAAAAAAAGGAAAACATAATTAATAACATGAAGGAAATTAATAAAATGGTCCAAGGCCTAAAAATCATATTAGAAGGAATAAAGAAAACAGAAATGGAGGCAACCCTGAAGATGAAAAACTTAGGAAAGAGAACGGGATCTACAGACACAAGCATTGCCAACAGAATACAAGAGATGGAAGAGAGAATCTGAGACACAGAACATAACATAGAAGTGGGCCAATATATCAGTCACAGAAATGGTTAATAATATAAAATATCTCAGTGTAACTCAAATCAAGCAAGAAAAAGATATGTATGGCAAAAACTTCAAGTCCCTAAAGAAAGAATTGAAGAAAGTATCAGAAGAAGGAATGATCTCCCATGTTCATCAATTTGTAAGAGTAACATAGTAAAATGGCCATTTTACCAAAAACAATCTACAGATTCAGTACAATTCCCATCAAATACCAACACAATTTGTTATAGACATTGAAAGAGTGACTCTTGACTTTGTATGGAAAAACTAAAAACAGCATAGCTAAAATAATCCTGAACAATACAAGAATATCTAGAGAAATCACCATCTCTGATCTCAAGCTGTACGATCAAAGGCTCTCAGGCTCTAAAATCAAATTTGGTAAATTGGACCTCATAAAATGGAAAAGCTTCTGTAAGTCAAAGGACAATTTCTATAGGACACAAAACAACAGCCTACACATTGGGAAAAGATCTTCACTAACCCTCCATCTGACAAAGAGCTAATTTCCAAAATATATCAAGAAATCAGGAAATTAGACTCCATCAAATGAAATAACCCCATTAAAAATGGGATGCAGAGCAAAACAGAAAATTCTCAAAAGAGGAGTCTTGAATAGCCAAGAACGATTTAAAGAAATCTTCAACATCTTTAATCATCAGGGGAATGCAAATCAAAAGAACCCTGAGATTCCTACCTTACATCAATCAGATGGCTAAGATGCAAAACTCAAGGGACAGAACATGCTGGTGAAGATACAGTGAAGGAGGAACACTCTTCCACTGCTGTTGGGAATACAAACTTGTACAACCACCCAGCAAATCAATCTGGCAGTTTCTGCATCTGCTTCCATGAACTCTATTTAACAGCCCTCAATTCCTCATGCTCAGTAGCCTACCAGCACTTGGGCAACCACATGGTGAAAGATCAGCATAACAACACAATCATCAAGAGACAGCAATATGGCACTGCTAGAGCCAAGCTTTTCTACTACAGTAAACCGTGGATAGCCCAACAAAACCAAATCACAACAAAATAACCTTAAATTCAATCAGATACATTATCATAAGTTAGCTATAGAGGATCACGAGACTCAAGATGAGGTTGTTACTTTATCCAGGGTGTTCCTCAAACCCATCTCCACCCAACCTAAAAGACGGGACTTCTGCCCCTAGGCCAAGCAGAGAGAGGCTACCCAGAACCCTCTCTGACTGGCGATCTGAATTCTTGCTTTGGCTGTGAGGCTAAGCACTGAAAGGGAATATAAATAAAAGTTAAAAATATCTATCTGGGTTCCTTGAGGGACAAGCTTGACTGCATAGAGGTTGATGTCAAAAGTATCCCCTCTCCAGGAAAAAGATATCGGGATGGGTATGGCCCTCATGCCTCACTGGACAACGACAGGAGGACCAGAGCCATTACAAGGTCCCTTTCAATTATTGGAGGTCAGGCCTCTATCCCTGCCTTCGCAAAAGTAGACTTGCCAAGGCCCTTCTATACTTAGAGAAGGGAGGAGATGTCAGGAGCAGCCCTACATATACACTAAAGGCCTAAAATCAGCCATAGGCCTAAAATCAGCAATGACCTAACAGATATGCATGCTAACACAAAGACTTGGGTCTCTGTGGATAAACGCTGAAAACAGAAGGCTATAAGCTATTGTAAACAGGCAACTTCTGAGGAAATTTACCAGCCCAAGTTGTCATAGGTCTTATAAATAGGCAGCCTCGGTGGACAGTACCAACTTAGATAAGGACAAGTGAATCATAGGCAGAGCCATAGTGATCTGTCCCCTGAACCTACACTCAGCTGATACCCTGTTCTGAAAGGTATCTGTACTCCCCCTGAACAGCTATTCTCCGGTGCTATTCCCTTCCCACATCCTGCCTTTTTGTGTTTATAACCTCTGTGTAAACAAGCAAATTACGATGTGATTTAAATAAATAAATAAATAAATAAATAAAATTTCCAACTTTGGTAACAGAAAGTTGGCTTAAAACTGGTAACTCAGGATTGGTTTTATTCAGAAACCAGATGTATAAAGATAGGATTTAAAACAATGTCCTTTAATGAGATATTAAAACCTGTACTATCATGCATTCATATATAAGAAATGACAGTCAAACTTTGTAAGATGAAAGTAATGCACTTGGTGTTGATTTTAGAAAAAATGAGGTTGTTTACATAGTTAAAAATTTGTTTTGATTCCCAAAATTATGGTCTAATATTGCAAAAGAAACTTAAAAATATGGTTAAACTGCCAGTATTCCATTGGCTGCAGTTGGCAGTTCAATCATGAGTTCAAGTTTTTGACTCACTCGTGTTTATATAGAAGAGGATAGAGCAGGTAGAGTTGAATAAAAGTGTTAAAAAACAGCTATGGCTAAGTACAGGGCTGCAGAAAGGATAATCTTTGGGCCAGAACTCTGGAAAGAGGCCGAGAGTAAGAACATTTATATTTGAGTTAAGACAATGCAGAGTGGGCTCAGCAGAAGCTTATGTGACATTCCTTTTGTCTTGGTCATCCTGACCAGCCCGTAAAAAGGTGTTTTCCAGAATTTGTTTATTGCCTTGCTTGTTCTTTGGGTGAGAGGGGTCAGCCTCAGACCCAAAGACATTCACAACAAACAGCTTCTAGGCCAGGAGTTATAGATAATGATTATGCTGGAGAAATTAAAATTATGCCTGCTTCCCTCCATGACATTATAGCTGTGCCTGCTATCAAAATAATTGCTCTAAGAGTAAGAGACGACAAGATTGGCCTTCAACTTGGCTTTTATCTGATACTCTCACACAGCTACAGGGATTGGTTATTCAGTTAATCCAAAACAAAGCTCAAACTTAAGATTTATGATACTTGTGGGGCATTACAGCCTGACTTGCCACTCCAGCTGCCATTCCAGTAAATGCATATAGAATTATTATAGATTTAAAAGATTATTTTTATACTGTTCCTTTACATCCTGGTGAAGGTGGGAGGTTTGCATTCAGTGAGTTTGCTTGTAATTTTTGAGAGCCCATCAAGCGATATCATTAGAAAGTTTTGACTCAAGGAATGTCAAATAGCCTTACATTATAAAAATATTTATTGTTGCTTTAATACAAGAAGTTAAGAGTTTGAATCTTTCAGTGTATATTTTCATTGTATGGCATTTTATTAGTTGATCTCTCTGAAGGAGTTTTTCTGCAAGTTTTTGCTCTCATTCAAGAGCTTTAAAATTTTGGGGAGTGCTTCTTGCTCCAGAATAGATTCAAAGCAATATCTTTTCAATATTTGAGACCTCAGTGATATACTAAGCATATTGTGGCACAGAAAATTCCAATAAGAAAGGATAGTTGGAGCTGGAGAGATGGCTCAGCCGTTAAAGGCTAGACTCACCAAAACTATAAGAGTTCAATTCTCAACAACCACGTGGTGGCTCAAAACCATCTGTAATGGGATCTAGTGCCCTCTTCTGTCTTGCAGGTATACATGTAAAAAAAAAATGGTTTACTTTTAATGATTTTCAAAAGTTGTTAGGAGATATTAATTAGCTAAGACCTCACCTTAAGCTCACCACAAGAGAACTTAAGCCTCTGTTTGATATTCTCAAGGAGGGATACAAATTCTAATTCCCCTCGACAATTAACTGATGAAGGAGGAATAACTTTGCAGAAAGTAGAGGAAGCTGTTAGTTATCAACAGATTCATTATATAGACTATGCTCAATTGTTAGCTGTTTGCATCATTGCTACTCATAGGTTCACAGCAGTCCTTTGGCAAAACAAACCATTAATGTGGATTCATCCTTCTTCATCTGCATGTAAAGTTTGAACATCCTCTTATGAAACTGTACTGTGTTAATACATAATTGAAAGATAGAACCCTGAATGTATTTTGGATGAAATGTTTATTCCTTATTCCAAATAACAATTAAATTGGTTATTGAAAAATACCAATATTTGGCCTATTACATGGCAAACTTCTTAGACAAATTTGATAATCATTATCCAAAAGACAGTTTTCCTCTATGTATGCTTTTGTATTTCCTGTAAATTTACGCATGAAGCCCATATAAAAGGTATTTTCTGTATAGACAGACAGCTCATCTAATTAGAAGGCAGTATATGTAATTAGATCACATATTCATTTTCTTGATTTTCTCTCTGCTTCAGCACCAATGATTGAATTATGTGCTGTAGCCACTGTTTGAAATGCTGAAAAATCAAACTTTCAATTTGTATACTCATAGCCAGTATATAGCTCATGGTTTATATTGCTTGAAATTGTTCCTTTTTTAGATATTGCTAATTCTCAAATTTTACAGTTATTTATACAAATATAGCTTAATTTAAGAAACATGTACTGTTCCTTAACTTTATAAAACATTTAAGAGTTCATACTGGATTGCCTTGACCCCAGGGCAATGTCACAGCAGATTTGTATAGCAGGCAGATTATAGGCCTTACAAAACAATTGGCCATACAATCTTATTCTTTACATCATCAAAATAGTAATAGCTTGAGACAATAATTTGGTATTTCTAGAGAGTGTGTGAGTCAAATTGCAAAAACTTGTTCTCCGTAACCTCAATTTTTTTCATAATGGTATTAATCCTTGGGGATTTATACCTAATCAATTATTCCTTATAATCTTCAAGGACAAGATATTGTGGAACTTTAAAATAATATCTTCATAACTCTCTGCATGTGGGAGGAACAGCTACAGGTGCTTCTTCCCTGGTTTTACAAGGAACTCTAAAAAAATGGTTTTTAAAAACTAAAGAGGGGGAATTATACCTTCCAAAGTCACTGAAAGCACACCTTATGTTTGTCTTATTTGTTTTAAATTTTTTTGCAAACTAATGCTAATGTTCAGTCTACCGCAAATCACCACTGGCATCCAGTCACTTCTAGCTCATTTGCCAGGGTCAAATGGAGAGACTCCCTAACTAATACATGAAATGATCTTGACCCTGTTTAATTTGGCTGGTGGTTCAGCCTGTGTTTTTTCACAAACAGAAAATGGAGCCTGATGGCTGCTTGTAAGATTGGTCCATCAAGTGGACACAGATCTTGAGCCTAATAATTACAATACTAATGATGAAGATGGCTCAAAATCCCTACCAGCTGAATTAACCTGGCATACAGTCTCCACTCTTACTGGAGAGTAAGTATTTTTTATCATTACTTAAAGCCACCCACTATATACCTGGTGGCCAGATCTTGAGTCTGATCCCTGCTAATTTGCAGCTGGATTAGATACCTGGGACATTCCTACTTACAACTTTATTTTCTACACTGCTTGGATAATCTTGTTGCCTTTAATCTTTGAACCTTGTATCTGAAACAGATTGGTTGCCTTCACACAGGATCACTCTCAGCAAGCTCAGCTATTCACCATGGCAGTTATTCATTGATATGAGGAACTGCATTGAGTGCATATCCACAGGTCTGTGGTCTGAATGTGGCTTTGGTCTGTATGGGAAAGAGTATGCCATAGATGGCTAGTTAGTCAAAGACAAGTAAGAGTGTTCTTGAGCTCCTATAGATCTAAGACAGAGGCATACATCAATAATGCTATGTATACTCTCCATGACAGGTAATAAGGAGCAATATAGACACCAATGTAAGGCAGGCATGGTTGCCCGTTTACTCTTTACCCTAGATGTGATGATGGAAAACAACTAAATCTTATGCCCCATCCAGCTGCTGACACTGCTCATCTTTAAAAAACTAATAAGCGGGAATTGTGCCCTCCTCCCAGCTTTGAGCAGGCCAGAAAGACCTTGCTTACCACAATAGACCTAATAATAGGACTTAGGTGGAGTTACCCACCTTGGCTGCAAGTACAACCTCCTACAGGAACTTAGAAGAATAGACTGCCCACTGAGCTTGCCTGAGACATCTCCAGCTGTAACAAAGGATGGGTTCTTTCACCCATTTTGGTGGGGCTTTCTCTTTAAATAGAAGAACTGAATATTAAAATTTGAGCCTTAATCAGAAGAGTTTGTCTTGATTTCATGCTTCTCTCACCTCTCCATCTCCCATTTTCATTTCCAGTCCCCCTTTCAGGTGAACCCAGTTTGTCCATGGCTGCAGGCAGCTACAGAACTCTAGGCCACTGAGGCAGGAGTGGGGGGGTGGGTCGGGGAGCTCCCTCATATAGGCAGGGGGAGCAAGTAGGCATAGGGAACTTGTGGAGGGGAAACTGGGAAGGAGGATAACATTTGAAGTGTAAATAAATAAAATAACTAATAATAAAAAATAAATTATAAAAAATAAAAAGCAAAAGCCCAAAAAACATATAAAGGCAGACCTATCTGAATAATGCCAACCTTCTCAACAAGGACTCTAAAAGACAGAAAGGTCTGTGCAAATGTCTTCCAGTCTCTAAGAGACCACACGATGCCATCACAGACAAACTTTCAACAAACATTCAATCACTATAGATGTAGAAAACAAGATATTCTGAGACAAAATCAAATTTACACAGTATCTATCTACAAATCTAGCCCTATAGAATATACTAGAAGGAAAACTCCAGCTCAAGGATGTTAGCTACACCCCAAGAAAATAGAGGAGATAAATAATTCCACACCAACAAAAACAAAAGAAGTGAAGCACACAAGCACACACACACACACCACCACCACCACCACCAACAACAACAACACACAGCATCACACACACTACCCCACACACACTACCACCATTACACATCACTACCACCACCAGCATCAAAATAACAGGAATTAACAATTATTGGGTCCTAATATATTTTGCCATCAATGGAAACAATTGCCCAATAAAAATACACAGACTAACTGAATGTATTAAATAACAGGATACATCATTCTGCTACATACAAGAAACACACTTTAGCAATAAAAATACACATTTCCTCAGAGTAAAGGCTGAAAAAATGTTTTCCAAGCAAATGAACTCAAGAACCAAGTTTAAATACCTATTCTAATATCTAATAAAATATATGGTCAAAAAAATTAATCCAAAGAGATAGGGAAGGATACTTCATACTCCTCACAGGAAAAAAAGGCAATGTATCAATTCTGAATTGCTATGGCCCAAATGCAAAGGCATCTTGTAAAAGAAACATTACTAAACTTTAAATTACACCTTGAAACCCACATCTTAATATTTGGAGACTTCACCATCACACTCTCACCAAAGGACAAGTTATCCAGACAGAAACATGTTTTTTTTTTAAAAACAAAACAAAATCCCATACTGATTTATGAATGAAAGCTCAGGATCCAGATGCTGTGGTGAAAACCTGCTAACTCAGAGAGGCAAAGAAAGCACTCAGCTGACCTTCCTCCTCCACAGAGCTCCTTCTTCAGACTATCTTAAATACTCACCCTCAAAACCTCCTTTCTCTTTTTTGGGGTTTTCTTATGTTCACTCCCTGTCACCTGGTTGCTTCTCCACCTCTTGACCTATCATTGACGTTATTTAATTCTGTTTACAGAAAGCTCTTTGAATTAAAGGTGTGTGGTAGGGCTGAGACAGACCACAACAACCTGTTTACAATAAACAGAAAGCTCTTAAATTTAAAAAAAAAAAAAAAAAAAAAGAAAAGAAAGTAAAAGAAAAAAAAGGTGTGTCTGAAGGATGGGCTTTGCCACAGCAATGTTTTCCCCTTCACACGCTTGGTGTTCACAAAGTGATCAAATGTCCTACAACAGGAACTAAACAGAGAAATAATGAAACTAGAAGATATTATGACTTAAATATACTATAAGTCTGTGAAACAGTGAAGAACAATATCCCACACTCCAAC
The DNA here is from genome assembly GCA_021653895.1 of Mastomys natalensis. Classification (NCBI taxonomy): domain Eukaryota; kingdom Metazoa; phylum Chordata; class Mammalia; order Rodentia; family Muridae; genus Mastomys; species Mastomys natalensis. Next base: position 1,445,676 of record JAJTUV010000694.1, read on the forward strand.
AGTATGCAAAGGCATAGAGTGTTTATTCTGTAGAAATTCAGCATGTAGGAGTCTACCATAATCAAAAATGATGACCCTGGAGTGAGCATGCAGGCTCAATTTACACCCACCTAGGGGAATTCCAGGGAGAGGTGACTTTTATTCTGACTGGTTGACTTTGTCTCTAGAGGTAAGGTAAGATTGTCTATGGGAATGACTAGGGCTCTGTGGACTTTCCCAAGTAGTTGTGGGGTGTGGGGACTTTCCACAACTGTTGCTGACTCATTATTTTTGCCACAGCCCACGTGGCAAGACAGTCCCTGAATGGCTACCAGCAGTCTGTGTGTTTTTTACAAACTGTTCTGCTCAGTTCTGGAAAAGAGAAATGTAGGCCTAGTCCCCTGAACTGGCATTTTGCAGTATGTCAAGGAGTAAGCCTATCTTGATCCTGTCAGACTAACCGATATCTGCAGAATATTTCACCCAAACAAAAAAAGAATATACTTTCTTCTCAGCACCTCATAGAACCTTCTCCAAAATTTCAAGCACCAATAAATACAAGAAAATTAAAATAACCCCTTGTATTTTATCAGATGACCATGAATTAAAGTTAAACTTCAACAACAAGAGAAACAAGGGAAAGTTTACAAACTCATGAAACATGAACAACTCTTCACTGAATGACCACTGGGTCAGGGAAGAAATGAAGGAGTAAATTAAAGACTTTATAGAATTCAATGGAAATAAAGGCACAATATACTCAAATTTATGGACACAATGAAAACAGTGCTAAGAAGAAAGTTCATAGCACTAAGTAACTTCAAAAAATAAATTAGTGAGATCTCATACTAGCCTTGCGGTGGGGAGAACATCTTTAGATGATCTAGAAGCCTAGAACAAGGGAAATCTCCCCTGGAATCTGTGAGGGTGTCACAAGCTAAAACTTCTAGCAACAGGAAATATGGGAGCTGAAGTAGCCACCCCCTATAACCAGGCATCAGTTACAAAGGAGGGATGGAGATACCAATCCACCCACAAACCTTATTCCCAGAATTTTTCTTGGTTATAAGATGTGCAGAGATAAAGATGGAGCAGAAATTAGGGAATGGCCAACCAATGACTGGTACATCTTGAGAATCATGACAGGACAGAGAGATCACACTGACTCTATTAATGACATTCTTCTATCCTTCCAGACAGGAACCTAACATAACTGTACTCTGAGAGACTTCACCTAGCAGCTGATTGAAGCTGATGAAAGACCAATAGCCAAACATTAGGCAAAGCTTTGGTTGTCTTGTGGAAAAGGAGAAAGAAGAATGAAGGAGACACGTGGCTCAAGAACACCACTTAGATAACCTACAGAATCAACTAACCTAGGCCAGGGTCCACAGAGGCTGAACCCAACCAAAGAGCATGTATGGACAGACCTAGGCCCCTAAAAAATAATTAATAGCTTGGTCTTCATGTGGGACCCCTTACAACTGGAGCAGGGACTGTATCTGGCTCTGTTGCTAGCCTTTTGATCCCTTCCTCCTAAAATGGTTACCTTGTCTAGCCTAAACAGTAGAAAATGTTCCTAGTCTTACTGCAATTTGATATGCTAAGTGGGGTTAATATTCATGGGATAAGGTACTTGGAGGGATGTAAAAGGGAGGGACTTGGAGGAAAGGAGAGAGATGAAGCTGCAATTAGGATATAAAGTAAATCAATAATAATAACTAAATAGCTTCTTATATATTAAAGATTACTTTTGAGTTGTCTTTGGAGATAACACATTTTTTTGTAATTTTTAAAAAAATATACAGGGTCTTTAGATCATACACACCCTGATTATCAGTTCCAACTTCTCCCAGAACTCCTTCCATATTTCCCTCCCAACCTTATATCTCCTTCTTTTAAGCAAACAAACAAGCATTCAAACAAAATCATAATCGGTGACATTATATTAGTATTTTATTTATGTTCATGAATGTAGGGCCAACTACTAAATCATGACAAATTAACCAGGGCTACTGTACTAAAGAAAACCAACTTTTTCTCTACTAGCTGTCATTAGCTGCTAATGGATTACTAGCTATGGGCAAGACCTCCTCCATTTAAATAAGGTAATTTCAAATGCATTAAACACTGTGGTATATAAAGGTATCTTGTAGTAAGTTGTTTTATAAAACTAATAACTTACTTTTAAAAAGCTACCACATATTTTAAAGAATAGAATATATCTTTTATTATAACCACAAATCAATACAAATAAGTACATTTGAAAATTTTGCCTCAAAATCAGAGTCCCCTTTTTGTTTTTGACTAAGATTATTTGACATACATGTATATGATACGTGAACACTCATAGGATTACTCAGGATTTTTTCTTTTAAAAAATTCATCTTAACAAACGCCTTAGTACAGTAACTTCAAGGGTAGAGTTGCATAGCTTGGCAGTGTGCAACAGCTTTCTATCTGGACTTGAGACCAGCTCAATAAGAGGGATGCTACTGGAGAAGAATAACAACCATTAATTTACCACACAAGCAAAATTCCAAAACAAACATACAAAAACAAGAACAAAATCTATAAACACTTGTATTTACACAACTAGATATGTGTAGTATTGTGTCATGGTAGCACTGAGAAGGAAGACACTTGCTGTTTTAACTAGACCTTCCAGTCTTCCCCATATAGCCCATGAATAGAAGTCATGTTTACATTCAACCCTTCCTTTATCTTTTCAGCCTTCTTTCTTCACTATTACAGCCTTCTTTGTCCATTCTACCCTCCATGCTACAACCAAGCCATTCCTTTAAAGTATCCATATTATATTTTGTACAAGCCAGGAATACAGAGGTGTGAGTATTGTCATTAGTATGGTCAAGATTTGAGATTTGTAGAGGTTTTTCATTTCTCTTTTGGTTTCCGTTTTTTAAGAATAATGTTTTCCACTTGGGTGACAGAACACCATTTTAGATTACTTGTCCATGCTTCCATTAAAGAATATTAAGTCAAACAAGATCATTTAGCCATCTTCCTGAATGTATAGGACTTCAGATAATTTCAAGATAGTCTTCACATTCGTTTTTCACTTTTGTGTTTGGACGACAGATTAATTTCACTCAATATAAGATTCATAATTCACACTTGTTCATTTTAACATTGTACAGTCTATGATATTCTGAAAATAGAGAGAAAACTTCCTGTGAGTTTCCAGCTGCTTTTGGAGAAAGTGATGCTTTGTCTCCATGACATTTGTATAGAACTTTGTACTTTTAAAGAGATTACAAATGCATTATGCTATTTGATCCTCATAGAAATCCTCTGAGATAGGTTGGACACTGTAAAGACAAAGAATTCAGCTCAAAGAGATTTTTCTAACAAAGCTGGTTAGTTGGTGGGAACTTGGCCCTCCTGATGGTTATCCTGAACACTCTTTACTGCACTCAGAGCCAGCTCAAAGTGATGAAGGCAAATTTTCTAAAGTTTCCAGTACATCATTTCAAAACCTTTATTCATTCTTATTTCTGAAGGCATTCATGTCATTTTAATGATGTTGTAAAATCTTGAAAATGTAAATAGATGCACACAGCTCAGAGATAAGGACATTGCCTAAAGCATAAAACTTTTACACACACTAGATTACATCATATCAAGAGTATAACTCAATTTCTTGCTAGGTTAGCTTCTAGTTATAATGGAGATAGTTTTTCATGTCTTTAAATATTTTTCAATATTTAGAAACATCTATATTATCTGGTTATGCTATCTTAATTTTTATGATCTTACTTTTGTCAGGTAATTATGGCCAACTAGTCATTTGCAGCATAAAAACATCACAATGGCCTTGTAATTATATCTATTTCAGACCGAAACCTAAGCATTTCTAGAAATAGAATGAAAATTAACAAAACTTGATATATATTATTAGATGTTTTACTAAAGTATTTTAAAAATCAACTTAAACTCCACTGGTGATATAGAAAGTGCCTAACACTTTATTTACTATTTGACAATTTAACAAATATGTCACTTTCTTTTCATTTGCTTTTTCTGGATTTAATACTTTTATTTTACATCTTAGAAAGTCCTAAAACTTAATTTGGACATAGCTTAAATTATTCTTTTTCCTTCTGTGTTCTTGTTCAGTGATCTTATAGAATTGAGAAAACTCTTCATGAGATGTTTCTGATCATAACTGGTCACATGGTTCTTCTATGCTTTCCTTCTGAATAAGTAATAATTTTTCAGACTATCTCTGGATGAAATAACACCATCTGAATCTTTAGTGTTGGAAGGAATGAGAACTCAGTATGTAAGGGCTATGACAATTTGTCTCTCTCTTTCTCTCTCTCTCTCTCTCTCTCACATACACACACACAAACGAAACCTTATAAGATAAAAGTCACTTCAACTACACCACACAACACACACATACACACACTGTATTTTAGGAAATCCCTTTTTATCTGGTTATACAATCCAGGAAAAAGAAAGGCTATCTAAATGTTATCTCTTTTTGCTTTGGAGCAATATAAAACCACATCATATTTCACATTTTCTTTGGGAACTTATTATTAAAATTACAAATGTGCAGATATGTTCATTGATGTGGAAGCATTTATACATAGTATAGCAGTCTACTGAATAAAAATGCAAGTTATTGATTCTTCTAAATGTAAACATTGGGATAACTTTTAGCTTTTTCTTATTAATTATGGGTAATTTTGAACAAGTTTCCAGATAGAGATTGCCAATTTTTCCAAGAGTAAACGCATCATGGAATTAATTGACATTAGCTTATTATTTTTAAGAAAACCAACAAAAAAGCATAATACCTGTATTCTTACTAATACAGTGTAGTACTGGAATTTGAAGGGGTTAAGATTTAGGTACAGTATAAAGATATTAGGTTCAAAAGATTTGTTTAAAAGAAAGAAAAACAATATTAAATAGATATGCAACAGAGTCATCCCCACATTTAAATTAGTTCAATGTTTGTTGTCATTATTTTGTACCAACTTGTATATTGAGTCACCAGAGTTTTCTTCAAATGTATGCATTCTGGACAGTTACATTAAAATAAACCTTGGGGTTCCATCTTGCACAGGAGTAAAAGAATCAAGGAGAGATGCTTAGCTATAGCCAGCCTATGCCTTTCTGAAGCAGAAAGAGCTATCAGAACCCAACACTGGTTATAAATATTCACTGAATATTGTCATGGCATCAAAAGTTGGATATGCATAGCATCCAACAATTAAAACTGGTATGTTTATGTCTGCAAATTCAAGCCTAGTCCTCAGGAAAGCCAACAACCAGATGTCTATACATGGAGTCTAGGACAGAGGGAGTTCATGGGAATGTAAAGATAGAGGAGATAGCTACAGGTGGACATGGAGAATGACCACTAAAAAGCCCAGAAAGAGTTCCTAGAAGTTTCAGTATAGGGGAAAAGATGTCTTTTAAGAATTATGGGGCATTTGTTTGAAGGGCAAACAAGGATATTTGGTTTTGTTCAAAGAAAGTGGACACTAAAGTTCTATAGAGATCATAATCTTAGAGAAAGGGATAAATACAATTGTATACAAAACAATAAAAATGTTTTCCTTCTGGGTGGGAGAAACAAGCAAATTTGCTTTTAGAACTATGAATTATAAAGGAAGGAAAGAGAATAGATGAGGTCCAATTAAATATGCACCCATTACATTTGCAAACTTGTGACAAACACATAAGTATCATAGAATGTATGTATACATCAGTTTCTCAAATTAAATTCTGCAAAGGGATGAGTTTCAAATGGGTAGGTACAGGTTTGATCAAGATAATGTACAAATATGTATGAACTGATAATAGAGACAGTTGTGAGTAGCTATGTACCAAGGTTGCTGAGTTACCACAGAAATGTTTGCTCCAGTCATTCTCTGATGCCTGGGGTCAGAAGCTATTCTATTCTCACAAGCATCCTTTTGTTGGGGATAATCTATTTCTCCCTTGTGGCAGCTCATCAAAAAACTGCCAGTATTCACAAACAAGACTAAGTTCCCTATATTAGTTACTTTTCTTGTTGCTATGAAAAAAGTAATTAATAAAGGAGGATTCTTTAGGCCCAGCATAGAGAAGGCTGGCTACAAGAGCTTGATGTAGCTAGGTAAATTCATACTAGGTAGCAAGCAGAGAGAAACCAATGCTAGTACCCAGCTCATCTTCTCCTTTTTATGCAGCACTAAATGCCACCTCCAGGAAATTGTAAAGTACTCATTAACCTATGCTAGATAACCCCTCACAGAGACACTAAGGCTTGTCTTTTTGATGATCCTATCAAATAGTTAACCAATATTAATGATTAATTCCCTTTCTGCCTAAAAATATAATCTTACTATGTCCCCTCCCTCTCAAAGTGAGTCAGCCTTTTTGGTCCCTCCAACTGGAACACTTGCTTAGAATTGATTAAATTTTTTTATACTATATACATGTGAGCATAGAAATGTATTTTAGGAGTTATTTATAATATCCTATAATGTGGGCAAATAAAATTGTCTCTCCTTTTACATGCATAAACAACAATTTTAATATGAGAGGTTAAACAGTGTAACTACATTTCAGTAATAATCAGAAACAAGGAAACATGTCATGTATGTATGCCCTTTAAACCTGTGCTCATTTCATTATGATTTATTTCAGTATTCTTTAAAGGATAAGCTACATCAAATCTACCTGGAGGTGCTTTTAAAAAATGAGATTTTCTAGTCACATGCTACTGGAGAAGGATCTGAAACCCACATCTTTAATAATTTCCCTAGGTGATTCTCATGGATGATGCAATTTGCAAAATAGCACCACCATAGTTCATAGTAGCTCTCTTTTATTACCTCTATTATTGTATGTATTAAATTCAGTGGTAGACTTTTTTCTCCAGGGCAAGAATCATGTCTTATTTCCAAGTATATCAGCCACAGTTTATAGCACTGTGACTTACATATAATATATACCCAATAAATTTTGGGTGAATTATTGCCAATTTCTGTGTTTCATCAGGGTGAAAATTATTATGAGATGATTAAGAGTCTATAATATATTTTCTTTATGTGACAATCCATGGGGAACATATTTGAAGATACACACATACATACACTAATAGACTCACACATAAGTATTGTAAAACATTAGACAAATTTAGAAAAATGGGAATGTAAAAGATCACACAAAGTAAGACCCTTCAGTCAAGTGCTTTATGAATTGTTTCTGTGTATATATTAGATTCACATATTTAAATATTTTACACATATAGATATGTATATGTACAGATAAATTAAGTTTATTTATAAATATGAAAAACACATTTTTTGTTTGTTTTTTCGAGCCAATTTCTTATTGATATCAAAATCTACCACCACTATGATTTAAATGTAAACTATTTCTGTGTCAAACTTTTCTTGGAAAACTTGCCTGAAGATTTTAATAAAGCTTTCAAATTATTTCTGTTCTCTTTTAAGAATTGTAGGCATACAGTACTGAAGCTGACTCAATAGGTTAAAGGTTAAGGATAAGGTTTTAATCAGTGTGCTTTTCTTCATTTGTTGATTACAAAAAGATTCCTATGACCAGCAATTGAAGGGAATTTCTCATAAAAACTACCCAGGTTAACTAAGCAATTTCCCATGGTACTTTCAGTCGAGAAGCAGAGTCTATGTACGCCAGAAGACTGTGAACCCTAGGCATCTAGGCTGCAAACTGATTGCTAATTATAATGGTCAGAAAATGTGGATTATCTGTGAAACGGTGACTCTAGAGTTGAAAGTCACTTTTTCTTCTATTCTCTTTACAGATCTAAGTAGGACTATACTTTCACAAAAAGTTTAACTACATACTAAATGATGGAAGATGTATTGTCTTAGTGACTATGAAGTTTCAAGGTAAAAGATACAATATTTCAAGTATTCCCGCCTCTCTCTCCCAAAAATCTACTGTTAGGACAGTAATGGGTTAAGATATAATTGAAAAAAAAAAAATAGAAAATGATGTGGGATGATGCTTTTTGAAAATAGTAGAGGAGAAAGATGAAAGATGATCTTTTAGCAGAGACAAATAGCCAAGTTACAGGCTGGCTGGCAAAATTAAGAGGCAGCACAAACTGTACTGGAAGTGGCCAAATGTTCAGAGACTGTTGATTTCAAGTTCCCTTAGAAGTAAGGAAAAAATATACAAGGTAATAATCAAATGTGATAGTAATCAAATACAAATGCTAAAGCCACACAACTCCTAGAGGACACAGGGGTAGAAGCTGATGCCTTGAGATGACAATGCATTTTCCAGGTATACTACAAACATGAACAATAAAGATAAAATAAGTAATTGGATTTCATTAAAATTTAAAATGTCTGTGCATTATTTAAAATCTTCATTTTAAAAGTGAGAATATAGCCTACTCAATATGAAAATATATTTTAAAGCTACTTGTCTGATTGGTTTAATAGCCAGAAAATAAAGAATGTGTTTATTATCTCAGAAATGGGAAGATGATTTAATTTACAAATGAACACCTGTGAAAAAAATATTTCCCCTAAGAAAATATATCAGTGCCCAACCATCAGACTGACTATTCAACAGTATAGAAAGGGTTAGAGAACCAAGCAAAGCACACATTTTGGTAAGGGGATTGAGAAATTAGAAAACTCAACTATTATCAGTGTGAACTTAAAATGGTTCATCTGCCATAGAAGACAGTTGTTTAAAAATAGTCAACAAAATACTACCTTCACACAACTAGACACTTCTGGCCCTGTATCCATGTAACTGAAGCAGGTACATGCAACACTATTTCAGTACGCTATCATTCACCACTATAAGTGAAAGTGTCCACTAACTCATGTCTACTGATATATAAAGGAATGAATACAATGACACCCAGATATATTGGAGGATTATTCAGAAAGAAAGAGGAAACAAACTTCTGTTATAATGTGAAACATGTACGACTCTCCAAAACACAAAAGAAGCTAAAATAAAAGTTCGCATAATGCTTTGCATAAAATAATCCAGAATACTTAAATTCATACAGATGTAAATCTGATTTTTGGCTAGCACATGCTAGAGAGAAAGGGAAGTGGGGATCGTTTGTTGTGAAGAGGGTTTAATGTGGACTTAATAGTAGTAGTTTGAAATTACAAACAAATGCTGATTAAACACCACTGTGAATTTGCTAACTGGCATTGACCTGTCTTCTGAAGATGATCCTTTTTAGATAAGGTGAACTAAAAATACACAGGATCCCTGAAGAAGAAGATACTAGGCATAATTACAGCATGCTTTACCCCTAGGTCTTCAAAACCCTTCATGTAATTCATATTGCATCCTTATATTTTACATAATTGAGAGATTAAAAAAAGAAAGAAAAGAAAGAAAAAACAAAACTGGGTTAAAGTAAATTTGTATAATAAACTCTGTGTTCCATGGTTCTCTTTCTCCAATTGGGTTTATAAAACTGAAAATCTAATCCTAAAAATAAAGCCAAAAATGAAGTCCTCAGTTGATTCCATTATTAAGCAACTAGCAAATAATAAACATGCATTCCTCCTTAAAATACACTAGCAACAGTGAATACCAGTACTTAAAAAGAAGGCTTTTATCATTTAAAAGAGAGACATGCATATGAACAGCAACCTGAAGAAGCACAGATCACTGGTGAAAATGTAAAGCTACCACTGGCATCCTCTGAAAGTCTAGAATAAGTTCTCTTGTAAACAATGTTAACAGTTGATAGTAACACTGAAAAGGCTGGAGAAAATCCAGCTACATGTACTTTGAGATATCCACCAGAGAAAACAACTGGGGCATGAATTTAAGCCAATAGAAAATCCTTAAAAGAGAGACAACTAAACTTGGTGTTTAGGTTCCCAGTGTAGCTCTAAGCATTTCTCAAGATGAGCTTTTAAGCACAAAAACTATATCCTCAAATAACTACATCCATATTCAGTAAACTTTATCCACATTTCAGTTACCAAGACAGTTAACCAGAAGCAAACTACAGAAATCAAAGTTCACTATTGGTACATATAGAGACTTTTCTAAAACTGTGGGTTTTGATGGATTAAGTTCAGCCTCGGTTTGATCAGACAGGACCTGAGAGAAGGGGTGCCTGGGAGCACTGAAACAAACCACTGGAATTCAAATCCTGAATTACAACCCGACAGCCTATGTTCTCTTTGAGATGGCTCCCTGAATAACTCTTTAGATAGTTCTCATTTCTGTAGTCTGCTTGAGACAGCTGTCTCTTGAGACAGCTCTCTCTTCTTAGACAGCTCTCTCTCTTCTTGAGACAATTATTTCTTGATAGAAGAAATTTCTAAAAGCTCTCTGGTTAGGTCATAGATTTTCCGACCATATTCAAAAATGCTGCTATAAAAAATTACTAGATTTTCTGATCAAGTTGGAAATCCTGTTAGAAAAATTCTAAAAGTATTTCTTGAGTTTTTCAAGCCAGAAAAAAATTCCAAAAGAGCTGTGTATGCTCTTCAGACAGCATTTCTGGATAGCTGCTAGAAAACTTTCTAAAAGAGCTGTGTTAGGTCTCCAAGTAATACTTGGGATTCCTGACCTTGGTCAGAAAAACTATGAAAAATTCTAAAAGAGCTGTGTTCACTTTCTGTGGATTTTTCTGACCAAAATCAGTAATCCTATTAGAAAAAAATTCTTAAAGAACCACTGTAAGCATAGTTGGGTGGACTGCCCTGAAATCACCACTCCCTAAATCTCTTTTCTCCTTCCTTAGTATCTTTCTGACAGCTGGCTCATAGAGCAGTTGTGTTTGTTTTTCTAGGTCCTTAAAACCTTTCATGTAATTCATATTGCATCCTTATATTTTGCATAGTTGAGAAATTATATATTTTTTTAACTCATGCTTTCAGCATTCTTTCTCACAGCCTTAAGGGCTATCTTGAAGGTCACAGCATTTACCATTTTGCTGAGACATTAGCCAGATTGTGCTGTCTCTGATTATCATGGAATCATTAACTTTGGCAAAGGGAACATTCCTTGAAGGAGAAACATTATTATGTAAACAAACCTTATGCCCACAGCAACTATCAACACTCATGGAGGATCTCATCCTGATGGATCTGTTCCGGGGGTGGGAACCATCTCATTCTGTCCTTTACAGAGTCCAGCTGGAATTGGCATTAGGTCTTTGTTTTCCTTTCGCAGGTGGTACTATCTGTGTACTTAGTTCTATGGCCTAATTGGAACTTCTATCATAGAGTAGTTGTGCTAAGCTCTGGGAGCCCGTTCCATCCCCAAATGGTTTTATGGACATGAGTCTGTTGAAGTAATTATTTAAATTGGCCTCTGGCTAAAGCTGACTACCTAAGCTGCAACAGCTCTGCCCAGCCCAGCCGCCATGTTTCTCTGCCGGAGGCCACATGTGTGCTGCAGCCAGAAATAGCCAACTAGAAACACCAGCCCTGCCACACACATGGGAGATGGCTCAATCTCCCATGCTGTCTCTGCAAGGCTTGGCATTGCCCAGGCCATCCCGCCATCCACGTGGGCTCAGTAGAAAGATGAGACTCTAATGCTTAAAGATTAATCAAAGGCTTATATATTTGATAATGATTAGTAACAAGATACCCATACAATCAGAAGTGTAACCCAATACCCAACCTAGATATACCAACTTTCTTTGACTGCTACAGACACATGAACAACCACCTCCATCTCCTTTCTCTCATTCTCCTCTCCTGTCTCCTAGCTCCTCCTCTTCCTTTTCCTCTCCTAACTCCTCCCACCTTAGTTCCTCTTACATGAGTCAAACCATGGAATGACTTATCTGGGACAAGGGATTATATTGTCATTTTAGCATTAGTTGTTTAAGAGAATTCATACTCTATTGTGTTCTATACTCCATAGATAAATAGGCAGTTGAGTAAGGAGGGTCCTATAGTGCAAACTAAAAATATAAGGTTGAATGGTCTAACTGTGACTGTAAATAAAGTTGTCAACCAAGGAGACCAAGAGAACAGTGGTTAGTAACAGTTGGTAGATAATTTATGGTCTCCTCCCTTTTTGGAAGGTTGTTTTTTCCATGAGTAAATTTTTGTTTTTTAATTGTCTCTAATAAATTGGCACATAAGTAACACTTTTTTTCCAGTGCCATACAAAGACCTCCTTGTCTCATGAAGATGAAATCCAATTTTCTTTTTTTTATTATTTATTTATTTATATTTCAAATGTTATCCCTCTTGCAGTTTCCTCTGTGCAAACCCCCTATTCCATCCCCTGCTGCCCTGTTTCTGTGAGGGTACCCCCTACCCACCCACACACTTACTTTGGATAATCCCTTACTCTGGATAATCAAGCCTCCAGAGAAACAACGGTCTCCCCTCTCATTGATGTCAGATAAGACAATACTCTGTTACCTATGCAGCTAGAGTCATGGGTTACTCCATATATACGCTTTGGTTGGTGGTTTAGTCCCTGGGAGATCTGGGGGGTCTGGTTGGTTGATATTGTTTTTCTTCCTATAGGGTTGCAAACCCCTTGAGCTCCTTCAGTCCTTCCCCTAATTCCTCCATTGGGGTCCCCATGCGAAGTCTGATGGTTGGCTGTGAGCATCCCTATCTGTATTGGTCAGGCTCTGACAGACCCTCTCAGGGGACAGCTATACCAGGCTCCTGTCAGCAAGCACTTCTTGACATCAGCAATAGTTCTGCAATTGGTGTCTCCAGATGGGATGGATCTCTGGATGGAATAGTCTCTTCATGGCTTTTCCTTCAGTCTCGGCTTCACTCTTTATCCCTGCATTTCCTTTAGACAGAAGCAATTCTGGGTTAATATTTCTGAGATGAGTGAGTGGCCCCATCTCTCAACCAGGGGCCATGCTTAACCACTGAATATTGTCTCTACAGGTTCTATCTCTCCTTTGTTGGGTATTTTGGCTAATGTTATACCCATTGGGTCCTTGGAACCACTTGCTTTCCTGGCATCTGAGACCAATTCTCTTAAATTCTGATAAACAACCTTAACTAAGTAGTATAACTGTATTTCCGGGAATTAATCAGAATTTTATCACCAACCGTGGAGCATACCTAGTCTACACAGATCTACCTCCATGGGCTGGACCTAGGCCTCCCTGCACATATGTTGTAAATGTGCAGCTTGGTTTTCATGTAGGTCCCAAACATCTGGAGTGGGGGCTATCCCAAAACATGCAGTCTGTATATGGAGTATGGTCTTCTAGCTGGGTGCCTCATCTGGCCTTAATGGGAGAGGAAGCACCTAGCCTCTCAAAGACTTAAAGTGGCAGGGTGGGGATACAGGAGGAGGGGGTACTCAGAAAACAAGAGATGGGGAAGGATTGTGGGAGGGGGTGACTGGGACGGGTTATAAAGTGAATAAGCAAAAAAAATAAAATTAAAAAAAAAAAGAATTTTATAGATGCTCCAGATCTATATCTATTTGGACATTGAGTTTTAAAACTGTTTTCATTTCCCATAATTAATTAGAGCTGAAGTTCCAACTGCAGTAGAATCAAATAATGGAATGAGAATAGTATGGGAAGGCCAAAATCTAGACTTAGGTTGATGCTGTTTTCTTTTTTTGCGGATAAACACCTGTGGTATAAGATGCACGAAGATGCAAAGAAGTGGTTTTCTTGAAGGGTAAACAATTCAGAAGATGCATACTTTGTTAAGCCATTAGTGCAAACAAGTCAGGTAGTCTCTAGGGCCTGGAAATACATTCAACTGCCATTTCTATGTTTGGTGAAAGAATCTGCATAGGTGAAATTATCTAGATCTCTTAGTCAGGGTTTGAAACAAAACATCTTGACCAAGAAGCAAGTGTGAAGGAAAGGGTTTATTTAGCTTACACTTCCTCATTGCTGTTCATCACCAAAGCAAGTCAGGATTGGAATACACACGAGGTAGGAACTAGTAGACAGGAACTGATGCAGAGGCCATGGAGGGGTGCTGCTTACTGGATTGCTTCCTCTGTCTTGTTCAACTTTCTTATAGAACCCAGGACTACCACCCCAAGGATGGTACCACCCAACATTGGCTGGGACCTCAATCCTTTATCACTATTGAGAAAATGCCTTAAGCTGGATCTCATGGAGGCATTTCCTCAAGGGAGGTTCCTTTGTCTGTGATAACTCATCTTATGTCATTTGACACACAAAACCAGCCAGTACACTAGGAGTTTAAACAGGCACTTTGTCCTGAAGGTCTCCCCTTGGTGAACTTACATTGGTCACATTTACAGCTGTTAGGTTGGAAGTGGAGTTTATTGTTTAATTAGTTTCAGTGCCAACATAATAGAAGGACTTCAGATCCAGGCTCAGCCAGTAATCCTGACCTAGGTTCAGTTAGAATGACTAAGGAAATGATAAACTCGTTTCTAGCATCTGACATCGAAGGGCTTCCTGGAGAAATTGGATGTGGAGCTTTCCTATTGGGACACCAAAAAGGAAAAGGAAAAAAAAAAGGCAGCTATAAATGTAAGGCCTGTGTCAGTCTTATCCTTAGGGTTTAGAGGACCTAGTAATGACCCATCTGTTCTCTTCCGTACCCTCCTTTCATCTGTGTATGCTATGTCTTTGGTATAATCTTGGTGAGCTCAGTTTGGGTTTAGATTCTTTTTTCACCAATAAGGTTGCCTGGCTTGAATTCCTGTTCAGGCTGATACAGTAAAGATGCCACCTCTCAAACTGTCTGGATCCCCTGCAGGACCTGCCTAGGACTTGAGGAGGGACTGGTTAGTTATTTTTACAGCCTTCACTTCAGAGGCCAAGAAGAGGTTGGCCCAATTTTGACCAGTTTCAAGAACATATCTTCAAGTTTTGTAGGGTTTTTGTTTTGGGTTTTCCCCTCTTTTACTAGTCCCAGGCTTTGTGGCCTACATTACATAATGTAGTTTTAATCAGCACTTAGGACCTTTGTCAAATTTAGAAAAGTCTTGGCTGTGAAAACTCGGCAGTTATTGGACTCTAATGAGAGAGGAACTCAACTCTAGGAATAGTAATCTAAGTTTGAGTAACTCAGTAGTTTTAGTTGTCCCTAGTTGGGTGGCCTGGTGGAGTTTATCAACCATAATGACAGGAAGTAAGATTTTCTCCTCCTGCAAGAAGTACCTGTTTGGCAACTTTTTTTCTTGTCTGCTTGGTTTCTTTATATGTATTGGGCTCTGGAGCAAATCAGGTTCAATAGGGTAACCAAGACTGGAGAGGCCAGAGCACCATTCTGATGGGCAAAATGCTATCCTGTTCCCTTGGACCTTTGGGGACTCTGTCTTTTTTACTTCCTTTTCAGCTGAGACAGACCCACTGTCCTCCCCCCCCCCATATAGAGAGGATCCCATGGACATAGGCCATGGCAAATTTATACCAATTCTGTGTATGTAATCATGGTTTTGTTCTTTGCCCGGATAAGAACCTGGGTTAACATGAGAAACTTAATTCTTACTGTAGGAGTCCCTTAGTTGAGGATCTGGGCCCATATTATCCCGTCCAAGGTGACAACTGCAGGACGATCATTCCTCATTTCATCTTGAACAACACTGCTCCCACTATTGTACAGTACCTTTTCCATTTCTCACATCAGTCATTTTCAGGGGACACAGTGATCAGAATTATAAACAGAGGCCAAGAGATCCCAGGCTTCCTGCCCTAGAACAGAACAGAGCAGAGGGTAAAGTGGATTAAGGCCTTGTGGGGCTGCCTGAGGCAGGATCTAAGTCCATCTGAAGCCACAGAAGCAATGGAATTGCCAGCACCTACATGGATGATCTTAGAGCTTCTGCTGGCTAGAGCTTGACAGGGCAGTGCATCTCCCTTCAAGAGGGTTGGTGCCATGGGAACCCATATGCATCCACTGCACCACCATGCAATCCTGACCTAATGTGCCACCCATCAGTCAGTAGAGTCTCATGACCCTAACTTGGTTGTTATTTTCGAGAGACTCTGCTGGGTTATCATCTGGCAGTAGGCTGTCTGGACTGATGGTTGAAGTTTACAGAATTGCATATGGGCGGCCCAGGATAAGCATTATACCATTATTTGGGCATTGTACATCTACCTCTTGGGGATTCACCTCAAGAGGGTCCTTATAGGGTGTGGTTGGTTAGAAACAGATGCTGTCCCAAAGTCAGTTCATCACTTCCTTTACCAGCATGTCTGTAGTGGCAACTGCCTGCAAATAACCCAGACAAATGACAGCAAAAGGATCAAGTCTTTTGGACAGATAGGTCACTGGGCTCTTCTTGGGTACCAGTACTCGAACAAGGCCACCCTTATAGTAAGTGGCATCTTTTTATATCTTCTTTTTCGCTAGTGTCTCTGGGTCCACCAACACTTTGGTACTCTTATATTGTAAATCTTTTTGATACTCTCCAATATCTGGAATTTGTTCATATTTTCAAATCCTTTTAACTTTTGGAGTATAACAACACACACACACACACACAACACACACACAAGACACACACAGTCCGTCTAACAAAAGCAGTATTTTAGCAGCTGCTTTAAATCTTTTTTTAAATGATTAAAAGTTTGCCAGTACAGTAAACATTGTTTAAAAATCTCTGTGCTGTGGTCACCATTGGACAGAAGGAAAATGCATTTTATTGGGGCCACATTGTCTGGTATGGATACTGGTACCTGGCCTGAATAGTTTTTCTACACTTTATAGAGAATGATGGGTTTTGATTTTTCCAGTTATACATTTCCCTGATTGAAAAGGAGACATTAACAATCAAAGAGGAAGGAGGGAAGCTTTTTTCTTCTTCATTTCCCAGGGTGCAACGGACTTCTTGGAACAGGGTTGGGGAGGAGTGTAAAGAGTATGCTGCTCCAGGGGCTGTTTCTCCCTCCCTGTGTTTGTTCTACACAGACAACAAAGGACTCCTATAAGAGGCTGGCCCTCTCAATGCCTCCACACAGGTAACAGGACCAGGACATTGGAACCAGGAGTGGGAGTCAGTCAAGCTGAGGTCCCGGTCTAGAAGCCTTGGAAAGGATTACTAAGGCAAGTTAGGTGTTCATCTCTAAAACAGAGAGTGAGGGTTTTTTGTTCTTTCGCTTTCTTTTTTTACTTGGACTCTTGGCAGGTTTGGTGATGCCTGTCTCCGTTGCTGAATTTCAGCTAGTGATTCAAGATCCCTGGACACAAAAACCTAGATAAAGCATTTTACCTATTACTTCAGTGAAATGCATGCATAAAATAAACAATTGAACCTACATCAAATTGATACACAAACATACACAAATTTTGATTATGTCAGTTAACATGGCCTAAAAGCAATGTCATCCATTAGCAGTTAACAAATTTAGCACCTGGAACTTGGTTTCTAAAAACATATACCAATGAAAGGAACCAAAGCTTAGTGGATAAATCACATATGCCAATATTGAGACAAAGAACACAAGAGACTGTTGTAGAATAAGCTGCAGTGATAAAGGTAACTAAACAATTCAAAAATCATAGCATAGTAATGATGAGTATATGTCAAGGTGATGAGACAATCATATAAAAGGACAGTGGACAAAGCTGGAACAGTTTGAGAAAAACAAAAGAAGCACTATGGAGTCATAAACTCAAAGTAAAAAATGAATACACATGAGCATGTAATGCTAAATATGCAGAAGGCTTACAGAGAGCTTCATGCTAGATGAACATCCATACTGACAGTAGGGACCTTATTTTTCACTAGAGCTTGTTGTGGGTTAGGTCTAATATTGTTTGTATTATGTTAATCTGGGTTCCCAAAATTATATGAGAATCTATATGTCTGTAGGACACTGAGGAAACCCTGCCCCCCCCCAGTTGGTTTTGATTAGTAAATAAACTTGCCGATGGCCAATGGCTGGGCAGGGAAACAGAGGTGGGAATTTCAGTATTCCTGAGCAAGGAACAAGGAAGAAGGAGGAAGCATCTGCCATGCTGGGAGAAGAACCTAGATGCCACATCTCATAGTTACAGGATAGAGAGAATAGCTGTCATATAGAATTGGGAGGATGCTGCCTGAGAGGGCTGCATATCTGGGTCCAGGGCAGCCAAGACGAATATAGGTTTTAGTAAGTAATAAGTTGGGCTTGGGAATATTGGAAGGTAGATTAGTTATGTAGAGGATAGGAAGTGGCCTGGCCATTGAGTTGTTTAAGGCATATAAAAATATAAAGGCTCTTTATATATGTCGTTCATTCAGGAACTCAGAACATTGGGATGGGTAGCAAAGAGAGCCATCATAGTCAATTGAGTAATTTTAATTGGGTCCAACGTGGGGCAAGAACTCACTCTTTAAAATTAATTGGAAATTCCCAAATATAAAACATATATCATGCCTTAAGATTAGGAGGTGGAGGGAATTGGTTTCTTAACAGAGCTGTGAAGTTTTTGCCCAAGCCACATGGATTTGGGACTAGGACAAAAGACATGCTTATTGGCACACATAATTCTGGGGTTCATGGTATAATCTGAGACCCATCTATGCCCTACAAGCCAACCCAGACAATACTAAATGGCAGGCTCAGAATTCAGCCTGAGCCCTTATCAAAGGCTTCTATGCTGCCTCTGAAAGTTTGAACTCAGAGGTATTGGGAGCCTCTGCTATACAAGGAGACAAACTCCTCAGAAGACAGAAAGGGAAGCTACATGCCTCCTGCAATCAAATAAAAAATAGAAATAATGGAATTTTAAGATGTCAATGCTAACATAAGGAACTGGATTCTTTAAACATGGGCTATATGGGAATTCTGGGATTGCTTTGTCTGACATATGGCACACTGGTAGCCTAAGTATAGGCTTGCACAATAAATAAATGGAATGTAATTAAAATTAAATAGAAAAGGATATTGATTTAACTCATATAAGAGAAAAGTGATATAACTGATATGTTCACATTGCACAATCCATACAAATATCTTTATAAAACTAAAAATTTGATTGTAAAATTCTTATAGAATACAATGCCAAGGTCCAGCTCTGACAAGATTCATGCTCAGGGATTCTGAGAAGATCTGCTGTTCCAGCTCCCTGCCTGATTCTGCCTCACCTGATGCTGTTTCCAGAGACTTGCTCCAAGAACAGCTTCAGGAATAGCTGCTGATTCCTGACGAACTGGTTAATCCAGCCTTTCAGATAAATCCAGTAAAACTTCAGTCAAGCCTTGAAGTTTCTAAATATACAGACTGGATAACAAATGCTAAAGCTAGTTTTCTTAAGTCTAACCGATTTTTCCAATTTTTGTACCCCTCCTCACCTTTAGAAAATCACTCAATGTCTCTATTTAGCAGGAAAAAAAACCATAGAGTCATCATTCCTTGGTTTTGGGTGTCTGGTTATGGTTATTTTATAAATTTTAGATAGGTTGTCATTTTAAGGGGCAATTTAGAAATGGTCATAATTTTAGATAGGGAGGATATTAAATACAGAGCTTAGACTTCAGGATTTCTGTCTTTCCTTTCTTCTTCTCTATCCTTTCTTTCTTAGGTAAAGGGAAGCAGGTTGAAAGAAAAAAGGGAAGAGAGTAATATTATAAGAAATTAGATATTTTGGAAAGGATTACTGAATTTACTCTTAAACAAAAATATTTATAGCCTTAATCTTATAGTGGTAGAAATCTTTACATTTTGATGCAGAATTAAAGTTATATTTTCTTACATTGATACAGAATTTATACAATGATACAGGTTTAAGGCTTTTTGGTATAAATTTTTGTATATTGATAGAAAATTTAAAATTTATTTTTTTACTCTTAGATAAGCATTGTGTTTATGAAACTTATTTAAGAATACAAGGCTGTGAGTACATTGTTGCTGTCTTCAGACACACCAGAAGAGGGCATCAGATCCCATTACAGATGGTTGTGAGCCACCATGTGGTTGCGAGGAAGGGAATTGAACTCAAGACCTTTGGAAAAGCAGTCAGTACTCTTAACTACTGAGCCATTTCTCCAGCAATGGAAAGTGTGACAATACCAATCAACCAGAGCTCCCAGGGTCTAAACCGCCAGCCTGGGATCACGCGTGGAGGGACTCATGGCTCCAGCTGTATATGCAGTGGAGGATGGCCTTGTTAGGCATTGGTGGGAGAGATGGTCCTTGGTCCTGTGAAGGCAGGATGCCACAGTGTGGGGGAATTCAGGGGCAGGGAGGGGGAGGAGAATGGATGGGTGGGGACACACCCTCACAGAAGCAGTGAGAAGGGGGACAGGATAGGGAGTTTCTGGGGTGGGGGATGGGGAATGGGGATAATATCTGAAATATAAATAAGTAGAATATCCAATAAAAGAAAACAAAGAAAAGGAAAGACAGAAAGAAAAGAAAGAAAGAAAAGAAAAGAAAAGGAAAGAAAGAAAGAAAGAAAGAAAAAGAAAAAGCGAGCTAAGGAAAGAAAAAAAGAACACAAGGCTTAAACCCAGTCCTTCTAATAGCTACTATTACAAACTGTTTAGGATGATTAAGTAATACAAGTTAAGGGCCATATAATAAACTCATGGTTATATTGGATTCTGATATAATTATAATAAATGTTTTCAATATTATTTAAATAGAAATAGCTAAGAGTTGTCAAGGTTTAACAGTGAAGATATGCTTATATAGGTAGTCTTCAAAGACAGAATATGATTTTAAAAATTATTTCATTATTAGTAGATCTTTCGACCAGGAGACATGTCTGCACCTGACAGTGTCCCCTTTCCACTTCAAAGAAGATATTGAAAATCTTTACCTCCATGTGGAGTTACTCCAATTATGACAGGGTAGCCACTGGGCAAGAATTGCTCTAATTCATCTACAGACAAAAGGTATTACTGTCCAAGAAAGTACACATGATGTGGGATAATCAACATCTTTTCTCTGACAAGATAGGGTATACTAGTCCTTAATAATTCCTGGTTCACTTAAGATCTGTCAGATGATTCTGGGCCAAAAGGCTGGAGACAGATGTTCCAACATTGTATAGGGGACTGTCCAGGCAGCCAGCTGTCTCTACAAATCGTTTAAGTTTTGGAAGCTATGTTTTTGTGCTTCCTACATATTCAGATATTATTTAATTTATTCTCAGATCCCTGACAGTGTTGAAGATTAATTATAATCTCATAATCAAACTTAAGTTGTTTAACATTAAGGAAGAAAATCTAGATTTGACAGGATGGTTTTCAGATCTTAATACAAGTTAAAATCAACTAAATTTAGGCACACAATTGTAAACTCTTTGAGTTAGGATATATGATAGAATAATTTATCTAGATTGTCAGATATGATAGAGTAGATATTATAAGTACATATTACATCTTACAATTTACAGAATTATTATAATTATGTTCAATGTTTAACTGTGAGAAAAGAGTCTTTTTAAGTGGACAAAATGGGGAAGTGTTGTGGTTTTGGCCAAATGTCACCTGTATTATGTTAACTTGAGTACCCCAAACTATAAAAGAATCCACACATCTGCATGATACTGGGGGAACCCTTCCTCCAATCGATTTTGATTGGTAAATAAAGTTGTTGGTGGCTAATGCCTGGACAGGGAGACAGAAGCAGAATTTTTCGGATCTTTGGGCAAAGGATTAATGAAGAAGAAGGGAGGATCTGCTATGCTGGGAGGAGTAGAACCAAGATACAACATCTGAGTGGTGCCAGACAGAGAGAATAGTTAACATATAGAGTTAGGGGAATGCAGCCTGAGAGGGCTGCACATCTGAGTCCAGGGCAGCCACGATGGAATATAGGTTTAAGTAAGTAATAACTTGAGAATATTGGAGGTCAGGTTAGCCACAATGAGGTTAGAAAGTGATCTGTCCATTGAACTGTTTAATACACACACACAGAGTGAACAAATTAATAATCTGCATTCCCACCTAGGTGATTTTTTTTTTCTCAGTATTCTTAAGATTCCATAAATTTGATATCAGAATAGTTTCTTCCTCCCACTGAAACACAGTCTTTCTGGCTTTTAAAAGCCTGCCTCAGAGAGAGAGAGAGAGAGAGAGAGAGAGAGAGAGAGAGAGAGAGAAAAGAGAGAGAAGAGAGAGAGAGAGAGGAGAGAGAGAGAGAGAGAGAGAGAGAGAGAGAGAGAGAGAGAGAAGAAGACCTTACAGTAAATCCTGAGCATGACCTCAACTCCAGATCTTCCTGCCTTTACATCCCAGGTTCTGGAGAGAGACTTGTTCCCCATGGCGTACTGTTAAATCTCCTATACTCACGCAGAAGTTCTTAAGAAATGGTCTCCATGCTCATCATGTTTCTCCTTCAAAATCTTGATAGAGCAACATATTTTCTTTCAAAGGTAATGTTTATTCTTTCAAGTGATTCATGGAACTAATAAAAATCCAGGCAATGCTCAAGTTCCAAAGAAGAAAGGAAAATATTAAGCAAAATCCACAAGAAAATTGAGATACTGGCTTTTCATCCTGGTAAATAAAGATATATGCACTCAGAGCAACTAGACTGTTATTTCTAATGGAATTATCAGCATTTTTATTGCTGCCAGTAAATAGCAAGCATCATCTAGTTTTTTAGGAATGCACATAAGGCTATTGACACTTATTTTGAGTAAATCAAACCAGCTTGAGAGTTAGGCTGTGAGTTACATGGTTTGATGTACAGTTTTAAGTTCCTCTGATTTATTTACAGAAGATAGAGGGAGCCAAATGTAACAGGTACAGGAATGAGGCAAAGTAAAATAACGAAAGAATCAATGTGATAAATATAGCCAATATTCTGAGATTATCTCAATAAAATACTTGACTATGAGTTACTAAATTTTACTAGGATCGTCTTGTGGCCAAGGTTTGAAATTCTTCCACTGAAGTCTGGTGGACTCCTAAGTGGTCAAATTTTTGTTTTTATAAACTAAAATATAAATTTAACTGAACAAATTGTTTACCATATGATATATGCTCTTGCCATGGTAACTGCTAGTTTTAAAATAATTATGTAAAATTAATAAAATATCTTTCAAATCTCTTTTAAAATATTTCAAATTCAGACTTATCAATATATATTCTACTATAGTAATAAATTTAAAACTCCTGTTTTCTTTTAACTCTACCACAAAAATTTAACAGTTATTTAGGAGTTTAGTAAAATTTTAAAAATATTGTCTTTCTAGGAAGTTTATATTCACATCAGTTAGTTTCTTGGTTACATAAATATGTGGCAGCCTTTGTGAAATCTCACCTGAAACCTCATGTACACTATTAACCCATTAAACAACATTTCAAACCTCTCTAGTTTATTTTTTCTTGTTTATATATGAGTTTGGCTTTTCATATGCTTTCTTTCTTTTTTCCTCCTTATTTTTTATTAATTTATGTATTTACTTTATATCCCAATGGAATGTATTCATCCTGTCATTAATGCCCTCATATTACCCTTCTTCAGTTCCCTCCACCTCCCTTTTGAGAAGGGGGGGTGTCCTCCCCCACACCGGTACCAACCCACCCAGGTACCTCAAGTTACTGCAGGACGAGGTACATCTTCTCCCACGGAGGCTAGCCAAGACAGTTGAGTTAGGAGAACAGAATCCATAGGCAGGTAATAGGGTCAGGAACAGCTCCCTCCTCTGGTCCATTTGTTGGAGGACCTAAGTACACATGTACATGTAGACCTAGGTCCAGCTCATCCTTGATCTTTGGTTAGTGCTTCAGTCTTTGGGTGTTCCGAAGGGTTCAAGATAGTTGACTCTGTTGGTCTTATGGAGTCTCTATCTCATCAAAGTCCCTCAATCTTTTCCCCAACTCTTCTACAAGGCTTTCTGAGGTGTGGGTCTCTACATCTGTTTTGGTCAGCTGCAGGATGGAGTCTCTCAGAGTACAGGTATGCTAGGCTTCTGTCTGAAAGCATAACAGAGTATCATTAACAGCATCAGAGACTGGTTCATGCCTTTGGGATGGATCTCAAGTTGGGACAGTTATTCGTTGGCTGTTCCCTCAGTCTCTGCTCCATCTTTTTTCCTATACGTTTTATAGGCTTGATAAATTTTGGGTGGGAAGTTTTGTGTGTGGGTTGGTGTCCTTATGTCTCCTGTCTGACTACAGAAGGTGGCCACTTCAGTCTGCATATCTCTCACTGATAGGAGCCTCAGCTAAAGTCAGCCTCACAAACTCCCTGGAGCCTGATCCGTCCCAGATCTTAGGCACATCTTGGAGATGCTCACTGCACTTCAGATTTCCATTCATTGTCCCAGCCCTCTCTCCCAAGCTTCCCCTATGCCTGATCCCCACCAATGTCCTCCTCCCCATCCTCTCTCTTACCCAGTTCCTTCCTCCTTCAACTTCTTCAATGACAATTTTATTTCTTTTTCTGAGTAATACTCAGGCATCCTTTCTTGGGCCCTCTTTGTCATTTAGCTTTTGGTGGTCTATGTTTTGTAGCATGGGAATCCTGTACTTTATGTCTAATATCCAATTTTGAATGAGTACATTCTATGCATGTTCTTTTGGGTATGGCATACCTCATTCAGAAGGATATTTTCTTCCATCCATTTGCCTGCAAAATATATGATGTCCTTATTTTTAATAGCTGAATAGTTTTCCATTGAGTAAGTGAACCCTATTTCTTTATCTATTCTTTGTTGAATCTGTTTTTTTTTTTTTTTTTTTTTTTCAGTTTCTGGCTATTGAAAATAAAGCTGCTATGAACATAATCTAGCAAGTGTCCTTGTGGTATGGTGTAACATTTTGGGGGCACATGCCCAGGAGTAGTATAGCTGGGAATTGAAGAACTATTTCCTATTTTCTAAGAAATCACAAACTTGATTTTCATAGTGGTTGTACAAGTTTTTTCTTCCACTAGAAATGGAGAAGAGATCCCCATTACTCCATGACCTCTGCAGCATGTTCTGTCCCTTGAGTTTTTTATCTTAACATTTCTGATGGATATAAGATGAAATCTCAAGATGATTTTGATTTTGATTTCCCTGATGGTTAAGGACTTTGAACATTTCTTTAAGTGCTTCTCAGCCATTTGAAATTTCTCTCTTGAGAACTCTCTCTCTCTCTCTCTCTCTCTCTCTCTCTCTCTCTCTCTCTCTCTTTTTTTGTAAAGATTTGTTTATTTGTTTTATATATGAGTGCTCTATCTGCATGTCAGAAGAGGGCATCATTATAGATGGTTGTGAGCCACCATGTGGTTGCTGGGAATTGAACTCAGGACCTCTGGAAGAGCAGCTAGTGCTCTTAACCACTGAGCCATCTATCCAGCCCCTTGAGAACTCTCTATTTAACTCTGTACTGCATTTTTAATTGGGTTATTTGGTTAGTCAGTGTCTAATAGCTTAAGGCCTTTATATATTTTGGATATTAGCCCTCTGTAGGATATAGGGTGTTGAAGATTTTTTCCAATCTGTAGGCTGCTATTCTGTCCTATTGACTGTTCCTTTGCTTTGTAGAAGCTTTTCAATGTCATGAGGTCCCATTTATTAGTTCCTCATGTTAGTGCCTGAACTATGGGTGTTCTCTTCAGTGAGTTGTCTCTTGCACCAACACATTCAAGACTATTTCACACTTTTTCTTCTCTTAGACTTAGTGTATCTGGTTTTATGTTGAGGTCTCTGATCCACTTGGACTTGAGTTTTGTGCAGGGTAATAAACATGGATCTATTTGCATTCTTCTACAGGTATACCAGCACCATTTGTTGAAAATGCTTTCTTTTTCCCATTGTATGGTTTTGGCTTCTTTGTAAGAAATCAACTGTCCATAAGTATGTAGTTTTACTCCAGGCTCTTTGATTCAATTTCAGTAACTAAGTTATCTGTTTTTATACCAATAGCATGTAATTGTTATTACTATTGCAATGTAGTACAGTTTGAAATCAAGAATGCTGATACCTCCAGAAGTACTTTTATTGTAAAGGATTAATTTCACTACCCTGGGTTTTTTATTTTCTCATATGAAGTAGAGAACTTTCTCTCAAGATCAGTAAAAAATTGTCTTGGAATGATGATGGAAATTGCATTGAATCTGTGAATTGTTTTTGGTAGGATGGCCATTTTTACTGTGTTCATCCTTCCAATACATGGATATGGGAGATCATTCCATGGTAGATCTTCTGATATCTTCCTTGATTTATCTTTCCATCTTGTGATATCTTTTTAAATTTCTGTCTTTAGAGCCTTTAAGTTCTTGCTATACAGGTCTTTCCCTTGCTAAGTTAGAATTACACCAAGGTATTTTATTTCATTTCTAGCTATTATGAAGGCAGTGATTTCCCTAGTTTCATTCCCAGCCTATTTATCATGGCAGCTACTGATATTTTGGAGTTGATTTTGTTTCCAGCCACTTTGTTGATGGTATTTATCTGCTATAGGAGTGCTGTGATTGAAATTTTGGTGTCACTTATGTATACTATCAAATTATCTGTGATATTTTGGCTTCGTATTTTGCAATTTGTATCAATTTTTTCCTTTAGTTGTTTTATTGCTCTGACTGTAAATTCAAGCACTATATTGAAGATATAGAGAAAGAATGAACAGCATTGTTTTTTTCCTGATTTTAGTGAAATACCTTTGAATCTCTTGCCATTTAAATTGATAGTGGCTACTTGCTTGCTGTACATTCCCCCTATATTGTGTTTAGGTATATGCCTTGTTTCCCTTATCTCTCTAAGACTTTTAATATGTAGAGGTGCTGAATTTGTTAGAGATTTTCAGCATTTAATGAGATGATCATGTAATTTTTTTCAGTTTATTTATACAGTAATGACATTGATAAATTGTCATATATTGAAGCAACCTTGCATCCAGGGAATGATCATGTTGGATGATGTTTTTGATGTGTTCTTGGATTTGGTTTATAAATACTTTATTAAGTATGTTGGCTATTGGTTTACCATATATTGGTTTTATTATGTTTAGGTATGGGACTTGAATTCCTGATCTATGGGAAAAACCCGGGGGCCCGCAGTAGCAGGCCCCAGGCCCAGGCAGCAGCAGCCCGAGACCTGGGAGGTGGAGGCTGCCTGGAGGCTTCCAGGCAGCCTGTCTCACATACCGGAGGAAGGTCCCAGGTTCCTGTGGCTGGAGGCTTTGGCGGTGGCAGGCCCGGCAGGCCCCAATGACACTAGGAAGTCCTTGGTTCCAAAAGGCTTTATTGTCATGGCTGGTGGTGGATGGATCTGGATGTACTCCCCAAAGTCAGGGCAGACCTGGGTTAAGTAGGGAGGGAGAAAGGGGGAGGTTCTGGGGGCAATGTTTAATTGGCTCCACCCTCTGACCTTCATTAGTATGTAAATCTCTAGGGCCTGAGGCCTGTAGTTACACCCTCTACCTGTGAACTTGTAATGGCCTTCGTGACTGAACAATGTAGGTCTATGGAGATTGGACTGCTTGTTAGGACCCTGAGTTCTGGGGACATGGCCGAACTCCTGCCGTTTCTCCCTTGGAGTCTCTGGGTTCCAGGCCCATGCCCAGCCAAGAACCAGGATACCCTTATGCAGTCCCACACTGATCTTTCTAAGATTTTTAACATGAAGGAATACTGTGTTTTCTCAAAGTTTTTTTTAACATCTTGTGAGATGATCATGTGGTCTTTTTCTTTGAGTTACTTTATATTAACTCAAAAAAATTAGTAGCCATCCTCTACTAAAAGGATAAACAGGCTGAGAAAGAAATTAGGAAAATGATACCCTTCACAATAGTCATAAATAATATAAAATATTATGATATGACTCTAACCAAGCAAGAGAAAGATTTGTACTACAAGAACTTCTAGTCTCTGAAGAAAGAAATTGAAGAAGACCTCAGAAGATGGAAAGATCTCCCATACTCATGGATTGGCAGGATTAATATAGTAAAAATGGCCATCTTACCAAAAGCAATCTACAGATTCAATGAAATCAAAATTCCAACTCAATTCTTCAAAAAGATAGAAAGAGCAATTCTCAAATTCATCTGGAATAACAAAAACTCCAGGAGAGCAAAAACTATTCTCAATAATAGATAACTTCTGGGGGAATCACCAACCCTGACCTCAATTTCCACTACAGAGCAATAGTGATTAAAAACCTCATGATATTGGTACAGAGACAGGCAAGGTTATCAATAGAATAGAATGAAAACACAGATTTAAATCCACACACCTGATCTTCGACAAAGAAGGCTAAACTATCCAGTGGACAAAAGACAGAATATTCAACAAATGGTCCTGGTTCAGGTGGCGGTTAGCATGTAGAAGACTGTAGATTGATCCATTCTTATTTTTGTGTACAAATCTCAAGTCCCAGTGGATCAAGGACCCCCAAATAAAACCAGATACAATGAATGTAATAGAAGAGAAAGTGGAAAAGAGCCTCAAACACATAAGCACAGGGGAAATATCCTGAACAAAACGCCAATGGCTCAGGTTCTAAGATCAACTATAGACAAATGGGATCTCATAAAATTGAAAAGCTTCTGTAAGAACACTGTCAACAAAACAGCAACCTACAGACTTGGAAAAGATCTTTACCAAGACTATGTTTGATGAAGGGCTAATATCCAATATATACAAATAACTCAAGAAGTTAGACTCCAGAGAAGCAAATAATCTTATTAAAAATGGGGTACAGAGCTCAACAAAGAATTTTCAACTGAGGAATCTTGAATGGCCAAGAAGCACCTAAAGAAATGTTCAACATCTTTAGTCATCAGGGAAATGCAAATCAAAACGACCCTGAGATTTCACCTCACACCATTCAGAATGGCTAAAATCAAAATTTCTTATGACAGCAGATGCTGGCAAGGATGTGGAGAAAGAGAAACACTCCTCCATTGTTGGTGGGATTGCAAGCTGGTACAACCACTCTGTAAATCAGTCTGGCAGTTCCTCAGAAATTTGGAAATAGTTCTGCCTGATGACCCAGCTATATCACTCCTGGGTATATACCCAAAAGATGCTCCAACACATAACAAGGACACATGCTCCACTATGTTCATAGCAACCTTATTTATAATAGCCAGAAACTGCAAACAACAAAGATGTCCCTCAACAGAGGAATGGACAGAAAATGCAGTACATTTACTCAGTGGAGCACTACTCAGCTATTAAAAACAATGAATCCATGAAATTTTGAGGCAAATGGATGGAACTAGAAAATATCATCCTGGGTGAGGTAACACAGTTATAAAAAAAAAACACATATGCTATATACTCACTGATAAGTTGGTATTAAGCAAAAAGCTTGGAATATCCACGATACAATTCACAGACCACATGAAGTTCAAGAAGAAGTAAGTGTAGATGCTTCAGTGATACTTAGAAAGGGAACAAAATAATCATGGGAGGTATAGGATGGGAAGGGCTTGGGAGGAAGAAAGGAGGGGGAAGGCAAAAGGGGGCAGGATCAGGTGGATGAGACAGGGGAGATATACAGAGGGTCAGGAAATTGAACAGTGGTGTGTAGCAATGAGGGATGGATAATTGCGTGCAGCAACCAGAAAATTCCTGATCCCAGGAAAGCTAGAGGCTTCCAGGACCCAGAGGGGATGACACAAGCTGAAATATCAACAAATGAGAGAGAAAACCTGTAGAGACCATATCCAAAGTTTAGGCACTGCCCCCGATTGAGGGATGGGGCCACCCACCCATCTCAAAAATATTAACCCATAATTGATCCTGTCTAAAGGAAACACAGGGACAGAGTGGTGCAGAAACTAAGGAAAAGACATCAAGGGACTGCCCAGCTAGAGATCCATCCCTTCTGGAGACACCAAGCAGACACTATTGGTGATGCCAATAAGTGTTTTCTGACAAGAACCTGGTATAGCTGTCCCCTGAGAGGGTCTGCCAGAGCTCCACAAAGACAGATAGGGATGTTCACATCCAACCATCAGACTGAGCATGGGAACTCCAATGGAGGAATTAGGAGAAGGACTGAAGTAGCAGAAGTGGTTTGCAACCCCATAGGAAGAAGAACAATATCAACAAAAGTCCCAGAGCTCCCAGGGATTAAACCACCAACCAAAGAGTACCCATGGAGGGACACATGGCTCCAGCTGAATATGTAGCAGAGGATTACCTTATCTGGCATCAATGTGAAGGGAATTCCTTGGTCCTATGAAGGCTTGATGCGCTAATGCAGGGGAATGCTAGGGTGGTGAGGAGAGAGTGAATGGGTGGGTTGGGGAGCACCCTCATAGAAACAGGTGAGAGGGGTCATGGGGTAGGGTGTTTGAGGAGGGGAAACAGTTGAAATATAAAAAAATAAAATATCCAATAAAAAGAAAGAAAGAAGAAAAGAAAAAGAGAGAAGGAGGAAGGAAGGAAGGAAGGAAGGAAAGAAGGAAGGAAGAAAGAAAGAAAAAAGAAGAAAGAAAGAAGAAGAGAAAGAAAGAAAGAAAGAAAGAAAGAAGAAGAGAAAGAAAAGAATTCTGCACTAAATCTATTTGCCCTGGGATTTTTGTTGTTGTTGTTGTTGGGAGTATTTTAATGACTGCTTCTATTTCCTTGGAGATTATAGTACTATTTAATGTTTACTATCTTGATTTAACTTTGGTAAGTGGGATCTAAGAAAATATTTTATTTCATTTAGATTTTTCAATTTTGTGGAGTACAGGGTTTTAAAGTAAAACATTCCTTAGATTTCCTCACTGTTTGTTGTTATCTTCCTCTTTTCTGATTTTTGGAATTTAGATAGTAGAACTTTGCCTTTTAGTTAGATTCGATAAAGGTGTGTCTGTCTTGTTGATTTTATCAAAGAATTCTTTGTATTGTTCTCTGTCTTTATAATTTGTTGATTTTAGCCCTGTGTTAGATTATTTCCTGTTATCCACTTTTCTTGGGTGTGTTAGCTGCCTTTTGTTCCAGAGTTTGTAGCTGAGCTGTTAAGCTGCTAACATTATCTCTCTCCAAGTAAGTTATGAAGGCATTTAGTGATTTCCTCTTATAATTGCATTTCATTTCCCATATGTTTGGGTATGTTATACCTTCATTTTCATTGAATTCTACAAAGTCTTAAATTTCTCTATTTCTTCTTTGACTCAGTGATTATTGAGTAGAGATTGATTCATTTTCTATGATTTTGTAGGCTTTCTGTTGTTTCTGTTTTTGTTGAGTCCATCTTTAATCTATGGTGATCTAATAAGATGCAAAGGATTAATTATTTCAATTTTCTTGTGTCTTTAGAGGCTTGCTTTCTGACTGAATGGATACTTAAATTTGGAACAGGTTTTGTGAGGTGCTGAGAAGATAGTATATTCTTTTGTATTTGGGCGAAATGTTCTGTATATATCTCTTATGTCCAGTTGATTCATGACATCTATTAGTTTTATTATTTCTGTGTTTGGCTTCTGTTTCAATCACCTGTCCATTGGTGTGAATGGGTTTTTAAAGCTTCCTACTATAAATGTATGGGTTTTAATGTGTGATTTAAATTTAATAATGTTTCTTTTACATTGTGGGTAGCCTTGCATTTGCAATATAGCTGTTCAGAATTAAGATGTCATCTTGGTAGATTTTTCCTTGATGATTATGATTAATTTTGAGTATTATTTGTTGACATTCTATTTTATTAGATAGTAGAATGGCAATTCTAAATTTCTAGGGTTCCTTTGTTTGTAATCCTTTTTCTAGCCTTTTACTCTGATACAATGTCTAATTTTGTTGCTGAAGTGTCTTTCTAGTACATATCAGAATGGTGGATATAGTTTACACATCCATTCTGATAGCCTGTGTATTTTTATTGGAGAACTGAGTCCACTGATGTTGAGAGAAATTAATGACCAGTGATTGTTAATTCCTATTATTTTGATGTTGGTAGTGGTAGTGTATGTGTGTGTGTGTGTGTCTGTGTGTGTGTGTGTTTGTGTGTGTGTGTTCTCTTCTTTTGTTTTTTCTGGTGTTAAATTACTTATTTCTTTTGTTTTCTTAGGTTTAGTTAACTTTTTTGTGTTGGAGTTTTACTTTTAATATCCTCTACATGCCTGGATTAGTAACATATATCTTGTTTAAATTTCATTTTATCATGGAATATCATATTCTCTCCATCTATGGTGATATTGAAAGTCTTCCTGGATAGTACTACAGGCTAACATCTGTGGTCTCTTAGGGTCTGAAAAACATCTATACTTTTTGCTTTTAGAGTCTTGAGAAGTCAGGTGTAATTCTGATAGATCTGCCTTTATATGTTACTAACCTTTTACAATACAGCTTTTAATATTCTGTCTTTGTTCTGTATATTTAATGTTTTTATTATCATGTGGCAAGATTTTCTTTTCTGTTCCAATACATTTGGTATTGTATAAGCTTCTTGTATGTTTATAGGCAACTCTTTCTTTAGGTTAGGGAAATTTTTTTCAATAATTTTGTTGAAGATATTTTCTAGGCTTTTGAATTAAGAATCTTCTCCTTCTATTCATAATATTCTTGCATTTGGTCTTTTCATAGTGTTTCAAATTTCTTAAATGTTTTATGTCAGGAATTTTTTAGATTTAGCATTTTCTATTACTGATGTATCCACTCTTCTGTCATATGTTCTATGCTGGAGATTATCTGTTCTATCTCTTGTATTCTGTTGGTGATGCTTGCCTCTGTAGTTCCTCTTCTCCTTCCTAGGTTTTCCATCTCCAGGATTGCCTCTTTTTTTTTTTTCCTTTTCTACTTCTATTTCCATTTTCAGTTATTGGACATTTTTTATTTTCATCACTTGTTTGATTGTATTTTCCTGTACTTGACTAAGGGATTTATTCATTTCCTTTTTAAAGGTCTCTATCATATTTATAAGATTGAACCTAGCGTCATCTTCTTGTACTTCAACTGTGTTAGTATATCCAGGGCATGCTGTAGCATAATATCTGGGCTCTGGTGCTGTCTTTGTGCCTCGGCTCTTGTTGATTGTGTTTTCATGCTAGCCTTTAGCCATATGCTTGCCTTGGTGCTGGCTGGTTGATCTTGATGCCAGCAGGCCTTCTCAGGCAGGCAGGAAGAGCTGTGGGTGAGGCATATAACGGAGGTCAACGGACTACAGGCAACTCAGCTCTGCTGGCTGTGTCCCAGGACGACCAGACTGGCATCATGATCTTTCTTTCCTCTTCATTTTCCTTTACAATTTTATTTTGAGGTTAATTCTTCACCAACCTTACATCTGATAGAGGGCTAATATCCAAGGTATACAAAGAACTGAAGAAACTAGATTCCAGACCATCAAATAACCCTATTAAAAATGGGGTAGAGAGTTGAACAAAGAACTCTCAACTGAGGAAACTCGAATGATTGAGAAACATCTAAAGAAGTGTTCAGCATCGCTAGTCATCAGGGAAATGCAAATGAAAACAACACTGAGATTCCACCTCACACCAGTCAGATTGGCTAAGATCCAAAACACAGGTGACAGCAGATGTTGGCGAGGATGTGGACAAAGAGGAACACTCCTCCATTGTTGGTGGGATTGCAAACTGGTACAACCACTATGGAAAGCAGTCTGGCGATACCTCAGAAAATTGAACATGGTGTTACCTGAGGACCCAGCTATACCCCTCCTGGGCATATACCCAGAAGATATTTCAACATGCAACAGGGTCACATGCTCCACTATGTTTATAGTGGCCTTATTTATAATAGCCAGGAGCTGGAAAGAACCCAGATGTCCTTCAACAGAAGAATGGATAAAGAAAATGTGGTACATTTACACAATGGAGTACTACTCAGCCATTAAAAATAATGAGCTCATGAAATTCTTAGACAAATGGATGGAGCTAGAAAATATCATCCTGAGTGAGATGACCCAATCACAAAAGAACACACATGGTATGCACTCACTGATAAGCGGATATTAGCCCCAAAACACACAATACCTAAGATGCAATGCATAAGCCTCATGAAACTCAAGAAGAAGGAGGAAGACCAAAGTGAGGGTGCTTTTGTCCTTTTTAGAATGAGTATCAAAAGATTCAACCAGAGCTCCCAGAATCTAAACCTCCAGCCTGAGAACAGACAGGGTCAAGCTGTCCTCTGAGAGGCTCTAACCAGCAGCTGACTCAGACAGATACAGACATCCAGAGCCAAACAGTGGATGGAGCTTGAGGACTCTTAAAGAAGAATAGGTGGAAGGATTGTGGGCCCTAAGGAGATAGGAACTGCACAGGAAGATCAACAGAGTAAACCAACCTGAACCCTTGGAGCTCTCAGAGACTGAATCACCAACCGTGGAGCATACCTAGTCTACACAGATCTACCTCCATGGGCTGGACCTAGGCCTCCCTGCACATATGTTGTAAATGTGCAGCTTGGTTTTCATGTAGGTCTCAAACATCTGGAGTGGGGGCTATCCCAAAACATGCAGCCTGTATATGGAGTATGGTCTTCTAAAACAAAAACAAAAACAAAACAAAAAAACAGTTGTTCAGTTGTTCATGGAATATTATTTTTTTATATCTCTTGTATTCAGTTTGCAACTACTTCATTGAGAATTTTTGTATGTATACTCATGAGGAATACTGGACTATAATTTATATATTTTTGTTGGGTTTACACTTGATTTCACTATTTCAATATTATTTGCTTTGTAAAGGAGCTTATTATGGTTCTGAATTTTTTTAAACATAACTCAAAAAGTATTGCTTGTTTGAAGGCTCTATAGTATTCTTGTATAAGTATATCTGACCCTTGGTATTTTGCTTGTTTGTTTCTTTTCATTTTATTCTGTTTGAATGCTTTTTAAATTTTTTTGATTTGCTGAAAAAAAAATTAATAGTTGTAAAAATCTTATTCAGTTAGATGGAAAACACTCAGAGTGATAGTTTGAATGTCTGAGAAATATTTAGCATTGTGTTTCTTTTTTTTTAACATTTAAAATTTTTAGCCTTTAATTAATTTTGTATTACCATCCAAAGTGGTAGATTTTGTTATATAATTTTCAGACATATATACCACACTTTGTTCTTAATTTTCTGAATTACTTCCAGTATTTTAATTCTTCTCATTCAGATGGCCAGATGCTTTTCAGTGTTCCTTCTTATGCACTGTGTGATGGTAGAATCCTGCTTAACATTTAGGAGCATGGCTCCTTGGAAGAATGCTTACTGTTACAGCCTTCTTTGTAGGTAGTCATGCTTTGAGGAGATCCCTGACAATCTGCACATGTGAAATTTGCATTTTGTCTTCCTCTCTTTTGCTGATACTTGATGTATGAATACAACCTGGAAAGTTGGTGATTGTTTAAGATTATAATCACACCTTCAAACTTGGATCACTGACTATCCTGGTAGCATCACTGAAACACCAGAATACCTATATGTTTTAGTGTAAGAGTTAAATGATTTTTAACTTTTCTATTCAGTCACTGTCATGAATTATTTTTTACTGAAATTGAGAGGTTCTGTTAGTCTCCTTTTTTGTCTTTCTTTTCCTCTTTATTTTCTCTTTATTGTTTGATTGTATTTTCCTGTACTTGACTAAGGGATTTATTTATTTCCTCTTTAAAGATCTCTATCATATTTATAAGGTTGAACTTAGTATCATCTTTTTTCATTTGTTCTTTGCTTTTTCCTTCTTTCACTACTCTTGCATTTACTCTTGCATAATATATAATTCCATAAATTCTTGATGGTTTTTCTTCAGTTGATTCATGTTTGGTAGTAATATTTAGTCAGGCAGATTCTCCAATTCTAGAAGAGAATTCTCTTTTATTCTCTTCTAAGACCTTTCTTCTCTTAGCTGTGATCTATTAGCAAAAGTTTGTTCATCTCTCTGCAGCACAAAACCTGAGGCATGAGTATAGATTGTTTGGAGCAGAAATGAGCAAAATGTTAGATATGGGGACACTAGCTGTGGCATTAGATTCTTTCTACCTCTTACAGGCGTTGTAGTCATGGACCGATTGTTACAGTCATAGACTGATTCTCTCATTTGTGAAGGAGCAAATAACCAATACTGTCTTAGCTGAGGTTTGAAGGTTAAACATAGGGAAAACATAAACAAAAACAAAGCCATAAAAGATTAGAAATTTTACCTACTGCATCCAGAAATTTACCTAGGTAGAGAATAGGCACTAGATCATCAGCATCACTGTCACCATCAACCTGACTTGAACTCTGTCTTACTTAGAATTTGTTAAATGTTGTGTGCTGATTATTTGCCTGCTAGTCAAGGATGCACTGCCTACAGGGAAGCAGGCCACAGTCTCTAACACTGTAAAGATCAACCAAACTTGGCAGTGAAAATGGGTTCTAGTCAATAACATCTCTAACAGGACTGTGTAAATTGAAATCAAATTCCTGAAAGAAAAGGCTAATGACACTTTAAAGATATTGAGAGCAACAGGAGTTAGTCCATATAGGTATTTCATGTTCCTCTTATGTGTTCAACCAAAGAATAAATCAATCCCTATCTTTATGACATATAACAGGACCATGAGCTAAAGCAAGACTATTGGATACATATATTTCTTGAGGACAGAGGATATATAATTTTAATGTTTCTAAAAATCACTTCTACAAGAGACTGAGAGAATCTATGTCCACTGGGTTTTAGCAGGAACACAGAATTCTCCTTCGAGGACTGAATGTTCTCAGCATGTTATTTTGAGGGATCTAAGGTCATCTAAGAGGTGCATAGATTAACCCAATCTCTTGCAGATGTTCAGCTTTGCTAATTATGTGGAGACTTCTACCTCTGTTAGCACCTACAGCTATTGTCTTGTTCCAGAACAATCAGGTACTCCTGAGATATGTAACTTTTTGTAGAGTTAAATGGGCATTTGGTACTTTCATCTGGACCCATTAACCTCTCTGCTTATCATTAAGCAAAATCAAGGAAGGTACTCACTGCATACACAGTACATTGGGAATTCTTTCCACAATGCTTCAGTTGTAGTGTTTGGAGCATGGTTTTCATGTGAGGGTCACTTAGATGTTTGTGCTGGTTTCACCTACATGATCACATCATGGAATTTGATGATTTTAGGCTAAGATTAACTTTACCTCAACAAATGTCAGTATTTGTCATTTTCTTCTACTTCTATGGATTAATCTTTTCTTCCTTTATTGTTTGTAATCCTGTTGGATTTTGACAGTAAAGAACTTGGTACTAGATTACACAAACTTGATCCAGCCTGTCTTTGTGTCATTAATCCAATTGTGGACTTCTAGGAAAAAGTCAGTACATTCTCTTCAATTTTATGACACTTTTAGAACAACTGCAGAATTTTTGGAGGCATTTATTTGTAAATAAATTATTGATTAGACAATGAAATCCTTTTAGCAATTCTTGGAGCAGATTCCCATAGGTTTAACGTAGACTTAAAAAGTGGCTTATGATCTTATAATAATATCAGTAAATTAAATAAATTTCATAATTATGTCATAAACTACACAAATCGCATTAAAAACCACAGTGTGGATTTGTTTTATTTCTCCTCTCTTAACTCTTCATTTCCTCTCTCTTTTCTTTTTTTTTTCCACGAAGGAAGATTTATTTAGGACCGAGGAAGAGAACAAGAGGAGAGAGCAGAGAGGTAGAGGAGTAGAGGCCAGCCATGACCACATGGAGAGAGGGGGAAGAGAAGGGGGGAGGGGAGCCTGCAGGCACGTGGGCAAGAGAGTAAGAGAGCAAGAGGGCAAGAGCTCCTCTCTCTTTTCGTCTTGAGATAATTCAACTCACTTACATCAAGGACGTTGAAGTTGTAGAGGCCACAGCAGTTTGTGAACAGCTTGTGATCTGGACCCACATATCCTATTCCCTGTCTAGAGACTGTTTGCTGTTTAATGTTTCACAGATTCTCTCTGGGGCAGGTAAGATGTGTTTGACAGCTGCCACACCTGAATCAGGCTAATAAATGCCAGCATAAAAGAATGATGCCAAAATTCTCATTACAAATATTAATATTTAACAATTTTGTCTGTTACATATGTCTCTCAATTTATTGGAACTAAACTTTTTGAGGGACAGGAAAACATATTCTTCCCTTAACAGAAACTCTGCAGAGAAACTCTTATGATTCAATAACAATTGACATAGGTTTGAAGAAATATTTACAGTGGAGTAATTTTAAGTTGTGTGTGAATTTTCTCTGTACCCTGTTTCTCTCTTTTCCTAACCTGTTAAATGCAAAGTCTATTTCTTACATATTAAGCCATCAGCTTTGACACTGTTTTAGAGCTGACTGTGGGTTGTTGTGTTGCCAATATTTCTCCATTCA
Organism: Mastomys natalensis; assembly: GCA_021653895.1. Lineage (NCBI taxonomy): Eukaryota > Metazoa > Chordata > Mammalia > Rodentia > Muridae > Mastomys > Mastomys natalensis. The sequence continues at coordinate 1,483,742 of JAJTUV010000694.1, forward strand.
TTATGTTTTAGCTGTAAAATGATTTTTTTTAATAAAACAAAATTTGGTACTTGTGAAAACTTAAGTAACATCTACTTTAATATCAACTATAGAAAACCATAAATGCTGTTGTTCATCTATTCAGATAAATATGGGGACAACTGGGATAAAGTGCCCAACTGCACCATTTTCTTCTTTTTTCCATTAATTCTATTTAGAAACTAATAAAAAAGATGCTACAGGAATCAGGTGAAATATGAAGTACAGTTTGTCATACCTCTACAGGCTACATTATAATAAGTAAGAGAAAATAGTGGGAATAAGCAGAAATGACAATGTTTGGAATTTTGACTGGGATGTTTCAAACATACTGTGCACCTAAGGCTCTGGGATCAATTCACAGAATGGGTGGGTTAATTATATAAGTGTCAAAACCCAGGAAGTTTGCTGTGAGATTGCATCTTCTAGAAATGTGTGAGAAGATACAGCATAAAGTCTCACCAACAGACATGACCAGGGATGACATGTATAGACACAGTAACATGAAAGACGGGTAGCTAACCAGGCCTCAACCTTAGGCAAAGAACTACCAGCTACTAAGGAAAGCCTAGGAGAAGAAATAGTTTTCGTCTGAGAAGAGCACACCAATAGCTAGTCTAATAGCAAGTGGTCATTCCTAAAAAATATATGCAAAACAAACATGTACAGACAGAGAAAGTATGTCTATATATTTACAAATATGTGTGTGTGTGTGTATATATAAATATACATAAGAAAAAAGAATCTGAGTTTGTAGGGCAATGGTGGCCCAGACCTTTAATCCCAGCTATCAAGAGACTGAGGCAGGTTAATCTCTGTGAGTTCAAGGCCACACTGGTCTACAGAGTGAGTTCTAGGACAGAGAAAACTATCTCAAAAAAACAAAAACATAGAGGGAGAAAGAGAGAGGGAGAAAGAGAAAGAGAGAGGAGAGAGAGAGAGAGAGATTGAAAGAGATAGAGAGACCAGCAATTTGAATGACAGTAAGGAGGGAGGTACTTGTGAAAAGAGTTAAAGAAGAAATATGTAATTATATTTTAATCTCAAAAATAATATAATCATTAAAAAAAAACCCCAATGTTCTGTCATGCTCCAGGGCAGCATGGAACTAAAAGATGGGCTAAGTGACTTATGTGTCAACTATGTGCTAAAATGATGTAACCTTGGTAACTCTTTCAAAATCTCGGGTCCAATTCTGATCCTACATAGAAACACTCTGATCTGTCTTATAGGTTAGAACATTGCATGCTATTATATTCTGCCCTAAGATATAATCCAGATGGCCTCGACAGGAACCTGGTTAGGAAACTGCCTCTCAAGTAGGATGACACACATAAAAGTTTCTAAGGAGGTGAAAGGAATTATCCTTTAATGAGATTACATTACTATACTCAACAGAAGCCACTGTCTTGGGGCAATGGCCTTCACATCTTCACTGCTAAGCTTGCCCCCTTTGCAAAGTTCTATTTTTTTTTTTTTTTTTTTTTTTATTGAAAAATTTTTTATTTTTTACATTTCAGATGTTCTCTCCTTACCCCATTTCCCCCCCTCCCTCCCAGGAACTCACTATCCCTTCCCCCCTCTTCCCGCCTCCACGTTGGTGTACCCCCACCCACCCTCCCCTGTACCTCACCTCCCCACCCTCGAATATCCTACCCCCCATGTCCAGCCTTCATGGGACCAAGGATCTCTTCTCCTACTTATATATATAGCTCCCTTGCATATATAGCTGGAGCCATGGGTCCCTCCCTAAGCGCTCCCAGGCTGGTGGCTTAGACCCTGGGGCTCTGGTTGGTTGGGATTGTTGCTTTCCTCATGGTGTCGCGAATCCTCTCAACTCCTTCAGCCTTCACTCTATCTTCTCCATTGGGAACTCCATGCTCAGTTTAATGGTTAGCTGTGAGCATCTGCCTCTGAGTATGTCAGACTCTTGCAGACCTCTAAGGAGACAGCTATATCAGGCTCCTGTCAGCGTGTACATCCTGCCATCCACATCAACCTCTACCTTTGGTGACTGCACATAGGATGGATATCTAGGTGGAATAGTCTGTAGACTGTCCCTCCTTCAGTTTCTGTCCTGCACTGTGTCTCCTTATTTGCACCCTTGAGTATTTTGTTACTCCTTCTAAGAAGGACTGAAGGCTCCCCTATTTGGTCATCATTCTTTATGAGCTTTATGTGGTCTGTGAGTTGAATCTTGGGTATTTCAGGCTTCTGGGCTAAAATCCAATAATCAGTGAGTGAATACCATGTATGTTCTTTTGTGATTGGGTTACTTCACTCAGGATGATATTTTCTAGTTCCATCCATTTATATATGAATTTATCAAATTCATTGTTTTTAATAGCTGAGTAATATTCCATTGTATAAATGTACCACATTTTTTGTATCCATTCCTCTGTTGAAGGGCATCTGGGTTCTTTCCAGTTTCTGGCTATTATAAATAAAGCTGCTATAAACATAGTGGAGCATATTTCCTTGTTATGTGTTAGAGCATCTTCTGGATATATACCCAGGAGTGGTATAGCTGGGTCCTCAGGTAGTGATATGTCCAATTTTCTGAGGAACCGCCAGACTGTTTTCCATAGTGGTTGCACCATCTTGCAATCCCACCAACAATGGAGGAGTGTTCCTCTTTCTCCACATCCTCGCCAGCATCTGCTATCACCTGAGTTTTTGATTTTAGCCATTCTGACTGGTGTGAAGTGGAATCTCAGGGTTGTTTTGATTTGCATTTCCCTGATGACCAAGGATGCTGAACATTTCTTTAAGTGCTTCTCGGCCATTCGGATTTCCTCAATTGAGAATTCTTTGTTTAGCTCCTTACTCCATTTTTTAATAGGGTTATTTGGTTGTCTAGAGTCTAATTTCTTGAGTTCTTTGTATATATTGGATATTAGTCCTCTATCGGATGTGGGATTGGTAAAGATCTTTTCCCAATCTGTTGGTTGCCGTTTTGTCCTATTGACGGTGTCCTTTGCCTTACAGAAGCTTTGCAATTTTATGAAGTCCCATTTGTCAATTCTTGATCTTAGAGCAGAGGCCATTGGTGTTCTATTCAGGAACTTTTCCCCTGTGCCTAGGTATTCGAGGGTCTTCCCCACTTTCTCTTCTATTAGTTTCAGTGTGTCTGGTTTTATGTGAAGGTCCTTTATCCACTTGGACTTGAGCTTTGTACGAGGAGATAGGAAAGGATCGATTTGCATTCTTCTGCATGTTGTCCTCCAGTTGAACCAGCACCATTTGTTGAAAATGCTGTCCTTGTTCCACTGGATAGTTTTAGCTCCTTTGTCAAAGATTAAATGACCGTAGTTCTGTGGGTTCATTTCTGGGTCTTCAACTCTATTCCACTGATCTTCCTGCCTGTCTCTGTACCAATACCAGGCCGTTTTTATCACTATTGCTTTGTAGTACAGCTTGATGTCAGGGATGGCGATTCCTCCAGAAGTTCTTTTATTGTTGAGGATGGTTTTCGCTATCCTGGGTTTTTTGTTGTTCCAAATAAATTTCAGAATTTCTCTTTCAAGTTCTGTAAAGAATTGAGTTGGTATTTTAATGGGGATTGCATTGAATCTGTAGATTGCTTTTGGCAAGATGGCCATTTTTACTATATTAATCCTGCCAATCCATGAGCATGGGAGATCTTTCCATTTCCTGAGATCTTCTTCAATTTCTTTCTTCAGGGACTTGAAGTTCTTGTCATACAGATCTTTCACTTGCTTGGTTAGATTCACCCCAAGGTATTTTATATTATTTGTGACTATTGTGAAGGGTGTCATTTCCCTAATTTCTTTTTCAGCCTGTTTATCTTTCATGTAGAGGAAGGCTACTGATTTGTTCGAGTTGATTTTATAACCTGCCACCTTGCTGAAGTCGTTTATCAGGTTTAGGAGTTCTCTGGTGGAGTTTTTGGGGTCACTTAAGTATACTATCATATCATCTGCAAATAGTGATATTTTGACTTCTTCCTTTCCTATTTGTATTCCTTTGACTTCTTTTTGTTGTCTAATTGCTCTGGCTAGGACTTCCAGTACTATATTGAATAGGTAGGGAGAGAGTGGGCAGCCTTGTCTAGTTCCTGATCTTAGTGGGAATGCTTCAAGTTTCTCTCCATTTAGTTTGATGTTGGCTACTGGTTTGCTGTATATTGCTTTTACTATGTTTAGGTATGGGCCTTGAATTCCTGATCTTTCCAAGACTTTTACCATGAAGGGATGTTGGATTTTATCAAATGCTTTCTCAGCATCTAATGAGATGATCATGTGGTTTTTTTCTTTGAGTTTGTTTATATAGTGGATTACATTGATGGATTTCCGAATATTGAACCATCCCTGCATTCCTGGGATAAAGCCCACTTGATCATGATGAATGATTGTTTTGATGTGTTCTTGGATTCGGTTTGCTAGAATTTTGTTGAGTATTTTTGCATCAATATTCATAAGAGAGATTGGTCTGAAGTTCTCTTTCTTTGTTGGGTCTTTGTGAGGTTTAGGTATGAGTGTGATTGTAGCTTCATAGAACGAATTGGGTAGCGTTCCTTCCGTTTCTATTTTGTGGAATAGTTTGAAGAGAATTGGTATTAGGTCTTCCTTGAAGGTCTGATAGAATTCTCCACTAAAACCATCTGGTCCTGGGCTTTTTTTGGTGGGGAGACTTTTAATGACTGCTGCTATTTCTTTAGGGGTTATGGGACTGTTTAGATGGTTTATTTGCTCCTCATTTAACTTTGGTACCTGGTATCTGTCTAGAAAATTGTCCATTTCATCCAGATTTTCCAGTTTTGTTGAGTATAGGCCTTTGTAGTAGGATCTGATAATTTTTTGGATTTCCTCAGTTTCTGTTGTTATGTCTCCCTTTTCAGATCTGATTTTATTAATTTGGGTACTGTCTCTGTGCCCTCTGGTTAATCTGGCTAAGGGTTTATCGATCTTGTTGATTTTCTCAAAAAACCAACTCTTGGTTTTGTTGATATTTTGTATAGTTCTTTCTGTTTCTACTTGGTTGATTTCAGCCCTGAGTTTGATTATTTCCTGACGCCTACTCCTCTTGGGTATATTTGCTTCTTTTTGTTCTAGAGCTTTCAGGTGTGCTGTCAAGTTGTTAATGTGCGCTCTCTCCAATTTCTTTTTGTGGGCATTTAGAGCTATGAGTTTTCCTCTTAGCACTGCTTTCATGGAGTCCCACAAGTTCTGGTATGATGTTTCCTCATTTTCATTAAATTCTAGAAAGTCTTTAATTTCTTTCTTTATTTCTTCCTTGACAAAGTCATCATTGAGTAGAACATTGTTCAGTTTCCACATGGATGTGGGTTTTCCCTTGGTTCTGTCATTATTAAAGACCAGCCTTAGTCCGTGGTGATCTGATAGGATGCAGGGGATTATTTCAATCTTTTTGTATCTGTTGAGGACTGTTTTGTGACCAATTATATGGTCTATTTTGGAGAAGGTACCATGAGGTGCTGAGAAAAAGGTGTATTCTTTAACTTTAGGATGAAATGTTCTATAGATATCTGTTAAATCCATTTGGTCCATAACTTCTGTTAATTTCAGTGTGTCTTTGTTTAGTTTCTGTTTCCACGATCTGTCCATTGGAGAGAGCGGGGTGTTAAAATCCCCCACTATTATTGTGTGAGGTGCAATGTGTGCTTTGAGCTTTAGTAAAGTTTTTTTATGTATGTAGGTGCCCTTGCATTTGGAGCGTAAATGTTCAGAATTGAGAGTTCATCTTGGTAGATTTTTCCTTTGATGAGTATGAAGTGTCCTTCCTTATCTTTTTTGATTACTTTTGGTTGAAAGTCGATTTTGTTTGATATTAGGATGGCTACTCCAGCTTGTTTCTTGGGACCATTTGCTTGGAAAATTGTTTTCCAGCCTTTTACTCTGAGGTAATGTCTGTCTTTGTCACTGAGGTGCGTTTCTTGTATGCAACAAAATTCTGGGTCCTGTTTATGTATCCAGTCTGATAGTCTACGTCTTTTTATTGGAGAATTGAGTCCATTGATGTTAAGGGATATTAAGGAAAAATGATTGTTGCTTCCTGTTATTTTTGTTATTAGAGGTGGAATTATGTTTGTGTAGCTACCTTTTTTTTTTTTTTTTTTGGGAGGTTGTTGGACGATTACTTCCATGTTTCTTCTAGGTTGTAGTTTCCTTCCTTGTGTTGGCGTTTTCCATCAATTATCCTTTGAAGTGCTGGGTTTGTGGGAAGATATTGTGCAAATTTGGTTTTGTCATGGAATATCTTGGTTTCTCCATCTATAGTGATTGAGAGTTTTGCTGGGTATAGCAGTCTGGGCTGGCAGTTGTGTTCCCTTAGGGTCTGTATGATATCAGACCAGGATCTTCTGGCTTTTATAGTCTCTGGTGAAAAGTCTGCTGTAATTCTTATAGGTCTGCCTTTATATGTTACTTGACCTTTTTCCCTTACTGCTTTTAGTATTTTTTCTTTGTTTTGTGCATTTGGTGTTTTGATTATTATGTGACGGGAGGTATTTCTTTTCTGGTCTAGTCTGTTTGGTGTTCTGTAGGCTTCTTGTATGTTTATGGGTGTCTTGTACTTTAGATTGGGGAAATTTTCTTCTATAATTTTGTTGAAGATATTTACTGGCCCTTTAGATTGGGAATCTTCACTCTCATCTATACCTATTATCCTTAGGTTTGGTCTTCTCATTGCATCTTGGATTTCCTGAATGTTCTGTGTTAGGAGCTTTTTGCATTTTGCATTTTCTTTGACTGTTGTGTCGAGGTTTTCCATGGTATCTTCCGTGCATGAAATTCTCTCTTCTATCTCTTGTATTCTGTTGTGATGCTTGCATCTATGACTCCTGATCTCTTTCCTATGTTTTCTATCTCCACAGTAGTCTCCCTTTGAGATTTCTTTATTGTTTCTATTTCCAGTTTTAGATCCTGGATGGTTTTGTTCAATTCCTTCACCTGTTTTGTTGTGTTTTCTTGAAATTCTTTAATGGATTTTTGTGTTTCCTCTTTAAGGGCTTCTACCTGTTTACCCGTGTTCTCTTTCAATTCTTTAAAGGATTTTTGTGTTTCCTCTTTGAGGGCTTCTACCTGTTTACCTGTGTTCTCCTGTATTACTTTAAGGGAGTTACTTATGTCCTTCTTAAAATCCTCCATCATCATCATGAGAAGTGATTTTAATTCTGGGTCCTGTTTTTCCTGTGTGATGGAGTATCCAGGGCTTGCTATGGTGGGAGAACTGGGTTCTGATGATGTCAGGTAACTTTGGTTTCTGTTGCTTGTGTTCTTTCGCTTGCCTTTCGCCATCTGGTTGACTCTAGTGTTATCTGTGCTCACTGTGTCTGACTGTAGTCTGTCTTTCCAGTTATCTTGCTTGTGTCAGATCTCCTCGGATTCCAGATGTCTCTGTGTTCCTGTGATCCTAAGCTCCTTCTGCTCTGGATGCAATAGGTCTTCTAGGATGTCTCAGGATTCGATGTTTCCACAGGCGCAGACCAGCTAGGTGTCCTCTGCACTGGATGCAGTATGTCCTCTAGGTTGTCTCAGAATCAGGTGTTTCCACCAGAGCAGACCAGCTGAGGAACCTGTGCTCTGTGTGCAGTGGGTCCCCCTAGGATGACTCCGGATCCTGTGTTCCACAGGAGCAGACCAGCAACGCGCCGCCGCAGGCCAAGGACAGGTCCGGCGCACGGAAGTTATAGTCGGAGGGGCGGGCTTTGGTGCTGCTAGTCTTAAACCCACTGGCTCCGGTTGTAACTTGGTTTGGCAGTGGGCAGGTGATGCATATGTGATATAGTAGACATGGTAAGGGTAGAATGTATGTTAGACACCCCTTTTTACAAAACTATAGCAAGTCTTGCTAATAAATATTTTTATTTTTGAAAATTGTGTACATTTTAGAAGTTTATTTAAATGCAGACACACACACACACACACAAAAATATGTTTTGCTTGCCTACCAAATATTTGTTGCAGAAAGGTTAATAGAAAGCTTTTCTCGTCAAATTTTTTTTACAGATCATGAAAACTCAGCAAAATTAAGAGCTACCTAGCACTCAGGAAAATATATAAAGATAAAAATAAGTACAAAAAGCAAGTATTGATGCTTTAAGTTATTTTCAGCTCTGTATGTTCTATTTATGTAGATAGCAATTATTGACACAATACCACATCCACCGAGTAATTAATAATTTTTCTTTTGGTTTTGGCCATATAGGAAATTTTATAAACCATGGAAACAGAACTCTCAAGTCTGCACTTACAGTAATTAATCTGCAGCTCATATCCATATTAACTAAGCCTGATAATACCAACTCACTTCCTTTGAGCATGCTTCCTGCTTGGTCTTTTTCAATCTTGTTTCCTCCATGAATATGTAGTTACAACCCATCAATTTTAAGATCTCTAATGACCTTCCATAATGTGTCTAAAATCTATCCTTAGTCCAAGTGCATTTTCAATGGTTTCCATTCTATCCATACATAGGTGCTGGCCCATCAATAAATTCCTGATAAGTCTATGAACATGTCTCCAGGTAGGCATTACACTATGGGTTATTATTTCATCGTATTTTCTGAATGACTGGATTGAATATATTTTTACTTAAAATAATATCTGGCTTGGATAATGATGTAATTAGTGGATTCATATCATGAAATGCAGAACTGTTTTTTAGATTTGTTGATGGAGAAATTTCCGTAACAAATATCGAGACCTATGTCATTAGGCCTCTGCTAACTGAACAGCATTTTCAATACAAGATCTTCTCCCAAATCTGTTGTAAAATAGCCAGAAGGAGAAGAAAGCTTTACACATTTTCTTCATATTCATAAGGATATACATACTATTTTGAGGGCATCTCTTAACTATAAAGTGACTGTGATTGAAAGTAATAGCAATATGTCCTAGAGTCTCATGGGCTAGAATTGCAACACACAGTCTTCATTCCAAGCAGAACGGACCGTTTCTCTTTTCAGTACATTTAAGGCAATAACTTTTAAAATTGTGCATTTTCATCCTGAAATTCTTGTTTTTTTCAGGTTCATTTTTAATATTTGCATCATCTGTCACTATTTTAGGATGACAATCTCAAATATGATAGTCTAAAAGTTATTTAATAACTAACAAAAAGGCTAACTACAGAGTAGGTTTTTGTTTAAGTGGGAAACAAATAAAAACAGTATCAACAAAGTTAAGTTCAAGATCATACGCTTGTAGAAGTTAAAATGTTAGCTTACAAATATTGTTGATATCTTAAATTTTATTATGCAATGAATAAATATGGTAAATATATTAAAATTTTTAAAAAACTGTATTAAGGTGATTTATCTGATTCATGACAGAACTAATTAAAGACAAATAATGAATATTTTCTCTTAGTGTTTTGATAAAAAAGAAAACAAACCAGTAAAAAAAATATACAAACTGTCTAAAATACTATGGTAATTGTGCTATCTAGTTTTATGTCAGGGTGTGACCATTCTTCTCTTGGGCTGGTGATCTTGTGTTCTAGAAGAAAGCAGGATGAGTAAGCCATGAATGAGTAAACCAGTAAGCAGCACTCCTCCATGGTTTCTGCATCTACTTCTGCCTCCTGGTTCCTGCCCTGTTTGAGTTCCTGCCCTGACTTCCCTCAGTGATAGACTGTTAACTGGAGGTATAAGCTTAAATAAACCCTTTTTTCCACAAGTTGATTTGAGGTGGAAACAGTCAAACATGTTTCGTGTATAAAACTTTCTAATTGAGTTTCTGATGTCCAAGCAATGCTTCGTTCTATGACCTCTAATCAAAATGATTGGCAAATAAAATCAGTTTGAAAATTCTAATGCATGTAATTGTAAGACATATATTGTGGCTGTCTCCAACATTCATTGAGGTAGAATATCCCAAGGAATCAATTTTGAAACTCACATAATTTACAACTGAACATAGAAATATCCCAGGATACAGGTCACTACATATATATCAAATCACACTGCCATTCCTGGTAGCCATCAGTTAGAAAATAAAGTGGTTTCTATTATCAAACCCAGAATGATTAGGCATGAAGTTCATATCAAAAGTTCAATCATCTTTCACCTAAAATAACACCAAGAATTTTTTTAGTACCTGGATAACTGGAGAAATATGCAATACTCATTAATTTGAAATTTTTAATATTAATTTATTTTGATTGAGTGATTTAATGAAATCCAATCAACATCCCAGCTATCATTGTAAAAATTGATATGCTGAATGTAAAATATATGTGGAAATGAACCCTGGAATTCTATGTGTTAGACTTTGGCATGCAGCTTAGAACAGACAACACTAGACCAAACAGTTCCATGGGGAAGAGGTTTATTTAGGGAGGAGGGCAAAGGTGGGAGAGAGAAAATGGGAGGAAATGACAGGAAGAAGAGAGAGCAAGGTCAGGGGGTTCTGCCTATTTATATGGGCAGTGATGTAGTCCTTTTCCCAGGTAAAGGTGAGGTAGCCAGGTGGATTCTGGGAGTGTATGGCAGTTGTCCTGGCAATGATGTAGGATCATCTCTGTCGCCTAGATGTGACATCACTGAGTTCGGGGCTGATATCAACATACCTTGGCAATGATGTGGGGGTCACCTAGATGCCTGATACCAACATACCTCCCTTTTTCTTATTATGAAGAGAAGAAAAAAGGGAAGGGGAAGCCAATGGTGAAAGAGGAGTCAGGCTGCCATGTCTCTTTAACTACTTCCTGCTGTGTAGGAGCATAGTCTGTTTTGGGGAGCAGCTGCCTTTGACCATCGGGGTCCACTCGGTAGTTGTGTGTATCAGGTTCCTCTGTGGATAGCATCTGGTAATCCTGTAACAGGAACTGATTAATAAATTGGTTACAAATAACACCAGGAGGATGAGTAAAAAGGGTGTTACAAGGGAATATCTGCTTTTATATGTTTTGTTTTTGTTTTTGTTTTTGTTTTTGTTTTTGTTTTTAAATCTCAGAACTGGACATCTCACGTTCCCTAGAAATGGCACTCTTTTTGGAGAAACTAACAAAGACCATCTTCTTTAGCTGTCAGGACATCTGGCCCCCATCAGTTCTGAAGCATCACAGCTGGAATCTTGCAGGTCTTGTATGTAGAGACAAGTGTCTTGTGGTGTTGGTAGAAGAAGTGGTTGGTTCATGGTCCTAGCATATGCATCTGACAAGACCAATATGGACAGCCCCCATAATTGTCTGGCCAGTCTCTACAATAATCTTCTATCTGGGCAAAGAGAAAGCAAGTATAGAGAACATAATATTTAGATGGGATAACAGATATAGGAATGATGGCAATTTGGATTGGTTCTTGGCATCCAGCTATGGAGCAGTTTCCTGACCCTGTTTGGAAAGACTGTTTGTTATCTGTGGGTGAACCTTGAACCTCCAGATGTTAGGGCTAACCTGAATAGAAACAAACAGCAGGGGGAGGACGAGAAACCCATGTCTAGTCCAGTGAGGTCAAACTTGGCTGCTGGAGTGGAGTCTCATTTTCTGGGATTGTAGACAAGGTGGGTGATTTCGATGTCCTCTGGAGCTTAATAGAGCATGGTCCTGTTAGGGTCGATGTGTATGAAGAAGAGTCGATTTTAGGTGGAGGGATGAAAGGCTTGAGGTGAGACAGGTGGACCCAATGAGGGAGTCCCTCAAGTTTAGCAGCTGTAGGGGTCACAAGGATTACCTTAAAAGGGCCCGACCATTTGGAAGAGAGAGGTGAGGGCCAATGATCTGGAGGTGAGAGAAGGACTTGGTCTCCAATGTTGACAGGCAGTGTACAGGAGACAGTGTGTGGTCGAGGTAGATGGTGGTCAGCAAAGTTCCACAAGAGAGAACGGAGGTGGCAAAGTAATGGGGTGAGCAGATGGTCTGGGAGGGGAGAGTATTTAGGTGAAAGACCAGGATGGATGTCCATACATGAGTTCAAAGGGTGAGATGAGGAGAGGCTGCTTGGGGAGAGCTCGTAGCCTGAAAAGAGCCAGAGAGTGGAGTTTTTACCAAGTCAAGGTGAAGTTCCTGTGACAGCTTGACAAGAGTGGTTTTTAAAGAGAGGTTAGTTCTCTCTACCTTACCTGAAGATTGAGGATGGTAGGGAATATGAAAATGCTAGGGGATGTCTAGGGCCTTAGATAGAATTTGAGAAACCTAGGAAGTAAATTTAGGACCATTGTCTGACTGAAGGGAGGCTAGGACACCAAATCGGAGGATGATCTCTTGGAGGAGGAGATTAGAGACTGTCTGAGCCCTTTTGCTAGTTGTGGGAAAAGCTTCTATCAAGCCTGGGAAGGTGTCCACCAAGACCAGGAGGTACTTGGCACATTTTACAGCAGGCATGTGGGTAAAGTCAAGTTGCCAGTTAGTTCTGAGAAGGGAACCTCTAGTCTGATGGGTAAGAAAAGGGGTGCTAAGATATACTTTGAGTTGTAATCTGATACCTGACAGATTTTGCAAGAAGCAGTGATAGATTTTAAGAAACTTAAGTCCTCAGGAGTAGCCTGTAGGTGGGTCTTAACAAAATAAGACAATGCCTGGCTGTTAGGGTGAAAAAGTTGGTCAAGATCAGGCAGAGTTTGATGAGTGTCAGGGGATGTAGGTGTGGATGTGGATTTCAGTGCAAGAATGTCCTGGGGAGGTGAGATGAGTCTAGGCCCCTAAGGGCCGCAGCTCTAGTTGCCTCATTAGCTTGGTTGTTTCCCTTGGAGATAATAGAGTCATCTGTCTGGTGGGATCTGCAGTGGACAATCTCAATAGCTGTGGGGAGATGGGAGGCTTTTGCATGGCCATAATTTGGTTTGCATTATTTACTGATTCTCCTTTTGTGGTATGTAACCCAACCTCCTTCCAGATAGCAGCATGGGACAGGAGGATATGGAAAGCATATTTGGAATCTGTGTAGATATTGAGGGATTGTCCCTGTGCCAGCTGGAAGGCACAGGTAAGGGCTATTAATTCAGCCTGCTGGTTGGTGGTATGAGCAGGAAGGGCCTGTGCCTCTACCACCTTGGTGTCTAACACTATGGCATAACCAGCTTTCCTGGCACCTTCATGTAGATAGGAGCTTCCATCTGTATACCAGGTATAGATGTCTTGATGCAATGTGTCCTCCTGTATGTGTGAAGGATGAGGTAATAGTTCCTCTAAGGTTCCAGTGCAGGAGTGAGATAGGGAGTAGTTAGCATTAGGTCGAGGAAGAAGATTGGAGATATTAAGAGGTGGGCATGATTGAAAGGTTATTCAGGTCATGGGGAGGGGATCCAGGAGGGTAGTAGAGGCAGAGAGAGAGAGAGAGAGAGAGAGAGAGAGAGAGAGAGAGGAGAGAGTAGAGGCCAGCCATGACCATGTGGAGAGAGGGGGAAGGGAAGATGGATGAATGAGGGGACAGAGAGGATCTAGAGGCAGGAGATCAAGAGATCAAGAGAGCAAGGAGGGGGCAAGTTGCCCCTTTTATTGTGGGCAGGCCTACCTGGCTGTTGCCAGGTAACTGTGGGGAGGAGGAGGAGCATACCTGGCTGTTGCCAGATAGCTGTGGAGGTGGAGTTTAGACAGAAGACTAACACTGTGAGTATCTTGAACATGATGAATGAATTTTAGAGTCTTCAAACACTTGGCTTCATGACGTACAACAAAGCTACATTAACCAAGGCAATGCAGGTCAGTGCCACAGTAGACATACACATGAGTGTAACAAACCAGAAAGTCCAGGAATATGTTCCAACAGAGAGATAGCATTCACACCAGGATACAATTATGAGGAAAAATTATTTTTACAAATAGCACCAGCTAAGAATATGGAAGAAGCAAGTGAGCCTCAGCTCAAGACACAAACTGTAACATCAGGGAAGCAAGAGGATCCATATGGCTACAAAAGAAACAAGAGGTGAAAGGAAGAAGAATACAGGAGTGAGAGAGAGAGAGGGGAAGTAGGAAGAAAGAAAACAAGAGTTTAGTGAATTTTAATTTTATCAAAATTGAGAGTTTTGTCCATCAATTAATAAAATCAACTAACAGAATTAAAAAAATCATTTCTAAAACACAAATTTCATAACATATTTTACAGGAACTACTGTAAGTATGTATGGTGGAAGTCTGTGAATCAATAATATAAGAAAAAGTGTTTTAAAATTTGAATGAATATTTTTTTTATTTTCCAAAAGAGAGTAAAAACCAAGGAGATGGCTCAGTGGATAAAAACACTGGATATCAAGTCTAATGACAAGAGTTTCATCCCTATGAAAAATATTGTGGAAAGATAGAATCAACTCCATCCATTTATCTTCTGACCATCACAAACACACTGTGCTATATGCCCCTCCACACATATACTGTACTACATGCCCAAGTACACACACATACAAATAAATAACTCTAATGACATTTTCAAATAATACAACAAAAAGCCTATGTAAAATGCTTACTATTATCAGTCACAGGAGAAGTGGTTTGACACTTATCAAAATGTCTTATTTAAAGACTAGTAATGCTACAAAATAAAGAAATCACCTGACACTCTCATACCTTGCTAGTGGGCTTAGAGAATGGGTGTGCTTAGTTTAATGAAGCTTTTTGAAAATATTTTACTAACTTAAATGAAGAAGGTTTCAAAAACCCAGCAATTCTGTTGAATGTGGGAAGACAGGAGGGACCAATAAAATGTAATAAATCTACATAATGATATGGCTATTGGGTAGTCCATACACTAGTGAAAACTTTCCAAACTATAAACTTAACATATGTGAGTTTCATTGTTTATGACTTGTATGCTAATTTCTTAAAACATGATGTAGTTTGTATGTATAAAACCTATCCAATACAAAAAAGATTCACAGAAGAAAATCCCTCCAATTTCCTACAGAACGTGACCGCTCAGCAATCACAGTCTGGACCTGCACTATGCATTTAGGTTATAATAATGATCATAACCCAGGAAAATAGGCAAGTGTTTTGTCCTATTTTGACTTTATTTTCTTCTGAAAAATTAACATCATCAGACACAGTGGGGTTATGCTTACAAGTAAATTTATCTATAAATACAAAACCTAGGATGCAAAGTGTTGTCCTAGGTGAAGTACTGAAGTGTGTCGTCTTATAGCAAACCGACTTAAACCTTGTGATCCATACCACAGTGATCCTAAAGTCCCTCCATGCAGCCATGTAATTCTAAGAAAGACAATTCAAAATTCTGGATGTGCAAAGTTAATGAAAACAACAGTGTGTCTTTCTTATTGACGTGTTGCTTTTAGGTTGGTAGATCTGGACTCTTCAAGATGTTATGATATCAAACTAATGTCTTTTAAAGTGTCAAAGACAAAATGAATCAATGTATTAGCCCTGTAGCTTTTTGCTATCTTTCCTGAAGCTTCTGTCATCATGTAGAGAGAACAGGAAAGTGCACATTCCAGCTGCTTTGTCTTCTGTTATTTTTTGATTGTGCTTACAAAGTATTGGTGCATTTTCAGTAGGCTGTATGAGTCCCCAAATTCCACCTGAATTGTGGGACTACTAATGCTATCATGAAAGGTTAACTAACCCAAAGACTCAGTGTTTATACCTGGAACTAGAAGAGCTTCCATAAGACCTGAAAAATAGCCACTGCATTATAGAAATAGGCTTAATGGGAAACAGACAATTAGAAACTATAGTATTGTGAATCACCTACATTTTGTGTTTGTTTAAAGCTGAGATAAATAATAAGTAAATAGTTATTCCTTTTCACTTTTCTAAAAAGAAAATGATGTATAATTGATTTCACATACTGTGGTATATATCTCAAATGCATCTTTATTGTTTTTCTGTTTTCCAAGACAAATAGCAGCAGGTTTTCAAGTTTGTGGACAGGTAGTCTGGCTGCATGTGTTATCAAAGAGCTCTACCTGAGTTAATTTGTCACTTAGTACTGTGTGTGAAAGTAATCCTCACAGCAAATAATGTGCACTCCACAGTAAACACACTTATCCCCAAGCTAAATGATGGAGTCAACTCCATAAATAAAACCCTTGGCAGTAATACCTTTCTGTTACAATTAAAAACTAATTATTTGTTGAAAATAAACAACATGCTAATTTAATTTATTGTGTGCAGTAAACAAAATCCTATGGAGCTTGTGTATTTGAGAGCTTGTTTTAGTTCTAGAACATTAATATATTTGTATGTGTTATATATATTTTAATGCCTATGTTGGTCATTTCAAAACATTTATAGCATAGGTTCATGCGGATTACTAGTAGAAAATGCAGCTGACTAACAAGAGTACCAGAAGAGACCAATATCTGCCCAGTAAGAGCACCTGAGTCATCTGGGACCCAATAGTAAAACAAAAATGAGTTATCTGTTGCTGGGACAGTTGGGGTACATACCAGCTTCAATCTCTTTGGCTAAATATAAATAGAAGATACCAGTAATATGATTAGTTAGAAAATGTTCTACTAATGACTAATGTTCTACTAATGACTAATCAAAAATGTTCTACTAATGACCAAAAGATCCAAGTATTCATCACCAAGAATTGGTTGGAAAAGGTCATTCAGTGGAACTGTGTTAACTAATCACAGCACAGCTAAAACTAAGAAAAAAACAAAACAAAAATTTCATGTTGCTACACATAATATACATGTAAGTGTATCTGTTCCCTTTTCTTTTTTGTACAATGCTTTATTTACTCATTTTTTTTAATGAATGGGGTGGCAAATGATATACAAAAGAAGGTAATAAATTATTATAGCAAAGCCCCAACACCAGCCTTAAAACAGACTCAGGCCAATAAAGCGGAACAGCAAGCCTGGAAATTATTTTGCATACTCACACACAGCTGATTTTTGAGAAAGGTGCTATGAACACACAATGAAAAAAGAACTACCATTTTAATAAATGATGCTGGGAAACTGGGTGTCTACATACAGAAAAAAAAAAAACCAACCTATACATCTGCTTTTCATCTGTTTCAAAAGTAAGTTAAAAATTGATTAAATACTGAACTCTAAGACCTAAAACTTTGAAACATTTAGAAGAAATCATGAAGGAAATTTTCAGGATGTATTATTTTCTTTTGGACAAGACTCCAAAAGCACAAGATACTAAAACCAAAAATTAGTCGAAGGAAATCATATGAGACTGAAAAGTTTTACAAAGCATGGAAGCAACATACAGAGGAAGAGAAAGCATAATACAAGAAAAAATTGAGACCTATATCTGACAAGAAGTGAGATACATTGAAACATCAAAAAAGGGAAAGAATTGGATAAATCATTTTATTCCTCAACTAAAAATTAAATTGGAAATTGTTGTTAAATACACAGTAGAATATTATTTAATCATAAAATGAAAGCACTACTGACAATGTGGATGAAAATGTAGGTCATTGTGCTATAAGAAATAAAACAGTAAAAAGAGCTAAGACATACATAGTTCTTCTCATAGGTATAATTAAAAATGTTGACCTGCTAAAATGGTTGTTATCATATCAGGAAAAACTAATGGGTGTAGATGATGAAATAAGTCCCACGTTATGGTTAGTTAGGAGAAAGAGATTCTGCTGTGCTGTTGCAGAGTAGAAAGACCACAGTTACCAATCATATCCCCTTTCCAGTTCTCATAGCAATCATATACAATAGTATTTCTTCATTTTTGATATGCCAGATTCTAGTTTTAGGTATTTCAACCATGAAACTAAACTGGATGAACAACTAAAAAACTGGATGGATATTTTTTTCATGAAATCAAAGACTACTGTAGGTACCAAAAATAATTTACTACAGGAAACTCAGCCTGATAAATCATCTCAAAGCAATTGCAACTTTCAGATGCTACGAGGTAGAAAGAAAATAGTAAAAACATTAAAATGAAGTAAAAATAGAGCAGTCAGAGAAGCTCCTGATACATTTATAACACAAAGAAGTGCTCTGTACATTTACTACAGCTGAGTCACTAAGCCCATTTTAATAGAGTACACACGCATTCAAAATATATAAAACTAGTGGGCACAATGATGCCCACCTAACATTAAAGAATGAGAAAAGTCTTTACCACAGAACCTCATAAGTGCTACTCTAATATGAACAGGAAATGTTCTGCTACAGTGTGTTTACCATTCATAGTTTAGTTCAAATTCAGAATCTCAGTTAATGGAATAGTTTAGGGAATCAATTCTACTGAGGCAATGACCTGTGTGTAGTTAAAAAAAAAATTACTTCTTTGATAATCTTGTTTGAATCACAAGCAAACTTAGAATATGTAAGTGAATGAATAAGTAAGCGTCTAGGCTAATGGGCTTAAGAACTATTGAGAAGAAACTTTAACATTTACACAGATGTCAAGCAAAGGATGATAGTTTTCACAATCACAGGGTAAATCTGGAGCTGTTCTGCAACTATGCTTATGTAGTCCCTCAAGCATTCATCAGTGGTCCAGGGTACATCTGGATTTCTCATTATTTTAATAGAGGAGCCACCACAAAGACAAGAATACTTCTATTCGGCATTAGTTATAGAAATGAAAGAGGTGGGCTACAAAATTATAAAAATACAGAATTCTCAATTGATTGAACAAATTTACTGCTACAAACCCAGTTCTAAAAGAATCACTGTACCTAAATCATTAGAGTAGGGTTGTGGATTTAACTACAGTGTTGACCAAGGAAAACAAGACAAAAATGAGTACTGAGATAGCATAGTAACAGGATGTTCCTGCCCTTTTGGTGATGCTTGAGTATGTGGAAAGAAATGCAAGCTTTTATGAGATATCAAGTAAAATATAAAGTATATAAAAGGTACTTAGAGCTATGTATTAATATGGGCATGCAATCAAATTACAGTAAATACATGAATATAAAATTATGACTCTTTGCAAATCTTTCCCCTGTATCTTTGAATATGATTTACAAAACATATATAATTTTGACTATAAACATTTTAAATTGTGAAAGACATCACATAATATAAAATTTTACAATCAATTCAGTTATAAAATGCTTGGTATTCCTAGTTTTATAATTAAAAAGATGTAACAAAAAAGATTCTGATTCTAATTTTCTATTTTCAATGGTTTTGAGTTCAACCAGATTAAAACAATAACAACAGACATTATTCTGTCATAATGTTCAAAGATTGTGTTTTTTAGTTATTTTAGCTTAGATTGTAGTTTTAGCTATCACTTTATTACTGAGAAAAGTTGTACACATATAACTCCCAGCAGGAAGCCAGAAACCCAGGCATATACGTAAAGCTACAATATGCTCCTGGACAAGGGAAATATCATCTAACTGGGACAGTGAAAATATTTAAAATCCTTCTTTTATAAAAGCAATATACCTAAAGATTATAATAGAGTTATAGATTTAACTAGGATGTTGACCAAGGAAACAAAACAAAAAACAGTATTGAGTTTGAGTAGCATCAGGACCACATATATTTCTGCTGTTGCAGGTGATGGTTGAGTATGTGGAAAGAGATACAGATTTTTATGATTTTAAATCAAGCAAAATATGTCCAGGTAATATATTAGAGTTTCTTATAAATAAATAAACCAACTTTTCATTTCATATAAGAGTTTCTTATAAATAAAAAACAAATATATTTTGTGTTTGTGTTTGTGTTGTGTGTGTGTGTGTGTGTGTGTGTGTGTGTGTGTGTGTACAACATTGAGAGTCTCTTTCAGAGTTGATAGTCCAGGGAATTGAATAGCAAGTGACAGGTCAGGACATTTCCAAGTCAATGCTGTTTGTACCTAGCACAGAACCTGTAAGGGTTTGATCTAAAGCTGCTATGTATTCAAATGCTAAATACTGGCCCCCAAGATCTGATTGCTCCTAGATAAGCTAATTCCTATGTACACCAGTCTTTGTTGTATAAACCTTGCTCCCAAACTTAAAGCTATTGTTTAAATAAGTGGCTACAGCCAATTTCTGGGGAGAATAGAAGTAGGAGACATTTCAGTTACCATTCTGGGGCTTGCAGCTAGAGACAACGAGGAGGAAAAGAGAGGAGAGAAACGCAGACTGGCATGAGGCTGCATGGATCATGAGCATGTGGTCAGGAGAAGTGCATCCTGAGGACAGGCTGTTGGAGCAGAAACAGAGCAGGGGAGACTCAAACAGCAAGTACTTGGGGAGCACAGCTGGAAATTTAATAGTCTAGCTTACAGAAAAACAGACTAGGAGTAATTTACCCAGTAATTGTGCTAGAGCTGATTTTTAAACTTCATAGGACTCTGCCTCGATTTTTGGAGGTCTGGCTAAGTCATATTAAGAACCAATAGAGTTTATTAAAATTCATTTACAAGCTCCATTATCAACTAATATCAAGTTGAATATTTGATTTAATAATAAATGAAATTATTTTCTTTAAAACTGACTAAAAATCACAGAAGAAAGGAAATTTTGACTAGTAGTGTTGGACTCTAAGATCTAAACCGGGGGATGCGCTCCCACAGAAACACTCACAGACAGGGGATTCACTGCAAAAGCATGAGGTTTATTGATAATAACCAGTGTGCAGTGGGGTTCCCTCACACACAGGCAAGAGGAGGAACCCTGAGCCAAAGCTAAGAGCAGTCTTTATACCATTTCCACAGAGTTCATGAGGGCAGTTCTACAATCATCTCTTTAAACAATAACCACAAAGGTTGACATCAACTGCCATTCTCAGGCCCAGTTTCTAGGTAACATCACATTATCTTTATAACAGTGAATGTTAGCTAAGAGGCTTCTGTTTGCCCAGGTGTATTACCTTAAAGGCCCAGCTTCCTGATTACCTCTTATCTTGGGCCCTTCCTCTGGAATGTGTCTTTGGAATGTGCTTCTCCCAGGATGTGTCCTGGGGCAGTTAATTTTTGAGTTTACCGAAACCTGAGATTCTTGAGACCTGAAATTCCTACATTAGATATATAAAGAAAATATAGGAGGAAACAACAGCCCACTTAACTAAACCTATATAAGGCATTAATTATCATCAGACTTTCTCAAAACTTGAATTAATCATTAATTTTACAGATATTGATGGTTTTGTATCAGAAATTCATATTGAATGCAGTTTCCATCTCTTTTGAGATTAAATTTAATAAAATAATCTGGACCTCTTATATGACAGAAAATATTAACAAAGTGTTAGCATTTAGTCTAGGCTTTGCCCTACAGTTACTTTGCAACAACCAGGTTTCTCTGACTCACTATAAAAAGGGCTGCTTGCTCCCTCCTCTCTCTCTCTTGATTTTTTTGATGATTGATTTTCTTGAAAATTTTTGTATGAGAAAAGCAGGCACATAAAACCACTTTTTTTAGTCCATTTCATATATGTGCAAATTCAGGAATAGAATATAATTGGCCAAATCAACAGTGACAAAGAATAAGTTTCTTTGACTGGAACAATAGCACCTTCTAAAGTTCTTACAATCTTTTGAATATACTGTAGACTTAGGTACCATCATGTGCAGAAAAACAGACAATACTTCTGATATTTTCTCAGTACTTACCAATCAAAGGAAGAAGAAAATGGTTCACAAGTGCCTTGGGTGACCGTAAACAATTTATTCAACATAGTCTCATGGCAGGGATTTCATTTCTCAGTTCACACTGTAGTTGCTACTTCAAAATGTTAACAACTTAAAGCCACATTGTTTTGTATCAAATCCAATATCCCAAAGTGTTTTGCCTCTAGCAAGCATTGTATGGAGAGAGTTGTGACTAGAATAAACTTTACTTCATCTAAAATCAATCAGAATTGTATTTGGATTGACTTCAGGCCTGTAAGCACATGCCTGACATACACACATGAACATGTACCCATCATGAAATGACTGGTTCAGACAATGCTTGAAAACAAGCTAGCTGGGTTTCCACTGCCCATTTCAATTCTGAATTGCTTACACTGGTTGTTTGTGTGGAGATCCCTCTGCCTTAATATACTACTTTCAGAAGATATTCAATCAAAATCCTCCACAATGTGTTCCTATTCTATATTACTAACTTAGGCTTAATACTTACATCAAGTAAATGCTCTTTACATGTTGACTAATTTAATTTTCACATACAAATCTGGTGACATAAGGGAGAAACTACAGATAAGAGAGGTTAAGTGGAATAACCAGGATCCTATAACTACCAGAATAGAGAATTCATACATAAATAGAGACTGATAAAATTTGAATGCCTACCTTTTTGATTACTTAAATATTCTGTCCCAGATTTTTTTCCCCAATCTTCCCCATTCTTCTGCCGTTGTTTGCTTTAATCACTATGTATCATTCTCCTACCATATCTTTATATACATACATTTGTTCTACAATTTTCCTTTTTGTGTCTATTGGATCTTATGTATCTTCAACATTCAGGTTTCATATTTCCTTAAAGATTCTTTGTTATTATTTCCATAATTTCTCATTAGCCTCTACTCTGAATGCATCTTGTCTATAGAAGATTGAACTAACAGTACTAACGTATGTGAGTCTTCCCGTTCAAAACAGCAAACTGTCACTTAGGTTAATGATATGTCTCATTTGGTCTGCACAGTTCTTTTGTTTTGTTTTTAATTTGGAATAGTTTCAAAACATTAAAACATTATTTTTTAGAAAAAAAATATATGAAAAAAACAATGTTACAAAGCAATTGAAATTTCCTTAATTCAACTGAAATAATCCTTAAGTATCTAAATTCAGTGTGGGGCCCTTCACCATGTTCTTCCCAATTGTCTTATAGATTACTCTTCAGTTTCTTTTTATGCATATCCAAGAGAGCCACAGATGAGTCACACATATACACACTGAAATATCATGTTTTGTTGTGTTTTTCCATAGAAAATAATGGAAAGCTTTATATAAACAAACAATTGTTTCCCTCACTAAACTTTGCATTTGTGCAAATGTAGGCAAAGTGGGCTCTTGTTCTTCCTGCTAATAAAGATGAGGAAGGGTAAATTAATGAAAGATTTTATTACAGTATAGAAGCATTGTTGGTTTCTAGACAATGTTTTAGCATTCCCGTCCCAATGTTCTGCCATGTTCTAACCTCCTTGTGATGAAAGCATGTACAGTGCCACATAGAGAAAAGAACATCTTTGAGGTTAGGTCCTCCTTGGCAAAAATGTTCAGAATTTGAATGCCTTTGAAGCAGATGTAACAAATTTCATCTGGTTTTCTCTGTACCAGCCTAATGTTAAAAAAGAGGTGATTTGTTCAAATAACAAATGGCTTATTAAGGTGGAGAGATGACTCCATGGTTAAGAGCACAGGTTGCTCTTCCAGATCATTGCAAGCCCATTTCTTTTTGTCACACATTAAAACAAAAACAAAAACAGAATGAGTAAGTGAGAAGCCAAAGATTTAGGGTTTTTTTTTTTCCTGTTATAGGTACTTTTTCTTCTTACATTACAAATTTCTTTATTTAGTAATTCTGTTTTAATTAATTGATAAATTGATTGATTAGTGGATTGATTCCCTTGTATGGGTTTCCTGTTTTCATGTGTGACTTTGTATAAGTTGAATGCTTAGTGCCTACGAAAGCAAGAAGTAAACATTGGATACCCTGGGATAGGTGTTACATGGGTTGTGAGTCTCCATGGAGGTGTTGGCCATTGGAGTTGAGTCCTCTGATTTCCGGAAGACATCTTCGCTTAATTCCACTAATAAAGGATATTAATTTATTGCATGTAGACAATGTTTAATAATTAAGACTTTGTTTAGCAATTGAAAACACATAAATTGTTAATAAGCTGTCTTAATGATAGTAATGGGTAATCTAAATAGTAAAGTGCAAAATTGCATTTTTCTCGTAATTTGGCTAGAAACAAATGTGCAATCTACATCTTTTAGTAAAATGCTAAGGTCCTACAGCACAGTGCAGTTGTGCTCAACAATGGACTACTACACACAACGGTGGTCTCAGAAGGCTATGGTGAACCTCACTGTTCACAGTAGCAAGTTAAGACACCAACCTGTCTACACAGAGGAACAGGTAAAGAAATCAACGCACATCTTGACGATAGCGTTTTCCTGACACAGAAAACCAAGGAATTGTGCTTAGAGGAAAATGGTTTCAACTAGAGACAACCACGATAAAGCAACTCTGCAGGTATTAGAAAGAGAAATGCTGCATGTTTTCTCTGGTGTGCTGTTAATAGATTTTATATGGATATATAAAATCATGTGTGTGATATGAAAGGAGAAGGAAAATTGTATAACGAAACAAAATAAACTAATAAGTGGGGCTGAAAGGGGAAGGGACAGGACTGAATGGGAGCGTGTAGGAAACACAGGATGAACTACAATGTCTTATACAGGGAAAATAGTGGGGCTGAGAGGGGAAGGAACAGAAAGGAACGGGAGTGTATAAAACTGATCTAACATGGTACAAAGTACAATGTCTTATACAGGGAAAATTAAAACAATTTTGAGAATACTATAATAGAGCTGAGATTTTCTTATTGTGTACTGATGTCATAATTGTACTAAGATGGTAACAGTTCCTGAGTAACACGCTTTGTAACAAACTCATTACTACCAGTCATAGACAGGTACAGTAATGTAGTTATATATGGCACAAAGCAATTGAAGATGGCAAAAATATTTTATATTCCCAGTTTACAAGTTTACTACACAAAAATTTCATCATTATCTTAGACTGTACTTCTATTTGTATTTTTTAAATTGTTTGAGCTAACAGTATTCTGTTTTACTAGTATTAGCTTCATACATCTCCTGTTCATTGTCTCTGTTTTCTTTAAGTAATCCTCCCATTTTTTAAAATAAAATATAAATGTGAAAATTTCCCTTCCTTTATACCCCTTTTGTTCTCAAATTTATGGCCATTTTTCTTTAATTTATGCATTATATATGTTATATAATGACTTGAGGGTTGATCACTTAGTATTAGATAACCTATTTGACGTGTTCTTTACTGTGTCTTTTAATTAAGTTAAGTGACTAGTCCATATAAGTTAGTTTAGGACTACACACTATAATGACCACACAGCAACAAAGTCTCCTAAATGGCATATTCCTTAGAGAATATCCTCACCATTCAATAAGTCAAGGCTGTACTTAGCTGAAAAAAAAAAAAAAAATGAGGGAGTGAAATAATCCCCAAGACTAAATATTTTGTTTCTTCTTGCTAAAAAAAACAAAATAAAACAAAACAAAAAACAGAGTTAAATAGGATAAAAATATCCAAGTTAGAAAAGCCAAATTCCTACATAGCTTCTCAGAAATCTAATCAGATAAACTCTTAGCCTGGCCTCCACAAGACCCAACAAGCAGTTGAAAGAGTCACTTGCAGATACATGCACCCAACCAATGAACAGGGCATCTGACCCATGTGGTTGAATTAGGGAAAAGCTGAAAAAAGCTGAGGAGGAGGGCTACTCTGTAGGAGGACCAGCAGTCTCAATTAACCTGGACCCCTGAGATCTCTCAAACACTGGACCACCAACCAGGTAGCATACAGCAGCTGATATGAGGCCCCCAACACATGTAGAGCAGAGGTCTGTAGGGTCTGGGTTTAGTCAGAGAAGATGCACTTAACCCTCAAGATACTGGAGGTCCCAGGGAATTTAGAGGTCTGGTGGGGTGAGGGTGGGGGTGGAGACATCTTCGTGGAGACAGTAGGGTGGGGAGGAGGTATAAGATGTGGAACAATCAGAGGGTAGACTGGGAAGGGAATAAAATTTGGAGTTTAAAATTAATTAATTAAAAAAACATATAATATTTCTAACTATATAGTTAAATACTTAATGCTTAGTAACATATTACACTGAGTTATACTTAACAACAATACCTTTTTCCTTAACACACACACACACACACACACACACACACACACACACACTTTTATGAATTAGAACAAAGGAAGTGTGAAAAATAATGAAAGCATCAGACTTCAGAATAGTAAAAACAGAACTATGTGTGCTGGTTTCCGGTGGTCCACATGTAACAGCCAGTGGATAATGGTTGCACCGTAGTAATCAAAGTAGAGGCAAAAAATGTGGCCTTAAGACTATGAAGAGGCTGCTATTGAGCTTCCTACACAGGAGTAAGATATCAAAGCTCCATGACTTTTGGGAGTCATAACTGTCTCATGGTTGAAAGAAAAGCAAAATCTTTCCCCTTTCTACTTGGTGACATGAATATTAAAATGAGTAAGACTCAGAAATTGAATACTTAGGCTTCCATCCTCTGTTGGTGACAAACTCTGGGAGATGCTATTTTCTAAGTTCACAGTTGAACTAAATATTTAACAAGTAGTATTATAAACTGTGTGTTAGAACAGAAGGCAAAGAGAAGCTTGAGAACGAAGCTATCTAGGGCAACCTGGAAAAGAAAAACAGCAAATTATCATGAATTCACATTACATAAAGTTACAAAAAGGAGAGTTATGACAATCCTTACTCCTTGGACCTGCCAAGGAGGCTGCCTTGCTCTTGCTCATGAACCAATGTCTATATATGTTTAGAATACATGACATCACATTCATTACAGCATCTTAATGAAATTTGAGGTGACTTATTGACCATCAGTGGTTCAACCGTAAAATACTCAAGGTGCTTCAACAAATATGCAAAATCTCAATCACACACCCATATCCTTTGAACATAGCAGAGTGACATTAGACAGGAAGCAAATACTTTTCTTTTCAAGGAAGTATTCTTTGTTGAATCCAGAGAATACTATTCTAGCTACTAATAAAAAGAATTCATAATAAAATATGAGGAACACTTAGAATTGCTGTGTGTGTATGTGTGTGTGCAGTACAACTGAGTAGTTCTTTTTCATTCTAGTCTTATTTCATGCTAGTCTTGCTATGTAGTCCAAACAGATGTTAAACTTGTAAATTGCCCTGTCCAATTCTCATGAATGTTAGGACAAATAATTCTTTAAAAGTTTTACTATTTTTATATTTGTGTGTGCATGTGCACATGTGTGTGTGTGTGTCTGTGTGCATATGCACATGTGTGTGTTTGTGTTGTGTGCATGTGAGTGTGTTTGTGTGTGTGTGTGTATGTGTGTGTGTGTGTGTGGAGAGAGAGAGAGAGAGAGAGAGAGAGAGAGAGAGAGAGAGAGAGAGTTTTGATGAATGTGTGGTCTACACTCAGTGCATGTTCTTTTGTGAGGGTCTTGGAAGGTCAGAAGAGGACATGGAATGCTTTCTTCTGTCATTTTTCTCCTAATAACCAAAACAAGATCTCTCAGAATGCCCAAGAAATCTTCCTGTCCCCACCACCTATCTTTGTTTCAGATTCAGGTTTGTTATTATGCCTGACTTTATATACGGATATTAGAATCTGAACTCAGATATTCATGCTTGCTCAGCAAGTACTCTTACCTACAGAGTCTTTAGTCTTCTACATGTTTAAAAATTATTTAAATTTAAAGATATTTCTGGGGGGGGTACATCCCATAGATAACTTACAACAAGGTGGGAGAACTTCTGATAAAAGTCTTAGGTTATCAGGAGACTTTGTTAGCTTTTGTGTTGTTGCAATCAGGGGTCTGTACAGACAATCCAAAGGCTTTACCTGATACTAGAAAAATGTTAGGTCACACAAATGGCTATTCAAAGAACTATAATAAGCTAAGGTAATTTAGACCTAGATTTAAAACCTTCAATTTCACCAAATCATTTGTTTTAATCAGCCAGTCACCCTCTGTAGAATGTCCAACATAAGAGCTGCTTCTTTCTGTAAATTTTAGTCCACCGTTTATTAGTTTTTTTTTTTTTTCATTGCTGAGAAAAACATGTGGGAATAAGAATTTCAAGAAAGGAATGGTTGATTCTAGCTTACAAGTTTCACGAGATACATTCCAACACAGACATAATAGCAGGAGCCTAGCTGGTCACATTTCACCTAAGTCAGGAACCATTGAGTAAAGAAGAAACAAGGCCAAGTAATAAAACCTTAAGACCTGCCTGCAGTGATCCACTTCCTTCAGTAAGGTTCCCTTCCCAAAGGTTCAACAATCTTAACAAACATAAACTTCTACCATAAAGATATAAGTTCAAGTTAAGCATTTGAGCCCATAGGTTGCTCTTCTCATTCAAAACACAAAAACACAATACATGTTCTATGTATATTAAACTAGCAAGTTTTTCATATCTCTATGTGCCATGCACTGTCTTGCACTAGCTCATTTTCATATATAACTAGAAGACAGATGAAATTACACATACCTTCTATGGAGTTATTTACATGCTTTCCAGTCAGCATGCATCATGAAGATCCAGTGACCATCTTGAAAGGAGTAGTCCCAATATCTAAGAACAGCAGAAATTACAAGCTTATTAGAAAAAGTATATTGCATTGAAAGAGAAGTCCAGTATTAGCTTGGTTGCCCTCAGATAATTTAATAATTCTTTGATGGTTTTAAAACATAAGAGTTAAAAATAGCCAGAACTAAAGAACAAGCCATAGAATATTATTCACCTGCTTGTTCTCCATGGCTTGCTCATTTTGTTTTCTTATATCCCTCCCCAGGCCCCCCAGGACTCTTGCTCAGGGGCTCCCCACAATAAGCTGAGTCCTTCAATTTCAATCATAAATTAACAAATGCTCCACAGAACAATCTCATGGAGGAATTTTCTGATTTGGGATTCTGTCTTCCCAGATGATCCTAGTTTGTGTCAATGTGTCAAGTTCATAATATGGTAATGAATATGATGATTTGTTGCACAAATTTAACTACTCTACAAAGAATATGGTTAAAAATATCATGGTATACATGGTAAAAAGACACAGGAACAAAACATATTAAAAACCATAAAGGTTTTCCTCATATTTACTATTGAAGGAATGAGAAAGAGGTGGTGATGTCATCAGGCTCATGGTGGTATGAGCTCCAGTCAGGACCATTAAGTATTTTTAAAAAAAAAAAAAAAGTCAGGAAGTAAATCCACAATGAGTACAACCCCAATAACATTAAGGGCCTTCAACTGGTTGTAGGTCATGATAATGCCCATTTGAACAAGATTATTCTTCAGAAGTAAGGAATGACCTGAGCTTAATGGCACAAGCCTGTAAAACCCGGAACTGTGGCAGCTGAGATATAGGATAACAAGGTCATCATTTGGTTAATCAAGGAGCAAGTTTAAGACCAGCCTGGACTACTTAGTGTGTCCCTTATTTTAAATGTTTAAAATATGAAGAAGAGAGATATAGCTCAATGGTAGACCACTTGTCAGTATATGTGAGGCTAGGTTCAATCCCCAGCACTAACAAAAGAAAAAAAAAAAACAAATAAACAAAAAGCAAAACATATTCCATGTCTCCTGGGACCTATGAAATCCGTGATGGTGATGACCAGAACATAGGGCTTTAATGGCCATGAGAGAAGAATTTCTGTCCATGCTCTCCCCTCCTGTCCTCCTGGTTTCCTACATGCCTACTTTGCCTTTCATACTGACATGGACACTTAGGGATCACAGAGGAAGATGGAGAAAACAGAAAGCTAGTACGAAGCAGAGGATCAGGAGTTAGCTGTGAACTTTATCACTTATGCATTCTAGAAGCTACACCCATAAAGTATCAGCGACTTGAGCACCTAAACATGAGCTGAAGGTGGACAATACAGGACTTGTTAATGTGGGTGGGAGAAACCCCAAAGACTCAATCCTACACAAAGAGCCACGACAGCTAGGGAATGCTGAGAGCAGGAGAAATATCCTTTTATTAGGAAAGAGCACACCAATTGCTTATAGAATACCAGTCAGCCCTGAAAATATGCATGCAAGTTAACATTATAGGGATAGGGCGAGTTGTACCTGAAAAAGAACAAGGAAAGATAAATGGGAGGGCATAAAGGGAGAACAGGGAAGGGGAAGTGAGATAGTTATAATCTCAGAAAGTAAAAGAAATATTATTTTTTACAAGAAAAATGTAGGGCAACTGAATGTTTTCTGAAGGTCAGGAGCAAGTCCTTCCCCAAACCTTTAATTTATAAACCATGCAACCACACAGTGCAAGCAACAAGGAGTGAACAAGTTGAATGTGAAGAAAGGAAAGTCCTTCTTCACAGATGGAATGCCTTTCTTTACAGAAAGCTTCAAGGTACCTGCAGAAATATTACCAGAGCTAATAAATGAGGTTAACACCTCTGCTGAATGCCTGCAAAACAAAAACTAATTGGGTTACACCATACTGGCAATTAGTAATTATAAATTAGTGTGATAAAAACTTTATTTACTTCAAAAAATAGATATAAATATGGCAAAATGAGTTCTGGATCTATTAGCTCTATTATTTATTTATTTATTTATTTAATCAGTGAAATGTCTGGAATTCAGACTATATTTTAATGAAAACACTTTTTCACTATCTTTAAATAAGAATCATTTACAATTTTGTAGGCTGAAGCCACTGTGGTATCAGGAAGTAACTGCTTCCTGCTTCTGAGGTTTTATATTTCCTTGCTCTTCCAAGTCCTCTGTGCTCCTCTGACATCTCTATGAGAAGTCCTTGTGACAACCTCAGGGGCTGATATCTATGTTTGAATACTCTGAGGGCTTCACTGGCTGAAGGGAAGTGTCTATGAACTGAAGAGGGCTGTGCAGCCGCCCATCCAAGCAATCTTCCGGCATATCTCTCCTAATATGAGTATCCTTCTGTGCTTTTAACTCTGGAAACATTATGCAACTGGCAAGGATGTATGCCTGCTTATTGAATTTGTCATGACATGAAAGAGAAGGCTGAAATATTTATCAATTTAATTCAATTTAAAATTGAATTGGTAAATAGATAAACATTGAAGAGACAGTGAACCTTTTGTCATAGTCTTTACTCTTCCTGGGACCTGTGAAAATCTCTGTCATAAGTATGGTGCTTTTTGATTTAGACTAAAGTTTCCTTGTTTTTATCACGTGATGTCCAATTTTCCCAGTAGGGTTTTAAACAAATACTCTGTCTGCTGCAATATTCTGTGACATTCATCTGTCTATATCCTTCCTCTAATCTGACCAACTCATGGATGTGTTTACCTTTTAACTGACCTGATTAACTACAGAGCTTCTTAACACAGCTTCAGATGCTGAGTCCAGGGGAGCAATATCCCATAGAACCTACAAATGACCTTTCTCATTGAAGGTGAACTAAACTCATCATTTCTCACTCACATGTATAGAGGAAGCACTGGAGGCTAGTAACAAATGACTCAAGCCTTTCTGGAACATGCAAGAAGACCCAGGCAGTAGGATTATCCTGTGTGAAGAGTCTGATAATATTCTGCAGTAGGAAATAGTATTACTGGAAGGATTTTCTGTAATTTCAGTTAAATATTTATTTCTGTACAGGGAATAAAGGAGCTAATTTCCTTTTGAAACTCATCTGTATTTTTCAGTTTTATATTTCTGCATATATATATATATTGTGTGTTGTGTGTGTGTGTGTGTGTGTGTGTGTGTGTATTTTAATCCCCTTCCCTTTAGTACCATTGCTACCAAAATGAAGCCAGTTATCCAGAAAACTGTGTTTGCACACAGTTTCTCTAATCCTTTTGGGTTAGAAGGAAGCTAGAAATACAAACCCCAAACACTTAAAATTCATGAGTATTAGCAATGATACAATGACATTTCCTCCTGCTCCTCACATTTCTTTCTCACTTCCCACTCCTAGTAGATCTCACTGTATCATTTAACATTTCTGAATCCTTTTCTTTTTTTCTGATTTTGTTGTTATGTAGGAAGACTTTGCAGTGACATTGATATTCTTATGACAAAAGATAATCACAATCAAGTGATCTTAAGGAGTCTCGCTTGTGGTGAAAGCACATATTCCAACACACAGATCCCTAGCCAATCTTGGAGTCTCAAGTAACATATTTCTAATGCTAACAAAGCTGGATGGTTTATTAAAATCTAAAGTTAGACAGTAAAAATTATTGAAAAGGGTTTCATTTAAAACTTTAAGAGAATTACATATGTGCTTTTGTCATCCTTAAGATTTTAACTGGAAAAAATGAAGTGCACTTTTTTAGAATCTCCTGTGTCAATCATCAGCCTTAAGAGAATGTATGTTTAAGACTGTAGCCTTGAAGTCACCATGTAGCCCAGGCTGGCTCCAACTTATGATCCTCCTGCTTCGGCCTCCCAACTTCTGGAGTTATAGGTCTGCATCACCATACCCATCAATTTTCGAAGGTGGACAAGGAACGTTGTCTGAGAGCAAGTGGTTTTCGTACCAGAAGGGATGCAAGTAGAAAGAAATCCTGTTAAAGATAGCCCTCCCTTAATGTATTTTTGACATAAGTATTCTCCCATAACCAATATGACTTCAGCTCATTAAAATTTAAAATTAATATATCCTGGACATAATGTTCTTCTAAATAAAATGACCATAGAGAATATTGAATTGTTTCCAAATTCTAAATTAAATAAAAACCTTATCTGTGTTTCTAATTCCGGTTCAGCTATGGGAGTGATAGATTTTCTCACTGCATTTTCTCTGCCCTTCAATTCTCTAAGACAGTCAATTCTAAGGAAACTACTTGAAGTAATTTAGTCTCAAAATTAATGTGAAAAATCACTTGACATTTCTGAAGTATCCTAAGGCTTTTATTCGTGGCTCTGCAGGGCCTCTGCTCTCGCCTTTCATTCTCTGAGGAGGACAATGACTATGGGATTTTCTGACTTTTAAAGCTCTTCATAAGATGTTACCAGAATCTATCATATTGCCCATCGCCTCTAGGTCTTTATAGTAAGCATCCAATCAGTGAAAAATAATTCTAATAAAAAATCAATAGGTAAATGACTATGGAACAAAAAACAATGAATAAATATCACAGGTTGAATAAATATGGCTTCTACCTTATTTCCACTTGTAGTATTTTTAATTCACTTGCTTAAACACTGAATTGTGGGTATCTCCCCTTCTTCCAGAGTGGGGTGTACATTGTGGAGCTGTGTGTGAGATAGAACTTAGATAGTCCTAGGAAGTCTACAGATTGCCATTAGGTTATGTATGTAGAAGAAGCAAGGAGTCTCAACATTCAGAAATTTTCTTTATTGTTCCTTTTAACAAGAGGCTTTCTGTGTCTTTAAAGAGACTGGTTCTGGTGAGCTCCCGCCCCTGTGCCTGTGTTGGTTTAAAGGCGTTTGTGTTTATGAACCACAGAACCAATAGAAAATTTAAAAAATTTAAACAGCTATTTGCATGGATTTGTACATATCTTTACAGGTTTGTTTCATACGTAGTTACTGTTTGCCTATGCATTAAAGAATGGAAGTGCCTGTTTCATCTGACTTGGATTGACTGCAGTTTCCTCAAATCTGATCTTACATTCACTTGGCAGTGTGTTGTGTCAGGTTCCTATTCTTCAGTCACCAATTCCAAATGTTTTCAGTTTGTTTGACAAAAACTGATTAGGTTCTAATGTTTGGTTTATGTTTTTATAACTTTTTCCATTATCTTCTAATTCAACTCCTTTTCAAATTCTATCTTAGAGGCTTTTAACTTCTCAATGTGTTTCTTTTCAACTTTCATATGCATATTTTCAGGCATGTGAATAAATAAATAGACATAATATTTCTGTTTTAAATTTTATACTTACTTGTGCCATAGCTCATTTTGTTTTTAGTTTTCTTCTGAGAGATAGAACAGCTGTAGCAATGATTTGGAGATGTATTAAGTTTCTGTATAAATACCCAGTTCAGCATTTTCTTGCTTATATATATGGTATTACACCTTAGGTGTCTGCTGAATTTTCCTTGACAAGTTTACAAGAATGATTACCAAATTAGCCTCTAGTCTTTGCTACAAATAGTGTTTCTTTGTACTGTTGCAACAGTTTTTTCTTAAGTACAAATATCCAGTGTAGAATCTATAAGTTCTGGGGAATATGCATACCAAGTTCACTAATTACTACCATTTCTTTCCTGAGCTAACTGCACAAATGGTATTCAAATCACCTATAACTGCATGTTCATATTAATAATTATCTGGTTATGAAGCACTGGGATTGCACAGTTCCATTATTTCAACTGAGAAACTTTAATTTGGATATCAAAGCTAGGAAATGCTCGTGTGATTACCATCAGGGATGTGGAGGGAATGTGTGTCCTACTCATATCATCTGTCCTCGGAGGCAATGCCTTGGGCCTTGGTGCTTGTTCCATCTGTAGTCTGTGGCCTTAAATTCTGTGATCTTCTTTGGTTCATTGCCCCTTTCAGCTGGAGGGTTTATGCTTGCTTATTTTATTTTGTTCTTTATTTGAAACAGTGTTTCACTATATAACTTCTGGTGCCCTTTAACTGTTAACTCTCCAGCTTCATTCAGTTTCTGTTGTCTGGGATGACAAGCCTGCAAAACCATAAAGAAATATGGTCAATAGTATACAAAAATATATAGGCTGTCTTAACTTTCTCAGTGTCATGTAAAAATCTGTGTAATCATTTGGGATTAAAACTTATATACTAGATCATTTGAATACTGAAATAAAAGGGGGGCATGTGGGTTTTGTTCTTGTTTGTTTGTTTTTTGATTTTTAGACATAGAAAACAATTGCTCAACTCTTTATTGGGAACAGTTTTTAATTCTAAAATTCCATAATGTGCTCAACAGTAAATCTCTTAAGAATGATCGCAGTGGCTCCTGGTAAAGGATACTTGGCTCTTACTGAGGACCTGATTCACTTCCCAGAACACATGGCAGGCAGTTTTCTCCAGCCCTGAGAGATCCAACTACCTCTTCTGCATTACAATTTGTGCTTTCTATGACAGCATCTCCTGTACATTGGGTTAACTACTGTTTTCTTCAAAGGCAAATTTTCTATGAATTTCACCAATTTACAACCTATTTAGTCTTCCTTCCAGTTATCCAATATGAATGACATGCTAGAATCTAAGAAGATAATCTGAAGAAATGAAAAAAATGTACCTGTGAAAATATTATTTATTAGCATTAGAGTTAATGAAAGGAACCAGAACAGATATTTCAAAAATTCAAAATGTAAAAAAATAAATTTTACACAGTTTTAATATTTTGTCACAGAAAAGAATTATGATTATTTATAGTAACTTATGCAAGATTATATACATTTTATTGAATTAGTGATTTGATTAATGATAGGATCATTAAAAACATGCACAAAGAAGCTGCCAATTTTGTTTTCTTATCAACTTCAACTTCAATGTACTTGTATTTATCTATCAATCATTGAAATATAGAAAAGCACAGAAATTATTCTATAAAGTTATGTGCATTTGCTTATTTATAAGATTAAAATATTTCCATACATTTTAAATTCCTCAGCTTATTTTTGAGTTACATATTTTTATGACTTTATGAAAAAAAATCTTCAAAAGTTTACCTTTATTAAAATAATTTCATTATTACATTTTATTTTATATATTATATTCTTACATTAAATCAAATTGTCAAATAAATTGATTAAAGGACAACTGTTTTCGTGTGATTCACTAAAAGCACAGTATTTTCAAATTTTCTTGTGATTTCTCTGTAAGTGATGATCCTGTAGTAAAATGGGGTATAAAACTGGAAGAGCAAAAGAACACCTGGGGAGCACAATCATGGCACATTCTAACAGAATTTTACATATAAAAATGATAGGAATATACCATCATTAAAATATACTTCAATGAAAACTTTGAAGCCAACTGCAGCTCAGAGGAGCCAGAAGGAAAGTGAGCACAAAAGAATTCTCACCTCCTCAGGATACCTCCAGGGAGAGTCCTGTCACAGGGAAATCTGTGCTAGCCATCCCTGCAGCTTCCTCACCTGGTCCATAGTAAGAGACAGCTGGATGTGGATGCTAGTCTCTCTATAAATCCCATTCCTCCTCACTGGTGCACATTCCTTCCCAGAGAGTCAAAATTAGTAAGGACAACTAAGATATTTAGAAAGAGTGAAAAAGAAAAAAAAAAGTAGAGAATATTAGATCCCATTTTATATGTTAAATGTCAATTTTCTTAATGAATGTTTTATTTTGGTAGTGTGAGTATAAGTTTGTGTGTGGATATGTTTGGGTGTGGGTATGTGTGGTGTCTGTGCATATGGTGTCTGTATTTACATTATGCGTGTGTATGTGTGTGTGTGTATAGTGTCTTGTTGTTCTCTTGAGCTGTCACAACATCCCCTTCACTAGACTTTCTGTGATTTTCCCTCACCTGGGAATCCCCTAGAAAGACTTCTGCTCACCAATTTCTAAATCTCTGAGATAGATTGCAGACCCTGTGCCTTTTTAAGGTTAGCTACTATTAATACAAATTCCTTCACTCAAATTAAGTGGAGGGGTATCAGTCACTGGTCTGAAGTTTCACCTTAAAAATAGATTGTTGACTGTGATGCTTTGGTAAGACAGATTTCACAAAATAATTGACATTGATTGACAGCATTATTATCTCCTCCACTCTTGATTAGCTAGAGGTGAATTTTATCTTTATCTCACAGTGGGACCTTATCCTTACCTGTATCCATGGTTCCTTCTCAGTACCTGCCATTTGGCAAGCAAATAATTACTGAATTAAATATTATTCAGTCAATCAATTAATTATAAAAAGTGCTTCTACAGTGCATTACTTTATGACTCTAAAATTTTTAAACATTTTCTTTGTAATGTGCTTTATATGTCGTTTAGCTTATTTATTCTATGGGTTTCAATTATTCTATGCGTTTCTAAGCTAATGAGTTTTCAGTGGACATATTATATATTAAATATGCACAGAATTTCTAAAGAATATATGGCACATGGTCTAAAAGTCATAAATATTTTTTGATTTAATTGTGATTTCACACGTGACTTAAAGTTTTAAGGTACTTACGAGATTCAATCTAATTTTACCTTTACCTCATTCTTACCAGGTAAAACATGTCTCCATCTAACTATGGATACAAATTTGTAAGCTTACATATTTAAATATATTTGTACACTACTGGATTTAACAACCTAAGGTATATATTACTATATTAGTAATTATCACATGCTCATAAAAATTGTCCTAAAATTAAAACAAAATAATACATCATAAAGGTTCTCTGCCTGGTCTTGGAAATGTGTTCTCCAAATAAGATATTTTTGCTTAAGCCAGATAACAAACTTTCTCTAGATATCCAGAGAAAAGGAAACATTACTTTTTGTACTTTCTGATGGAAAAAAAAATAAAACAACAACAACAAATAAGACCTTTTGTTTATTGTGTTATTTGTAGTTAAAAAAGAATGTATCCATAAAACGTGACCAAAATTTGTACAAAGGTTTTGCATGTGGTTCTGGAGTAAGTAAGACTAGACAATACTGGAAAGTAATCTGAGAAAATCTGCTCTTAAAGATAAAATCAGAAACGCCCTCATTTCTAAGGAATAAGATTAAAAAAACACCAAAAATTACATTTCTACTTCAAATATTTATTGAAGAAAAAATACATATAATTTTTCCTGAGTAATTTTTATTTTATTATTATTATATTAGCTAATCTTATATCGGTTTATGATCTTTTTATTTAATAGGAAATTGATTGGTGAGAATTAACTTTGGATTGTAGTGTAATGTTGTACTAATTATTTAAATCGGCCTCTGGCTCAGGCCAACTATCTAATCTGCAGCGGCTCTGCGTAGCCCAGCCGCCATGTTTCTTGGCCAGAGGCCATGTGCTTGCTGAAGCTAGAAATGGCCAACTAGAAACACCAGCCCTGCCACCCACGAGATGTCAGCATGGGAGATGGCTGTGCTCAAAACCTAAAGCTACGCTAGAATTATTCCATATGAAGACATTCACCTGTTCTAGACACTTAATCCTTTTTATGTAATCTGGTACCAGGCTGAGTATTTTCATAAATGAAAGAAGTGACTTTGCCAAGAGCATCAGTTACTAGTAAACCTGAATCCAGAATGACTTCTCCTAACTTCTGGTACATGTACTTTAGATCAATTTATATATTTGTCAATGCTAAAATTTATATTTTAGCTGGGCAATAGTAATATATGCCCTTAATTTCACCACTAAGGAGAAAAATTTGAATTTAAGGACTGCCTGGTCTACAGAGGAAGTTTTTAGGCTAGCCCAAGCTACACAGGAATCTCAATCTCCCACCCCACAGAAAACCACCACCACCAATAACAAAACAAAACACAAATACGCAAACAAAATTTTAAAAAACATGTTTTGATGCAGGATTTTCTAGTGATGACAGGTTGCAGGTGTGTGTGTGTGTGCACATTGGTGTGTTTAAAATCTGAAAAAAAATAGAATGTAAGGAAATTAAAATGATAAACCATAAAGGAGATTAGAAGAAACATTTCTCTCTTTAGCAGCTGTCTTTGCATAATGGTGGGGTGGAAGCCATGCTTTCAAGAACCATGAACTATGGGAAGTAACACTGTCCATCTCAGTGGGGCAGAAGTCTGTGAAAGAATAGCTTTGTTCCTGATTGAGCACAGACCTTGAACCCCAGACCCTAATGGAATAACAGTAGGTGTTTGGCCACGCCCCCAGACTCATGACATGTGGCCCCCCTTCCCCTCCAAGACCTCCATTGACCTGTGCCTTTTAGTCATGTAGGGTAATGCCCCTACCTGCCCCTCCACAGATAGAATGTGTGACTACAAGCCTCAGGGCCTCAAGAGACTTACATACTAATAAGTTACCTGAAGGCCAGAGGGCATAGCGAATTAAGTATTCGTTCCTAGTCCCTCCTCCTTCCCTATTTAACTCGTCTGCCTTGAGTTTTGGGGGAAATACAGCCAGATTCATCCACTTTCTGCCATGACAATAAACCTTTTAAACCATGGACTTCCTCGTGTCTTTGGGGCCTGCTGTGGAGAGGTGTGGAGGGGACCTCTGAGTATCCAGCCACTAATTTCTCGTGGAGGGCTTCTCTGCATTCTAGCTACAGAGACTGCCAACTCAGGCAAGCTAGACAACCCAGTGACCCAGCCAAGTTAGTGCCGAGTCAGTGATAATCCAGCAAAGAATCCACAAAGAATTTCTTTCCCTTGAAGTGCGGGGGGGGGGGGTCTTCCCCCTAATTTTTCCTCTCAGCTGCGGGCCAGCCCCCTCATCTCTGTTCTTCTGCAGCCCCCAGTGGCATCTGGGAGACTGAGAACAGAGACCACCAGCCTCTGAATCCAATCAAAAGCCCTGCCCCTGCAGGACCTTCAGACTGAGACCTCTCCACCCCTGGGTGGAGCCCACAAATCCAGCAGAGACAATGCCATTTCCTGGAATCTGCCGGGGACACCAAGCTGCCTTCTTCCAGACACCTCATCTGACTGAAGACTCCTGAGACACACAATGAGATCCAGAGACACATCCTGAGTCCTACAAAACACAGATCCAGACCTTCCAGCTACAGATGAACTCCTTTGCCAAAGTCAAATAGCTAAAAAGTTACATGTTAGTAAGGAAAACATAATGTCTATCTAGGTTAATCAGATGTTATTACTCTCAAACTGTACAACTTGTAATTAATTGGTTCAATGATTCCTTGCCTTCCCAGCCCCCATCATCAAATCTCCTTACGCTGTGACTTAATTGTGTTACCCCTACTGCCCACTTAGCATTTTATTTTGACCTTCTAATCCAAAATTTTTCTTATGAATGACACAATCACTCCAGTGACACCCCTCCTTTTAAAAAAGAAAAAAGGAGGAATTGTGGAGCAGAGGTCTGTGAAAGGATAGCTTGGTTCCTGGTTGAACACAGGCCTCGAACCTCGGACTCTAATGGGATGACAGTAGGTGTTTGGTCATGCCCCCAGACTCCAGACTCCTGACACGAGGCCCCCTACTTCCCAAGACCTCCATTGACCCGTGCCTTTTAGTCAAGTAGGGCACCGACCCTACCAGCCCCTCCACAGGTAGAGGTTGTGGAGGCCTTCGGGCTTCAAGAGATTTACATACTAATGAGGTACCTGAAGGCCAGAGGGTGTAGACAATTAAGTATTCATTTCCAGTCACACCTCCCCTCCCTTTTTACCTCTGGTCTGCCCTGAGTTTCCGGGCAGTACAGCCAGATTCATCCACTCTCCACCATGACAATAAAACTTTTAAACCATGGACTTCCTTGTGTCTTTGGGGCCCCACCATGGGGAACTGTGGAGAAGGCCTTTAACTAATGAGCCAAACCTCCACTGCCACCACTGCTGCAGCCTAATCTCCAGCCATAAGACCTCACTGTGTTCCAGCCACGGGACCACCAATTCAAGCAAGCTAGCTGAGCCACTGAGTCAGTCAAGCAACTACAGTAACTAAGAATCTCCTTCCTGTGGGGCACTGTTGGGGCTTCACCCCCTCATTTCTCTGGGCTGCGAGCCAGCTCCATATGCCCCCCCCCCACACATCTCTGTTCTTCCGAGGCCCCCCAGTGGCATCTGGGAGCCCAAGGACAGACCACAATCTCCCGGGTCAGGCCACCTTGGCCCAGAAATGACCACCCAAAACCCTGCCCCCTTGGGAATTCCGACTGAGATCTCCCAGTACCCCTGCAAAGCCCTGCAGCATCTGGCCAGCACTTCATGGAGTGAACACAGTCAAAATCCCATGCTTCTGTTTTCCAGAGTCTTGGTTCTAGTTGACTGGGGCAGCAGATGTGCAGGAACCACAACTCCAACCAACAGGAAGGACCCATACGCCCGCACCCATGCACAAGCTAATCAACCCCACACATCTCTGGAGCACCACTGGAAGAGACATGACCTCTGTTTTCAACCTGAACATGGCATATTGATCCAGGCCAGGTTCTCTGCCTAATTTGCATATCACCCTCTTTAATTTTCTCATATCAGATAATGCTCTCAGACTGACTCTTTACAAACAGGTTCTTCTTTTAGCTCATGCCTATCCTAGCTACTGTGATGAATTAACTAAAAACAGAACAAGACATATATGCCCATATATCCTTATGGGGAACTCGGTTAGGAATATCACTTAAACAAGAACTGATACAAAAACAAGACATAACCATCCTAGATTGTCTCATAGAACAAAAAGGGCTTGGGAGTTTTCCTACAGAAGCCAAGAATAGTCTAAAGTAAAATATGTTAGTCATTTAGGTACCTGAAAGCAGATGCCTTTAGAGGAAAAACTTAGATTGCTCTTGCTCTTCACTGACAGAAGGCAAAGAAAAAAGAAAGTAAAAATGAAACAATTGCTGCTTAAAAAAAATAGTGCTCATGCCTTCCAGAAATTTTGTTTTTAAAGCCAGTCATAGTGTTGAATAGGATTCTTTAAAGTAACAGGTTAGATCAGAGAAAAAGCTCACAAGGTCACAACCCTGCACAAAGAACTATAGGCAACTAAGGAAAGGGTGGAATGGATGAGGTGGATTGTCCAGGGAAGAGCACACCTACTGATTATTCAGCATCAAACGGTCAGGCAACATTGTATACACTGAACCAGTGGTATTCCAGTGGTATTTAAGTATAAATTGTGTGTGTGTGTACATACATGTGTTCAATAACAGTTAAAAATAGTGGCCATGGATGCGAAGGAGAACAGCATGTAAGTAATATAGTAGATTTTAGAGGAAGAGAGGAAAAGGAAGAAGAGAAGAAGAGGAGAGGAAAAAGAGAAGAAGGGAAAGGAAGGGAGCATAATTAAATTATATGATCTTAAATAAATAAATAAGAAAAGTGAGAGTATATGTGTTAAAGGATAGATCAGCTCAAAGCTCAAAAAAACCCACAGTTGTCCACGTCGACTCTATAAAACTGTCTCACTGAATTCCATGATTATCTTCAGAGAGGATGGAAAAAGAACTCTGTGGTCTTGATGCAGAATGCATCCTGATGGCAGTGACCTTTGTACCTTAACCTCTCATCAAGATCAAGTACATGGTCATTTCCTCACTAGCTATCTGTCTTCTGATTCAGTATCAACTTCAATGAGCTTCCATTGTCCACATTTGTCTGTACAGTACTTCCTTGTATCATTTCTTTGGCAGTTGCTTATCTATTAAATATGTTTTTTTTGTTTGTTTGTTTGTTTCCCCTTGAAACAGGATCTCACTCTGTATCCCAGGCTAGCCTCAAGCTCATCATCTTCCTGGTTCTCTCTCACAGGTACTCAGATAACACTTATGTCTAATACACTTTGCTCTTGTTTAAATTCTTATACATAAATTTCTTGTGCTGATCTGTCTTTTTTCCCAGAACATTGTAGCTCTGTAAGGTCATAAGTAATTCCTTCTATAAAAATTTTATTTCTTACAAAAACTAACTTTTTTTCAGTTAATAAACATTTGTTGGTCTTTATTTTATCAGAAAAAAAACAATTAGAGGTAGTACATCAATAATGTAGTAAATTATGCACTGAGATCTCTGAAACAGGATAAATCAATATTTACAGCAGTGGTCTAGGAAACCTTTTATTTTATCTAATTTTTAATTGTTTATGGAAGGAAATACAAGAGCTATAACTTCAGAAATATTTCTCTTTTGATGTGTTAAACAAAAGACGAAGGCACTCTTACTTGCATGCAAGTTTACCTAAATATTCTAGCAGCTTAATAGATCCCATGTTTTATTTTAAATTATAAGTAATTGAACATTTTCTCTGTAGTTCTGTGTTTGACTCTACTTCCTCCACATAGTTTGATGCTCAGAAAAATATATTCTTGCCGGGCAATGGTGGCACACACCTTTAATCCCAGCACTTGGGAGGCAGAGGCAGGCAGGTTTCTGAGTTCAAGGCCAGCCGTGTCTACAGAGTGAGTTCTAGGACAGGCAGGGCTATACAGAGAAATTCTGTCTCGAAAAACCAAAGGGAAAAAAAAGAAAGAAAGAAAAATATATTCTTATGTTAAGTTCTTTTACTGATCCCTTTCTACACTAGTGTTCAACGTGTTTATAAATTTAATTTAGATTTTTTATTTTTAAGTTAATTGCCGATTTACTCAAATTTGAGCTGTTTATACATCTAGGAGTAGGGTCATGGAAGATGATTGACTAACAGGAGACACACCCTTAAAGAAAATTGGCTCTCCAATTCCTAAATGCTGTAAACTGTCAATTGTTTCTTGGAGATGGAGGTTCATGAACTCTCAGCCTAGTTCAGGAAATCTTCAAGGGACAACACTTGAACTTGAGTTAAACCTCAGTTATCTACCTAAGGAGATGCATAAGCAGGTAACATGCTTACCATGAAACTATTGCCAGAAAGCACTTATGCTGTTGGTTAGGAAATAAACAGCTTGCCTTCTAAGATAAAGCCACAGCCAGTTGGACTATGTCTCAATTTGAGAAAGAGATGACAGGTATCAAAGATTTGTATATGTGAATGTCTAGTCAAGGATAGACTGGTTATCTACTTTTCCTTTCTCAAACCATTTCCAGCTTCTCTGAAATAGTCATCAAAATAAAATATAGCCATGTTTTACTTGAAGAACACTCATGTTTATCTATGTTCTAGAAGTAAAAGAAATGAGACCATGAAGAGAAAGAGGTAGCAGTGTGAAGCAAGCACAATATATATGGAGGGATGCTGTTTTGTTTTATTTCTTGTTATAACGGCTCAACCTAAGACACGTGATTTTTCTTATTACAAAAATACTAGTAGTCTTTTCCTGAATGTGAAATTCAGAACTGCATGGATTTATAGTGTTCTCCCAGCTTCCAGTGTCTGTACAACCTATGAGCAACTCCCTATACACTCTACCCCACCAACCCATCTCCATCATGAGAAGCTTTAGAAGCACTCTTTTTACACTTCAAAGCCCAGGTGAATTACTTCTCAGAAACTCTTCTGCAACCCTGTATGGTGGAATATACCATTCACTTAGTACATTTTATAGTTTTCTTGAAGAAAAAATTATATATATATATATATATATATATATATATATATTTGTTTCTGCAGGGATTTGGATTGATTAATCTGGGTTTATCAGAATTGGTATATTTTCTTGCAAGCTAGAATTTTTCAATACTTTTTGTTGCATAAATAAGGTAATGAAGGAAATGGTGCATTTCAATTAACCAGAATCTAAAGAAGAAAATTTATATTCCTAGAGTATATTACTTGAATCAACTCAGGAAAAGATGTAGATGTTTCATATTTTCCTTCATTGTTTTATGTCTGAAATTGAACCTGATGTTGTATCTGTACTGGAATGATGATATTTCCATGGAACTGGATATGTAAGACAAACACTTTATCAAAGTTATAAATATTTGTACACTTATTCCCAACAAATTTAATTACTTTGGTATATATTAAAAGGT
The DNA here is from genome assembly GCA_021653895.1 of Mastomys natalensis. Taxonomy (NCBI): domain Eukaryota; kingdom Metazoa; phylum Chordata; class Mammalia; order Rodentia; family Muridae; genus Mastomys; species Mastomys natalensis. The sequence continues at coordinate 1,527,872 of JAJTUV010000694.1, forward strand.
GCTCATTTCTCTTTGACTTTTGCTTATTTCTGGTTCTAGCAATTGAATCCTGGGACTTATAGATGCTAGGTAAACATTATACCAGTGATCATTACCTATTTTAAAATATGTTTTGCCCAGTATTATCACTGTAAATGCAGTAATATAATTTTGGATATCTACATGAGTTAATTTTTCATTTCCCTTGTTTATATCACCAAACCCACCTCTCAGCAACTATAGCACAAACTATGAGAACATGCTGTTTTTTTTTGGGGGGGGGGAGAGCAGGGTTTCTCTGTGGATCCCAGCATGCTGTCCAGAAACTCACTTTATAGACTATGATTTAGTTGAACTCAGGAGGTCTGTCTTTGCCTCTTAAGTGCTAAGATTAAAGGCATGTGCCACCATGTCTGACTCTAGAGCATGTGTTTTCTTAAAATGTTTTGCTTACTGTTATATGCCTCATACCACATAAAGGTAAAATGAGTACAATAATATTCAGTAAATATTTGTTAAGCATATAAATGAATTAATCCAAATGTTCTGAGTTCATAAATTTTACATTACTAATTTATAATCTTCTCTAAAACTAGATCTAAACTTTGTCTTGACGCAAGAGAACTTTTAAAAAGAAAGAAAAATGCTATATATAATGTGGAAGGACAGTTCCCAAAGTATACTTCACTGTTTATTTTTTAATGAAATAATTTAGTAGCAAAATTTTTTCTTCATCTTTGTACGTTTCTTTGATATTAAACTCTGGAGTTAAGGATTATGTAAGGAAGAAAGTAAAATAGAAAACCTAAAAAGATGTCAATGTTAACAGTAGCAATAAATAATGTTTTTCTAAAAGTTGGCTAAGAATAGACAGCACAGTCTATGTGGGAGCATGCAAATGATATGCAAATCAGAATCTAATTTTAATGCAAATGCTTATGTGGTCCTCCTAACTATTTCATGCACCTGGATACAGCCCCTAGGAAAATTCTAACAGAGGGAAATGTGCTCTCAGCAATGTTTTAATGACTGGGTGGTTTGAAGAGCAGTGGGTACTACACCTGGCATGCATTATAAGGTCTGCTAGTCAGCTGCTGAAAACAAGCTCTTGTATATGTGATACTGCTTGGCAGCTTTGGTGACTACCAATCTGAGTTACACATATTTTTATTGCATGTTCCATAAGTGAGTTAAGGTTGATTTCTTTTGGGTTACTAGGCAATGTTTACCAGTTAACATATCACTAAATATAGGCACATGTAAGAATTTGAGGCCATGAGTACTACTGAATGTTAGTGATCTCAAATATATATGCTATGGTCATGTTTCACCACATGACCTAGCAGACAAGGTCATTTTCATCCTCCTTGCAATATGAATTTTCTAAAATAAAGAAAAATTGGACAAAATTTTGTGGACAAGATAAACATCACTATTGTTGTTATAAAAGCTTAGCAACAGTCAAGTTGACTGGAAAATATTCAAAAGATATAGATGAGGGATGAAGTAGGCAAGTACATTTTTTTCTTGTGACAGTGCCATGTGTTTCTCTAACCTTAAGAATGACAATTTGAAAAATTACTATCTTATGTTTCTTTATTATTACCAATCATCTACTTTCTTACCTTCATGGATTTAATAGAAAATAAAATAAATAATATTCTTTGCATTTATTACAGGAGTTTATCTGGGTTTTGTTGTTCTATTTTTAACTGGTACACAGAAACAAATGTGATAGCAATTTCTTGGTACCATGTGATGTGTCGGTACAATAATATATTATGGAATGTGATATTTTAAAAATTAAATTGATTTTCATTTCTAGCATTATGACTGTACTTAAAGGGATTGTCCTGCCTCCCTCATTAGACTCCATACTTCATAGTCTATGTGGTTTTTGTTGAATTACTAGCTTAACAGAAATAACTTGGATGTTCCAAAGACAGGAAAAGAAAGCTAGTAAAGAAAGAAGGAAGGAAGGAAAGAAAAAAGGACAGCAGACCAATTGATGTGAGACATTTTTTCATATGGGAGAAATAGGATTTTTGAGAGGGCAAACACCAGTAGCATTGGGCTAAGATGATTCTAACATTTGAGGTAACTGTGGGCAAATTAGTTTTGTGCCCTGTTTCCAGTCATGGAGCCAATTAATGTGACCTTGTTTCCTTGTAGTTCTCAGCACACAGAAGCTAAAATAATGTGACAAGAGAATGTTAATACTTTAACAACAGGTCTTCATTCCCAAGCAAGATGTGCTGAACTGCAATTCTTTATTTGATTCTTAGGAACATTATAATTTCAGAAGAGTTGTAAAGATTTATGATTCTTAATTTGGAATCATGAGACAGTAAATGATTAAAATGAAATAAGGGAGGGGACAGGTAGAGAGTGGTTCAGTGCTTAAGAGCACACACTGCTTTTGTCAAGGACCATATTCTGGTTCCCAGAACCCTGTTACCAGAGCTCACAACCTCCCAGAACTCCAGCTGTAGAACACCTGACACCCTCTTCTGCCCTCTGTTGGCAGCTATATAACATGACATGCACTTGTACAGTCATACATTTGCATCAATGAAAATTGAAGTAAATCTTTTTAAGACACAAATACAATTTTAGAGATAAAAAGCATCAAATACACAGAAAAAGAGCAAAACATAGTAGACATGTGGGATGAACATATTTAGCATTTAAGAACTACAAGAATGTAATATTTAATAAAATTATAGCATGGTTGAAACTGCTCATATAGGAGATGTTAACTGCTCTTTTCTCTAAGCTAGAAAAATGCAGGAAATAATAATACTTTACTCTAATAACCACTTGTGACAAATATTTATTCTATAATATCATATTGTATATCTTAACAAAAATGTATTTATTTTTAAAGACAAAGGATATTAAAGTAAAAAGATGAAATATTTATATAAATATGTGTTACACAACCTATTAAATATAGTTAATGATAGAGTCAATGAGTTGGGCTATGTATTTGAAGAAAATATCCAAAATATACTACTAGTGAAAAATGTTAACTTCATAATGAAAGTTAAAGATGTGTAAATAAGCCATGGCATAAATTTCTCAGCAATGTCCAAATATAATAAATCCATAAATCTCATAAAATCTGCTAGGTATAAAATGAACATCAAATATAAATATTTCAAATAAAGCCGGAGAAAAGGGAAAGAAAATGCAATGACTATAAATTTACTATATCAAGAACTTAGATGTAGAAAGATAGATAGGTGAAAAATAGAGAGATAGATGATAGTTACATAGATGATAGATAGCACAAATGTTAGTTGTAAATCAGAAAACTAACATCTAACAGAAATTTTAAAATTGAAATGTCACCTGAAAATTTAACCTGAGAGACTTTTCTGTGTACTACGACAATCTGATTCCATCCCTAATCATGGTCCTTGTTCTAAAAAAAAGAAAGAAAAAAAGAGTCAGAGTCTGTGGGCATAACCTTTGTCTCTAGAAAAGTAGCCCTTCTTGTTACACCTCCTAAAGTGTTTATCTCACTGCAAGAATCCATTCCTATGACATGGTGCATATTTTCAACACCCTTTAATTTTCCTTTTCATAAGATTTATGTGACAAACCATTGGCTACACAGACACAAAACAACCTGATTGCTGTATTTTATTAAGGAATTTCCATTCTATGGCCTAGGAACCTGCGTTCATAGTTTGTGTTCCAGAGGAGCTATGGACTAAGCAGTATTTTGAGTAATATGTAGCCTTTCTACTTTTTTTTTTTTTTGAATATTTTATTTACATTTCAGATGTTCTCCCCTTACCCCATTTCCCCCCCCCTCCCTCTCAGGAACTCCCTATCCCATCCCCTCTCCTCCTGCTTCTATGAGGGTGTACCCCCCCTACCCCCCACCCCTGCACCTCAACTCCCCACCCTCGAATTCCCCCCCCATGATGTCCAGCCTTCATGGGACCAAGGCTCTCTTCTCCCACCTATAACACCCTTGCATATATAGCTGGAGCCATGAGTCCCTCCCTAAGCACTCCCAGGCTGGTAGTTTAGACCCTGGGGGCTCTGGTTGGTTGGTATTGTTGTTTTCCTCATGGGGTCGCAAATCCTTTCAACTCCTTCAGTCTTCACTCTAACTCCTCTATTGGGAACCCCATGATCAGTTTAATGGTTAGCTGTGTGCATCTGCCTCTGAATATGTCAGACTCTTGCAGACCTCTAAGGAGAAAGCTATATCAGGCTCCTGTGAGCATGTATTTCCTGACATTCACATCAATGTCTACCTTTGGTGACTGCACACGGGATGGATACCCAGTTGTAATGGTCTGCAGACAACCCCTCCTTCAGTTTCTGTCCTGCATTTTGTATCCATATTTGCTCCCTTGAGTATTTTGTTACTCCTTCTAAGAAGGACTGAAGCCCCCCAACACAGTTGGTCTTCATTCTTCATGAGCTTTATGTGGTCTGTGAGTTGAATCTTGGGTATTTCAATCTCACTTAATAAATATCATGGTAGATAGAACAGAATTCCAGGAACTACTAACAGAGGAAGCTATGCTACCGCACACTTCAAATTTGTAGACAATGAACTTTAAACTTCGAGTTTAATAATTCTTTATTTGTTCTTCTTTCCCAATCATGAGCTTCATTTTAGTCTAACCTGCTTTCTGACAGGTCAGACATTTTTATCATTTTTGTTGGACTTTTATTACCTGTGTTGTGTCTTTCTTTCCCACTTAAGTCATTATTCGAATTGCAAGTTGTAGAGGAATTTTAATCCAGTACCATGGCTGCTCTGACAAAGGATCATCACATCCAAAGATGTTCTAGGTCTATGTGATATGGCTAGAATGCAGACACACCACACACCTTTCATCCCTATGGATGGAATGCAGATACACCTTTAATACATTGTTTATCCCAAACAATGATATCTATTGAGGGGCAGACAAAGTGACAAATAAGAGAAAGGTTTGACAGAATGAATCAGAAATCGGATATGCCCAACTCTCACAGGAGGAGATGGGAAAAAGGAGGCAACTTAAGAGCAGTGCAGGGAGAGAGGCTCAGACAGTTCAGTTCAGTGCAGTTCAGTTGAGTACAGTTGAGTTCACTTAAGTTCACATAGTTCCATTCAGTTCAGTGCAGTTCAGTTCATGGAGTTCAGGGGCAGTTTTTCCAAGCAAAGCAATTCAGATGCTAGTTTGAATCAGCCAGCTTAGAGAAGAGTATGAGCCACAAGAGCTGAGTTGAACCTGCCAGGCAGAGTTTAAACAAGCTAGAAAGGGTGAACTTATTCAGCTATAAGTCTGGGAGGCTGAAACATTTTAGGCCTAGGTTAGCAGACAAAGGCTGAAAGCCAAAGCCTTCAGGATCCAGGCTTGGAGAAGATTGGATTGTATGAAGGCTAGAAGCCTCTAAACCACATATACATACAGCTGAGGTACAACTCTTATATCATTCCTTCCTCTGATGAAACGACATTTACTGCAAGGGTTAAGTCTAATCTAGTTGTTCAAGAGTGTCAAGTTCCAAGGAACTTTTCCCTTTTGTTGAAAGTAGATTCTTTTCTAATCCAGTCTATTCTGATTATATTTTCTCCACCCTCTGTTCTTCCCAGTTTCTTCTCATCCCTTCTCCCATCTGGATCCAATCCTTTTCTATTATTCATTACAGAATAGGCTTCTAAAAGACAAAAACCAAACATGACAAAAATATACAATCAGATGAAGCAAAACTATCATATCAAACCAGAACACTGAAACCCTATAGGAGGAAAAAAGTCCCAAGAGCAGGCACAAGAGTCAGAGACCCAGTCATTCTTAAAGTCAGGAGTCCCATAAAGATACTAAGCTAACTGGTGAAATATATATGCAAATAATTAGTTTTGTTTTTATTTTCCCTTGTTGGGTACAGGGTTTCTGGTTATGACAGTGAGTCTCAACTCTGTCACCTGCATCTCACAGCACTTTAACTCTGATATCTTCTGCTATTATCAACATGAATTTTGTATCAAATGGTATTTTGCTCACTTCAAAAGCCAGGGCTTCTTCATGTTGCTAATTTTCAGCTCCCATATAGTGAGAGGATCACTTTGTCCCTTTTGTGGCTGATTCTGTCATGAGAACTCAGAAAAGTTCTGGCCCTTGAATTCAGAGATCTTTATCTGAGACTGAAGCCAACTCTTTCTCCCAGCAGTTCAGGAACACTGAAGATGGATCTGTGTATCATAGTGTACTTAAATATTTTACTTTCATTGACATTGATTCTGTAGTACTGAAAAAACAACAAAAAAGACAAACAAACAAACAACCAAAAACTATGAAAACAAAACAACTTAGGGCCCACTGAGATAGTTCAGTGGGTAAAGACACTTGGTACCAAGCCTGAGGACTTGACTTCAATCTCTGGAACCCATGTGATTGAAGAAATAACCTACTCCTGCTGGTTGTCCTCTGACTTTCTCATAAAAACTCTGGCACACAAGTGTATACACATACACACACACACACACACACACACACACACACACACACACAAACACTCACACACACCATGTGTTAAAAAGACATTCAGTCTTATTAAATCAGATTGTCTAATGTGTGGTAACTTTCTCTTAGGAGCTTGATTTCTTTTTATTCAAGTTCAGTCTTCCTGGGAATAACCAAAATTCTTAGTGGGACCCATACATCAGGTTCATGTTCTTTTGTTTTGTTTTATGCATAATATATTCTTTGAATTTTAAAACCCACAGAGATAGAATCTCTGTTTTAAAGACCTAGAATGGCAGCTAAGAATCTCAAGGATAGCTGAGATGCTTCCTTCTCCTCTTTCATAGTACTGGAAGTTTATAAGCAGGTTTATAGGATAAACTGTCATCAACAGTTATGCCTAACTGTGAACCCTGCAAGCTACACTAAAAATGAACGTAGTAAGCTATGCCCATGAATGCAATAGTAGTATAATGTTATGAGAGTAACTAATAGATTTATTATATATTACTAGTGAGGTCTAGTACTATAATCCTGGTCAAGGAGCTACACAGGTAGTAGAAGTTTTCTATTAGTATGGTTTGGTGAAGTGAGGCATAGTATGAAACTATTCTTATAATTCATATATTTATTAGATTATGGATTAGAGTAACTCTCAGACCTAATTACAGAAGCTTCTCTGTATAGTAGCCAGGTGTTGTAGAAATTTACAAATATTACAGAGAATAAGTTTCTTTGAAGTGATACCAAAAATGGGTCATTCAATCACACCCATGCTCCTTGGAGTTAAGGAACCATCAAATAATGAAAGATGGGAAGATTGTATGAACAGATATTGGAGAAGACCTGATAGGAGCAGTCTCTCCTGGACATGACAGGACAATTGCACTCAAGAACTCACACAAGCTGAGCTTGTCTGAACAAGCAATCCAGCTTTCCCATGTGGAATAGGAAGGATTGCAAATCTCAAACCCTGGCTGGGGAACTATTAACAGTTACCTACTGCTGGGGAAAGCAGAGAGTGGGGAAGGGGGAAGAGACTCAGATTTCCTTGAAAGTGTGGCTCCTCTTAGGCTGATTGACCGCATCCATGAGTATATGGGCAGCACAAATTGGACATGGTGGATCATTTAAACATTAAGAAATAAGAAACAAAGATGAAATTGAGATGGAAATGAGGTAATAGATATTAATGCCTAATGCTAGGAAAAGAATGGAGTTTGTACATGATGAGAATATATTGCATGTGTTGTGGATTGCTGCTTGTATTTTCTCCTCCGTCAACAAGGAGTAGATTACATACTCAGGTAATGTAAGATGCAATCTTAATTAATCAAATAAAGGCTAGAGCCTGTGATTGGTTAGTGGAAGGAAAAGGTGGAGCTGAAAGTTTTAGAGAAAGGAAAGAAAGAGGAAGAGGGAGGAGAAGATGGAAGATGAGATGGAGGATGGACGGAGGAGAAGATGGAGACAGAAGAGGTTGATGATGGAGCAGACTCACGTGGCCAGGAGGAGCTGCAAGTAGTTAGGGATTTCATTGCTGGGCAATAGAGTAGTATAGGTTATATTTTCCCATTTTAGGCATGCAGCTTATATTTATATTAACTGACTTGTGTGATCTTTGCACCAGCATTTTGGGGTTAGAGATTTACCGATATAAATCTGGTTGATATAATATAAGTCTCTTGTGTTCTCATTTCATGGGCTAAGGGAAGCCAAGTGTATGGTAGCTGACCTACTGCAGGCCGGCCACAGGAGAGTGCATCTTCTGAGAAATGTGAATGGGTTCATTTTAAAATTACACACAACATGTATGCGTGTCTGAAGCTTGCAAATCTTAGAATATCAACAACTAATTGAGTTTCACATTCACAAAATGAATTCATGATTCATACTCAGATTTCCATCTCCTTCTCAAAAATAGGGAGAGTTCCTGATGATTAAGATTTACTCCTTCCTATGTAGAGATGAATCATTGTGCTTTATTTTAACCCAGCTGCCAGGCCATATGTATAAAATGCACAAATGTTCATTTTAGAACTGTGTCAGTGAACTGTCTTCCGAGGTCTATTCTCTTACACCTGTAGAGGAATGTAGCCAAGGACATTTTAATTGACTGTATGGATGCCAAGATTACAAATGCATTGCTCAGTGTCATTTTCATAACATATGGGTTTTTTGACAAGGCTTTAGTTCAGCTTTTCTTAAACTTTTTTTGACTTGTAGCCTATTTTTGCCCAAGAAAATTAAATGATCTCAAGTAAACAGGTATATAAAGTAAGCACACAAATCAAAACTTAATGAAAAAAGTCTTATATATATGTGTGTGTGTGTGTGTGTGTGTGTGTGTGTGTGTGAGATTCTTTGATTTATACATACTTTATCATCTATTAAAGATAAAAAAATCTTGTATATTAATGAGATGACTGTACTAGTTTGACTATCACAATAAAAATATCAAGTCTATAAACAATGCTGTACCTTTGTATGTATGCAAAAACACTGCAATCTGGAATATATAGTTGCAGATTATACTGATGACCCTGAATCTAAGACATGATATGTAAGGTGGCAGTTGTTGGAATGAAATTACAGGGCATGACATCATGTACAGTGCACAATCTATGTGTTGTGTGTTGAGAACCAAGGCTGTAGTGAAGTCACATGAAGCAATACATAAGTTTCCAGAATAGATACCTGATTCTTTTTTGTTTTATTTTATTTGGAGTTAATTTCTGATCTTTGCCTGTTAAGAAAACTTTTACTCTTCCCAAATTTTTATGAGGCCTCCACAATCAGTTATATGATACTGTTAGCATCAAGCCCGAACTTTCAGTGACGTCATATCCAGGTGATGTGCGACTTCTACCTCATTACCAAGACAACCGCAAAACTTCCCCACAATTCACCTGTTACCTGCGGACGAATACGTCACAGGCAATATAAATACTCAGAAAAATCGACAGCTCTCTCTCTTCCTCTTTCTCGCCATCTTTCTCTCCACTTCTTCCCCCATCCTCTATCCTAATAAATCTACTTTCTTGTGGGATGAGCTGGTCTGTTGTGGTCTGCTTTAAGCCTCGCGCTGATGTAATCTGCTGCAGTAACCCTTTAGATACCATATATTAGCCATGACCCACAGTTTAAGGAGCTTTTTTCTAGTCAGGGAAAGATGAGCAGAAATATTGTATGGCATTTTCAAAGAACCTTCTTCGAGAAAAACATGTATGCCATTTGTCTTCACATATTTTCAACTTCTAGAAATATGATAGTGTGGTCATATTACCAGAGAGAACACAAAACAAAAGAATCCTCGACCACAACATTATATCATGAGATTTAAGTCTTAAAGTACCAAACCAGACTTAAGAAGATACAGATATATTATATACAGAGATATAGTAGAGATAGAGATAGAGATAAGAGATAGAGATAGAGATATAATCATCTTAGTTAAGGTTTCTATTGCTGTATAGAGACACCATGTCCAAGGCAACTCTTAGAAAGAACATTTAATTGGAGCTCTCTTACTGGTTCTGATGTTCTGTTCACTGTCGTTGTGATGGGAAGCATATCAGTGCCAAGGTAAGCATGAAGATAGAAGAGCTAAGAGTTCTACATCTTGTTTTGAAGGCCTCAAGAAGACTGAGTCTTCTACACAGGATGAAGCTTCAAAGGCCACCCCCATAGTGGCACACTTCATCCAACAAGACCCCACCTCATAACAGTACCACCCCCATGTGTCAAACATATTCAAACTAACACACACACACACACACACACACACCACACACAACACACACACTTTCTTCTCTTTTTGTTTCCTCTGTCCCTCTTACTGCTAGAACTTCTCCACCACTGACTTGCTTCTTTATCCCTTACATTTGTTGAAATATAGGTAATTCTCACTGGGGATTTGTTTTCTCTAGATAGCTACAGCTTTTGCATCTTTTTTTTCAGCTCAATGATTCCACAAATATTATTCCCCTTCTACTTCAATTTTCCACTGAACACTGGTTCTCCTGGAGTCACAACACAGCTTTTCCGCTCTTCAGAACTGAAGACATCAGGCTTTGAGCCAGAGGTTGTTTTCTGCCGGGTCTGGCATGGCTGTGTAAGGGGAAGTGTGACACAGTTCCCACCCCTGAAACATCATCAGGCCCCCACTTGTGGTGATGGTTGCTGTTGCCTTAAAGTTGATATTATGTCCTTACTACTCTGCTTTCAATTTTTCATTCTAGGGAAATATACTTCTCCCATAAATCAGAGGTAATCACGCCATAGTAAATGAAACAGATTCAGTTTTCAGGAATAAGAAATGGAGATGGTCAGGAGGTTGTAGTGGGCAAGTAACAGGCCCTCCACTTGACCTTCAGGGTCATGGGAAAGGATCTAGACAATAGAATCATAAGGGCCATGGAAGCCTACATGAATCTTTTTGGAAATGGTTTGTTGCCAGATTTGGTCTTGATTTTTGGAATCATGAAGAAGCACATGTACCCTCTGCTACATTGATTAACCAGGATGAACTTGGAGACATCAAGGATAGAGACAGTGATTTCAGGAAGAAAATATATGGACAGAAAATATAGGAATTTATATATAATTTAGAAATAAATGGTATTAGAAGCAGAGTACATGAGGCTATGAAATAGATAGTATAAGGAAATGAAGATTAGAGAACTAAACTATGACATTGAAGCATATAAAAAATTAGTTTTTCTAGCTGATTAAAGATATCAATGCCTGCAAATATATTAGAGTGCTATATAACTTACATAAATTCAAAACTTCATAAAGAATCATTTTAATTTTAGTAGTTTGTCCCTTTTCTATTCTTACATGGAAATAGTTGCTAAAGACTCCTGTCTGCTGTACCAGATAATTGGAAGAGCTGTGGCCAGCTACCTGTAAAGAACAGGCTGTGTAAACCTATAAGGAAGTGTGCTCTTGCTTTGTGATTGGTTCTGCTTTAAGGAAATAGGAGCTAGAACTGTTGACCTTGGATTTATAGAGTTTATGTAAATCTGAGAATTCTTGATAATTATTTACAATGATCAAAGTCTTGATGATATAGCTTTAGTAAATAAAAGACAGGGTTCAGGCTCTTTGAGAGGGGAGAAGGCAACAGAATTAAAAGGAAGAAGGAATCAAGAATTCAGCTGAAGAGTAAAGAATACTAAGAATTGTCACAAAACAGAGAGAGTTTCTAAACTAGTAGCTTGAATCTACTACTGACTCTGAGTCATTATTGAATCAGTGCTGTTCCCATTCCTGCCTTTCTCAGAACCCTTCTCATGCTGAGGCAGGACTTCAGCATTTTTCTGCAACTTGGGTCCTAATTGTTCCTAACAGTGGAAGACTTTGTACTTTTCTTAAACGTTTATCTTATTGTGTAAGATGGATGAAGTAATATAAGATGAAAACACACATCTACAGAAAGAATATTCATTGAAAGTAGACAAATGACTAATATAAAACTGTCAAGAACATTTTCCCTCTGACTCACACTTCAGCTAACATCTTTGAACGGTAGCATGCTATCCTTGTTGGCACATAAACTTGACCTTCTCTGGCCACCTTGTCTGAGATACTCTCCAATTCCCCATACAAATGTCTCTATTATGTTCAGTAGCATCAATAGGACAATAAAAAAGGTATGCCCTTACCTCAGTCCCAGAACAGAGTGTCCATTATCATTAATGATGATCATAACCTTAGAGAAGAGTCAATTGACCTCTTAGCATATGCCCTCTGGCTACATAATCATGCTTCCCCAAGGACTTGGTATGCATTTGATAGGGCAGGATTAATTCAGCATAAAAATATTCTTTGGCCTACTTGAACTTTAAGTAGAATACAAAATGACCTACTTTGACAATATATTTAACTTTTCTCACAGTTACTATTTTTCCCAAGTCTTTGTTCATTACTTTGCCAAAGTGTTTGTGTGAAAAGTTTCTTAAGCTCTACACTACACTAAACTGGAATGTTAATTTTTTAACAGCACTATATTATCAAGAAACAGCCACAGCAGGAGTAAGCAGGAAATTAGTATTAACAAGAAATAGAGAGTGGTTCTGAAATGAAGATGGCAGAAACAGATTATTTTAAATTTTATTTGGCATGTGCTTCTGATCTGAGAATATGCCAAGACACTTAAAGAAGAACACCTTTTATAACATAAATGATCAATACTTCAAAAACAATAAAGTTGGCTTTATAAAGAGACAGCATATTTACCCTGCTAGATAATCTAAGAAAAAGTACATGAACATAGTAGGTAGCAGCACATACCTTTAATCCCAACATTCAAAATTCCAAGACAGAAGACGGATGAAATTGAGGCTGGCCTAGACAGTGTAACCAAAAACTTGTCACACTTGGGAGAAAACAAAACAGAAAATAAACAATCAAAACAACAACAACAATAACAACAAAACACCTAGGAAATTTCACCATTTTTGTGTTTACTTGTAAATATTTCAAGTTAGAAATATTTAAAGAATCTGTAAGGCTGGGCCTGGTGGTACCAGCCTGAAATTCAGCAAGTTCAAGACCACTATTGGCAACTTTACAGTATTGCAATTCAAATGGAAAGGGCACTGTATATAGATCAAAATAGAGTGCCTTGGGCTCTACATTCAATTCATAGTTTCAAAGAAACCATCAGTGGAAAGAAAATCCTTTAAAGGTGTTACCTCTTATAGCCTTGCTGTGGCTCAATTTTAGTGGATCAATACCCCATAATTAAACAGTTCTATCTTGAATATGTTAGAAAAATTAGAAAAAGCCAAACCTACTCATTTCACATTTTATATCTTTACTTTATCAAAGTAAAAAACTTTCAGGTGGATAAATTTCTTTTGTACAGCTCTCTGGGTATACTCACACTGAACACTCAATAAATTACATGGAATTTATATTATATTTAGGATTATGTGGCATAAAGTTGTGATTGTGTATACGTATATAAGAATATGTAGTATATAAGTATGTGTGTATAAGAATTTGTAGAGACTGGTGGTCAATATCCCCTGTATTCCTTGCTTTCTCTCTATTTTATTATTTTTTTTTGCATGATTCATCCTCATTTTTAAACTGTATTTATTTTTCTCTCATATGTTATATCCCAACTACAGTTTCCCCTCTCTCTTTCCCTCTCAGTCCCATTCCCTCCTCAATCCACTCCTGCTCAGTGTCTCTTTAGAAAAGAGGAGACCTTCCATGGATATCAACTAAGTATTGCATATCAAGTTGTAGTAAGACTAGGCAGCTCTCCTCATATTGAGGCTGGATGAGGCAACCCAGTAGGGGAAAATGGTCACAAAAGCACTCAAAAGAGTCAGACGAAGCCCCCATACACACACACATACACACCCATTCTCACTGTTAGTATATGCTGCCTGTGCTCTGGACTAATCACTGCCAGACCCTACCAGCCCTTGGGGGTTGGAGGTGAGGTGGCACTGAATCAGTGACACAGACTCCAGGAGCAGGTGAAAAATGCCACAGCAAGCTCATATGAACCCTACTGCAAACTCCTTTAATATCCTCTACCCATGCTCCATTGGTGGTAAAACAGAGAATTTCCTCTGTGGGTCAGGTGCCTTCTAATCATCATGTAATAGTGAAGAAGTCCATGAAGGGCAAACCCAAACTCACATTGGAAGAGAAAATAACAAGGTAGGCCGGAGTGTTAACTAAACCAGGCAAAAAATGGGGGGGTGGGCAAGAGCACCAAAGCCCAGAACTCACTGGCCCTCCCAGGCTGAAGTAAAATTAATCAACACAATATGTAGAGTATGTCTCCACATCCTGGTCTTCTGGCTCCTTCATTGCCACGTTTTCTGTGGCCAGTGAACATCTCTTGAGGGCACCCATATTGGCACAGCTGCATCCTGGGGAAACACAAAATAACCTTCCCCCTTGTCAGAAGTGAAGTGAATTGTTGCCATTAATATGTTATTGAGTCTCTTCTCTAACCAATGGGAGTGGAGTGTCCCTTGGCAAAAAATGCCTAATGTTTGTAAGCAGGTCTCAGTCCTTTCTTATTAAAGGAGAGAAAGTTCACATGGAACAGAATCTCCACCAAGGCTAAGCATAGTTCTCTTTTGGATCCTGACCTGAGCAAGTGCTTCCTTCAAGGTGCAATATGCTCTTTCTACTATTGCTTGGCCTTGAGGATTATAGGATATCCCAAAGGAGTGAATGATCTTTCATGAAGATAGGAAGGGTCTGTACTGCTGAGATGAGTAAGCAGGTCTATTGTCAGTCTTGAGTGTCCATTACCAGCACTGCTGCTTTCAAGGCCTTAATAGCATGAGAAGTATTTTAACTTTTCACGGCCAACACATCCATACATGAAGGCTTAGCAAGTGTCTACCACAACATGTTCATACCTAAGATTACCAAAGGTTGGGTAATGGGTGACCTCCATTTGCCAGACTGCATTGGGGAGTAGACCTCTAGGGTTAACTCCTGACCTGCCGAGGGGCCCCAATGGTGCGACAGGTGTGCATGTTGCCCTGAACCTTGCAAGATGTTCACATTGTGATATAGGCAATTTGGGCAAGAGCTTATGTACATTTTGAGGGGAAAGGTGAAATTGCTGGTGTAACATTCTGACTTATTCTAGCAATTCCATGTCTACAGCCATAATCAGGGCATCAGTTCTCTCATTTATTTTCTCTAATAGGCCAGGCAACATAGAATGCGGTCTTATGTGTGATATGAACCATGGATGTGACCTATTCTCTAGATACTTCTGGAAAAGAACCGCATATCTGGCTTTATTCTCATCAGAAATGGCCATAGTTACCTTTGGAATAGGGCTAGAGCTAGATATGCTATGGGGTTTAACTGTAATTGGCAGCTGGGACAAAGAAGTAAGATGCTTGTCTTGTGGCATGTGATTATCCAACAAGCCTGTGAACCTCACCACCTTTTCTTGAATGATGATGGATGTCCATAATGATTGAGAATTTCATAAGGAAGGTGGTAGAATTATTTTGTCAGTTTCTCTGTTATAAGTTCTCTTTGCTAAGCCTCTCACCTTAAAGGCAAGGCAGAAGGCAATGTCAAATTTTGAGGTAACCTTAAGTTAATCAGAGTGGGTCTGGTACAACCACATGAAGGGCCCATTCTACCATGAGAGTCCTAGGACCCCCTCAAGGAACCACAAAATTATGACCAGGAGGGGTTTCCCTGGATCATGCCTTTCTAGAGTTAATACAGAAAGGAGCGTCATAACTTTCTGTGGTAGAATTTTAGCCTCCAATGTTAGTTTAACCTTGTTGGAGTGGCTGCTAGGCCTCTCCAAGAGAGAAAAGAGGTGCCTCATCTCCCTGTCCAGAATAGACAGGAAATGTTTGAGGCAGTGAGCAGTTTCACACAATTGTTATAGTTTCATGGGTGACTAGGACTCTTCTGCCACAATAGAGAAGGCCAGTGGCTTAATCTTGTCAGAAATAGAAAAGCCCAGAAAGGCATATGGAGCAACACTCTGAATGTTCTCAGGAGCAACCTTCAAGTTGAGTTTTTCCAAGTTAAGCAACAATTGAGAAGACACCTTTTTAAGATCGGGCAGGTTAGGGTGTGCAAGCATAATATCATCCATGTAATGGACTACAAGAACATCCCTGAGGACTTCCTATATGGCTTCAGCCACATATAGCTGACAAATGGTTGGTCTATTTTTCATGTTCTGAAGCAGGACTGTCCACTGATAGCTGGCTTATTCAGATGAGGCCCCCATACTTTGAAGGCAAAATGACATCTATCCTGGCAAGCTAAAGTGATCTGGGAAAAGCAATCCTTAATCAAGGATTATCCACAGGAAGGATTGCACCACTGTCTTCCAGAATATCTCTTTCCCAACATTTTGGGGGAATATCAGATACAACAGGTGTTAAAATCCTTGATTGCCATCCAACTCCTCCCAACAGACAGATTAGGTAGTCATTTTGTGGCCTGTTGGCCTCCAACTTCCTAATGGAGGGGACAGACTGGAATCTCCAATGAGGGGACCTCAATGATTTATTTTTTGTTATTATAATGACATCTGCCCCTGTGTCCCATGTGCCCCAACCCTTTAACAAGTATATTTTCTAATTGTACAGTCATCTTTGGGGAGTGAGGAAACACAGGCAAGATCTAAAGGACTTCTGGGAGAGCAGGGTCCCCCTTACTGTTGGAGTTGAGAGGTTCCCCTTTTGGAGCTTAAATTGTCTTCCTGCTTTGGAGAACAACAATCCTTAGCCCAATGGAAACCTTTGTTACAATGAGGACAACTGCTCTTGGGCCTAGATGAGGGGCAGTTTTGTCTGAGGTGACCAGGATTGCCACAGCCCCAACAGGGGCTATCAGGGGACCTTTCAGGAAGAGGTTGCATCCTCTGTACAGGCTCTATGACCAAGGCATGAATAGAATCAGCCAGAGCTGCAATAGGGCCTGCACCAGGGTCCAAATCACAATTGGCAAGAACCCATTTATGGAATTGTCATTCCCTATCTGCCACCACACTGTGAGTGGGGGTATTAAGATTCTCCCATGTAAACTGATTGATGGCATATCTCTGGTTAGGCCAGCTTCAACCCACCTTTTCACTGCCTCAGTCACACAGGACAGGAAGTCCATGAAGGACTCCCCAGACTGCTGGACAAAATTGTGAAAGTAAGCAGAAGACTTCTGAGGAGTGCAGGCCTTAAAATCCTTAAAGGTAAGATCAGTAACCTGGTTAAAGTAAGCCTGAAGTCCAATACTGGCCTGAGTCACAGGGTTAATGTATGCCCTGTGTCCAGTAAGCATATAAAAGGTAACATTCCAAACATTCAAGTTATATTCCAAATTAATCCTAATGATTCTTAGCCAAGTCATGATATACAGAGCTCCAATTAAGAAACATGGTGGGGTTGAGCCCCAACTTAAGGAGATCATACCAATTGTAATAGGTCTGAAAGTGTTTTGTCCATTATTTCAGTACTTGTTCAAAATAAGGGGAATCTGGGCCAGAATTTCTGGCAGATTTTCTGATTAATGCCAAGTCTGCCAGAGGAGTGGGAATCCAGGTCCTAGTCACCACATCAGGGCCAGGATTGACATGGAAATCCTCACAATATACTGCAGGAGAATGGGGCCCCCGAGGGATAAGCAGTCCAGCACCAGGAAAAGGCATCACAGGAGTGACCACCACAGGAGTGACTGCTGGAAGTCAAAGTCTCCCTAAATCATGCTATGTGTAAGCTGGTGTACCTCTAATGGGGCAGGAGTGGAATGGCTACTGAGTGAGGGACCTGGGACAGCAGTGTTAGCCGACAGCTTGGAACCTGATAGTCAGAGAGCTGGAGCAAAGGTACCCTCATCTTCATCGCTAAAATCAACCTGTTTACCCAGAGAAAGTGGGATGGGGTCAGTAACATAAAGGTGAATTTTAACCTGATCCTGGCAGTGTTTGTTATGGGCAGCCACCACTTCCTCTGGGGAAGAATGCTTAAGATTGGTAATGAGTGCAAGGAGGATGGGGACAAAGATCAAGAGAGAGGTAATCTATGAGCTGAGGTTAGTTGGATCTGTGGGGTTTCTTTGGTATTCTTGACTTCCCTTCCTTCCCTTCTTCAGCAGATTCCAAGAGCTCTGCCTAATGCTGGGTCTCTGCATCTGTTTTCATCTGCTGGATGGAGCCTCTCTAATGATTATGCTAGGTTCTGGTCTATGAGTATAGCAGAATATCATTAAGGGATCATTTCATTGACTTTTTCCTTTTTAATTTTCTTCTCTGTCCTATTTGGTGATATCCTAGGTCTCTGGGCTTTCCAGCCTCTGATTCCTGGCCCTCTATGTAGTTTCAGGAATGCGTTCCTTTTGTGTCTTGGGTCTCAATTTGGACAAGTTATTGTTTAGCCATTCCCAGACTTTCTAAGACACCTTTACTCACATCTTGTACATTGGACAAATTGTAAGCTGGGTTGGTGTCCTAAACCCTCCAAAAGAAGTTTGACTCCCTGTCTCCCATTACTAGAAGTTTTACCTTGGGTCACCCTTGTAGATTTTCTATCTTCTTCATTTTTTAAAGACAGGTTCTTTCACTGAATCTGCAGCTCACCAATTAGCCAGATTGACTTGTCAGTGCCTCAGCCTGTCTCTGTTGCCACCACTCAGTGCTAGGGCTCTAGATGGACCACAAAGCCCAACTCGTATGTGTGTGTGTGTTAATTATGTATTCATGCTTGCACAGCAGCCTGTGCAGATTGAGACCCAGTCCTACTCACTGGTATTTTTTGAAACATGCAAATCCACTTCTTCCATCTATATTGTAGATCAGTCTGTGATAAATATGTTTTATTTATACAATTTTAAGGTATTCATATAAAATAGGAGAAAATTTATTACAGATAATTATCTAGAATTTGTGCTAAATTAACTGTGTGTCAAAGATTATAGTTTTTAACAAAGTTCTTTACTTTTAAATGTAATGTTGCATTTCTTCACAACTATTATTGTCAAAAGATTATTGAATATTTTTGTGAAAGATCCAAAGAAAATATGTGGCCTTGATAATAAAAACTAAATAAGCATTCATGCTCTCAAAGTCATAATTTATATTGTGGTTTCTAAACTCTGGGTTGCAACCTCAAATGGCATGACATAACAGGGAGCAAGAATTTCAAAATAAAAAGGCAATGGTAAGAGATTTCTAAATATCAATAACCGAAAATTAACTAATAACCAAATGAGTAATGAACATGGAGTTGTCAGCATGTGCCAGCATCATGTTGTATCTTTATCACAGTCATGGTTCTGAACATGTAACACATGCACTCTTGCCAAGCCTGTTACTACACCCTGTATCAGCATAGCAGCCTGAAGCACCTTGGCTCAGAATGAATACTAACCTTCATTATGAATCACAACATTTTTACTGTGCATGTCAAATGCTCTGCTGTGATGGAAGTGTAATGGTTTAGTGATAGAAAACAAAGGTTTTGATGCTTTTTTATCAAAATTCCTCATATATAAGTTTCAGATTAGTATGCTCCTGAATTGTGCAGTTATAATGTTTGATTTCAAAATCTGCTCTTTGAGTTGTTGATTTGGGTTTCTTTCTTTTTTTTTTTTTTTTTTTTGTTTTTTTTTTTTGTTTTTCGAGACAGGGTTTCTCTGTGTAGCCCTGGCTGTCCTGGAACTCACTCTGTAGACCAGGCTGGCCTCGAACTCAGAAATCCGCCTGTCTCTGCCTCCCAAGTGCTGGGATTAAAGGCGTGTGCCACCACCGCCTGGCTTTTTTGATTTGAGTTTTATAAGCTATAATTACATTAATTTTATTTTGCTATTAGAACAGAATTTCCAACCAATTTTGAAGAGGCCCTAAAAATGCTTCTGCCATTTTGCACTATGCATTTGTGAAAAACAATGTTCTCAGCAATAGATTATCAAGTCAATACATGAGCAAATGTAAAAGTGGTGAAAATATTCTATAACCAGCAGTATCAAATACTCAGTCAGGATTTAACTCTTCATGTAAAAATAAATAAGCACATAAAATTATTTATTAGTAAAAGTTAATTTGTATAACAATTTTATATAATAATATATGAGTAATCATGAAGAAATTTCTTGTTCAAAAAATGGTTGTGAGCAAAAAAAGTTTACAAATCCCTAATTCAGATGATGGCCAAGCAAATTACTGGAATATTTCCAGTGCCACAGAGTGTAGGAAGCCTATGCTTTAAATAAAGAGTCAGAAGCCAGCTAACAAAATTGATGTAATAATGGAGTTCTGTTGCACAATGAATAGAGCACTGGATTTCTAGTGTGATCTGATGTAACAATGGTATACCAATGGCTGCAGAGAAACATTATAGGCAGGATTGGGGCATTTAAATGTCTGACACAAATATAGCAGACACAAATGAAAGAAACAAGCAAAACTTACAACCCACATAAAAATCGTTCCACTGACGCATGGTTGCCATTTGCCTCTGCAGTAGTGTCCTGCTGTAAGTTACCAAAATCTCAGTTGTTGTATTTTACCAATGAAGACTCAGGAGCCAGATGCTAAGATGAAAGCCTGCTAGCTCAAACAGGAAAAGAAAGCACCCACCTGACCTTCCTTCTAAGTTGTTATCCTGTCTCATGCCACCTCAAGAAAAAAAAAAAAATCTCCTTTGAGCAAAATGTTCTTCCTTTCTACTTCCTGTGCATCCTCTGGGCTCCCTCTTAATCTCTATGGTTTTTTTTTTTTTTCTTAATAATTCTATGTTCACTTCCTATCACCTCATTGCTTGCTCAACCTATTGACCTATGATTGACTTTAATCATGTTTACAATATTCAAGCAAAAAGCTCTAGGATTAAAGGTGTTTGCTAAGACTGAGCCATATCACAACTAAAACCAGGTTTTCCAGTAAATAACACAATTTTGTGGTTCACAGTGTGATCAAATATCCTGCAACAGTGTGCCAGTTATTTCTACATAGGGGAAGGCCAATTTCTTAGGCAGAGCTTACTGTAATCTTCACTGTCAACTTGGCTGCATTTAGGATCACCCTGGAAACCTATCACTAGTTATGTCAAGGAAGAAATTTCCAGGAATCTTACACTGAAAAATAAAGCCACACTCTAAATGTGGACAGTGCCCTCACTGTGATGAGATTGCATACTGAATACAAAGAAGTGAGCTGTGCAGAAGCAATGATCTTCCTCAGCTTCTGCTAGTCACATGTGGCCGGATTACTTACACTCCTGTGACCATGTCTTCCCCACCATGATGGACTACATCCCTACTCACTGTGAGCCTAAATAAACCTTTCTTCTCTCAAGCTGTTTCTTATGAGGTACTTGGTCACAGCAATGAGGTAGACAACTAATACAGTGAGTAACTCCTTTTAAGTGAGAATGAAAATCAATAAGAAAAATAGTGAACTAGAAAGAGCAGCCCTGAACAGCTCCTTCCTCTGCGATATCTCTAACCATGTGGACAGTGTTCTAATTATGTTTTATAGAAATATGTTGCCATTCTGAGTCTTGACTTGTACATTATCAAAGGTTAGTATTCACAAGGATATTTCTGATACTCAGAGCTTCTTGTGGAAGATAATGACTCTCTGAAGACATTAGGAAAATAACAAGAAAATTTATTTTTATACCAGAAATCAAATGGTTGTTAGATAATGCAACAGTAAGTAGGGTGTAGGGCTATGTTTATAGTCTGGGATTCAAACAGTAGAGTTAACCAATGCCCTAGCTTCCCATTAAGAAAATCAAAACTGTGTGGTCATTAAAAGGAGAGTCCTTGCATCAACAATAATGCTTTTAGGAGCTGTTTAATAACATGTCCAGTAAAATAAGAACTCAAATAATACAAAGTTAGTATGGGGTAGCCGACAATGAAGGGAAAGAAAAATAAGTTGCATCATTTGCTTTATGTGGCTCCAAGGTAATAGTACAAGGAAAAATATACATATTAATACCTTGTCAAGGGCAACACCTTTATGAAGTTCCTGCAGAGGTATTCACATGTACTCTGAACTTTTGGACCTTTTCTTGTGTGCTTTGACTACAATATTTTGTGTCGAATGAAAAGGGGTTACATCAGTTGTACATGCTTGGAGAGAAGAGAGAGAGAGAGAGAGAGAGAGAGAGAGACAAAGGCACAGAGACACACAAAGACACAGACACAGAGAGCGCGTATAGATACACATGGTATTAGGTGTCCACAAGGAAAGAAGAGAGCATCATATATGGAGCTGGAATGATAGAGGCTTGTGAATGACCTAACATGAGCACTAGGAACTGGACTACAGTCTTTTGCAAGAGGTGGTGGTGGCTGCAAGCAGACCACCTTCGGATGGAGAAGGACCATTCCCAGCCCGATCCTACCTCCCAGAGGGACTCTTGAATGTCCTCCAGTGTCCCCTCACCTGCAGAGTGCCGGCATGTCTGCCCCACCGCCTGGCCACTACTAAGTTCCAAGAACTCAAATCTGACCCTCTCCCAGGGTCTGAAACAGACCACTCTCCATGGTTTGCCCAGACACTTCACAGACACAAAACACAAAAACAGAAAGCACACAGGCTTACTCGAGCAGACCTCCAATCCTTGAGTTGTGAGGTCTGAGAGAGCATGCGTATCTCAATGGAACCTCCAAATATTGGACCGTAAGATCCAAACTGAGAGACACACTCCCACAGAAACACTCATGGACAGGGGATTCGATGCCAAAACAAGAGGTTTATTGATAACCAGTGCACTGTGGTTCCCCGACACACAGGCTAGAAGAATGCCAAGCTAAAGCTAAGAGCAGTGTTTATACGAATTTTCACAGAGTTCATGAGGGCAGTTTTACAATCACCTCTTAGACAATAACCACAAAGGTTGTCCTCAAACAGCCGCTGTCACACCCAGTTTCTAGGTAACTCAGATTTACACATTATCTTATAACAATAAGTGTTAGCTAAGTAGCTCTTGCTTATCCAGGTTTATTACACTAAGGGCCCAGCTTCCTGATAACTTTAATCTCCTTGTCTTGAGCCCTTCACCTGGAATGTGTGTGTAAGTCTTTGGAATGTGCTTCTCCCAGGATGTGTCGCTGGGGAAGTTAATTTTTAAGTTTAAACTGAGACCTAATATTCCTTCAATTTTAAGTTTAAAATGAGACCTGAGATTCTTTCAACACTATTGCCAAGACTTCTACTTGCTTGTCATAGAGGCTCAGGGTTTGGTTCCTGTCTCCAGTACTTCCTCACTACCTTGTGTGGCCTCTCAGCTGGTGTGTTAGAGCCTCTATTTCTGCTACCATTGAGTTCAACATT
Organism: Mastomys natalensis; assembly: GCA_021653895.1. Lineage (NCBI taxonomy): Eukaryota > Metazoa > Chordata > Mammalia > Rodentia > Muridae > Mastomys > Mastomys natalensis. Next base: position 1,551,143 of record JAJTUV010000694.1, read on the forward strand.
TTAAGCACTAATTGACTCTTTCTTTAACCCTTATTCCCATTCTAAAAGCAGTCCAGGGTTTTAGATTTCTATCTGGCAGCATTTCACCTAAGATACTACCTTATGGAAAAGGAACTCTTGAGGCAAAGGACACAGCACCATTTTTAATTAATTAGATTAAAGTTTTTAATGTATTTTATTTTGAAGGTACCATATAATCATGTATTGTGTGTCTATTATAATGTGGTAGATTTATCTAAGAATAAGCATTATTTTACAGTTTAGTCAAAATCCAGATGCTTCTGACACAGGGTCTGGCATAAAGTCTGCTGAGGCAACAGTCTGCTTAGAGCTCCAACCAGTCATTATACACTTCCCAGCTCACTCATATGACTCTTAGCAACAACTCTCAGGCCTCCCTGGTTTGTGGAGTCTACCCATTCCTTCTCACAGGGAACCTCACAGCATGGCATCTGGGTTCATTCAGAGTTGACTTAGATTGAGAAAAACTGTCTCAGTCTTTCAAACTTAAATGGGGGGCGGTTCATTTTTTTTCTCCTATTTATCAGTTGAAATCAGGCTATTTGTTTCTCTCTTCAGTGGGACAGAATTTCACAAGGACATGAACAGTGGAAGGTGGGATCACTAGAAGCAGTCTGGGGCTTGCCTACTCTGAACAACTCTATTCAGAACAGGCATCTGAGTGAGTAAATCTAATGTTTCTAAGATAGAGCAAAGTCAGGGAGTTGAAGCATCACCACAGAGAATACTCAGTCTGAGCGCAGCACTGATCTCTCCTTTGTGTTTCAGGAACCTAGAGCTGAACAGGTGCAAAGGTCCTGAAAGATAAGTGGTTATACAGATCATGGTGAGGGATCCCAGATGAAACTTATTGAATATCTCAATTGTGAAAAACTGCCCCTTTTCATAAATAATCTGTTAAGATACAAATAATAAAAGTTTTATTGACCCAGAAGGAAAGGATACCAAAAAGTCAGTTCTACAGTGATGGTTCGGTGAAAGAATCAAATGCATGGTTTGTTATTGAGGTAAATAAGAGGGGCTATCAGAAGTGGAGTGGAGTTTTGGAGTGACTGGTGTGAGCAAGGTTTAAGCTTGTTTAGATTGACCAAGTTACAAAATGATCGGCACTCACAATATGTATAGGAATGGGGGTTATTGCTCGAATCTTTAATAGCCAGCACTTAAGACACATGGATATCATTGTCTGACTAATTATATTACTTATCTAGCCCCAATTTTTTCGTTGATTCAATTAAATCAAAGTGGAACCATCATTAGAAAGTTCCTTCACTGACATTAAATATTAATTGACTGCTGTATAGGTTCAAGTAGCTTTAGGCCATGAAAATCAGGAGCTTTGCTCATATTCAGCTCCATGAGCCCTGAAATTCAATAATGTTTCATATTGCTTTGACCACCCAATGTTCTACTTGTATGTTTTAAAATATGTGTAAGAAAATAATACTTGTATCTTATGGTAGTTTGAGATTAAAATGAGTTAATATATGCCACTATCTCAGAAGGTTGCCTGGTATTCAATTAATAAGCAAGTGTTAGATCTAATTTTTTGAATAGTAGTTTTCAATAGTAGTAATCATGTAAGTAGTCCTGTCTGCCAATAATATTTTAATACATCCTCCAAATCAACCTTACAATGTATAGCTATCTTTGGTATTTTGGGTATTTTGTGGTTATTGGTTCTAAACCTCTCATTGGTACTGACATTTTTGTATGTTATAAGTACCCTTCTTATATAAAGGATAGGCAATTTTGTACCTTCTGCCCTCCTCCAGTGTAGTTTCTATCTAGAGGGCTAAATTTGATGATATATGTTTACAATCCAAGTGCTTAGGTAACCAGCCTGGGCTAAATAAGGAGACCAAGAAAAAAAATATATGTAGTATTTATAATATCTAGCTCAAATGCTACACAAACAGTTGTCCCATGTGGTTTAGATAATAAAATAACTACAAGAAAGAAAATCTGTACATATCTACTATATAGACAATTTAGATTTTTGCTAACCATTTTCAATAAGCACTTGGCTAGATCTACACATTAAGGACCTGTATGTGTAGATGGTTAAGTGTGTATACCAACAGAAAATAGCATGTATGCACTTGTTTCCTTTAGTTTGTCATATGGGGAAGTTCACTCTACCTTTGGCTATTTCTGCAATGGGGTAAATTCATTATGAGTTACTGGGTTGCTATTCTTGTTCTTATATTAAGTTTTCCAGCCTTTGGGTTTTAAACTCTATAACTGAGCATACACATCAGCTAAACCTGCCTTTTAAAAGTTCCATCTTACCCTTAGATTAGGAGCTAAGGTGTTTTAGTATATTTTCTAAAGTCTTTGCTTATTATCAGGTGAGTTCTATTAATTTGTGGTGAAGATTAGACATTATGACAGCTAATACTAAAACCTTATGAGCTATTCTTCCAGAAACCTGCTAGAGAAATCTCACTTCTTTGCCTGTCCTTTTCAATTTTTCATCCTGTAATGCTGTTTCTAGTCCACATCACACTCAGTAAATTTTTCACTTCAGGTTTTGGCGAAAAGCCAGCGGTTTTAAAGTCACTTGCTCAGGAAAACGAAGAATGGTGCATTTGGAGTGCAAGTGTCCTGGAGGGCATTGCTGCAATTAGATAGATGAATGACCATGGGTTTTAATTAGAATACTAGGTACATACTTCACATCATTATTCTAAGAAACTGCACTCGTAGAGTGTGGCAGCACTGTACTATTGAATCAATAGTTTATAGGTCTGCAAGCACAATTTCTAGGCGAGGCACCATCTTAATTCTATTTATTTATACATTTACTGTTTTTAATATAGACTAAGTCACTCTTGATTAACACTAATGCATAGTTACAGAATCCATTAATTTCCAATGAGTCCAAAGAGGGGAAAGGAACATTACAAAGAAGAATATTTATTTCTCCTGTTATCTCCAGTTCCCAGTAATAATGTTATTACTTTGTAGTTCTTAACAGAAACTATATTGAAAACCTAATGTTAAAAAATATTCAGAAAAAGAACATAAAATAGCTCCCTTGAAGTCTTTTTGCATGCTATGATTATTGAATTGAGACAAAGTTTTAATTTTTCCTTATCATTTAGAGTTTAAAATCCAAACTTCAAAACAAGTAAGCTTATAAAGACTTATAAGTCAAATGTAATAACAAATAACATTAAAGCAAACGTTTTTCTTAATAAACTACTCCTTCCCTCCATTTGTTTCCTGTTTTATTGAATTATTAATGTAAAGCTTTTCCTGATATTCTTGTCAAGTGTCAGAATACGCTATGATAAAGAGCTCAGAAAAATGATGGTGCTTAGAATATAATCTTAATATCTTATAGATTATGTTTGGAGAAAGAGAACATAGGCATTTTAAAAATTAATAACACTACTGCAAAGCAATTTTCATGACCAATCATTGAATTTCTCAAATAAGAAATAAGAAAACATCTTATTCTTCTCATCATAAACATAGGATTTCTCAAAGCTTTCTGCTTTTCCTTTCTCCATCTCTCGGAATCTGATTCTGTCTCTCTTTGTCTTTCTGTCTCTCTGTTTCTCTGTCCTCTCTGTTTCTATGTCTCTCTTTCTCTCTCTGTCTCTGTCTCTTTGTCTCCCTCTCCTCTCTCTCTCTGTCTCTCTCTGTCTCTGTCTCTCTCTGTTTCTCTCTCTCGTCTCTTTCTGTCTCTCTTCTCTCTCTCTCTCTCTCTCTCTCTCTCTCTCTCTCTCTCTCTCTCTCTTCTCTCTGTGTGTGTGTGTGTGATGTGGTATGTTTGACCTTCTCTTTTCTTGGAAGATCAACAGAGATTGAACACAAGTATATATCTCTTGTCCATCTAAAACAGGATTTATAAGATATTTGTGGCTTCTATTTCATACCAATTGTTCAAGCCAGGTCTTCTGAACCACAACCAGAAAGCAATCTGAGCTCTTCTATAAACTCATTACATTTTCTTTAGCCTCAACTTTTCTATCTACTTGCCCTGATATTTAGAAATGTGACATAAACTAAAAACACTTGCTATTATTTAACATACCAAACATTGATTTATATTTTATTTACAATACTAGCTGTTATGTCTTAGAAACATTCTCTTGGAACCTTACTATCTGAGTCTGGTGTAACTTGTATGAAGAAATACTAGATTTGGTGGTTTATTCACAATAGGACTTCATATTTCATAGTTCTAGAAGGTGAGAAATTTAATACTAAGGCAGCAATAGATAAGCTACATGTCAAGAACCTACAACATCTGTCATCTTCTATGTCTAACTTCCCATGGTAGAGAAAGCAGGAAAGTTTTCTGGGTTCTCTTTTTCATGTGCACTATGGGAAAAACAGAATATCTTCTCTTCTCACAACTCACAGACTCACATTCTAATATGCATTTTGTTACCAAAATGCAGATTTCTTTGACACTGAATAATTTGAGCACCAACTGGCAGTACTGTGATTCAAGCCACTCACTACTTAGAATTATACTCCACAAGTTAAGGACTCCATTTAGAAAACTCCCTTCCACTGCAGATGCTAATTCAGGTCTCAGATCATTGTGAACTGGTGACAGAAGTTCCTGAACACCCTCTCCATATTCAGTCATTTATTAGAGAGCTCATGGGTCTCAGAGGCCCTTTACCTATCGTTACTTGCTCATTATAAAGAATAGTGCCAAGGGAATAGACAGTCAAATAACACAAAGGATCCATAGACCAAACTATGTAATGGCAGAGCTCCCAGGCTCTTTATGGTGTTACCTTCTAATAATGCCACAAATTCAGTAGAGGGAAAGTTCTCCAAATCTTGTCCCTCATGGGGAGAACTTTAGCATTTAGTAATAGTTCATTAAATCAATAACTATTTTTCTCCTGAATTTGACTTTTTACCACTATGCCTTACAAGGGAAAAATGTAAACACTAACTGTCCAATCATATGGATGGTCCCTTAGCAAATAACCCTTCCCAAAGTTTATGTAAATAGCCAGCACCATCAGTGATCTCATTAGTATGAGGACAGACATGTTTCACTTCCACACTCTAAACACTCCAGGTCTGCCAGGATATGAAACAGAGAGCAAAAACATATTTCTTTTTATTTTAAATGCCCCCATTCATTCCTGAAGGTTCTGCCCTCTGGAACTGATCTTCTCATAACAGGTTAATGCTTATGTTTGTGTTGCAACATTGAATTATAGAAGAATGAAATATCCTGCAAGATTCCTTGCCATCAGTCTTCAAAATAATCTACCATATAGGCACTGTTTTTCCAAATAGCTCTAGCATGGGAGACAGAAAGAGGCTAAACAAAGTGTACTGAGTTATAAAGCTACAAAGTTACAAAACTGTGATCTAAATAAAAATGCTAAAACCTAATCTCTAAAAGTAACCTTATTCTGGCTACTCCAAAGCATTGTCCCCTTCCATGGTAGAGTAAAATGTTCCTCAAAGGACTCTGTTCTCCTATTCACTGCCACAAGAGTAGGAAGCAAAACCAAAGTAGACTAACAGTACAAGCCAGAGAATAGAAAAGCAGCAAACCAACTTCTACATTAGCTCCTGAGCCTTTTAAGTTGGGTATATAAGAGAAATAGGGTAAAGAAAATGAAGAAGAGATACGTGCATATAAGAGAGGGGGCTGTGCTATTCCTGGAATAAGCGTATTTCTAGAGTGTAGGCACAGCCTCTCTTGTTTCTTTCATGGTCCAGTGACTCCTGTCATGAGAGTTGGCAGATATGTCGCCTAGTCTAGTTATTAGATTATAATGAAACTAGAGGAAATATTAAAAAAAAAAATCCCTCCCATCTCAATGGGAAGCTATTTTGTAAAGAAAAAATTTTATGTTAGATTTCAAATACTTCTCTCTACTTATTTTTTCATCATTAAAATTTTAAGCAGTTATGCTTCAGTTCCTGAGGACTACAAATATTTTGAGTATAATATTCATCTCAGTAAAATCTTCTCCAAAATAATATGAGAGCTCAGCAAAGAAAGAATTTCACATCTGTGTACCTAAGGCTGTTCACATCCTTACTGATGGTTCTAGTTAATAATTTACAAAAGAGCCAACTATACTACAGTCCAGACAAGGGACAAAAAAATGGCTAAAATGAAAATAAATTAGCACCCAAGAGGACAGTTTGAAGGAGTTTACATTATGGATCCTGTAAGAGAAAAACAACTAGATAAGATTTAAAGAAAGGATAATAAATTCAGCCCATAAGTATGTGTGAGTAGGCTAGTACCAGGCACTTTGGAGACACACAATAGATTAGTTATGGCCTTTTTCCAGAATGAGGTGACACTTCCTTAGATATATATCCTACAAGCAATGTTCAACATTTTAAGTTTGTGCTGTGTGCCTAATGAGCAAAGGAACTATAATGATGGTCTACCCTTATCTATTACTTTGGTGATTATGATTTCTTAATGCATTTCATTTGTCTACTGTTACTCTGCTTCCAATACAAAAGCACATGAAAGAGCCATGTCACTTCTTGGTTCACAAACTTTCAATTTTTTCCCTCTTTTATGACATATAAGACCCTTAATATTTTGGTACTCTGCTATTTCTCCTAAATTTCTTCCTTTACTCTCCATCCAACACTCTGCACTACAGAATTACATGTCTTCATATCTTTCTTCACGTACTCTACATTAGGACATTGGCAACTGCTATTCTCTTTGAAGCAAGGATTCCTCCTGTAGAGAATAAAATGATGATTTGTATGATTGCTTAACTTAGCCCTTTCCTCCCAAATGCCAACTCTTCAGACAAGTTCCCTATCTCCTTACCTATAAAAAAGCTTCTATCACTGTTTATAACTTTAATCTGGTTTTCTTTGTTTGTTCTCAAGCACCCACACACAGGTTACTATGCTCTGTATTCATATGTATGTTTGTATGTATGTATGTGTGTATGTATGTATCAACTTATCATCTACCTCTTATACAAAACATGACTTAACATACACCCCATTTCTAAGCTCCTGAGAGTAGGGACTTTGTCTGATGCACAGTGACATCCTATGATATATACATACATATACACACACACACACACACACACACACACACACCACACATCACACACATCACACACACACACACATATATAGTGTGTGTGTGAGTGTATGTGTTGTGGGTCCCTGGTTCTGGAGGCTGTCCCATGATGATCTTCCGGCTGAGGACAAAGTGAGAGCAGGGAGGGTCCTCTGCCCCCATCTCCACATCTCCACTGTCCGTTGGTCTTCAGCCCAGCCTGGTGTGAGAGGTCTGGGCCAAAGGGTACCAGTGCAAGCGGGGAGGAGAGATTGCCTGCCTCCACTGCTGCCTCTGCTCGAGGCTCCACTGTCGCAGCTTAGTCACTCCCAGGTGCTGCACCTGTCTCTCAGCTGAGCCGCCTGGGCTGGGTCGATAGAAGCCGGCTAGCAGGCAAGGAAGACGCTTGGTGCCCCAGGAAGGTTCAGGGGGACACTTGGGGAGTGGATCTCTCCCCAAGTGTTACAGCTCTTGAAACAGAAACTCTCAGACACCAGGATGATTCTCGAACACCCCTTTACTTCTCCTGAATAGAGCCCTTATATACAGTTTCAGGGTGGGGTTAGGGTCTGGCAGCAGATAACGCCTATTGGCTTGGTCTGAGAGCTTAGAGATACCTCATCTGCATCTGGGTTAGGGTCTGGTCTGCCTATTGGTTTGGACTAAGAGCTTTTTTTTTTTTTTTATTTTTTTTTTAAATTCTTATTTTCAAGACTTGTTTATTCACCATTGTTCTCTTCAAACACACCAGAAGAGGGCATCAGATCCTCATTACAGATGGTTGTGAGCCACCATTGCTGGGAATTGAACTCAGGACCTCTGGAAGAGCAGTCAGTACTCTTAACCACTGAGCCATCTCTCCAGCCCATTGGGCTGAGAGCTTAGAGATGCCTCATCTACATGTGGGAAAGCCTGAGGCACTGTTCCTCGTGACTGATGGTCATAGACCTCCCTTTGGGAGGGGCTGTGGAGGGCCAAAGCTGAATGAGAAGAACCAGGGCCTGGGGTCAGAGCCGAACACCTGCCATCCTGATAAAGGTCCATGGTTCAAGACTTGCTCAACCAGGTACCCAGCTGCTTCCCACAGCCCACCGCCCCACAGTGTGTGTCATATATGTGTGTGTGTATGATTTTCAGTATTAAAAAACAAAGAATAAAAGAAAAAGTTATTCCAATGTTAAGTGGTATTGGTGATAGACAAACATAACTTTTATTTAAGAACAAAACCCTCAAATTAATGGGAGCTGAGGCTGCAGAAAGAACAATGGAGTTAAAACTAGAAGAGCCTTATGTATGTCTACAAGAAACACATTAGGACATTGATTTTCAGGAAAAAAAATGATTCAATAGCATCTGTTTTATAAGAACTTTAATTTTGCTCTTGGTGTATAGATGAAAATAATAGAAAAGAATCCTCATTATAAAGCTATGGCAAAAGTTTAGGGAAAGGATCAGGATTCTATGTTTTACTCAGAAGATCCTGAAGTCAAGATTCTAGTGGCATATTCCAATGATAGTAAATGGTGAATCATTCTCTTAGATCATGTCACAAGAATTAGATTGGATTTTTTAAAATATAAATATAAATTGAAAAAGTAGTGAACAGATCAAGCACTGAAAGTTCTAAAAGACCCATGTTCTGGTGCTGAATGATGAAGGGAGTGATAACAGAGGCTGGTAACCGAGACTGAGAGGAGAGCCATGAGTATTCACAGAAGCAATGAGGAATTTTCAGCACAAAGTAATCAGTTGAGTCAAATGATATAGCACAGAGAGTGAGAGAAGAGTGTCCTAATTATCAAAATTGTGAGGACAGAGTCATCTGAGCTCTTTGATATCAAAAATGGAGCTAGAGGATTGAGAATTCAGCCTACTGGGTTTAAGTCTTATTTTGGTCCAGTATTTCCTCACTATACCCCTTTATCACCTCTAGAATGGTAATATATATTCTGTTCTATGGAATGTTAGAAGTATGTAATTTGCTTTTTGATTTACAAGACTTAGAATTGAGAAATTGGTTTCAGAACTGACTTTGGATTAGAAACCTTTATTGAGATTGTAAATGACTGCAGAGACTTTGAAGTTGAATTAAATGTATTCTGCATTATGATGTGGCCAGGAATTTATGGGGTCCATGGAATGTAGTAGTTTAAATGATAATGGTCACCACAGGCTCATATATTTTAAATCCTGACTCCCAGTTGATGGTACTCGATGGGAAAGAATAGGAGGTGTGACCTTGTTGAAGAAAGTATGTCACTAGGGGAAGGCTTTGAGGTTTCAAAAACTATCCCGGAGTTCTTTCTCTACATGGATGTGGATCAAGATGTGAGCTCTCACTTGTTTCTTTACTCCATCATCATGAACTCTAACCCCGGGAAGCCATAAGCCAAATTAAATGCCATTGTTGACATGTTGCCTCAGTCATGGTGTTTTCTCCTAGCAATGGAAAAGTAACTCTGACAATCCTAAGTATTTTCTTTGAATTATTGTGAATGGGTAGTTTTCCTAACTTCATTCTCACTGTGTTAATTATAGGCATGTAGAAAAAACTGACTTTTTTTGTTTATTTGTTTGTTTGTTTTTGTTTTTATTTTGTTTTGTTTTTTCAAGACAGAGTTTTTTTGTATAGCCTTTGTATAGCCCTGGCTGTCTTGGAACTCACTCTGTAGATGAAGCTGGCCTCGAACTCAGAAATCTGCCTGCCTCTGCCTCCCAAGTGCTGGGATTAAAGGCGTGTGCCACCACTGCCCAGCTTTCCTGACTTTTTTAATTCTGCTGCTTCACTGAAAGTGTTTCTGAATTCTAATAAGTTTCTGATGAACTCTTCAGAGTCCTATGTATAAGATCACCTTATCTACAAATAATAATAATTGACTCCATCCTGTCCTATTCCTCTCTCAAGGACTACATTAATAAGAGAGAAAGTAGATACCTTTGTGTTTCATTTCCAATTTTAATGGATTTTCCTTTAGTTTTTCTCTATTTTAATATTGACCATAGTTTTGTGTGTGTTTATTATTTTGTTAATCTATGTTTCTTCCATTTCTAGTTTCTTCATTATTTTTATTATTAAGAAGTGTTGGCATTTCCCAAAGGCCATTTTTGTGTCTCCAGATGATTATGTAATTTCTATTCTTGATCCTCTTAATGTGATATATTCCACTTATTGACTTTTGTATGTGCAAGTGTCTTTGTATTCTTGAGATGATGTCCTGTGGATTTTGGGGGGAGTGATTGCCTGAAGTGGTTTTGTGTGTTTGATTTGAAAGTACTTTACAAATAAAATTTCCATCTATGTTCCACAAGGTAACCGTCCCATAATTTATGTCTTGATAAGTTTTCTTATGAGTGAAATAATGGTCCCTAAGTTTGAATATATGGTTTGAAAAATATTGCTGTTTCTTTAAGATTTGATAAAATTCAGTATTTAAACCATCTTGGATTGATTTTTTTTCTTAATTTCTGAATTGTTTATTACTACTTTAGTCTCCGTTTCAATTTTTTATGTCTTTTGGACATAAAGAAGGTGGAAGTCATATGGTAGAAATTTATCAGTTTTTCTAAGTTTTCCTGTTCTTTATAACTTAGATTTTCAAAGTATGCTCTAGTAATCATCTGTATTTCATTGGTGTCTGCTAAAATTTGTCTCTTTCAATTTCTAATCTTACTAACTTCAGTCTTGCTTTTTTTTGCCTTATTTGACTTATATACTTATATATTCAAAGAATTAAGTTTGCTTCTTTGATTCTTTGCCCTGTTCCTTTAATTTCCACTTCATTAATTTCTGTTCTGATTCTTGTTAATTGCTTCTGTCTGATAATTTGGGATCAGATCATAAGAGTTCATGGTCTATCCTAAGAATATTTATTTGAATATTCTCTAATTTTATTTTAAATGCAAACACATAGCAATAGCTTCTTGTTCAGAACCACTTTTACTGTATCTCAGTAATTTGGTATGTGTGCTTTCATTCCCATTGGATTCCAAGAATTTTTAAGTATTCCATGTAATGTCATAGAAGACCCATTTATTGCTTAATAATGTGATGCTTTGTAGTCTTTATAAATTGCTATATTTTCTGTAGCTTCTTTTACTGTTTATTTTCAATTTTACTCTCATGGCAGATAAGATAAAAATTATTTCATTTTTATATACTTATTAATTCTTGCTTTTTGTCATAGAATACTATAGAACAAGTTTGATATATGGGAACTGCCATATATCAGACACCTGAGAAGAATGTATATTCTACAGACTTCAGGTAAATTTTTCTGAGGATGTAAGTTAAATCAGTTTGAATTGATGTAGTTTTTGTCTGTCTTCTAATTGTCAACATATCTGTTGGTGAGAGTAGAGAATTAAAGTCACTCATTACTCGTTATTTAGGACATTCTGTGCCTTTAGATCCAGTAGTATTTGTTATATGATATTGGGTCCTCTGATTTTTAGTATGCATATGTTTATAATTGCAAAAATCACTAGATGGGTTATTCCATTAATAAGTGTGTAGTAATGTCATTTATAGCTTCTAATAAATTAAGTTTGAAGCATATTTTTTTCAAATGCTAAAATTACTATACCTACTTACTTGCTAGTTCTTTTAGAATGGAACATCTTTTCTTATCATTTTACCCTAAAACTATGTTAATCCTTACCAATAAGGCTTGTTTCATATGTACACACACACACACACACATATGTGTGTGTGATTATAATATATATATATGTATCAAATAGGTTTTATATATTGATATATATATTTCAAATAGGATATATTTATATATCCTTATATTTTATATAATATATATATATATATATATAATATATAAATTATAATATATATATATATATAGATAGGTGGGTCCTGTTTATTATCTTTATTGTGTATGGAGAGGCTTATGTATTATTAGACATATACAAAAAGACAATTTATAGAAGTTGGTTCTCTCCTTCCACCATGTAGTTTCCAGGATCAAACTCAGCTTTGTGAAATTATATTTAGGTAAAGATATTTGCCTTAAGATACTGCATGATCTCAAGTCCCCATTCTATATTATATATCTGATATGTCATTCTAAGTCTTTTCTTTGCAAACATTAGACCAATAATATTCAGAAATATTATTAAAGCTTTATTTTCCTTCCTGTCACTATACTTTGTTTTGTAAGATTTGGTATTGCTTTTGTTTATTTACTCTTCTGTGGAGATTTTCCATTCCTGCAGTATCCTGAATATGTTTATCTTTCTTTTGTATTCAGTATTCCATTAAGGAAACTCCTAGGCAGCTGACCTAGTGTTTTTAAATTCCATCAGGTTTTGTTGATCCTGAAAAGTTTTTATTTCTGATTTGATTATAAATGGTAACTATGCTAGATTATTAATCTGGGTTGAAATTCATTGTTTTACATTTACTGACATGTATTCTCTCCTGGCATTTAATATGTGAGTTTTCCTTAATATGGGAATCAGTGCTTCTCCTTGTGTCCTGCATATTTTATACTTTCACAACTCTATGATGTGGCAAACTCTTCTTCTCTTCCTATTTCCTCCCTAGATATGGGAAACTGTACACTACGGGTTGATTTAATGTGCCTCCTGTTGAAATACTTCTTCTGTTGCTGGGATTCATAGGTTTGGTCTTTTAGTGCTTTCCCACAGATCTTACATGTTCCATTGTCCTCATTAATTTATATTTGCTATGGCTTGAATGTTCTAACAAACTAACTTCATCTTAAAGTCCTGATATTCTGTCTTCTATTTGATGCAATTTTTAGTATGTCTTCCTATTGAAATTTTCTTTGAATTATAAACTTTTCAGTCTTAACATTTCATTTTAATTTTTCTAGTATTTCTATCTCTTTACTAAATTACCGTTTTCAGAACCTTTATATATGTCTCTATCTCACTTAGTTCTTTGTGCTTTCTTCAGTATTGTTAATATCTCCTTTGATTTTGTTACTTAGTTTTTGAAAAATTCTTTGTAAATATTTGCCTGGAATTTCATATAACTCACTCAAGTTAGAGGTATACTATGAAATATATTTTGTCATTTGGATTAGATTATTGATTGCGATTTTTTAAAAAGAAAATACCCACAATCATTCAGTTGAAGCACTTCTAATATTCAAGTGGGACTTAGTTGTTACAGGATTGAGGTGCTGTTAATTTCCACTAGATTGGCTTTGAAATTCAATTTCTTTCAGCTTTATTTTAAACTAGTCTCTTCTGAATCAACATGTCTATAGCTATAGTTAGTGAACTCTGGTTACAGGCATAAACTCCAGGTTTCTGAAAGATATGGAAAACATTATTCTAGGATTTAATCTTGCCAAGTGAAACTCATGAGATTAATTATGATAATAGTTTTAATACCCATAATCACCTTATCCTGACCCTAATAATAATGTGCCCTACCTGATTTCTTTTTATCTATTGCATCATCAACTTCATGAAGTCAAGAGATTATTCCTATCTTTCTCATTGTTGTTTCCATAATAGCTAGAATAGCAGAAAGCCTAGTATATAGTAAATGCTAAAAATATTATTTATTGAATGAATGAATAGGTTTAATTGGGGCTTCAAGAGAGTTTGGAACAGCTGTTAGAACTATAATGCAGGAATTATAATTGGAAGTCAATTAGAAAGGACTAAAAGAATTGCTGAGTTGCTTTTTGGATTCTGCCAAGCTATAGATAATGTGTTTGTAGTGGCTCTAATCATCACTGCTTAGTGCATTTCTAAAGCAATGCAAAAAATATATAGAGAGAGTGGAATTTAAGGATCTAAACCAGTTTGTGGTTAACAACTGGAGGGCACAAGACTAAAGATAGCCTGACCTTAAACTGAGTATAACATACAAGCAATGACTGACTACAGAGTTTGGGCTACTTATGAAAAAATTAAACAGCAATTGGTTGGAGAGTATGAGAATGTGTACACACAAAACACTAAAATGATGACCAGGGCAGAAATACAGTGCAGTATGTGATAGCCAAAATATAAGTTCCTCCCCCTTTCCCCACATAGTTTAGCTGATCATCCTGCACTAATCACTCTTACTCACCAAACTTAGCTGACAGTCATAGATCGTCTGCCCTTGTGTCCCTTCACTTACCTAAGACAAACTGCTGAAAATTAAATTTCCTCTTCAGAGTAATTGGAGACAACCTGAGTGTTGTGTTTGTTTTTAACAAGGAACCAAAGCTCCTAGAATTATCTGGAGTCATTGGTTTTCCTTTCCTTTCCCATATCTCTCTATATGTGTCTGAGAGTTCATATTTGTCACTGCCACACCCTGTCAGTTTAATCTTTAAAAATGACTTTCTTACTTAGGCCTTGTTTATTACTCCCAAGTAATAAATATATCTATCATTGCAGGATAGCCACTCATTTTATAGCTGTTCTTCTGCTACAATTCCAGTGCCTCAGACTGTTGCTCTTTTCTCAACTTGGGTTCCAAAGTGCCAACAATGACAACATGAAATAGTTAACTCATCTCACCTACTTTGAACATAAAATGTGAGCATGACATAAACCTTTCCAATAAACTAAGATACCACCACTTATTTTTATGTAAAGTTTGTCTTTTAATTTGTCTTATAATTTCTAGGGTGTGCTCAGAATGCTGCTGTGTACTTCAGAAGCTTCCCATTTTGTTCTGTTTACAGCTATCTTCAGCTTGAGGACCAAAACCTTAATCTATGTATGCCCTAGTTAGAGAACTTCTATACTGGCCTTACACATGGAAGCGACTTGTCCTATTGTCTCTAATCTTAACTGCCAAATCAGTGGCCAAGCAGTGTGTTCTCACCAAGACTTTTGTGATTTTGTCAGTTCAGATTGGCTTTGTGCCCTACTAACTTCATTGGGTGTTTTCCTGGAATCAAATTTGTCTCTACAGCTAGGCCAATTTTATCATCATACAATGCTGAAGATAGATAAATAAATAAATAAGTAAATAAATAGATAGATAAATAAATAAATAAATAAATAAATAAATCTGATTGGGATTGATGTCTATTTTTTAAGCACATACCCAAATTTAAAGGCAGAAGCTTATCAATGAAAGAATCATTTAGGTGAACTTCAGTAATTAATGGATGATATCTTAATGACTTAAATCTGAATCAAAGACATCTTCTGCAAAAGAGTAGATGGAAAATATTTTAGGCCCCATGTACCTAACTGTATTTACCACAACTGTCCAATAATACTCAAAAACAGCAATGGTCCATATTAAAACAAAGAAATCTGGCATGTTCCAAGAAAACTTTATACAAAATAAGTGGTGGTTCTTAGTTTATTGGAAATGTTTATGTCATGCTCACATTTTATGTTCAAAGTAGGAGAGATGAATTAACTATTTCATGTTGTCATTGTTGAAACTTTGGAACCCAAGTTGAGAAAAGAGCAACAGTCTGAGGCACTAGAATTGTAGCAGAAGAACCAGCTATAAAATGAGTGACTATCCTGCAGTGATAGATACACTTTTCACTTATATTTCATTAGCCTGGTGATACTACATGTTTTACATCCAAGATCAAGAGAGCTGAAAAGTATCCATCTATGTATGAATTAGGGAAACAAAGAATTGATGAATAGTAATACAGTATAAAGAAAAGTTTTATGTTAGGAAGAACAATGGAAAATGTTACAATGCTTGATGGTGTCACTATAGGTAAGGAAGCTCAAAGTGTTGAGTTTCAGAACAGCAGATTAAAACAATACTGAACATGCCTGGAGCTGAGGAAACTGAATAATTTTATATCTGTAGCACACATCAGTGTTCATTAGTGCTGAGGTGAATGATAGCTTCCCTATTTTTCTGTAAAATTGATAAGAAAACTAACAGGGCAATGTATGATCTTATACAACACATTCAATTTATGTAGAGTCTTCCTTTAACATGCTGAATTTCTATATAGAGCTAAGAAAGAGATCATATTGTAAAAGGTATCATAACCACACTATTTATTTCGAGTAGTCACTAGACTATATGAGACTTCTCAGTCACTTGAATTAATTATTTATGTTGTAATATTTTCGTCTTATATGTGTATGTTAAACATAAAATTTGTACTCATAATATAAAAATATCTTTACATAACTACATATACAGCTAGTCAATTAAACTTTACCATATAAGAAAAACATTAATGCTATGTATTTGAAATAAAAAGTATTTAAGCATTTTATTGGTATATTTGAAGAGACTATTTCATCTTTATCTACTTCTTGGGCACAGTAGAAGACAGGCAAAGTCAAAGGGGAAGGCTAAGAATGGATTATATCAGTTGTCTTCACAATTATTTTTCTCTAAAATATATAGGAGGATAAAGATTGTGTAGTCAATAATTTCTGAGCCAGAAGCTCTTAACTGCTCTGAATTCATAAAGTCACTCTAAAGTGCATAAATTCCTGAAAGTAGATATAACCTTGAACCCACTCTTCCATAAACACAGTCTACTTTCATTGATTTGTCAACCATTATTTGTTTCAAGCTCCTTACAGCAAGAACCAGAAGTAAGGGTAGTATGCCAATGCCACTACACCCGGATACTGAGCATCTGGATTTAAACATTTTCAGGGAACTCAGACTAAAGCACAGGCATGATACTGTCAATTCTTGTGCTCTGCATTGTTTCCTGTCTGTCACTAGTAGAATTAAACACAATTGGTGTCTGTCAGATTCATCAGTAAAGGGCATCACCCAGAAAAGTTTACCTTGACTTGTGCCTTGAATATTGTGAATGTAAAAGTGTATATAGGTACCAGTCTTCAGTTTTATAGGGAAGAACCAGTCAGAATGAGAAAGATCTTTTGTAAAAAGAATTGTGCCTTTGCATTCTAATCTTTATAGATTTTGTTGACTTATTTTTACTTGGCTGTGGGAAAATGCTCATGGGATGAAAGGATAGAAAACAATGCATTTATTTGAAGAAAAAAAGCATTGTCATGTGAAATTATGATCTTCAATTTTCTAGACATTACACTTGTTTTGGAATGGAATGTAGAAAACAGAAGCACCTTGGGAAAGTTTATCATCTTTGTTTACCATTTGACTGCATTTTCCATTTTGAAACTTGAACTATATTACCTCTAATCTAATTGAAAACACTAATTTGTCCCATGGTTTAAAATAAATGTTGTTACTGAGCTTGGAGAATGCTTCTGCTTGTACTTTGCTACCTTTGCATCTTTTCTGATTGTCTTGCTGGTTTCTATGGTAACAGAAGTGGAGAAGCTAATTAAGATCAAGAGGTTAGAAGTGAAGAAAAATGAAAATTTTCAACACAATTCATTTATCATGTACATTTAAATTAGTTTCTTTAATAAACTATCTGTTGGAGGAGAATGGTGATCGCAGAATCACTTTAATAAAAGAAATGACACATGTTAAACATTTAACATCATTTATTTATATTCAATTCCTCTTATTAAGAAGCATTTTACCTTAGGTAATCAAATTAACAGAAATCATTAATAAAGACTGCTGTGTCTCGAAACTGTTCCCCTAATACATTAGCTTTGAGCTCTTCTTCGAATGCGTCATTCTCAATATTAATCCAGAATAAGCCTATGGTTTCTGTTAAGATATTGTCTTCTATTTCATGATCCACTCTTTCTTATCCTTTTTCATGACTCTCTGGCTCGGAATATATAGTTTCTTAATTTCGAGGACAGTCCTAGAGTTTGCCAAGAAAGTGTAAAATGGAAAAAATTACTTAAGTAGAGGGTTAGAGGAAAAAGTCTGTTGCTATTTTGTTCCTCTCATGATCAATGCAGCAATGATTCTTCATGGAGTATAAGAAACGATTCCAAGCTCCATCACTAAGCCATGTAACCTATGCAAATCCCTACCTTTGGACTATCTACCATATTTTTCTTTCCCTAGTTGCTACCAAATGTATGATGTCCTAAGCATGGAAAAATAAATGGTGGTAGCTTAATGGAGTGTATAATTTACATTTTTCATTATAAAATGGTTGAGAAGTTTTTAACTTTAAATCAAAACCATACTATTGAAGCTGAGATGCACATAGCCCTGAACTCTGTCTATTTTCAGAACTGTAAACAGACAAACATACACATAGAACCCATTTAGACAGCTATGTAACATGCCATAGATTATTTTATTATTACTACTTGGTATTTAGACGTGTATACAATTTATAAATAATTTATAAGTATTAAATAATTTTGTTATGAAAATGCTTATGTTATGAGCTATTCTTTTATACACAGATCTTTTTCATATAATCTGAACTTTTGCTTTTATTCCCTGTGCCAATTTATTAACACACATATCTACAACCCTTTGCAAAGATTACATACTCACAAGTATTTCTGGTTTCATTTAAGGAATTGTCTACCATAGGGTGTGTTGTACATTCCTTCATTAGTCTATACTTTTTGTATGCATATATTTATCCACATGCATAGTTTTCTTTTTTAAAATTCGTTTAGTTATTTAAATCACATCATAATTTACTTATTCACACAGGGGTTGTAAACACAAAAAGGCAGGATGTGGGGAAGGGAATGACACTGGAGCATAGGTGTTCAGGGAGAGTACAGATACCTTTCAGAACAGAGTATCAGCTGGGTGTAGGTTCAGGGGACAGGTAACTATGGCTCTGCCTATGATTCACTTGTCCTTATCTAAGTTGGTACTGTCCACCAAGGCTGCTTATTTATAAGATCTATGACTACTCAGGCTGGTAAATTTCCACAGAAGCTGTCTGTTTACATTAGCTTATAGCCTTCTGTTTCAGTGTTTTTCCACAGAGACCTAAGACTTTGTGTTAGCATGTATGTATGTCAGGCCTATTGCTGATTTTAGACCTATGGCTGGTTTTAGGCCTATGCCTGATGTTAGGCCTTCAGTATTTAAGCAGGGCTGCCCCTGACATCTCCTAAGTATAGAGGGACCTTGGCGATTCTATTCTTGCAAAGGCGGGGATAGAGGCCTGACCTCCAATAATTGAAGAGGACTTTGTAGTGGCTCCGGTCCTCCTGTCGTTGTCCAGTGAGGCATGAGGGCCATACCCATCCCGATGTCTTTTTCCTAGAGAGGGGATACTTTTGATATCAACCCTTATGCAGTCAGGTTTGTCCGTCAGGGAACCCAGAGAGATATTTTTAACTTTTATTTATATTCCCTTGCAGTGCTTAGCCTTGCAGCCTAAGCAAGAATTCAGATTGCCAGTCAGAGAGGGTTCTGGGTGGCCCCTCTCTGCTGGGTCTAAGGGTAGAAGTTCTTTCTTTTACAGTGGGTGCAGATGGGTATTGGGAATACCCTGGATAGAGTAACAACCTCATTTTGAGTCTCGTGGTCCTCCATAGCTAACTTATGATAATGTATCTGAATAGGTTTTGCTACCAAATTATTTATCTGTTGTATCACAAAGTTAGTCAGCCTATTTAAGGCCTGGGACCAAAAGAAATCAGCAAAAATAACCCAATTAATGGTCCCAAGATGGGAGGAAGTGGGGTTGACAACCATGAAGAGGTTGAAAACCAATCCTTGTACCAGCTCTGATCTTTCTCTCTCTCTCTGTCTTTTTTGGGGCCTTCTCTGACCTATTTCATGTTCTCTTTAAACATCCCTGTCTTGTCTATGTAAGGGCAACATTCTTCTTTAAGGGCTATACACAGTCAAGAGCTGTACACAGTCTTTTCTATTGTAGAAGAGTAAATCAAGTCCAATAAAGTCCTTTGCAATTTTTGAAGATCATTTCAGACAGTGAAATAAGGGATTTCTTCAGATTAGTGATGTCAATCTCTAGCTGTTTGGTGTCCTTCTCAATGGCTCATCAAAGGTCTGAGTAGTATAAGTCCAGAGGCCAGCATCAGGATTAGAACTTCTACCAGCAGACATCATGGGTGTTTCTTTTTTAACTGGAAAGGAAAAAGAAGGGAATTCTCAGGGAGATTTCTCTTCCCTGGAGGTCAATTGTTATTCATCTTATTTATAGTTGGGCCTGGCTTTGTAGGGGTATCTATTTATTTCATTAATCTTTTTGGCAGCCATTTAGCTGTGCCTTCTGTGGTATCAAACAGGCATATCAGTCCTCAGCCCCATATGAGAACTGGGTCCGGGGCTTTCCATTTAAGGGTAAGAGGGACCTTCCACATAGCTATGACATAGTTTTTAGTGGTCTCAGTGATGCTAGAGGCAGTCAGCATCATATTTGCCATTAGCTTTCAGTTTCAGAGAGTTAAAAGTAAACAAGACATGATGGAGAGTGTTTCAGGAGGCTCCTTTGGGGGGAAACAGTTCCCCCTCTTTTATTTTTAAAACATATTTTTCAGAGTTCTTGTAAGATCTGGGCAGAAGCGCCAGCAGCTGCTTCTTCCACACTCAGAGAGTCATACAGACATTATTTAAAGAAATATAAATGGTGCTGGGCCAACTGGAGGTCAACATGTAGAAGAATGCAAATTGATCCATACTTATCTCCTTGTACAAAGCTCAATTCCAAGTGGATCAAGGATCTCCACATAAAACCAGCTACACTGAAACTAATAGAAGAGAAAATAGGGAAAAGTCTTGATCACATGGGCACAGGGGAAAAGTTCCTGAAGAGAACACCAATGGCTTATGCTCTAAGATCAAGAATTGACAACACTGTCAATAGGACAAAGCAGGAACCAACAGATTGGGAAAAGATCTTCACCAACCTTACATCTGATAAAGGGCTAATATCCAAGGTATACAAAGAACTGAAGAAATTAGATTCCAGACAATCAAATAACCCTATTAAAAAATGGGGTACAGAACTGAACAAAGAACTCTCAACTGAGGAAACTCGAATGGTTGAGAAGCATCTAAAGAAGTGTTCAGCATCCCTAGTCATCAGGGAAATGCAAATGAAAACAACATTGAGATTCCACCTCACACCAGTCAGAATGGCTAAGATCCAAAACACAGGTGACAGAAGATGTTGGCGAGGATGTGGAGAAAGAGGAACACTCCTCCATTGTTGGTGGGATTGTAAACTGGTACAACCACTATGGAAAGCAGTCTGGTGGTTCCTCAGAAAATTGAACATAGTGTTACCTGAGGACCCAGCTATACTACTCCTGGGCATATACCCAGAAGATATTTCAACATACAACAGGGCCACATGCTCCAATATGTTCATAGCAGCCTTATTTATAATAGCCAGGAGCTGGAAAGAACCCAGATGTCCTTCAACAGAAGAATGGATACAGAAAATGTGGTACATTTACACAATGGAATACTACTCAGCTATTAAAAACAATGAGTTCATGAAATTCTTAGACAAATGGATGGAGCTAGAAAGTATCATCCTGAGTGGGATGACCCAATCACAAAAGAACACACCTGGTATGCACTCACTGATAAGCGGATATTAGCCCAAAAGCACACAAAACCTAAGACACAATGCATAGACCTCATGAAACTCAAGAAGAAGGAGGAAGACCAAAGTGTGGGTGCTTTTGTCCTTTTTAGAGTATCAAAAGATTCAACCAGAGCTCCCAAGGTCTAAACCTCCAGTCTGAGAACAGGTAAAAAGGAAACACCCTTGATGTCTGCTGGTAGAAGCTCTAATCCTGATGCTGGCCTCCAGACTTATACTACTCAGACCTTTGATAGGCCATTGACAAGGACACCAAACAGCTAGAGATTGACATCACTAATCTGAAGAAATCCCTCGTTTCGATGTCTGAATTGATCTCCAAAAATTGCAAAGGACTTTATTAGACTTGATTTATTCTACAATAGAAAAGACTGTGTAGAGCTCTTGACTGTATACAGCCCTTAAAGAAGAATGTTGCCCTTACATAGACAAGATAGGGATGGTTAAAGAGAGCATGAAAAAGGTCAGAGAAGGCCCAGAGAAATGACAGAGAGAGAAAGAGAAAGAGGAATATGAGAGCTTGTACAAGGACTGGTTTTCAACCTCTCTATGGTTGTCAACCCCACTTCCTCCCATCTTGGGACCATTAACTGGGTTATCTCTGCTGATTTCTTTTAGTTCTGGGCCTTAAATAGGCTGACTAACTTTGTGAAACAACAGATAGATAATTCGGTAGCAAAACCTATTCAGATACATTATCATAAGTTAGTTATGGAGGACCACGAGACTCAAGATGAGATTGTTACTTTATCCAGGGTGTTCTTCAAACCCATCTCCACCCAACTAAAAGAAGAGACTTCCACTCCTAGACCAAGCAGAGAGGGGCCACCCAGAACCCTCTCTGTCTGGCGATCTGAATTCTTGCTTAGGCTGCAAGGCTAAGCACTGCAAGGGAATATAAATAAAAGTTTAAAATATCAAAAAAAAATAAAAATAAAATAAAGAAATATAAATCTACATTAATAATTTCTTTTATCAAAGGACTGTTATAGAACAGTAAACAATTAATCAGTCTATATAATATATTGATTAATAATAGCTTCTTCTATTTTTTGTAAAAATTACTCCTCTTTTGTTAATTAATTTTTGAGGGAAATTAGGATTTACATCTCTCTCGAGACTATTAAACAGAGACTTAAATTCTTTTGTGGAGATCATAAAATAAGATCTTAGCTAATTAGCATCTCCTAGAAACTTTTGAAAATAAATTGAACTAAGTAATCTATCTTTTTTTTTGTCAGACCCATTATGTTTTTTTTATTGGATATTTTGCATATTTACCTTTCAATGTTATCTCCCCTCCCATTCTCCCCCTAAAGCCCCTATCCCATACCCCCTCCTCCTATTCTTATGAGGGTGTGCTCCAAACACCCTCCCAAACCCATCTCCCTGCTCTTGGATTCCCCAACACTAGGGAATTCAAACTTTTCAGGACCATGGTCCTCCAATTCCACTGATGCCTGACAAGCCACCCTCAATTACCTGTTCTCAGGCTGGAGGTTTAGACCCTGGGAGCTCTGGTTGAATCTTTTGATATTCCTTCAAAAAGGACAAAAGCACCCACACTTTAGTCTTCCTTCTTCTTCTAGAGTTTCATGAGGTCTATGCATTGCATCTTAGGTATTGTATGCTTTTGGACTAATATCCACTTAACAGTGAGTACATACCATGTGTGTTCTTTTGTGATTGGGTCACTTCACTCAGGATGATATTTTCTAGCTCCATCCATTTGCCTAAGAATTTCATGAACTCGTTGTTTTTAATAGCTGAGTAGTACTCCATTGTGTAAATGTACCACATTTTCTGTATCCATTCTTCTGTTGAAGGACATCTGGGTTCTTTCCAGCTCCTGGCTATTATAAATAAGGCCTATGAACATATTGGAGCATGTGGCCCTGTTGTATGTTGAAATATCTTCTGGGTATATGCCCAGGAGTAGTATAGCTAGTTCCTCAGGTAACACTATGTTCAATTTTCTGAGGAACCACCAGACTGCTTTCCATAGTGGTTGTACCAGTTTACAATCCCACCAACAATGGAGGAGTGTTCCTCTTTCTCCACATCCTCGCCAACATCTTCTGTCACCTGTGTTTTGGATCTTAGCCATTCTGACTGGTGTGAGGTGGAATCTCAGTGTTGTTTTCATTCATGCATAGTTTTCTTAATGCAACAACATATTATAGCTAAACTGTAGATGGAGAATTGTTTAGACTGTTAAGGGAGAAATAATAGCAATCCTGATTTGCTAAAAGAAATTTTACATGTAATATTCACCAAGTAGCTAAATTTAATATATTTATTGCTAAAATGTATTAATATATACATAAACAAGCTATTACTTTCTGAACAGATATAGACTGAAACAGGAATGACATTATTTTAAAGACATTACTCATAAGATTATGTGGGTTGTGAACTTATAGAGATATTTAGATGGTAAACATGTACCAATTAGAAGTTCATTATAAGCCAGAGTAAATCAATTCTTACAATGTATAATAGTATAATAATTACAGCTATACTTATTGAAGGGGTTAAAAATTCCAAATTCCACATGTATATCTAAACTTATATTAATATCATGTCTATATTCTGAATATCATTCCAAGTATCATAAAGAAACAGAAGCATGAGGTAGCAATTTATAATTTTGTTAAATAATTCAAGAATATGTATATAAAGGTCTCTACCTTGTTTAAAATATTAATTTAACATATTCAGAAAGGGCAGGTGCAATGAACTGGGGTACCTCACTAAGTTTAGTGCTGTGCCTAAATCAACTACAGAACAGATGTTGTCTTTGGTACCTCTTTCTGTTTTCTTCTTTAGTTTCTTGAACTTGACACTACATCCTTTTACCTGTGAGAGATGATAGGTAACTCTAATGAAACAAGTCAGCCCCTAACTTAAAGAGGCTATTGCTACCCACAGTTTTGAAGACCATAATGTGCTTTGTCACCTACCACATCTGGAGAAACAGAAAGGAAGAAGTTGTAATCAAGAAAATTTTCTTTTCAAAAGACCTTTCAAAATTATGCCAATAACCAGATACCCTTTACAATCTGATTCAGTTCCCTTATGATACAAAAATTACTGAATCCAAGCCTGGTGTTAGACATTGTTTTGTGCTCTATGGGATCTTATTTATACCTGATAACTATGTAAGGTATTTTATTGTTAACTATGTTTTGCAAAAGGTATGCTTGAATATTATAAAAGTTATATGGTATTTCCCAAGTTTAGACAGAGGGGCATAAAATGAATTTGAATGTCAGTTGATCTAACCCAATAACATTTTCTTTCAGAGATAGTTATTATATTTTACAAAGCAATCAATTCAAAAAAGGGTCTTGGGGTCTCGGTCATTGCCTAGGTGCAGAGTTTTAATTCAGCAATTATCGTAGTTGATATTTTAGAAACATTCTCACTGTATAATTATAATTAAGTTAGAAATTTTAACTGTAGTACTGTGTGGTGGCTTAAGGCTCTGGTCTCTGCACTCTGGAAACTGAAAGAAGAAGATTACTGCAAGTTTGAAGCCAGTTTAGGTTTTTTTCTAGACCTGAATATACTACCAAATGAGATCAAGTCCCAAACAGTACAATGCAAGAAAGTTATTCAAGTTGATTACAAGCATACATTTATCAGAATATCTTTGTTGTTTCTGTATGGTTGTGAGTTTCTTGAATCTTAAAATTTTAAAGAAAAATAAATTAACATTTTCCTGACTTCTTACACTGAAAATCATTTTACTCTTACCCTGTTTTCCTCTATAGTGTTGATTGTATCAATGAATAATGAAGGAATGAATGTTGGTAATATGGCCTTTATGTATTATGGTAAAACTATATGTGGCATACCCCCTGGCAGGGGCATATTGGAATACCTGGGAGTAGGCCCATGAGTCTGAGGAAATAATGCATGCAAGCCTCTGAAAACTTCTAAAACTTGTAAGATAAACAGAATTGAGTGACTACTGGAAAAAGAAGACTGCTCACATTGGCTGATCTGCAGGCAAGTTCTGCAGGGAGGACTATGATGCAGCATCTGTGATTCATCATCTATGATGAGGCAGTCAATGATTCTCATTTCAACCTCTTCCAAGAAAATAGTAGAAAGTTGTATCAAAACAAAATGGAGGTATATTTACTCTCAGTTTAGGATTAACAATTTTAAATGGGTAAAACTATTTTGACAGATGGCCATATATGTTTTTGACAATTTAAACCCAGAGAGTGGGAATTCAAAAATGTGTTTCTTGTGATGTGGCTCATCCCTAGCACACACCTTTACACAACTTGTTCTGTAACAAATAGTTGTGATATGCTCAGCCATAGCACGCACTTTTAGTCCAAGAGTTTTGATAAACAAGAGCTAAATAAAGTCAACAATAGATCAAGAGGCAGAGCAAGCAACCAGTTGACAGGGAGTGAACATAAGAAAACCCAGGAAAGAGAGGGAAAGATCTATGAGTTAAAGGGTACTAAAGAAAGTGTGAAGAAGGAGAAGGAGCTTTTACCTTCTGGGAAGTTGATAGAAGAGAAGTTCAGCAGGGTGCTTTCTCTGTCTTTCTGAGTTAGCAGGCTTTTACTACAACATCTGGCTCCCAAGTCTTCAATGTAGTAAATGGATTATTTGCAATTATGTTTTAAAAACAACATTTTGAAGCTCCAATATGTGGCATGAGCCCTTGGACAGAGGAATCATTCCAGTTGTGGGCAAACTAATGAGCCATCAGATTTGGTAAGTCACCTGGGAAGTCATCAAGGGGAGAGTTAAGGACAAGAAGTATCATAATAGAAGGTTTTAGGACTCTACATAGTGCTACTTTAGATGGCTTGAAGCAGAAAATGCAAAACTAAATGACTTACCTGAAGTTGGTTTAATACCAATACTCATTATTGTTAAGGCCTGGGCAACTATTGCCTCCCTAGCTAGCCATTTTATTCTGTTACTAATGTTACAAGGATACTTCTTCATATGCTGTTGCTAATATTACAAAGAAACTTTCTCATGTACTGTGACTTGGAACTTCTTCATGCCTGAGTTAACCATTAAAGGAAATGCTGTTATGTTCTATGCTTTGGTGTTTTTGGAAACCAAGTTCAACAGAGGTCAGTTAGAACTACTATTTTAGCACAATAAGCTTGAACCCAAGACTGCCCTGTGAAGTAGGATTGGCATCCTAGTGGCAGAAAGAGACATATATGTGGGTAAGTGACATCCTGATTGACAAGTTAGGACAAGAATGCTAGAAAAGTCAAGTCTCCCAACTACAGTTAAATCCTCAAACCAATGAGGACAGGGTAAGTGTACTATGAAGACATGTTCCTAAGGTAGTACCATATTGCTAAATCCTGATTGGTAGAATAATTCTTCCCAGATGTTTGTGGATTTCAGGCTTAAAAACTTCCTAGGATTCTGGGTCAGTGTCTCAGTCAGCTTCCAAATCTGGTCTGTGGCCCTGATTGATCAGTTCTGGGGTGAATGCTCAATAAGCTATCCCGTCTGACTGAGATTATTATGCATGTGATTTGTGGGGCAACTCCTGGACCCCAACAATTATTATCATTTTAGTATTCATGTCTTGTCCTTAATAGCCATAGTGGCTTTCTGTACTTGCTGTATGGAAAAAAAAAAACTTTAGAGATACAGGAGAAAAAATTATGTAAAGTGTATTGATAAGACATAAGCCTTAGAGGAAACATAAAGAGACTTCCAAATAAAAACAAGAAGAATACTCAGACACAGAGGAATTTAAATAGACTTTGGAAATTCCTATAAATGATAATAAGAAAAACACTCAGAAACAGAAAAAATTAGACAAAAGCCTATCACACCACTGTATAAATGTAGGCAGTCCAAAGTTTTTTTTTTAAAAAAAAAAACTAACTCAGTTTATCCAGTTACTATATAAGACACAACAGCAGATGATAATATCCCAAAGTTATAGAGAAAATAAATGTAATCCTATAGACATACTAAATTTGAGGAGATTTATGGAAGCAGTCCTTTGGTACACATTCACCCTATGTAAAGCAAATATTAAATTCATAGGCAACTCAGAACAGAATTATATTCTCAAGACTGGAAAGATTTGGCAATAACAATATTGAAGCTGTTACTCAGTTACAGTGATGAACAGGGTGGAAAGAGGAAGCTAGGTCTATAAAAAAACAAAATCAGACTAGAAACATTGAGATTTCACAAGACCAGTTGCTAGGTGACGGTCAATATGCTGAATTGCAAAGGCAGCTTAAATTTGAAAATTATACTTTGGTGTTATGTTGTTTAGAAATTTTAAGTGCTTGGGATAAGGTTAAAGAATTGGGAAAGAGCTGGGTCATTCAGGAAAATTATACAAGGCCCAAAGGAAGCCTTGACTGAATTTTTGCAAAGACTAATTTCAGTTGTAAATAGAATAGTATCAGATTCAAAAGTCAGAAAAATGTCAATTGAATCTTTGGCTTTTGGAGATGCTAATCCAGAATAGAAAAGAGTAATTAGATCTTTAAACACAAGATTAATACCAATAGACAAATGGATTAGTGATGTGACTGATACTGAATCTCACAATGCTGACTGCTAATCTGATAGGAGAAGTAGTTTCTAAAATCAGTCATAAAAATTAAATTTGTATAATTAATTGTGGTAAACTGATTTTAGACAAGACATTCCTAGAAATGATGCTTTTTCTAGAAATATTCCAAAAGGAAGGCCTCATCCTTTGGAGTATGCAAAATTTTGCCAAAGGCTGACATTGGACTAAAGAATGCAAATCTACAAAGGATAGTGAAGTTAATCTTTTGACATGGGAAATGTACTAAGGTGTGTACCATAGGTCCTGAAATCAATTTCAGTTCACTGATTCTCTGTCAGCACTAGAGAAACTCAGCCACTGAGAAATTAAAATTTTAATGCATTTTCTTAGAAACAACACTTCTCTGGATATCTTAAGGTCATAACAGCTTCAGTAGATAAAACAAAAACTTCAAGATGAGACCCAAAAACCAAGTATTTTTTCAAACTACTATAAATGAACAGAGACCAAAGCTAAAAATATAAATAAATGACATTAAAATATGTTTAGTTTAGCAGAAACAGGAGCAGATTAACAATAATTTCACCAAAATCTTGGCATTCTCATTGCCTCTTTGCAAGGTAAATATTCAGCTTCTAGAGATTGGAACTTTATTTCACGTAAAACAAAGTGTAAGATGGGTCAAATGTATGGGACAAGAAGAACAAATAAGAAAATTAAGGCCATAAGTACCTATAATAGCCATGAATTTACAGGACATGACTTTTTTGCTGCAATTGAAAACACAGATTAGTATTCCTTTAATCTCAGAAACAAACAATACAATAAAGAATGCTTCTGAGAGAAATATTAAAAGGTATTATCAAGAACAGTAACAGATGATCAAGGTTGTCCATAAGCAGGACATAACAAGTCTTTCAACATCTTTCAAAAATATCAATTTCCTTACATTTAAAATGGTTAACTGATAAGACTATATGGTTAGGGAAGTGATCTATGAAAAAAGAAAGCTTTACAGGTACCAGAAAAACTGGTACTTGAGAAGCTAAATGCTCAACACATGGAGGAATCTACCAGTCTATTGAATTTTCCTGTGTTTCTTATAAAAAATTTCAGGAAAATGAAGGTTGTTAACAGATTTAAAAGCTATAAATAATAGGAATAGAAGAAGATGAAGAAAAAACCCAAAGGAAGCTGAACTCCCAGGAGCTCTAACATGCCCAGGAGTGTAGGTAGGTGAGTAGGCCTCGACAACCCCCAACCCCCAAAAAACCAGGCAGTAAGAGGGACCTGTGGGGACCCAGGAACTCCCTCAAGGCCAGAGGCACAGGACCCTTCCAGTCTGAGCCTGTGGTCAGAGTAGTCCTAGGGTGCCAGCTCTGCACCCAATATTCCAAAACCCAGAGGAGGCTGGACTCCTAGGAACTATAAAATGCCCAGGAACATAGGATAATAAGATCACAGAATCTCAGGAGCTTTGGCACACCAGGATTTCAGGATTCAAGAAGCAGCCTGACTCCCATGAGCTACCACAACCAGGATCTCAGGATAACAGGACCACAGACACAGCTGGACTCTAATGAGTTCCAATACAACCAAGATAATAGGACAGACAGGCTCCAGTCAGAGACAGTGGGGGAAGGTAGCACTAGAAATAGCCAGAGGGCAAAAGGCATGCCCAAGAACATAAGCAACAGAAACCAAAGTTACCTGGCATCATCAAAAGCTAGTTCTCCCACCATAGCAATTCCTGAATACCCATGACACCAGAAAAGCAAGATTCAGATTTAAAATCACTTCTATGATGATGATAGAAGACTTTAAGAAGGACATAAGTAACTCCCTCAAAGGAATACAGGAAAAAACATGCAAACAGGTAGAAGCCCTTAAAGAGAAAACACAAAAATCCCTTAAAGAACTACAAGAAAACACAACTAAACAGGTGAAGGAATGAACAAAAAAAAAAAATCAGGACATAAAAATACAAGAAGAAACAATAAAAAAATCACAAAGGGACACTATCCAGGAAATAGAAAATCTAGGAAAGAGATCAGGAGTCATAGATGCAAGCATCACCAACAGAATACAAGAGATAGAAGAGAGAACTTCAAGTGCAGAAGATACCATAGAAAACATTGACACAACTGTTAAGGAAAATAAAAAATGCAAAAAGTTCCTAACCCAAAACATACAGGAAATCCAAGACACAACGAGAAGACCAAACCTAAAGATAATAGGTATAGAAGAGAGTGAAGATTCCCAACTTAAAGGGCCCGGCAATATCTTCAACAAAATTATTGAATATTAAACTAAAGAAAGAGATGAACATACATGAAGGCTACAGAACTACAAATAGACTAGATCAGAAAGGATATTCCCTCAATCATATAATAATGAAAACACAAATGCACAAAACAAAGAAAGACAATTAAAAGCAGTAAGGGAAAAAGGTCAAGTAACATTTAAAAACAGACTGTCAGAATTACACCAGACTTCTCACCAGAGAGTATAAAAGCCAGAAGATCCTGGACAGATGTCATACAAACCCTAAGAGAACACAAACACCAGCCCAGGCTACTACATCCAGCAAAACTCTCAATTACCATAGATGGAGAAAACAAGATATTCTGTGACAAAACCAAATTTACACAATATCTTTACACAAATCCAACCTTACAAAGGATTATAGAGGAAACCATCAACATAAGGAGGGAAATTATACCTACAAAAAGCAAGAAAAAAAATCTTCTTCCAACAAACTCAAAAGAAAATAGCAACAAAAACATAACTCCACCTCTAATAACAAAAATAACAGGAAGCAAACAACAATCACTTTTTCTTAATATCTCTTAACCTCAATGGACTCAATTCCCCAATAAAAAGACATAGATAGACTAATGGACTGGTTATGTAAACAGGACCCAACATTTTGCTACATACAGGATATGCACCCAAGTGACAAAGACAGACCCTACCTTGGAATAAAAGGCTGGAAAACAAGTTTTCAAGCAAATGGTCCCAGGAAACAAGCTGGAGTAGCCATTCTAATATAGAATAAAATCAACTTTCAACCAGATGTTATCAAGAAAATTAAGAATGGACACTTCATAGTTGTCAAAAGAAAAATCACCCAAGATGAAATCTCAATTCTGAATATCTGTACATCAAATGCAAGGGCACCCACATTCATAAAAGAAACTTTACTAAAGCTCCAAGTGCACATTTCATGGTACACATTAATAGTGGGAAACTTCCACACCCTACACTCATCAATGGACAGATCATGGAAATAGAAACTAAAGAGAGACATAGTGCAACTAAGAGAAGTTATAAGCAAATGGATTTAGCAGGTATTTACAGAACATTTTGTCCAAGAAAAAAAGAATATACCTTCTTCTCAACACCTCATGTTACCATCTCTAAAACTGACCACAAAACAGGCCTGAACAGATACAAGAAAATTGAAATAATCCCATGTATCCTATCAGATCACCACAGACTAAGGCTGTTCTTCAATAACAATAAAATCAATGGAAAGCCCACATACACTTGGAAACTGAACAATAATCTACTCAATGATAATTTGGTCAAGGAAGAAATAAAGAAAGAAATTAAAGACTTTTTAGAATTTAATGAAAATGAGGACACATAATACCAAAACTTGTGGGACACAATGAAAGCAGTGCTAAGAGGAAAACTCATAGTTTTAAGTGCCTACAAAAAGAAACTGGAGAGAGCACACATTAGCAACTTGACAGCACACCTGAAAGCTCTAGAACAAAAAGAAGCAAATACACCCAAGAGGAGTAGATGGCAAGAAATAATCAAACTCAGGGCTGAAATCAACCAAGTAGAAGGAAAAAGAACTATACAAAGAATCAATAAAACCAGAAGCTGGTTCTTTGAGAAAATCA
Organism: Mastomys natalensis; assembly: GCA_021653895.1. Classification (NCBI taxonomy): domain Eukaryota; kingdom Metazoa; phylum Chordata; class Mammalia; order Rodentia; family Muridae; genus Mastomys; species Mastomys natalensis. Next base: position 1,583,054 of record JAJTUV010000694.1, read on the forward strand.
ACAAAATCTGAGTAGCCAGACTACTCAGAGGGCACAGAGACGTATCCAAATTAACAAAATCAAAACTGAAAAGGGAGACATAACAATAGAAACTGAGGAAATTAAAAAAAATCATCAGATCCTACTAAAAAAGCCTATACTCAACAAAACTGGAAAAATCTGGATGAAATGGACAATTTCCTAGACAGATACCAGATATGAAAGGTAAATCAGGATCAAATAAACCATCTAAATAGTCCCATAACCCCTAAGGAAATAGCAGAGGTCATTTAAAGTCTCCCTAAAAAAAAAAAAAAAAAAAAAAAAAAAAAAAAAAAAAAAAAAAGCATGGACCAGATGGTTTTAGTGCAGAATTCAATAAACCTTCCAAGAAAACCTAACACAATTCTCTATATATTAATATACACAATAGACACAGAGGGAACACTATACAATTTGTTCTATGAAGCCACAATTATGCTCATACCTAAACCACACGAAAGCACAACAAATAAAGAGAACTTCAGACCAATCTCCCTGTGAATATCAATGCAAAAATATCAATAAAATTCTTGCAAACTGAATCCAAGAACACATCAAAACAATCATCCATCATGATCAAGAAGGTTTTATTCCCAGTAATGCAGAGATGGTTCAATATATAGAAATCATCAGTGTAATCCACTATATAAACAAACTCAAAGGAAAAAAACACACGATCATCTCACTGGATGCTGAGAAAGCATTTGACAAAATTCAACACCCCTTCATAGTAAAAGTCTTGGAAAGAACAGTAATTCAAGGCCCATACCTAAACATGGTAAAAGCAATACACACAAACCAGTAGCCAAAATAAAACTAAATGAAGAGATACTTGAAGCAATTCCACTAAAATCAGGGACTAGACAAGGCTGCCCACTCTCTCCCTATCTATTCAATATAGTACTGAAGCCCTAGCCAGAGCAATTAAAAGTCAAAATGATATCAGAGGGATAAAAATTGTCATGGAAAGAAGTCAAAATATCACTATTTGCAGATGATATGATAGTATACTTACGTGACCCAAAACTTTTTCCAGAGAACTCCTAACCCTTATAAACAACTTCAGTGAAGTGGCTGGATATAAAATTAACTCAAACAAATTCTCTACTTAAAGGATCAGCAGGCTGAGAAGAAATTAGGGAAATGACACCCTTCAAATAGTCACAAATAATATAAAATACCTCTGTATGAATCTAACCAAGCAAGCGACAGATCTGTATGAAAAGAACTTCAAATCCATGAAGAAAGGAATTAAAGATCTCAGAAGTTGGAAAGATCTCTCATGGATTGGAGGATTAATATAGTGAAAATGGCCATCTTGCCAAGGACAATCTACAGATTCACTGCAATCCCTATCAAAATTCCAAAACTAATTCATCACAGAGATAGAAAGAGCAATTCTCAAATTCCAAAATTAAAAGTCAAATTATTTCCAAATTTGGAATAACAAAAAACTCAGGGAATAGCAAAAACTATTCTCAACAATGAAAGAACTTCTAGGGGAATCTCCATCCTTGATGTAAAGCTGTACTATGAAGCAATAGTGATAAAAACTGCATGGTATCGGTACAGAGATAGGCAGGAAATCAATGGAATAGAATTGAAGATCCAGAAATGAACCCACACACCTATGGTCACTTGATCTTTGACAAAAGAGCTAAAACCGAAAAAAAGACAATTTCATCAAATGGTGCTGGTTTAAATGGAGGTCAGCATGTAGTAAAAAGCAAATCGATCTATTCTTACCTCCTTGAACAAAACTCAAGTCCAAGTTTCAGACACACTGAAACTAATAGAAGAGAAAGTGGGGAAGAGCGTTGAACACATGGTCACAGGGGAAAAAATTCTTGAACAGGACACCAATGTCTTATGCTCCTAGATCAAGAATTGACAAATGGACTCATAAAATTGCCAAGCTTCTGTAAGTAAAAGGACACTGACAATAGGACAAAATGGAAACAACAGATTGGGAAAAGATCGTTATGAATTCTCCATCTGGAGCCAGGTGGTGGTGGCACACGCCTTTAATCCCAGCACTTGGGAGGCAGAGGCAGCGGATTTCTGAGTTCGAGGCCAGCCTGGTCTACAGGGTGAGTTCCAGGACAGCCCGGGCTTTACCAGAAACCCTGTCTCGGGAAAACAAAACAAACAAACAAAATGAATCCTCCATCTGATAGAGGGCTAATATCGAAAATATACAAAGAACACATGAAATTAGACTCAGATGATCAAATAACCCTATTAAAATATGGGGTACAGAGCTCAACAAAAATTTTCAACTGAGGAATATCAAATAAAATATCAATAAAAATGGCTGAGAAGCACATAAAGAAGTGTTCAACATCTTTAGTCATCAGGGAAATGCAATCAAAACAACCCTGAGATTCAACCTCATACCAGTCAGAATGGCTAAAATTAAAAACTCAGATGACAGCAGATGTTGGCAAAGATGTGAAGAAATAGGAACACTCCTCCATTGTTGGTGGGATTTTAAGTTGGTACAATGACTCTGGAAATCAGTCTGGGGTTCCTCAGAAAATTGGACATAGTATTACCTGTGGATCCAGCAATACACTCGTGGGCATATACCCTAAAGATTCTCCAACATATAACAAGGACACATGCTCCACTATATTCATAGCAGCCTTATTTATAATATCCAGAAGCTGAAAAGAGCCCAGATGTCCTTCAACAGAGGAATGGATACAAGAAATGTATATTTACACAGTGGAGTACTACTCAGCTATTAAAAACAATGAATTCATGAAATCTTGGGCAAATGGGTGGAACTAGAAAATATCATCATGAGTGAGATAACCCAATCAAAATAGAAGTCACATGATATTCACTCACTGATAAGAGGATATTATCCCAAAATCTCACCATACCCAAATTATACTTCACAGACAAAGTAAGTCTAAGAAAAAGAAATACCAAAGTGTGTACTCTTTGGTCCTTCAGAGATATCGAATAGAGCAATGGAGGCTGCTAGGGAATTATCGGAAATAGAGATGAAGATGCAAATCATGGCAGAAAAGAGAGAACGAATTATCTAGAAGACAAAGGGGGTAAGGGAAAAAAGCAGGAAGGAACTATGCAGGGAAATTAGGATAACAATTTGAACATTATATATAAATTAAATATATCTCAAGATAGCAAGAAACATGAAAAAAATAAAAAAAAAACAAACAACAACAAAAAAAACAGGTAATGGAACTGACTATCACAGTCAAACATTTGAGACTTTTTGACAGCAATTTAACATTACCCATATTACTCTGATTCTTTATAATTGTCAAGGACAAGAGACTGTGGAAGGGGCCCATGGAACTTAAAAAAAAATCTTAATAAAATAAAAAAGGGGAAGATATATCCTCCTATACCACAAATTTATTTAAATCATGTTCTTTTTATTTTATTTTATTTTTTTTAAATGGATGCCAAGGAACTTTCTGCTGAGTGTCTATGACTCTCTACAACTAGGCAGTAAGGGAAGGATCCACTTACTGACATAAGGGATGATCCCTATCAAATATTAAATATGAGGAAGAGGGCATGATTGTATTTTTTCTGCAGAATGCTGAAGGAGCATGGTGACTGCCAGAGCAACAGGTGTGATATGCTGATGCCAGGACAAAGAATGTGAGCTGTGAGCTTGCTGAGTGCCTGTCAATGGTGACTGGGAAGCTTTGTTGGACATATGTTCTCAAACTATCATTGCTTACCTATACTCGTGATGGGACAGGCTGCCTTGCTTCAAGTTTTTAGACCTTGTGGAACAGAGAATCTAAAAGAGAAGTTATAATGACTCTTGTATTGTTCTTAAATATGACCAGTTATTTGGACTCAATCATAGACTCATCTAGAAATCAATCTAATATTGGAAATAACAGTCTTCATTTGGAAGTCTGGTTCTGGACATTTTCAGAGACATATGGAAGTTAGCTTCAAATCTCTATGATGTTATGTTAGCAAGAGATAAAGTTGGGGGAGGATCTGGATTTTAAACAGGTGTTAGCATGTGTTAAGGCTCTTTTAATTTTCAAGTTAAAATCACTTTTGTTTCTTTTAAAGTATTTAATGTAAGTTGCATTGATTGTACACCTTCTGATTGTGCTAGTGTTTTGAAATCCAGCATGTCAGTTACAGAGGTCTATCAACCAGGTTTTGTTTTATTGTTCTGTATATCACAGAACCTTGGTGTTCTAAAAATATCTTGCAAGTACTGGAAGAAATGAGTCAGGCTTTAAGCAGAAACAAGAGAGTAGTGGGCTTGATTACTGCTGGTATAACAGCTTTAATTACATTAATTGCTAGCACCACTGCTTCTGTAATTGTGTTGACACAAGTTACAACAGCTACTTTTGTTAATCATTTAACAAAAAATGTTACTAATGTGTTGAATATACAAGAAGATTTAGATAGGCATTTGGAAGAATGGATTGATGCTCTTTATCCTATTCAAATTATTGGAAGGAAGTTCAGAATTTAAGAGTAAGGAGCAGCCATGTCAAATACCATTAGATTCATGTTAGTTCTAACATTTACAGGTGGTAGTCATTATAATTAGGAGAAAGTTTAAAACACTTGCAGTGTATTTGGCATAATTCTACACCTCTCTGGATGTTTTAACTTTACATAGTGAGCTTATGAATTTCAAGAATGCTGCTCTGCTGAGCATTGATGAGTAGATACTGCTCATAAAATTACCCATGGCCTGAGATCCGTATTTCTATTTTAGCCAAGCTTTGACAATGGCATATATAGCTTGATCAAGCTAGTCCTTATGTTCTGAGAATATTTTATTCTGCCAATCATTTAAAGCTTGTCTTTAACAGCATCAACATGTTTGCAGTCAAAGTACATGGCTTAAACTGAAATTGGACACCTAGAAAATTAACAGGCTGGCAAGACAAGGAGGGTAAGATTCTGCACAGACATTTACCAACCTATACATAAGGAAGGCATTCTTGATCACAATGACCTAAGACAGGCTCAGTCTTGTTTATGAAATAAAAAGGGAGAGATGTGGAGAGCTTTGAGGCTGCTTGGCAAGAATCTACAGTGCCAAGGTCAAGGAAATGAGCTGCATGGCAGGAATATGACATTGGCCAAGGTCAAGGAAATGGGCTTCAGTCAGGAATCTGACATTAGACTAGAACAAAGAAGTAAATTTCAGGCAGGAATTTAAATATTAGACTAGAACAAAGAATTAATTTCAGGTAGGAATCTAAATATTAGACTAGAACAAAGAATTAATTTCAGGCAAATGGTCCCAAGAAAAAAACTGGAGTCACAATTGTGAGTATCACATATTGAGCTTCACACAATAACAATGGTGGACATCAATACCCCACTCTAACCACTGGACAGATCATTGAAACAGAAACTAAAAAGAGACACAGTGAAACTAAAAAAAAAAAAATGTAATGAACAAAATGAATTTAACAGATATCTACAAAATATTTCACTCCAAGACAAAAGAAAATACCTTTCTACTCTTTTGGAGCCTTTTCCAAAATTGATGATATAATCAGACAGAAAACAAGCCTCAGAATATATAAGAAGACTTTAAATATTCTCAAGTATTTTATCAGATCACAACAGATAAGGCTGCACTTCAATAACAACAAAAACAACAGAAAGACTACATACTCATGGAAACTTCACACCTCTGTACTCAATGATAACTTGGTCTGGGAACAATGACAAAAGAAGAGAGAGAGAGAGAAGAGAGAGAGAGAAGAGAGAGAGAGAGAGAGAGAGAAGAGAAGAGAGAGAAGGAAGAAGGAGGGAAGGGAGGAGGGAGGAGGGAGGAAGGAGAGGGAGGGAGGGAGGAGGAAATTAAAGACTGTCTAGAATTCAATGAAAAATGAAAGCAGAGCATACCCAAATTATAGGACACAATGAAAGCGTTGTAAAGAGGAAATCTGTGTTCTCTTCTTCCTGCATCAGTTTCTACAGCAGCTTTGGCTCTGCAGCCTCAGAATAGCAGAATGTAAAGAGGTATCAGGGAATCATCCTGGTACTGATTGGCTGAACATGTATATGTACAAATATGTTGAAAAATAGGACCAATCAAAAAGAAATGCCAAGCCTGTTCAAGAAGGGGAAGACTGCTGAGTTCACAATCAGGTCTGGTCTAGATCTCTGCAGAGGCAGGGATATAGAAAATGAGATTTTTTTCCTTTGTTCCTAGTTGCTATGTTGACCTTTGCAGATCAAGTGGAGTTTCGCTCAACTAGTATAGAAGGGTATCATTTAGCTACTGAAGCTTTATTGGCATTTATCAGCACTCTACATATATTTTGCCCTGAGGTGTAGGCAAAGGCCTGGCAGTTGACAGAAAACCCTTTATTGAGGTAGGAAATACTATCCATAGTAATGCTCCTGTGAGTAACTGCTCACCTTTATGCTATAAGTAACCTTATTAAATTCATTAGCTCTTCAGGTTGGACATAAGCTAAACTTTTTCTTTGTTCTGCTGTTGATTCTCTATTTGGGGTGAGTAGTTCGTATCTCATCAGGAACATTCACACAATTCACAAAATACATAATTTGTATACTTTGCTATATTTGAGTGTGGTTTATCCTCACAAAACATCATGTTAAATTCTGTTATCTCTTGAGGGTGCAATAGTAGCACATATACTTGGTCAGTAAAACAGCTTTATAATTAGACTCAGGACAAGCTCAACAAAGAAGAAATCATGCCTGGCAATGAAAGTCTAAACAAGTACCAGGGCTAAAGAAGTCATGGATCTTGGAAGGAGAACTTTCAAACACTACTTTATTAAACCAGTATAATACATACTGATTCTAAATATTTATTTTTAATCCACAGATAAGTATAGTCTTACTCTCTGATTAGGAAATGTCTTTGCCACAGACAGACCACTATGAAAATGTATAGTTGTGGAGCTCAGTCAGAATGGATACATCTATAAATCAACTCTCCATCCTAAAACTCAGGGAACACTGTAAATAAGGAAGTAGAGAAATTATAAAAGCCATGGAATAAGGGAATTTTCGTGAGATTGTGTATCTGAGTAATGTCAGAAGCAAAACTATACTCATAAAGTATCAACAACATGACTGTCCTAATGTGAGCCAAACAAGACAGTTATAATATATTAAACTGAATAGGAGTGAAGTGATGAAGACCACAAGGCTTTACTCCTACATAAAGAGCTACAGGTACCTAAGGAATGGTGAGAGCTGGAGAAATGGTCTTCTCCACAGAAGAACACAGCAGTGGCTTATCTCCTAAGTATTCAACTCTGAAAACATACACATAAGTAACATTATGCAAAAAGTACAGGTCATATTTATATATTAGGAATATATATATGAAACAATAATTAATGAAAAAGAGGCCACAAATTTGAAAAACAGCATGGAATGGCATGATAGAGGATTTAGAAGGAGAAAGGGAAAAATGATATATTTATCATTTTAAACAATAAAAAATAATTTTTAAAAATTGGCTATCAGTGTAGCAGTGATAGGAGGCAGGACCTTTAAGGGTGATTTTCATCTTTGCCTAGGGACTAATCCCTTTTCCCAAGAAGGAATTAGTGTTTGAAAGTACAGTAAATTACAAAGTGTCTAGTCGTCTTTGTCCCAGTCCCTTTTCCCTGTAAGTGTCTCTCTGCCACCCTAGTGATATTATCTGCCAAGTTCCAGTACATCCTGGCACTGCTACCAACTCTGACTATCTTGTAAAGGCTTCTGTTTTGTTTCTTTGCATCACATTTCCCTCTTGCTCCTCTGAATAATTTCCCATCAATTCTTATGCACATAACTAATTCAATTCAGTGGACCACACAGAAAAAGAAGGGAAAAAAAGGATCCATTGAGAAGAGTGCCAGGGAGAGAAGGAGAGGAATAAGAGAGGGCAATAGGAGATAAATCAACTACATGAATGTAGCAAATTGCCAAGTAATAGAAAAAGAAAAGTTATCAATAATAAAATGAAGGCAGAAATCTTATTTTTCTAAAAGGGAAATTTCTGGCAACCCTGTGTAAACCAAGCAAGCCTATCAACTCAGTATTCCAACAGCACATGTGGATCTTATTTTGGTAACTCTTAAAATATTTCTAATTTTATTCTAATCTTATGTAAAATTCACTCTGAGTTGTCTATGGCTGATCTTATACCTCAGAGAGGTAAGTGCTTTACCTGTTCATGTGTGAGTCAATACCTCATACCACTGAAGTTATTTTAAAATAAAGACTGGAAGAATGAAAAATAAGAAAACAAATGATCTGTGATAATAAATGATCTTTGGTATTATCGTGTAAAAATTGTGACATCACAAATTGTGCCCATAAAAAAAGCAAATTTAACTCTTCTGTTCTTTCAACTTGTCTTCTTCACTAAGCTTAATATTTATCTTATGATTGACAGTGAGAGATATGTAACTTTTCTTTCTACTTTAAGACTTAGAACCATTATGTGGTTTATTTGGTGAAATTCAATATTCTTGTGTTTCTGGCAACAAGGTAGCACCAATACATATGTATAGATAGATAGATAGATAGATAGATAGATAGATAGATAGATAGATAGATAATAGATAGATAGATAGATAGATAGACAGACTGATAGTTGATGTAGATAGTAGATACACATACATACATACATACATACATACACACATACATACATACACACACACATACATACATACATACATACATATATACATATGTACATACATATGGAAGAATGTATCCGTCATTTAAACAATCAAATAGGAAATGTATACTTATTAACATCTGCACACATATGCTGCATAAATATACAGGTAGGTACAGATATACACATAAAACAAATATATAAAGATTTTAAATGCCCTTGAAAAATATCTATCTTTCAATTGTTGTAGGTCTTGAGATAAGTGTCACCTAAGTCAAAAGTTATAAGAACTAGCCTCTTTAGAGCTTCTATGCTATTATTTCTTCTATAAAGAGGAGAAGGAAAGGAAGTTTGAGTGAGAAATCTTGAAGAACTGGCAAGAATAATTGTGTATATACAGCAAGGATGGTCTTCTACTTTGAATATGACTACATACCTTTCAGAAAAATGCATGCTAGTGTTGATTGCTTCAGAAGTCTTTCCTCACTGCTTTTTCTGTTAGAGACACTTGTATCTTCATTTAATTGTGGCTTTTTTCTTCAGTGATTGTAAACTTTCTGACCTAAATGCAGAGATTCTTCCAGATGTGCCCCTCATCTTGACCCCCTTATGTGCTGTGGAGATTTTGTATTAGAGCGAGGGAGGCCTGGTTATAATCTAACAATGGCTCTGTGGGCCTGCCAGAACCTTGAAAGGATATTGCTTTTTAACAGTTACTCTGGTATAAAAGATGATTTCCTGTGCTGGGTGGGGGGATGAGTATTTCTTTAAATAGAATCTCTATCTGTTTTTCTTTAGGCCCTCTCCAGTCCTATAAGTGACTGCTGAAACTGTTCCTATTCTGTATAAACTCAACCCCATTTTACCCTTTGCTTTACTAGAAGTTATTCTATTTTGTTGAATTTCGAAGTCCTGGTCATTTCTTTCACAATACTTTTTTTAGTGCACTATCAGTCCAAACACACTGTTGAACTCGAGAATAGAAAGTGCCAATGATGGAATAGAATTCCAGTTTCAGTTCCTTGCAAATAATTAATGATGGTGAATCTTAAAATGTAAGAATGGAGACATTTTAATGTGAATAATTTTTAGGAAGAAGAAAATTTTCAGGATTGCATGTAGTTAAAGTCTTAGAAGAAAATTATTTTAATTATTTGAGTTGCATCTATCATACTCAAAGCTCCCTTTATTTATGTTTGTCAGGTAAATGTGATTTTGCTTCGAACCAAGAGATCTCACCATGTTTCTCATATCAAGTTGAATAAAGATGATATCTACCACATACAACGCTAACTACTTGTATGCTGAGCAGCATGCAAGGACCTGGCATAAGGGATAATTTTGCTTAGAGGGGTGTTCTTTTATTAACAGAAATTTGATAGATTGGAATTTTTTCTAAATAATTGAGCATGATGGCTACAAAGTCATTGGAAGAGTTGGAAGTAGGACATTCAGGTGATCTTTACATGGTAGCCAATGGGGAGTCACAGCAGAAGGAAGAAGCACAATGCACTGAACTGGATCTTGAAGATTCTGTGCTGCAAGACTGATGTGTGTCTATGAAGTTGCTGTGTCCTCTGCTGGACTAAAGACTGTTCAGTGCCTTTTGATGAACAGCACACAAGATACAGGAACAATGTCTAAGAATAAGATCTTTGTCATTCTAAATTAATACATTCAGGAGAAAAAAGTTTTGAACAATGAGTGTTCTATTCCTAAGAGAAATTCTTTAATATCTGAATGCAGTAGTTTTTCTAGCTACAATATAATATCATACTAAATAATAAATCAATTGGCCTCATATTTATAAATGCCTTCAGCAGTAGGCTAACTGATATTTCTGTGTAGCTCTGCCTAGGATCTCTCTCTCTCTCTCTCTCTCTCTCTCTCTCTCTCTCTCTCTCTCTCTCTCTCTCACCACACACCACACACCACACACACACATGATGCACACACATAAGCTCACAGTTGTACTCACAAGCACACATGCACAGGTTCAACTAAGGCTAGCTAATCTATTAGTACAAGAGCTAAACTAAAATAACATATTGACTTCTTAAGATAGGGCAGATATTCTACAAAATAGCCAGTATTGATGGGATATTAAAAGATTAAAATGAAATTTTAAAAGATGGACAATGCAGCAAGTTTATAATCCCAGCACTCTGGAGGCTGAGATTCAAAGATTAGAAGTTTCAATCTAGTCTGAGCTATATAGATGATAATATTTTATTTTGAAATATAAAGGTCTAGGGATGTAACTCAGATGTAACACATCTGTTTAGTATTCATAAGTCCCCTATTAAAATTGAAAATTAAAACAGTTCTGTACTTAAATCTATATATGATAAAGTGTAGTAGACCTAAAGGATGTGCAGAAAAAAAACTATACATATGATATCAATTTGCTTAAGATGACAAATTAGAACATGATATAGGTTAAATGGCAGCTGGACCTTACTATTTCTCAGAAAATCCTGAGATACTGGCTTTAGATAATAAGCTATCAAGAATGGAATCTTTCTAAAATGCTCAGAAAATTAAAAAAAAATAGAATAGAATCTTTCACAAATGTGAAATTGATGGATTTTAAAATATTTAAAATATTCTCTAAATACCTGCTGTTCTTTTTATGTGTAGAGGACAGACTGGCCTACTTGGCTGTGTTAGTGATCTCTTGTGCTATAGTTATGTAAGTCACGGGCTTCTTCTGTCATATCATCATCATAAAGATAATCAGCTGCTACAAGATGCAAAATGCACATGAAATCTGTAACTAGAAACAAAACAATACTAAGGTGAGAAGTGAGGCTGACTCCCAGGAAGTTTCAGGATTCTCTAGAGACAACGACAGATTTCCCACGGGATTTAGAAAGATGATGCAAGCAAGTTTCATTTTAAATTAAAGGAACAGAGAACACTCAGATAATAGGCATCCCATGAGAGTGACAGACACCAAGAATATTAAGGGAGAGATCCTCTTAGATTTTCTCATGAGCCAACTGCAAAAAGTTCCCTTTTTCCACATCTATCGAGGGATGGCTCAAAAAGCATGTTTAGGTTAAGTACCTGGTTGCAGAGCATCTCAATGCTAGAATATTAATTCATAAATAAAAGAAAGGTTACCATTTGCTTCAATAGAAAGGATAAATCCATATCTGATTGAGAGAGAACAGTAGCAGATCCCATGTTCTTTTGAGGACCTTAAAATAGCAATAGTCATCCACTTTAAACTTTGTGTGTTCACTGAGTCCTCCCACGAGGGAGATATATACTAGTACTACTAATACTGCCACTACTACTTCGTACTTCCTCTTTTTCTTCTTTTTTCTCTTTTTCTTCTCTTCTCTCCTCCTCTTTCCCCTCCTCTCCTTTTCTTCCTTCTTCTCTTCCTCCTATCCTCCTCTTCCTCCTCTTCCTCCTCCTCCTCCTCTCCTCCTCCTCTCCCCTCCTTCCTCCTCTTCTTCTTCTCTTCTTCTCTCTTCTTCTTCTTCTTCCTCTTCTCTCATTTTTAATTAGCACTGATTCTTTATGTTTTCATTACTCAAGATACTAAAGTCTGGGTTCTTTGAGTCAGTTTAGGAGTTTCTGATCCTGCACTCCCCCTTTATACAAAATCATAGCAAGTCTCCATTTCTACAAAGTCCAATTAGGAGAGTAAGAAAAGAACTTACTCTCAGGTTCATACCTGATGATTAAAGGAAATTAGTGCTCAATAGCAGGACATAGAATTTCTAGGGCATTAAACATATCTTAAATAAACTTCCAACAGAGGAAGCCTGGTGTGGTGTGTGTGTGTGTGTGTGTGTGTGTGTATGTTGTGTGTGTGTCAAGTTATATCAAGCATATTACAGGCCATAAAGTGCTTGCCAATCACCAGAAGTTGGAATAATCAAATACTTTCTATGTCTTCCCCTTTCAACCCCAGTTCTACTTTTGCCAGAGACCTCTATATCCAAAGAGAAAACAAGGCCTATCATTTGCAATGTCCACACCTTACTTGAACCCTTGTATGGAGTATACACATTTGAGTTTGAGACACGAGGTGAAATTTCATAAACTATTGCCTCTAGAGCACTTGAGGTTCACAAATCTGACCTCTACAATCAAATTTTATTTTTATTTTTTGTTATCTTAGAATCTTTCATTACATACCTCTTTTTGCTTATTTGATTTATTTAAGTGTTTAAGAGTTAGTTTCTTTTGCTTGGAAGTGAGTTATCATAGAAGAGACAAAGAGAATCTGAGCATTACTTCAAGGACAGAGTTAGGGATAAGTTAATACAGTCTTCTGAAAACAAATCTGAAATGCTGAAGGAATCCTCAATATAGGGGGGAAGAGAAAAATAGAAAAATTTTGACAAGATATAATACTGATATTGAGCTTGATATTGAACCAGGTGAGTTTTGTACAGTTCCCTGAACTATGAAGGTTATTTTTCCTATAGTCACTTACAAAGTCCCTCCAAAAAGAGACTGAAAATTAAGGAACTATTTTTCCTTCAAAGATGTTCCTGAAAAATTATTTGTCTTGTCTAAATAAAAGTAATATGCACATATATAATATTTTACTGGGTTATAAAATACTCTCTTTTTATATTAAAGTAGAAGGGGGAAGAAACAAAAAGTGGACAAAGAGAACAAAGAAAAAGAAAGAAAGAAGAAAGAGGATGGCTTAGCAGAAGGGAGGATTTATTTGTTCCCAGACTCATTGAGCTCATAAGGGAAAACCAGAAACCCTTTATTTCTCCTGACCTGCTCAGTAGCATAATAATACAAATGTGCCTCAGTATGCATTGGTAGACAACCCAAATGCATACGGAAGGGGTAGTGCCAGATGTCGAATTTTTAATGCACCATAACAAACAGTACTCATTCAACTGCTGGTCCACTGTAGTGGTGGCATTTGTTATCCTGTGGTAGAGTGGCATACTGGAGCTGCACCCAGTCACATTGCCAATGTCATGACAAGAGTATCACACTCCTGTCATGCAAAGATTGCTATCTCCAGAAAATATCAATTTCCATCATTTGCTATTTCTACACTTAACACTCATTCTAGCCTGGAGTCAAGGGATTCAATGGAGAAATGGCATCGTCTGGCTATCACAGAATTGCTGCACTCAGGAATTCATAAGGGCCATGGTTCTACAAATGACTGCACAAGAACAAGTCTGGAGCATTCCAGGAAGAGAAAGTGATGGCGTTAAGTGGACCCGAGTAATCTGAGGAGGAGGTACAATACGAGGGCAAAGTGGACGGATTCTGGGAGGATCAGGAGTCAGAAAGCAATTAGCTATAAAGTGTTGCCTGGTTATGTTCAATATTTTCAAGTGTAGGAAAGGGTACTACTCATCATAATCTGGACATGGAATGTAAAAGGAATAGAAAGAGGACATGAAAAATGGGGATGGACAATGAGGGATTAAGAGTCTAGGAGTCGAAAGCTATACCAATCCTAACACTTCAGAATGTCCTAAATTGCAAAATAATTTAAATATTTTTAAACAGGACTAGGCTACTGTCATTATGTGTCTTGTAACATAAAGCTCCATCACATAAACTTAAATCAAGCTACTAGGGAGTTAAAATGGGCAATCACCAATTGAGGGGGTCATCTATTAATGAAAGCTGAAGGTAGGTGAAAGGACCCTACAAATTTCAGAACAAAACACAAACACAACACAACAAAAACAAAGCGATATTCAAGTTTAATTATTTTTTAAATTATGTTTCGTTTTAACACCATTAAAATTTTGCTTTAAAGACATACTGGTTTTTAGTATTCAATTTTATAGGCATAAATGATTACTTTTAATAATGACTTCTTAAGAGTATGTTTTAATTTTTTAAATTAACTAAATTTTCTTCTTTGAGCTCGTACATGCTTGTTAAATATATTCTATTTAATATAAACACATCATGTTTATCTCTTATGGTAAGTGGTTGAGGTACTAAATGAGGAGTACTATGTGTCATATAATTGTTTTGTGGATTTAATTTGTGTGTTCCTTTCTTATTACAGCTTCCCACACTATGGGGCACAGCTCTACATAGAGCCGTGTAATTGAATGTGAGGGTTACAAACATGGGCAACAGCAAAAAGTTTCTAAACAGCAACTGCCAAAAGATTATTCAAAATTAAATACGTAAAAGATCCAAGATGCTTCTGGTAAAACATGCCTATGTTGCTACATATGACTTCAATGCAACTTGCTTCAGAGCATGCAAAATTTTTGCACAATTTTTGCCACATCACAGAACACCAGCTAGTGCTGTGTGATTCAAGACTATTGACACAATAAATTGCTTGTTGTAGTTTCCATGCTATACAAAAATAGTAATTTTTTTAAGATGTATTATCTATAAAGGAGCAATCTTTATATCTATTTTATTTATCTCTTTGCTCAAGCTTTTGTAACTTCCAAGACAAAAATTGGCTGGCAGTAGAAACAGTTTATAAAACTCTCTTACAGTATCTTCTCTGAGTAGCTACATTATTTGAGCTGTAGTATATGTTCTCACAGCATGGGTAATCTTTGGAAGCTAATAGGAAATGTGCTCTTCTCGGTATCACCTATGACTCTCTGAATCATGATCTGATTTTGAGAAGATTTTGAAGAGATCTTTATGCACACTAAAGTTGTGACTCACTGTTGCAAAATACATGATTGATGCTTTACAAGAAAATGAGGAGTAATGAAATGAAATCCCTTTTGCTGTGGTGTTTGTAAACATCTATTGTATATTTTGCTTCAATGACAATTTTTCTGACACCTACATCCATTTACATGGCCAAAGCAGGGCTGTGACCCTTACTGTAGGAAGCTGTGCCTATAATTAATTCATAATATTAAGATATTTAAAAGATTGTTACATATTTCTTTTCATTAGATTCATGTCTTTAAATGTATCTATATTTTAATCTTAGATTTTGAAATTTTCTTGGACTAAGAATCTATGTATGATATGTGTGTGATAGTCTGTCATAACACTGAGTTGTGCTATGATCAGGTACAGCATCATGGTGCCAGAAGCATGTGACCATGTTATTCATGTAGCTAAGACAAGGAAGTAACAAGGGCCAATTATTGGCCCCATGAATATATCTCATAATCTACCTCCTCTAGCTGGTTTCCATCTCCTAGTTTCCAGAACTTCACAAAAGGGCACTTCCTATCCTTGATGAAGCCTATAATTCTTATGACATTGCTGCGATTGGGGCACTTTGAATCCGTACAATTGTATATAAGATATTCTGTCATACCACAATCACATGAATGAGTTTTTAAGTGCATCTTTCTCTCTACATAGAAATATCTTGCCAGTAAATCTCTCTAGAAAACATGACTAATGCATCCAACTACATATTGTAGAATAAAATACATTGAAAACAAACTTCTATGCATCTAAAATTATTCATCAAAGAGTTGTGAAAATTTAAAATGAAACCTGCTTCTTACTAGCTATTGTTTGTTGAAGACTATAACTGATTAAGATACATACTTACATAGCATATGATAACCTATTCTTCACTCTTAATTAATCATAGTAGATTTATCCTTCAGATCTTCAAATAAATTGAGTGCATATCTCCATAATACTTAACTTTATGATATGTTTTGCTTAAGATTTACAAATTATTTTCTCAACCAATTCTAGGAAATCACTATTATAAATTTGTAGCAAAATTTCATCCACAAAACTTAATTACAGTTTAGAAAACTTATTCCAAGTAAGAGTATGAAATAATTTACCTTTCAGGGCTTTTAAATTCATAATCATTTTCTCATCCAGAAGTTAACAGAAATTGATTAAATATATGACTGAGATTTTCTCAGTTCTTTATAGAAAACAAGACTTTTTTTCTAAATTCTAGTATAAAGGAATGAGAATTTGACATTAAACAATCTGAATAATGAAAATACTTAATCTACAGAAGTGAGCATGCAATCATGTTAGATAAATGCCAATTTACAGAAATAGTAGGCCAAATTTTAATGTATCACTTTTGCCAAGTCTCAACACCAGTTTGTAAGAAGAATATTCAATATGACAAGTTCATATAGAACTTTAATGAGCATTAAATGAGTAATTTGTGTAAACTGCTAAGCATAATTTTTGACCCATAGCAAGTACTCATAACTGTTGTTTTATTGCTTCATATGCACACATATATGTCACTTATAAAATGAAAGTGCTTGCCTAATGTGGTTATATCTACAGTTAGACTTGAGTTTTATTTTCTCTTTTATACTTTACGTACATTTAAGTGTTGCAAAATGGATAACAGTCGTAATAGACCATAAATTATTTTAAGAATAATAAATGAAAGGAGCACTGGTAGAGGAATACTCAAATGTTTATTGGTGAGGATGAAGAATTCCTGAATGATAAAGGTGGGGAAAAAATAGCAGACTGAAAAGGCAGTGGTCTGAATGATATTTCTTTGTTTTAAAAAGCTTGCAGTAGAGACCATCAGGGTGAATTTTATGCCTGAGGAGTAAATAAAAGCATTTATTGAGAAATTAATTTAGAAGTGACATGTTAGGTGAATGTAGTAAACAGAAATGCAGGTGCCCACCTTCCTCTGACAGCAGATAGATAAATACTGCATTAACATAGGTCTGAGAGGACAGTGGCTGACATACAGGCAAAGACAGATGTATGACTTGGGAAATAGCATAGAAAGCACAGGCCTGTAATCCTATAACTTAGGAGGCTGAAGCAGGAGGATAACCAAATTAAAATCTCTATCTGGGCTATAAAGTGAGTTTTAGCCTAGCCTGGGCAAGACTTTACTTATATAATAGTAATGATAGTAATATTGTTATTGCTATTTTGTTATTAAGGCTATTGCCATAGCTCAGTGGTCTAGAATGTGCTAGGGCCTAGATTTACCCTTAGTATCTCACATGCAACAAATTAAAACATGGACACAGGATCATTTGAAATTGTTTCACAGAAAATGGAGCCCTCAAACATTTTACTAAATTTTGTTTTGTTTTAACTTTTTTATTGCAAATAGGTTTTGTTCTCTTAAATTTTTTCTTCTTTTTTGTTTTATTGAAAATAGATTCTTTTCTCGTACAATCTATTCTGATTATAGTTTTTCTTCCTCTCCTCTTCACAGTTTCTTCACATCTTCCCTCCCCTCTTGATCCATACCTTTTCTATTTCTCATTAGAATAGAACAGGCTTTTAAAAGACAACAACAACCAAACATGACAAAAATATATAATAAGATGAAGCAAAGCTATCATATCGGAGCTGGATACTGCAATCCAACAGGAAGAAAAGAGTTCCAAGAGCAATCACAAGAATCAGAATATAAGGGTGAAGGTTCCATGTAGGTATCAGCTCAACTCCTCTATTCCATGAGTTGGGTGGTCTTGCTCTGGGCAATGAAGCCCTAAGGCTAGTTTGTAAAAAGCAATCCTTTTGCTTAGTAATTGCTGAGTTGTTTGGGAATTCTCATGGGAGCCCTTGGCTAACAACTCAATGGATTGCAGCACCCCTGACACTGGAAGCCTCAATTGCCAACAGAAGATGGCCAGCTGAGAATCCATATCCTCCACTCTTACTAGGCATCCTTATTAGGACCACCTCTGTACATTCCAGAAAGTTTCCACTGCACTATATTTCCACACAATTTCCTAAATGCTTCCCAATTCAAGCAGTGTCTCTTCACACTTTCTCCCTCCACATTATTATGCCCTGGCGTGAAGTCACTGCTCCCATCCCTACTGGCCACCATTCCCCACCTTTAAAATTTATTCTATTTCCCCTCCTCCTTAAAAATTTATTCCAGGATATCTATGAATCACCCCTAGACCAGTCTTCCTTAACTAACTTCTCTGGTCTATGGATCACAGCTTAGTTATCATTTACTTAACATTTAAGTGGATATTACACTTATAAGCAAATACATGCCAAATTTGTCTTCCTCAGTCTAGATTACCTCATTTGGGATGTTTCTTTTTCTAGTTCCATCCATGCCTACAAATTTCTTGATGTCAATTTTTAAATATCTGTGTAATAACTCCATTGGGTACCACACTTTCTATATTCATTCTTTGGTTGAGGGGATATCTAAGCTGTTTCCAGTTTCTGACTATTATGAATAAAGACACAAGGAACATGAATTAAGCAAGTGTTCTTGTGGTAGGATGTAGTGTCCTTTGGGTATATGCCTAAGAGTGATATAACTGTACTTGAGGTAGATCAATTTCCAACTTTCTGAGGAACTGACATATTGATTTCTATAGTGCCTGTAGAAGTTTGTATTTCCACCAGCAATGGAGGAGTGTTCTACTTGTTCCACATCCTCACTTGTGTTACTGAACATAGCTATTTTAACAGGTATACAATGGAATCTCAAAATAGTTTTGATTTGCATTTCCCTAATAGCTAACTACTTGTATTACAACTGCTAATTATGTTCCCCCAAAAATCTACTTACAGGAGAGTGTCTGCATATAGAAACTGGGAACCTGCCCTGAATTGGTTCTGATTGGTAAATAAAATGCCAATAGCCAATAGGTGGGGAAGACAGACAAAGGTGTGATTTTAGGACTTCCTGGAATTGGGACTCAGAGCAGAGAGCAGAGAAGGAGGAGATCTGCTATGCTGGGAAAATGTGGATGAGAGGAGAGACAATATGGCTGTGAAGAATGGAAGACAGAGAGGCATAGTCATCGTGTGAAGCAGATGGGAAAGAGTGGTCAAGAGGGCTGCCCGCCTGGGTCTAGAACAGCCAACATAGAATACAGAGTTTAATAATAACATAGGATTATCAGTGGGAGGTAGATTAACAACATGGAGGTTAGACAGTGGCCTATCTATTGTGCTACATAAGGCATATTACAATACAAAGGGTGTACATGTGTGTTTCATTCCAAAATGTAAACCATTGAGGCAGATAGAGAACCTGCCACCAGATTTCATTAATTAAATAATTTCAATAGATGGTCCCTAATATGGAGCAAGAACTCACACTGAAACTAATAGAAAAGAAAGTGGAGAAGAACCTTGAACACAAGGGCACAGGGGGAATTTTCTTGAACAGAACACCAATGGCTTATGCTCTAAGATCAAGAATTGACAAATGGGACCTCATAAAATTCCAAAGCTTCTGTAAGGTAAAGGAAATGTCAATAAGCCAAAATGGCAGCAAACGGACTGGAAAAAGATCTTTACCAACCCTACATCTGATAGAGGGCTAGTATCCAATAAATAAAAAGAACTCAAGAAGTTAGACTCCAAAGAGCCAAATAACATTTTTTAAAAATGGGGGTCAGATCTAAACAAAGAATTTCAGCTGAGAAATACTAATGACTGAGATGCACCTAAAGAAATGTTCAAATTCCTTAGTCATCACAGAAACAGAAATCAAAACAACCCTGAGATTCCACTTCACACAAGACATAATGGCTAAGATCAGAAACTCAGGTGACAGCAGATGCTGGCAAGGATGTGGAAAAAGAGGAATACTCCTCTATTGTTGATGGGATTGCAAGCTGGTACAACCACTCTGGAAATCAGTCTGGCAGTTCCTCAGAAAACTGGACATAGTACTACCTGAGGACCCAGCAATACCACTCCTGGGCATATACCCAGAAGATGCTCTGACATATAACAAGGACACATGCTCCACTATGTTCATAGTAGTCTTATTTATAATAGCCAGAAGCTGGAAAGAATCCAGATACCCTTCAACAGAGGAATGGATACAGAAAATGTGGTACATTTGCACAATGGAGTATTACTCAGTCATTAAAAACAATGACTTCATGAAAATCTTAGGCAAATAGATAGAACTAGGAACTATCATCCTGAGTGAGGTAACCTAGTCACAAAAGAACACACATGGTATGCACTCACTGATAAGTGGATATTAGCCCAAGAGCTCAGAATATCCATGATACAATTCACAGACCACATCAAGTTCAAGAAGAAGAAAGACCAAAATGTGGATGGTTCAGTCCTTAGAAGGGTGAACAAAATGCTTATGGAAGGAAAGGCCATAGAGACAAACTGTGGAGCAGAAACTGAAGGACAGGTCATCCAGAGACTGCCCCATGTGGAGACCCATCCCATATACAGACACCAAATGCAGACGCTATTGTAGATGCCAAGAATTGCTTGCTGATAAGATCCTGATGTAGCTGTCTCCTGAGAGGTTCTGCTAGAGCCTAACAAATACAGAGGCAGATGCTCAGCCAACCATTGGACTGAGCATGGGGTCCCCAGTGGAGGAGTTAGAGAAAGGATTGAAGGACCTAAAGTGGTTTGCAACCCCATAGGAAGAACAACAATATCAATCAACCAGACCCCCCCCTTCCAGAGCTCCCAGGGACTAAACCAGGAACCAAAGAGTACACATGGAGTGGCCTATGGCTCCAGCCACATATGTAGCAGGGGATGGCCTTGTCAGACATCATTGGGAGGAGAGAACCTTGGTCCTGGAAGGCTCAATGCCCCAGTGTAGGAGAATATTGGTGAGTGGGTAAGTGAGCAGGAAGAGGGAGGATGGGATAGGGAGGTTCTGGAGGGAAAACCAGAAAAGGATAACATTTGAAATGTAAATAAATAAAATATCCAATAAAAATTTATTTAGAAACAGAAGAAAAGATAAAGGTAAGGCATGTGTATTTCATTTGGGAATCTCCAATTATTTTTTACCAACAATGAACAAAACTTTCTTCTTACAGATACAGTTTTTATACATTAGCTATAAAAGGGTAGAAACTTTTCCTTTCTCAATGCAATAAAGAGTGGAACTGATTTTTCATTCAAAATGAGTGAGTTCTCTTTTGCATTGTAGCTTAGTCTCTTCCTCCATATACTAAGGAAGTGTGTGTGTGTGTGTGTGTGTGTGTGTGTGTGTGTGTGTGTGTAATTATGTATTTATGATATGGCATGAAAGCTGGACCCAACTTGTTTGAATAAAAATTTAAGAAGGTGTATGCATGAGTCTATTTATGAATTTTAGTTTAACCCATATTTGCTTGTGTAAAAACTTTTTAAAAACTTTTGAGAGCATGACTCTCTTTTCCTGATTCAGTAGAAGCTTGTTTTTCTGACAAGTGAGAGGCATCTGGACAAGAGAGAAAAGAATCTAGGAATCCATTATTTAATCTCCTGCTGTTTTTAGATAAGTTGCTAATGCCAGAGACAGCAGTTTCTGGCCTCAGAGGAACTCAGACAGGCTAGTCAGCTACTACAGCAAAGTGATTTAGACTTGATACATAAACATTTTATTATTACACAGCAACCCTAAATATCTCTTAAGACTAAGAGATATTTACCCCCCACTGATATCCTTCAACCTTTGCTGCCTCAAGAAGAAACATCAAGAAAGAAGAACTGCCCAGGCTTGCCCCTGGGAGATACTTTCCTATGGATTTAACTTCAATCCATAGGAAAGTATGGATACATATCAATGTATGTATCCATACTTTCCTATGGATTTAACTTCAATTATAGTTTCTAAGTTATTCTATTTTGAATTATCTTTCTCATCTTTCTCCTCCTGTTCTGATTTAACAGTGCTCTTATTCCCAATGACTTTTTTTCTATGTTCTTGAGTTCAGTTCTGTCTAAACCATTCTCTTCAGTACTGTCTCCTCTCTTTGTCCTTGGAACTAATACATCTTCCAGAATACATGATCACATGGTAAAAAGTTCATGACAAGCTTACACATAAATTCAAATCATAAATCAAATAACGAGTTTACAACAGACATGCATATCCATTAGGAGCAATGATCTGGCTTAACTTTCATCATCTATTACCAGATCTACAGGTTCATGGAGAGTTAAAAATCACAATTTTTGTGACTAAAGTATTAGTGAAGTTTTATATCAATATACTCAGTCAATATTTTATCTTCTATCCTTGTACCTATAGTAAATCTTTAGTTCCCTTCTTATAACCTTTGGTTAATGGTTTTACAACCTCTTGGAATATGCTCAGTGTAGTATCTTGCTAGCTCAGAAGCAATGAACAGGTTACACTCACTTGAAGACTGGCAGAGTTTTCATTGCAGTTTTGACTATCAGAAAGAACTTAATAGCTGTCTTATTATAAAAGAGCTTAATAATTACTATAATGTTAGAAACTCTTACAGAATCATCATTAAGAATTAAGAAATCATCTATTTGTCTATATAGCATCACTACAAGACAGTACATCTTCATTGTTCTGGGGAAATCTGCTCAAACGTGTGGGTTAATACTGAGTCATTATTATATATATTTAATAATAAAACAAAAAGCATATTAAATGCCAAAATCTTTCTTAAACTGAAATTATCCTGGGCCTTACCTGCAAGAACAAATCAGGAAGATCACCTGCTAGTTTTTGTCTTCTCCTAACAAGGACTAGCAAGGACTCCTGGCATTAATCCGAGTTATATAAAAAAAGGGGGACATAATTATATATTCACAGATACCAATTTTCTTAGAAGGGAGGAATAAAGGAAAATGGCATTGTTTTAAGGATAGAAGGGAGAAATAGTGGTAATTGCATCAAGTGTTTTTAAGTACACATGGGAAAATAAAGAAATTCAATCCTTTGATCTCAAATGTCATAAATAAAGGCATGGAGATAGAGAGAAATCCTATCTTGACAGATAATAATTATTTAAAATTGTTTTAAACACTTTGTGTTGTTTTAATTATCAAATGAAGGTGATTATAAGTTTGGTGGTATTAATGACATTACTAACACTCTGGGAACAAGGTCAACATAAAGCAAGCCCTAAGAAAAAGGAGGTTGCTAAATTGAACCAATCAATTTAGGGTTTCAGGTGTGTATATTGGGAGAGAGGTTTTACAAATTTGTTAAAAGAAAAGGAGAAAAGACTTTGGATCCCTTCCAAAATAATATAGATCAGATATGATAGGGGAAGATTCCCTGAATATCTTGGCTACAGACAGAAAGGAAAAATTCAAGAAAACCAAACAGGACATATTTATATATTACATAATGAAACAACAAGATGCAGCTTTGACAAGCATTGCTCCTCATCAGGGATGCTGAAATGACATGTTGTTCCAGCTCCCTGCCTCACCTGATGCAAATTCCAGAGACTTGCTCACAGAACAGTTTCAGAAACAGCTGCTGACTCTCGATGACTTTGGATCATCCAGCCTTTCAGACAGATCCCGTCAGAACTTCAATAAACCTTGAACTTTCTAAGAATACAGAGACTGGAAAACAAATGCTAAAACTAGCTTTCTTAAATCTAACAAATTTTTCCATTTTTCCTACTCCTCCCAACCACTTGAAAGAAAACTTTACTGCCTCAATTCAGCAGGAAGAAGCTGTGGAGAGTCATTTCAATTCCTTGTGTTTGGGTGTCTGGTTATCATTATTTTATAAATTATAGATGTAAACCACTGAAGGGACATAAACTACTGAGGCAGGAAGTGAACCTACATCATTTTATTAATTAAATAATTATTTCAACAGCTAAGGATGCTGTACACATCCTTAAGTGTTTCTCAGTTGTTTGAGTTTCCTCTATTGAGAATTCTCTGTTAAAACTCGTTCCCTGTTTTAAGATTGGATTATTTTTTCTGATATCTAGTTTCTTGTGTTCTTCATGTATTTGGAATATAGCCCTGTATTGAATGTGGAGTTGGTAAAAATATTTTCCCACTTTGTAGGCTGCTGCTCTGTCCAATTGATGATGTCCTTTGGCTTACAAGCACATTTTAGTTTTATTAGTTTCCATTTATTCATTGTTAATGTTAGTGTCTGCACTGTCAGTGTTATGTCCAGGAAGCTGTTTCCTGTGCCAACGTGTTCAAGGCTATTCCACATTTTCATTTCTATCAGATTCAATGTATTTGGTTTTATGTTGAGAGCTTTGATCAATTTAGAGCTGAATTTTGTGCAGGGTTATAAATATGGTCTATTTGCATTCTTGTACATATAGACAACTAGGTTGACCAGTACCATTTGCTGAAGATATTTGAAGATATTTATTTTCTCCCAGTGTTTATTTCATGGTTTTTTTCTTTAATCAAAAGTGATACAACCATATGTGTGTGAATTTATTTCTGGATCTTTGATTCAATTCCATTGATCAATATTTCTCTTTTGATGCCAATACCATATATTTTTTAATTTTTATCTGTACTACAACTTGAGTTCTCTAATAGTGAGACTTCCAGCAGTTCTTTTATTTTTTAGGATTGCTTTAGCTATCCTGGATTTGTAATTTTTCAATATTAAGTTGAAAACTGTCCTGTCAAGATGTGAAAGAATTGTGTTAGAATTTTGATGGGGATTGCATTAAAGTTGTACATTGCCGACCGATCCATTAACATGAAAAATCATTGCATCTTTTCATATCTTCAATTTCTCTCTTCAGAGACTTGAAGTTCTTGTCATACAGATCTTTTACTTGCTTGCTTAAAAATATCCCAAGATACTTTATATTATTTGAGGTTATTGTTAAAGGTGTTGTTTGCCTTATTTTGTCCCAGTCCATTTGTCATTTGCATATAGGAGGGCTACAGTTTTTGTTTTTGTAATTTTTTTTTTTTTGAGTTAAGTTTGTATACAGCTACTTTGCTGAAAGTGTTTCTCAGCTGGTGGAATTTTAGGGTCACTTACTTATACTATTATACAGTCTGTGAATAAAGATACCTTGACTTCTTCTTTTCCAATTTGTATCCTGTTGCTCTTCTTCATTTGTCTTATTGTGCCAGCTAAGACTTGAAGAACTACATTAAATATAAGTGGAGAGAGTAGACAGCTTTGTCTTGTTCATGATTTTAGTGGAATTGCTTTCAGTTGCTCAAAACTTAACTACATGTTAGCTATATGCTTGCTTCAAATTGCCTTTTTATGTTAAAGTAAGTCCTTTTATCCCTAATCTATCCTGGACTTTTATCATGAAGGGATATTTTGCTGAAGACTTATCCTGAATTTAATAAGATGATCATGTAGTTTTATTTGTTTCAGTTTGTTTAGATGATGGACTACATTATTGATTTTAGTATATTGAATCATCAAGTAGAGATGAAGCCTATTTGATCATGCTGGATGACCTTTTTAATGTTTACTTGGATTTAGTTCCAACCATTTTATTATGTATTTTTGCATGTGTGTTCACAATGGCACTTGTTCTGTGATTCTCTTTCTTTATTGAGTCTTTTTGTGATTTAGATGTCAGGATAACTGTGTCCTCATAAAATAAATTGGTCAATGCTACTTTTGTTCTACACTGTGAAATAATTTAGGGAGTATTAGCATTAACTTTTCCCTGAAAGTCTGGTAGAAATCTCTACTAAAACCAGATGACGCTGGGTGGTTTTCTAGTTAGTAATCTTTTAATGATTGCTTGTATTTCACTACAGGCTATAAGTCTGTTTAAATTGCTTAGTTTGTCATAATTAAACTTTGGAAGATCATTCACTTCATTTAAATTTGCCAGTTTGGTAGACTATGAGTTTTTATCTGTTTATGATTCAGGGTTGGTGCATTTTTACTGTTTCAATGAATTGTATATTTTCTCTATGCAACATGTGGACTTAAAGGTTTCTTTGGACATTACAGCTTTCCCTTTGTCTTGTTTGTTCTTAGTCTCATTCTTTCTTGTTCTGTCTCCTGCTCTCTGTCTATTTTTCTGTATGTCTGTCTGTCTATCTCTATTTCTGTCTCTCAATCATTTCTCAACTTTGCGATGCCCTTTGGTTCCCCCTTCCTCCAATAAACCTCTTATGTTGGCTCTGTTGCATGTCATAACCTCTTACTGGTATACCTTGCCCAGACCCATCAGGCTACCTTGTTCACACTTTATCCTAACACTTAGGTTTGATTTGTTCATGGTGTCCTGGATTTCCTGGAAGTTTTGTGTCAGGAATTTTGCCGATTTATTATTTTTCTTTAACTGATGCACCCATTTTTTTTTCAATGTCTGAGATTCTCTTCCATCTCATATGCTGTTGGCGAACCCTATGTCTATAGTTTCTGGCCAAATTTCAAAATTTTTCATTTCCAGCATTCTATCACATTGGGTTTTATTTATTGCTTCTATTTTAATTTTTCAGGTCTTTAAAAGTTTAACTTGTTTCCTTCAACTGCTCATTTGTGTTTTCTTAGCTTTCTTTAAGAGATGTATTCATTCTGTCAGTTGTTTGGTTATGTTTTCTTGTGTTTCATTAAAGGATTTACTCATTTCCTCAAATTCTTCATGTGTTACTGGATTTTGTTAAGGAATTTATTCCTTTCCTCTTTACAGACTTCTGTAATCTTCATATATTTTATTTTATGTTATTTTTCTTGTCTTTCAGCTATGTTGGAATATTCAGGGCCTGCTATAGTCAAATAGCTGGGATCTAGTCAAAACATATTTCCCTGGCTGTTCCTGTGTTTTTAAACTTGCATTTAGACATTAATATCTGCTTTTATTGGAGGCTGGGATTCTGGAATGGGTTTGGGAAGAAGGTCTGTTCTTTGCTTCACTGGGATGTCTCAAAGAGGAAAGGGAGTCCACAGCAGGTTTTCTGCTACAGATCTTGGGAGAAGACTGGGGAATTGGAACTCAGAAGTAGGAAAGGTGTAGGTCTCCATTTATCTTCCTTGAGAAGAATGGTTGTTGGAGTAGGGGGAGCTGCCTGTTGGGGCTGAAGCCTGGAGGAAAGAAATTAATGGGGAGGAAGGAGGTTAGAAGGGGAAGATCTTTGGGAACTGACAGAAATGGGAGCAGGGGAGCATGGAAGGCTGTCATTCATAATCTGCTGCAGAGTTGGGAATGAGACTAAGGGATTGAATTTGGAGGAACAGAGAGAGAAGACATAGTCTGCAGGCAACTTAAGTGATTTTCTAGCTGGCAAAGGATGCAGGTTCACAGGGTATGTCTGCTGGAGTTGGGGGTATGTGGTAAAACAATGGAGAATGGGGGAAGGATGACAGGAGGGCATGGCCTGTGAGATACACAAGAGCTGTGGGCAGCAGGAAAGGAAGACTGTAGGACTGGGAAAGACACTGTTGTTTTGGATCTGAAGGAATAAAGCCCTGTGATAAATTTAAGTGTCAAGGAAGGAAGGAAGGAAGGCAGAAAGGAAGAAAGAAAGAAAGAAAGAAAGAAAGAAAGAAAGAAAGAAAGAAAGAGATAGAGAAAGAGAGAGAGAAAGAGAAATAGAAGAGAGAAAGAAAGAAAGGAAGAAAGAAAGAAAGAAAGAAAGAAAGAAAGAAAGAAAGAGAGAAGAGAAAGAAAGAAAAGAAAACTATCAAGAAAAAACAAGTAATTTGATTCTAAAAGAGGAAAGATGAGTGGGGAGATGGTCAATGCATGAGGGACTGAGTTTAGTTTCTCAGAATTTACATAAAATGCCAATCACAGTAGAGCACATGAGTGATCTGCGTCCTGGGAAGGTAAAGACAGGAATATCCATGTGCTTGCTATGCAGGCAGTCAATTTCCATCAATAGACCACAGATTCATTGAGAGATACTAAGGTGGAAAGCAACTGATAAAGAAACCTGGTATCCCTCAACCTCTGGCTTCTATATGTACTCACACAGATACTACACAGATAACACACAGACAAACCGATAATACACAGATAAAACACACAAACACACACACACACACACACACACACACACAGAAAGAGAACACAAATGACTTAAAAAGACATTTCTCCAAGAAAGATATAGAACTAGCTGGTGGGTTTGTGCAAAGAATTCATTCTTGTTTATAATATATGCAAATTGAAACCACAATATCACCTCAAATCTGTGAGAAAGGCTATCATCAAGAAGATGAAAGTGAACAAGTATTGACAAGGTTGAGACGACACTGTTGGTAAGATTTCAGATTAACAAAGTCATGTTTCTCCAAAACTTAGAACTACTTTGACAGCTAGGAATGTCACCAGTGTCCACATGTCAGTGGAAATAAAATTGAGACTTTGAAGAGTAATTTTTTTTCTTCAAGACATATACAAACACATTTGTCACTATATGAACTCAACTGTATCTATAGGGAAATAAATAACAAATATATAAACATGCAGCATATATACACAATAGACTCTGTTGTTTAAAAATGGGAAGTCAGTGATGTTTTACATCAATCAGGTGAGCCTCTGTGAAATTAATTCAACCACAGAGAGGTGAATATGCAATTGTTTCACTTTTAGGCTGATTCTAAAAAATATTTATCTCGCAGAACAGAAGGAAAGTCTTACTAAAGAGCAGCCTGGGAACTTCCAGACTCAATATGTACCCCACAGCTAAGGCTGTCCCAGAGCCCTCCATAAACAAATCCAGCATGGAGAGAGCTGGTCTCCCAGGAGTGCTTTCACTCCTAAGCTCACAGGTGAGACCACCACCATGGCTCCAATAACTGGTCAAAGAGGGAACCGCCAGCAGCACACAGGGCACAGGAACTGCTAAACAATCAGGGACAGGATTCTTCCAGTTTCCATCAGGGCCTCAGAGCTAAACCTGTGACACAGTCTTTCATACTCAAATTTTACCCACAGAGAACTGGTCTCCCAGGAGTGCTGACCTAAGATCACAGGTTCATAGGCCCACAGAAGGGACAAGCTCCAGTCAGAGAAAGCAAGAACAAATAATACTATAGATAGCCAGATGTCAGCAGGCAAGCACAAGAACCTAAGCAACGGAAACCAAGGCTACTTGGCATCATCAGAATCCAGTTCTCCCACCACAGCAAGTCCTAGATTACCCAACACACTGGAAAAGCAAGATTTGGATTTAAAGTCACATCTCCTGATGATTATAGATGACTTTAAGAAAGACATAAGTAATTCTCTTAAAGAAATACAGAACATAGGTAAACAGGTAGAATCCCTTAAAGAGGAAACACAAAAATCCCTTAAAGAATTACCAGAAAACACAAGCAAACGGGCAAAGAAATTGAACAAAACCATCCAGGATCTAAAAATGGAAACAGGAACAATAAAGAAACCACAAAGGGAGACAGTCCTGGAGCTAGGAAAGAGATCAGGAGTCATAGATGCAAACATCACGAACAGAATACAAGAGACAGAAGAGAGATTCTCAGGTGCAGAAGATACTATAGAAAACATTAGACACAACAGTCAAAGAAAATGCAAAAGCTCCAACCCAAAACATCCAGGAAATCTAGGACAAAATGAGAAGACATAACCTAGGGATAATATTATAAAAGAGAGTGAAGATTCCCAACTTAAAAGGCCAGTAAATATGTTCAACAAAGTTTATAGAAGAAAACTTCATTAACCTAAAGAAAGAGATACCATAAACATACAAGAAGCTACAGAACTCCAAATAGATTGGGTCAGAAAAGAAATTTCTCCCATCATATAATAATCAAAACACCAAATGCACAAAACAAAGAAAGACTATTAAAAGCAGTAAGGGAAAATGGTCCAGTAACATATAAGACAGACTTATCAGAATTACACCAAACTTCTCACCAGAGACTATGAAAGCCAAAAGATCCTGGAAGATGTCATACAAACCCTAAGAGAACAAAAATGCCAGCCCAGACTACTATGCCCAGAAAACTCTCATTTATCATAGATGGAGCAAGATATTTCATGACAAAATGAAATTGTGCATTATCTGTCCACAAATCTAGAACCTACAGAGGATAATAGAAGAAAAATTCCCAATAGATGGAAATGACCCTCAAGAAACAGCAAGAAATTAAATCTTTCACATCAAGCCCAAAAGAAAAGAATCACACAAACATAATTCCACCTCTAAAAATAAAAATAACAGAAAACAACAATTATTGGTCCTTAATATCTCTTAAAATCCATGGGCTCAATTCCCCAATAAAAAGACATAGACTAACAGATTGGATATGTAAACAGTCCTACATTTTGTTGCATACAGGAAATGCACCTCAGCAAAAATGACAGACACTATCTCAGAGTATAAGGCTGGAAAACAACTTTGCAAGCTAATGGTCCCAAGAAACAAGCTGGAATAGCCATTCTAATATCTAATAAAATCAACTTTCAACCAAAAGTTATCCAAAAATATAAGGAAGGCACTTCATAATGATTAAAGAAAAAAAAAACTACCAAGATGAACTCTCAATTCTAAATATATATGCTCCAAATTCAAGGTCACCTAAATTCATAAAAGAAACTTTACTAAAGCTCAAACCACACATTGCACCTCACACAATAATAGTGGAAGACTTCAACACCCCACTCTTAGCAGTGTCAGATCATGGAAACAGAAGCTAAACAGAGACACAGTGAAACTAACAGAAGATATGAACCAAATGGACTTAACAGAAATCTGTAGAACATTCCATCCTAAAACAAAAGAACATACCTTTTTCTCAGAACCTCATGGTACCTTCTCCAATATTCACCATATAATTAACAAACAGGCCTCAACTTATTGAAGAAGATTGCAAGAATCCAATGGATCTGTAAGACTCTGGAGAGCTGGGGACCTCCTGAGTGAACCATGCAGAGCCAGGAATGGATACATAAAGCAAGAGGAATTTATTGTTCCAACTCGTTGGGGTTGTCCTACACCTGAAGAAGAGGCAGCAACTCCAGGCAGCCTGTTTGGCCAGTTTATATACGTTTTTTAGGGCAGCAGCCATTAGGCACAATGTGATTGGCAGAAGAGTGTGACTTTTTAAACTGTTTGGTCTTTAGGGAATAAGGTAGCAAGGACCTCCCTTGTCTGTAGGTGGCAAGGGTTGGTCCCTCCTGTGGAATGTGTGTACCTGTTCTGGGCCTCCCCCACCTCAAATGTGTTCCTCCCCTGTGGTCTGAGGAATGTTAATCAGTCTCTCCCTTCCAGGAGAGGAAGCCTCTCCTGACAGAGGAATATTAATTAGACTCTCCCATTCAGAGAGACAAGTGTCCCATGACCTTTCCAAAGTTCTTGAGCTGACCTCTTCACATCCTATCAGATCACCAAGGACTAAAGCTGGTCTTCAATAACAACAAAAACAACAGAAAGCCCACATGTACATGGAAGCTGAACAATGCTCTACTCAGTGATAACTTGGTCAAAGAAGAAATAAAGAAAGAAATTAAAGATGTCTTAGAATTTAATGAAAATTAAGGCATAACAGAGACAAACTATGAGACACAAGGAAAACATGCTAAGAGGAAAACTCATAGCTATTGTTAGTATTCTGTCTAAACTCCACCTCCACAGTCACCTGATGATAGCCAAATATGCTCCACCACCACCCACCCCCCCACCCACCCCGCAGCTACCTACCAGTGTCCAGAGGCACTGGGCAGCGACTTCCGGCTGTTAGCAGGAAGTTCCGCCCTGCTGCCGCTGCCACCCACAGACCTGATTCGCAGCACCTGTCAGCAGTACAATCGATTATATACCACTGTTGCCAGCTTTCTTATTCTGGTTCTAGCTAAATGTTTCTTTGTTATTACAGAAGTGTGCTTTTCTCTGCCTATACAGCCTGTCAAAGTTACTAAAGACTCTTTCCTATCCTGCCTCAATAGATTTTTACTACTGCTATTGAATTCTATTCAGCTATAACCAATCCTTATGGGTCTCAATCTTGTCAGAAGTCTGCTAATACTAACTTAAATAGTTTATAACTGACAGAATTCCCAAAGCCTCTAGCAGTTGACCCTAGATGGTTTCAGAAGACTTGAACACCGGACTCCTAGAAGATACAGCCTGGATTGTATGCAATGATACAGTCACTAATGAACACAGTAGACTAAACTGGATACCCTGAGTCAAATGACTTAGCTAAGTCAAACCGAGGTAAGTCATTTCTCATGTCAT
The DNA here is from genome assembly GCA_021653895.1 of Mastomys natalensis. Taxonomy (NCBI): domain Eukaryota; kingdom Metazoa; phylum Chordata; class Mammalia; order Rodentia; family Muridae; genus Mastomys; species Mastomys natalensis. The sequence goes on from JAJTUV010000694.1 coordinate 1,615,488, forward strand.
GTGTATCCATTCCACAGAGAAAAAGCCCTGTGTCTTCTGCTCTTGAAAGCCAAGCTGATTTCATTGAAGAGAGTATGGAAACCATGAGAAATGTTGGCTAGTGGGCTCTGTCATTTTTTAAAATAATATATAACTGGTAGATTATTGTTTACTCTTCTTCAGACTTCTTAATACATTGACAGCTAAGCTCTCACAGATGTAATCTGTTACCTCATTATCTAAACTCAGTTGTCATCAATTAAATGCTTCACATTTCCTCTTCTTGCTATCCTCCTGTCCTAAATTATCTGAGTTCCTATAAACTCGCCTAACTCTGATAAAACATTCCACTATACGATCCAGCAAAGGCTCATCTTAAAGACTGCTCGTGTTGTTAACTCATGCTGTTATCTCTTTTGTAAACTTATAAGCTACAGGAAACCCACTCAGATCTACCTCTCATGGACCAAATAAACTCCATCCAGTACATATGCCTAAAGTTCCCACTTACTACCTATTACAAAGGTTGGGAACCCTCTGGGTTCCAAATGTACATCTTAGAAAAATTTTCTTTTTCCCAAGCATACTTAATCTTATTCCCTACATCTTGTCAAGTCCAGGTGTATCCAGGACAGCTCCAGAGAAGCAATCTCCAGATGCTCCATCTCCTGTCACAGACACAGCTGCTTCTACTGGACCTGTTCCTTCTGGCCTATCCTTAGATGGCTCCATAGACCCTGGACAGCAGAACTGGACAAACATCCCCCATACCCATACTTCCAGGTTCCCCCTAAAGACACGTCACCCCCAATGCCAGCAGGAAATAGCCAATATCACGATGACCCTATTCCTGCTTCACTGTCACCTCTTTCTAATTTTTTTTTCTTTTTTAATTAAACAAAAATGGGGGAATGTTAGTATTCTGTCTAAACTCCATCTCCACAGTCATCTGATGACTATGTATCAGGGAGCCAGGTATGGTTCCCCACCCAGCTACCTGGCAATAGCCAGGTAGCCCTGCCCACTATTATAAAAGGGGCTGTCTGGCCCCTCCTCTCTCTCTTGCTCCTGTGACATAGACACCTGCAGTTTCTCTCTGCCTCTTTCCCCCTTCCCTTCCCCTCTCTCCACGTGGTCATGGTCAGCCTCCACCTCTCTCTGTTCTCTCTCTCTCTCTCTCTCTCTCTCTCTCTCTCTCTCTCTCTCTCTGCCTGTACTATCCTTCTGGCTCCCTTCCCCATGCACTGAATAAACTCCATTCTCTGGTATACGGTCGTGTGGCTGGTCCCTCAGGAGGAAGAGATGCCTCGGCATGGGCCTGCTGAGACATTCCCTTCCACCATCATTCCACCATTGGTTTCCATCCCATCATTGCTATAAGTACCTCCAAAAAGAAACTGGAGAGAGTATACACTAGCAGCTTGATAGGACATCTGTAAGCTCTAGAAAAAACTGAAGCAAATACACTCAAAAGGAGTAGACAGCAGGAAATAATCAAACTCAAGACCAAATCGACCAAATTGAAACAAAAAGAAAGATACAAAGAATCAACTGGTTCTTTGAGAAAATCAACAGGATAGATATATTCTTTGCCAGACTAACCAGAAAGTACAAAAACAGTAACCGACTTAACAAAATCATAAGTGAAAAGGGAGACATAACTATAGAAACCAAGGAAATCCAAAAAAAAATCATCATATCCTAGCACAAAAAATTGAAAAGGGAGAAGTCAAAATATTACTATTTGAAGATGATATGATAGTATACTTAAGTGACCCCAAAACTTTCACCAGAGAACTCCTAAACCTGATAAACAAATTCAGCAAAGTGGCTGGATATAAAATTAACTCAAACAAATAAGTAGCCTTCCTCTACTCAAAGGACAAACAGGCTGAGAAAGAAATTAGGGAAATTACACCCTTCAAAATAGTCACAAATAATATAAAATATCTTGGTGTGACTCTAACCAAGCAAGTGAAAGATCTGTATGACAAGAACTTCAATTCCTTAGTAAAGAAATTGAAGAAGAGCTCATAAGATGGAACCATTTCCCATGTTTATGGATCAGAAGGATAAATACAGTAAAAATAGCCATTTTTGCCAAAAGCAGTCTACAGGTTCAATGATTCCAACTCAATTCCATCAATTCCAAGGCCATCAAAATTCCAACTCAATTCTTCATTGAGTTAGAAAGAACAATTTGCAAATTAATTTGGAGTAACCAAAAACCCAGGATAGTGAAAACTATTCTCAACAATAAAATAAGTTCTAAGGGAATCACGATCACTGATCTCATACTGTATTACAGAGCAATTGGGGTAAAAACTGCATGGTATTGGTACAGACACAGGCAGGAAGATCAAACAATAGAATTGAAAACCCAGAAATGAATCCAACTCACCTATGGTCAGTTGATCTTTGACAAAGGAGCTAAAACCATCCAGTGGAAAATAGACAGCATTTTCAACAAATAGTGCTGTTTGAACTGGATTCATATTGATCTATTATTATCTCCTTTTTACAAAGCTCAAGTCCAAGTGGATCAAAGAACTCCACATAAAGCCAGATACACTGAAACTAATAGAAGAGAAAATGGGGAAGAGACTCTAACACATGGGCACTGGGGAATATTTCCTGAGTAGAACACCAATGGTTTATGCTCTAAGATCAATAATCTACAAATGGCATCTCATAAAATTCCAAGGCTTTAGTAAGGTAAAGAGCACTGTCAATAGAACAAAATGTCAATCAACAGATTAAGAAAAGATCTTTACTTATCCTACATCCAATACTGGGTAATATCCAATATATACAAAGAACTCAAGAAGTTAGATTCCAGAGAACCAAATAACCCTATTAAAAATTGGGAGAGAAAGCTAAAGAAAGAATTCTCAACTGAGGAAACTGAAAAGCAACTAAAGAAATGTTCAAATTCCTTAGTCATTAGGGAAATGCAGATCAAAACAACCCTGAGATTCCACCTCGAACAGTAAGAATGGCTAAGATTAAAAATGCATGTGATAGCAGATGCTAGGAAGGATGTGGCGGAAGAGGAACACTCCTCCATTGTTGGTGGGATTGCAAGCTGGTACAACCACTCTGGAAATTAGTCTGGTGGTTCCTCAGAAAACTGGACATAGTACTGCCTGAGGACACAACTATACCACTCCTGGTCATATACCCAAATGATGCTCCAACATATAACAAGGACATATGCTCCACTATGTTCATAGCAGCCTTATTTATAATAGGCAGAAGCTGGGAAGAACACAAATGTCCTTCATCACAGGAATGGATAAAAAAATGTGGTACATTTACACAATGGAGTGCTACTCAGCTATTAAAACAATAGCTTCATGGAATTTTTAGGCAAATGGATAGGACTAGAAAAAAAATATCATACTGAGTGATGTAACCCAATCACAAAAGAATACACATGGTATGCAATCACTGATAAGTGGATATTGGCCTATAAGCTCAGAATATACATGATGCAATTCACAGACCATATGAAGTTCAAAAAGAATGAAGTCCTAAATATTGATGCTTCAGTCCTTAGAATGGGGATCAAAATACTCAACAGAGTATTAAGGAAGTATTGAGAAGGACTTGGGAGGAAGATAAGAAGGGGAGGAGGAAAAGGGGGTCAAGATCAGGTTTGGGAAAAGACAGGGATGATATACAGAGGGTCAGGAATTTGAACAGATGTGTGTAGCAAAGGGAGATGGGGAACTGGGGATAATCACCAGCAAGTACCAAATGTCAGGAAAACAAGAGGCTCCTGGGACTCAGCAGGGATGACATTAGCTGAAATGCCCAACAAAGGGAAGGGAGAAGCTGCAGAGACCATATCCAGAAGTTAGACAAGTCCCTTGGTTGGAGAATGGGACCACCCACTAATCTCCAAAGTTTTAACCCAGAATGGCTCCTGTCTAAAGGAATTATGGGGACAAAGTGTGAAGCAGAGACTGAAGGAAAGGCCTTTCAGAAACTGACCTACCTAGGGATCCATCCCATATACAGAAACCAAATCCAGACACTATTGCAGATGTCAAGAAGTGCTTGCAGACAGGAGCCTGTTATAGCTATCTCCTGAGAGTGTCTGCCAGATTCTGACAAATACAGAGGTGGATACTCCCAGCCAAGGACTGGATTGAGCACAGGGACCCCAATGGAGGAATTACAGAAAGGACTGAAGGAGCTGAAGCAGTTTGCATCCCCATAGGAAGAACAACAATATTAACCACCTAGATGCCCCAGAGCTCCCAGGGACTAAACCACCAACCAAGGAATACATATGGAGGGACCCATGGCTACAGCCACATATGTAGCAGATGATGGTGTAAGACTCTTGTGAGCCTCAGCTTACCAGAGACTCCCTGAATAAACCACTCAGAGACATAAATTGATGCAAAAAGCAAGAGGAAGTTTAATGATCCAATGCATTGGGGTTGTCCTGCACCCAAAGGAGAGGTGGTAACCCTGGGCAGCCCATTGGTCAGTTTTTGTACAGTTTAAGATGTAGACTAGAGAAACAGTGACTAGGCACAATATGATTGGCAGAACAGTGTGACTTTTAAACTAATTGGTCTTTAGGGAATGAGGTGGCAAGGGCCTCCTTTGTCTGTAGGTAGCAAGGGTTGGTTTGTCCTGTGGAATGTGTCCAAGTGCTCTGGGCCTTCCCCATCTGCAGGTAGGTTCCCTCCTCTATGTCCTGAGTAATGTTAATCACCCTCTCCCATCAGGCAAGTGTCCAAGACCTTTCTAAAGTTCCAGAGCTGACCAAGAATGTTAATTAGTCCTCCCTTCTGGGACAGGGGGACAAGTATTCCAAAGTTCCTCTTCAATGGCATTGTTTTGGAATAAATAGGAGGAGAGGCCCTTGGTCCTGGGAAGGCTCAATTTCCCAGTGTAAGGGAATGCCAGAGTGGTGAAGTGGGAATGGGTGGGTGGGAGGGGGAGCACCCTCATAGAAGCAGGGAGAGAGGAATGGGATGGGGAAAAAAGGAAAGGGGATAACATTTGAAATGTAACTACATAAAATATCCAATAAAAAAAGAAAAGACAAAAGAAAAAAAGTCTTCTTACTAGAGATACTGTGAAAATTTTATTAGGAATTATTAGTGAAAAGACCAAAATCTATCTAATCTATCTATCTATCTATCTATCTATCTATCTATCTATCTATTTGTATATATATGCGTGTATGTGTGTGTGTGTGTGTGTGTGTGTGTGTATGTGCATGTATATCTACATATGTAGTCTTTCTAGCCCAATAACAATATATTCTATCCTTGAAAGAATCCAAAAGAATGACAGCTACAGTTAGCAATATACCTTTATACACACACACACACACACACACACACACACACACACACATCATAGTTATACTGTCTATGATATCTCATACAATATTACACTTGAATTTTAAAATAAAGAAATGACAGGAATGTAACACTGGCTGGCTGGCTGCTTCCAACAAAATGAGCTTGTTTGAAAGCTAGGGGTAGCTTTGAAAAGAAAAGCCTGTGTTGGAGAAACCCCTGTTTTCATCACACTATAGTACCTACAAGGGTTAAACCTGAGGTCTTCAGGAACTCCCTGTCAATAAAGCATAACAGAACTGTGTAAAACCTTGCAGTTATCCTAATCTACACTTCTCATTTCCAAAGTTATGTGATAAATGTGGCATGACCTTGTCTCCCACCAGGCTTCAGAACTCCAGATTTGGTCTTGCTCTTATCATTCCATACTGATATGTACAGAACCCTGGCTTCAGCTCTGTCTAAATCTTATGAGTATGTACTGAATGTAATATGGTAAGAAGATATTTTTTCTTTATTCTAAATGTATGTATCATATACTTGTTATATATAGTAGTTTGGTGCTTGTTGTATAACCATCTCCAGTACTACACGTCAGGATAGCTGTGTGGCACAGGCTTCTTTAATACTGAGAAAACATTTTCTTCACAGACATTAGGTAATTCTCACTATTTTTATTCAGGTGTCAGGATAATCTATCTTTGCAGACATTCCTTTTTTTCTTTCTTTTTATGGCATTTGTTTTGGGGACATTAAATTTATCTATATCACTTAGAAATGGAGGGTTTTTTTTTCATAGCCTTTGTTAATGAAGTTAATAATAGATGTTTCCCAACATTTTTATCACTTTAGTCATAGAATTTTATCACTTTCCAACATTAAACTAGAGAGACATTTAATTAAGAAGAAGCCTTTACTAACTGGAATATACTAGATATTTCAGCCAATATGTCAAACAAATCATGGTCAACATCAGTAAAAATATTTTATTTCATGTCAATTGTAGCACACATGTTTATACTCATTCCTTCCTTAGTAATCTGTGTTTGTAACAATTAAAACAACATAGTTCAACAGACAGACTTTTAAAATTAAAACCATTTTTATTGGATATTTTATTTATTTACATTTCAGATGTTACCCCCTTCCCCCATTTTACTGCCCCTCCAGAAACCCCCATCCCATCCTCCCTGTTCCTTTTTGCTTTTATACCATTTTAATTACATGCAAGTATTAAGGTCAGTTCTAGATTGAGGAACTAGCAGTACAATAGATGCAAAGAGTCAAGAAACAAGCAAGTCAATAAACACAAATAGTCAAAGAACAAGCAAGACAATAAAAGAGTCCAGAGATCACTCTGTGATCACTGTTTCTAAGGGCTTATCAGGAGACCAAAATACCTGATCCTACTTTGGGCTACCAAAGTCATTTTGATGCCTGAAGGCTACTTCTTTGTTCTAGCCTACGATTTAGATTCCTACCTGAAATTGCTTCTTTGTTCTAGCCTAAGATTTAGATTCCTGCCTGTAGCCCATTTCCTTGTCTTTGGTCAATGTCAGATTCCTACCAAGCAGCCCCAAAAGCTGACAGATTTCTTATATACACAAAAATTACATCTCTCTCTCTCTCTCTCTCTCTCTCTCTCTCTCTCTCTCTCTCCTCTCTCTTTCTTGGTCTCTCTCTCTCTCCTCTCTCTTGTCTCTCTCTCTCTCTCTCTCTCTCTCTCTCTCTCTCTCTCTCTCTCTCTCTCTCTCTCTTCAGTGTTACTGATCAAAACCAGGGTCTCAGCCATGCTAATAGTTAACTAGTCCATAAAGTATGTATATTCCCAGCCACTAAGGGATATAAAAAACAGTTGACTGTTTTCAAGATAGGAAATGAGATCAAATAGACAGTGGGAATTTGGTAATATATAACCAATAAGTTGTATGCTTACTATGGGGTTATATAATGTTTGTTTTGGTTTGGTTTTTGTTTGTTTGCTTACTTATTTATTTGCTTGTTTTGGCATTTTGACATAAAAATTTCATATTATTTCTGATTCAGCTTACCCTGTCCAAGAAACATGGAAATTTGTTCTGAGGAAGCCCTGAAATCATCATACTGCTCTTAACTATGTGATGTTTCATTCGTTTAAAATTTTCCATATTTAATTGTTTTGGACTTTACATGGAAAATAAAGATGGAAGTCACAGGTTATATTGATACTTTAAATGATAACTCTGAGACAAAGAAACAAACATACTAACAGTAAGATTTCAGTTCAAGTATCAGGAAAGCGAGAGTTAACATTTCTAAGACTAGAGGAGGAGCTTGAGACATTACTCAACCATTATGAAAACTTTATCTTGTAAAGGACTGAGGTTTGATACCTAGCACCCATACGACAGCTCACAACCATTTGTATATCTAGTTCTTAGGTAGGGTTCCATCATTCTCTTCTGCTATCTTTGGGTACCAGGTATGCATGCAATACAAATAAAAAAAAAAAGACTAGAGGAATAGCTGGTATTGGAGAAAAGCATTCAAGATTTGTGCTTATAAAAAAGCCAAAGTTTTTGACTAATATCCACTTATTAGTAAGTATATACCATGCATGTCCTTTTGGGTTTGAGTTACTTCAGTCAGGATGATATTTTCTAGTTCCATTCTGTGCCTGAAAAACTCATAATGTCCTCATTCTTATTAATATTGCATTGTGTAAATGAACAATATTTTCTGTATCCATTCTTCCATTGTAGAACATCTGGGTTGTTTCTAGCTTCTGGGTATCACAGATACGGCCTCTATGAGCATAGTGGAGCATATACCCCTGTGGTATGGTGGGTCATCTTTTGGGTATGTTCCCAAGAGTGGTATGGTCAGGATGTTGTGGATAGCCCCAGCCTTGTATTTTGATCCTAGTTCTACCCTCCTGGGAGGGGCTGCAGAGGATGATTGAATCTGTACACAGGTGATGTCTTGTAAACCTTCTGTCCAATTAAAACCTGTAAAATAAAGGCTAGAGCAGAGATTGGGCAGTAGAAGGGGAGGCGGAGAAAAAGGCTTAGGGAGGAGAGAGTGAGAGGAATTCGATATAAAAGGTAGAAGCAAGGAAGCAGAAGCGGAAGCAGAGGGATAAGAAGGAGGAAGAAGAAGCAGAAGGAAGCTGGCGGTAAAAGGAAGCTGACGTTGGAGGAGCCGGAGCGGAAGGACAAGCACGATAAACTGCAAGTTATAAGGGATTCAAGCCGGGGATTAGAGTAGTGTAGTGGTAAATCTGCCCAATCTAGGCGTGCAATTTATACCCATAATTATTGAGTTATTGGGGTTTAAATAATTATCTCTACTACAAATTGGCGCCAACTTCTACTAGAGTTAGGTCGTCAGGTAGTTCTATTTCCAATTTTCTGAGAAACCTAGAGGTTGATTTCCAGAGTGGTTGAACCAGTTTGCAGTCCCACCAGCCATGGAAGTTTCTCTTTCTCCGCATTCTCCCCAACATGTGCTATCCCTTGAGTTTTTGATCTTGCCCATTCTGATTAGTGTAAGATGGAATTTCAGGGTTGTTTTGATTTTGCATTTCCCTGGTGACTAAAGACTTTGAAAGTTTCTATAAGTGCTTCTTGGCCATTTGAGATTTCTCTGTTGTGAATTCTGTTTAGCTCTAGCCCATTTTTTATTGTGTTGTTTGAGGTTTTGGTGGTTAGCTTCTTGAGTTCTTTATATACTTTGGCTCTCTATCAGATGTGAGGTTAGTGAAGTTTTTTTCCCAATCTGTAGGTTGCTGGGTTTTCATATAGACTATGTCCTTTGCCTTAAAGAAGTTTTTAGTTTCATGAGGTCCTATTTATCAATTCTTGATCTTACAGCCTGGAAGAACTTCACTTGAAGTTCTTGTCATAAGATTTTCACTTGCTTGGTTAGAGTTACCCAAAATTAATTATTTGTGATTATTGTGAAGGATGCTGTTTCTCTATTTTATTTCTCAGTCCATTTTCATTTGTATAAAAGAAGGCTATTGATTCATTTGAGTTAATTTTATATCCGCCACTTTGCTAAAGTTGTTTATAAGCTGTAGAAGTTCTCTGGTATAATTTTTGTGGTTGATTATGTATACTAACTTATCATCTGCAAACAGTGATACCTGGAATTCTTCTTTGCAAATTTGTAACCCCTTGATCTCCTTTTGTTGCCTTATTGCTCTAGCTAGAACTTTGGTTACTATTGAATAGATATTGTGAGAATGGGCACCCTTGCCTTTTCATTGATTTTATTGGAATTGCTTCAATTCTCTCCATTTAATTTGATATTGGCTATTGTTTTGCTCCATATTGCTTTTATTATGTTTAAGTATGGGGCTTGAACTCCTGATCTCTCCAAAACTTTTAACATAAAGGGCTAGTATTTATTCCATAGAACTCAAGAAGTTTAAGAAGCAGAAGGGTCCAAGTGAGGACATTTCTATCCCACTGGGGAGGGAGAAAAAAACAATCACAGGAGGCAGAGGGAGGGAGGGACCTAGGTAGAAGGAAAAGGAAAATGGGGACATGATTATGTATGGATGGGGAGGACAGGAGAGAAGTGATTAGGGTCAGCAGAATGAATATGCAACCTTGAGGGGGTGATGTGGAGGTACCCTCTAGAAAGTACCAGAGACCTATGAAGTGAGAGAATTTCAGAATTCAAAGGGAGGGACCTTAAATGAAATGCCCAACACTGGGGGTGGGGTGATAGGAGAAAGCTCCAGTTAGAAAAGATGGGGCATCAAGTCTAGGAATGGGGTTGCAATCCCACAGTCAAAAAGACTGACCTAGAAATGTTCCTGTCTAAAAAACCTTCAGGGAAAAAAAATGGAGAAGAGACCAAGAGAAAGGCAGTCCAGTGATGAGCCCAACTTGCAATCCATCTCAAGGGGAGGCTCCAAAGCCTGACACTGTTACTAATACTATGGTGTGCTTACAAACAGGAGCCTAGCATGACTGTTCTTTGAGAGGCCCAATAAGCAGCTGACTGATACAGCCACATCTACTTACACCTATTCATTGGACTAAAGTCAGGAACCCTTCTGGATTGAATTAGGAAAAGGCTGGAAGAAGTTGAGGAGGAGGGTGATCCCATGAAAGACCTGCAGACTCAATTATCCAGACCCCTGACACTGAGACAACAACCAGGCAGCACACACGAGCTGGTCTGAGGCCCCAGACATATAGATTGCAGAGAACTGCCTGGCATGGCCTCAGTGGGAGAAGATGCACCTAATCCTGGAGAAACTTTAGGCCCCAAGGAATGGGGAGCCCTGGCAGGAGAGAAAATGAACATCCTCTTAAAGACAGGAGGGGAAGAGGAAAGGAGTGAGGAATTGTGGGAGGGCAGACCAGGATGTGGGCAATGACTGGACTGTAAAAAATTAAAAGTAATCCTAAAAAGCCAAAGTTTTATACATAGATATTTGAGCTTAGATATTGGTTAGGCAATTTCTCAATAAGTCAAGATTTCAGAAAGAAAGACAAGAACTTTTAGGTATAAAATGGAATTTGAAGATGAGGTAGGTTATTTTAAATGTGAATGGGTAATGTATTCATTAAGGAATAAATACAGGCACAAAAAACCCATCTTATAGGGATAGTTCAGAATCTGGAGAATGAGGACTATGAAGTAGATTACGAGGTGAGAGGCAAGAGGAAGTTTTAATTTTATGGGAGAAAGTGTATGGTTCTGAAAGAATGTGTGCTGCATTGCATCTTGATACTCAAAACTAACTACAGTCTCCCAAACTGTCTCCTGTATGGGACTTGTCACCTGAAAGTGGTGTTTCCTAACATAATTCACCATTTCACTTATTAGAATATTAATAGTTTTTTCCAGGAGACACATAACCTATCTAGTTTCAAGGTTGGCCATTTTAACAGTGTCAGGTATGGGTACTATCTCATAGATTGGACCTTAAATCCAATTAAATGTGATTGGCTACTCCCAGAAGATTTGTGTCAAGGTTGTTCCAATATATTTAGCCTCTATAGGTCACAGGGTTGTAGCTGGGTAATAGCGATGATTGCCTTTCTTCTCCAGTAACATGCAGAGTACTTTCCAGCACTGTGAATGCTAGTCAGTAGAGATGAAACTTCTAGTCTAACATCTAGTCTACCAGCTGAACTTCTTTTTGTATGATGATATAAGTTATAAGTAAAGTGTTGCCTTCAGAAACAGGACCTTACTATTGGGTTGTGGAAAGTGACCCCCAATATGGTTTAGCAAAATGATGACCTCAGAAAGGTTGATGCTGGTGACCATCTTGGAACAATTTTCATTGGTATCCTATGAGGGCAAATATCACTGGTATGATCTCAGTGGAAATATAAAGATTAAAAAATCATATTTTATGAGTTTCAGTATAAAAGGAGGAACACAATTTGGGATAAAAATTAATATGAAATGAGGAGTATAGTCTTATGACATTTCTATAACTAAGATAAAAGATGATAAAATACACACAATAAGCTAACAAATACAATTTAGTTGAGAAGAGAAACTGGCTGATGAAGGAAAGGGACACCTGCAAAGATAGCATTCTTTATGGATTGTGCTTTCACTAGCTGAAGATGGAAAGGAAACAAGAGATTGTTTGAGGGGGAGACAGAAAAATTGAAATGTGGAACAGAAATTGCTCACCAGAAATGCTAGGAAGTGAAGAGGTTGGGACTGAGGTGCCATGCCTGAAACACTTTCTATTTTCTTTAAAAAATATTTCTTACATGTGCATTTTTCTTTATTTATTTATTCTCTTTACATCCCAACATCAGTCCCCCTCTACTCCCAGTAGCCCCAATGTAGCTACTTCTTGTAGACCACCCTCTTCAACCACACACATGCAATGCATTCCAATCCACCCTCACCCTCACCCCACCCCCACCCTCTATGCCTGACACATCAACATACTGAAGTACTAGGCTGATCCTCTCTCACTGAAGCCAAGCAATGTAGCCCAGTTAGGTGAATGGAATCTGGAGGTGAAGAGGTCAGTTTAGGAACTTTGGAAAATTCCACGAGAACCCTCCCCTCCAAGAAGAGAAAGGTCATAGAACACTTTGGCACCCCTCCCCTCTAGAAGGGAGAGGCTAATTTAACATTCCTCAGACCACAGGAGGTGGAGACTGACCTTCTGGTGGATGAGGCTCAAAGTACATGGACACATTCCACAGGACAGACCAATTCTTGCCACCTACAGACAAGGGAGTCCTTGCCACCTTATTCCCTAATGACCAATCAGTTTAAAAGTCACATTGCTCTGCCGATCATATTATGCCTTGTTGCTGTTTCTCTAAAAACTGTTTAAAGGCTCACTGAACGAGTTGCCTGGGGTTACCGCCTCTCCTTCAGGTGCAGGACAACCCCAATGTGTTGGAACAATAAATTCCTCTTGCTTTTTGCATCCATTCTCAGCTCTGCATGATTCATTAATGGGGTTCCCAGTAAGCTAAGGCTTGTCAGAGTCTTACAGAGGCAGGCAACAAATTCAGGAACAGCCCATGCTCCACTTGTTGGGGGACCCGCATGTAGACCAAGCTGCACATCTGTTACATTTACGCAAGGGTCCTAGGGGTGCTCTTTGGTTGGTGGTTTGTTCAGCCTCTGGGAGACTCCCCCCCAAGGGTCCAGGGTAGTTGACTCTGTTGGTCTTCCTATGAAGTCCCTGTCCTCTTTTGGTCCCTCAATCCTCTCCCCAACATTACTATAAAACACCTCGAGCTCTACCTCATTGGCTGTGTGTCTCTGCATCTCTTTCCATTGGCTGCTGGGTGGAGCCTCTACTAGGACAGTTTTACTGGGGTCCTATCTGTAAGCATAAAAGGATGTCATTAATTGTGTCAGAGGTGGGTTCTTTGGCATGGATGGGTCTCAATTTGGGACAGTCATTGCTTGGTCATTCTCTCCATTTGTGCTTTATCTTTGTGCCTGTACATCTTGTAGACAGGGCCTATATTGGATCAAAGGTTTTGTGGGTGGGTTGCTATCATTATTCATCCGTGGGTGTCCTTCCTGGCTACAGGAAGTAGACACTTCAGGATTCATATTCCTATCTGCTAACAGTCTCAGTTAGAGTTACTCCCATATGTCCCCAGGGGCCTCCCTCCATCCCAGGTCTTTCAAGGCCCTAGTAATCCCCTCCTTGCCATTCCTTCTCCCCTGCTCTCTCTAACATCTACTCCCCTTACCATTCCCTTTCACACCCAGTTCTCTCCATCAATCCACTTTCAGTATCTATTTATTTTTCCTTTTGAGAGAGATTCAACCATCCTCCCTTAGACACTTTTGTTATATGGCTTCTTTGGGTCTGTTGATTATAGCCTGGTTAAACTGTACTTCATAGCTAATATCCACTTATAAGTCAATACATACCATGTATGAATTTTTGGATCTGGGATTACCTCACTCTGGATGATTTCTGATTCCATCTATTTGAATGAAAAATTCATGGTGTCTTTGTTTTTAATAGCTGAATAGCATCCCATTGTGTAAATGAACCACATTTTCTGTATCCTTTTTTTGGAACATCTAGGAACATCTAGGTTGTTTCCAGTTTATGGCTATTATGAATAAAACCAATATAAACATAGTTAAGCAAGTGTCTTTGTTGCATGGGTAGAGCATCTTTTGAATATATGCTTATTAGTGCTATAGCTGGGCCTTGAGACAGAAAAAAAATCCCAATTTTCTGAGAAACCACCAAATTCATTTCCAAGGTTGTTGTATAAGTTTGCCCTTCCACCAGTAATGAAGGAGTGTTCCTTTTGTTCCACATCCTTGCAGCAAGTGCTGTCCTTTGAATTTTTAATCTTAGCCATTCTTGTGGGTATAAGGTAGAATTTCAGAGTTGTGTTGAGTTGCATGTCCCTTTTGACTAAGGATGCTGAACATTTCTTTAAACACATCTTGGCCATTTGAGATTCCTCTGATAAAAATTCTTTGTTATGCACTATACCCTAGTTTTAAATAGGTTGATTTTTTGGTATCTAATTTCTTGAGTTCTTTACATATTTTGGATAGTAATCCTTTGTCAGATGTGTGTTGGTAATGATCTTTCCCAATTTGCTGGCTGTTGTTTTGTCTTATTGACAGTGTTCATTCGCTTACATAAACATTTTAGTTTCATTATATCCCATTCATTGTTAATTTTAAATCCAGAGCCACTGGTGTTCTGTTCAGGAAGATGTCTCCTATACCAATACATTCAGGGATAGCCCTCACTTTCCTTTCTATTAGCTTTACTATATCTGGTTTTATGTTGCGGTCTTTGGTTCATTTGGAATAGAGTTTTGCTGGTTTGTTTCTGGGTCTTAAATTTAATTCTATTGATCAACTTGTCTATTTTTATACAAATACCATGCAGTCTTTATTACTATTTCTCTGTAGTACAGCCTGATGTCTGTTAGTTTTGTTATTTTTGTTTAGTTTCTTTCTCAATGATCTGTCCATTGGCATGTTAAAGTCTCCCACAATTGTATGGGGTTTGATGATTGATTTAAGCTTTAGTAATGTTTCTTTTATGAATGTGAGTATCTTTGCATAAAGCAGCATAGATGTTCAGAATTGAGATGTCCTCTTGGTGAATATTTTTTGATAAGTATTAAGTGTCCTTCACTATCTCTTTTGATTATTTTCAGTTGAGAGTCTATCTTATTAGATATTAGAAGGGCTACTCTAGCTTGCTTCTTGGATCTATACTGAGATAATTACTATCTTTGTTGCTGAGATGTGTCTCTTGTATGCAGCAAAATGATAGGTTCTGTTTACACATCCATTCTGTGAGCCTATGTCTCTTTACTAGGGAATTGAGTCCACTAATGTTGAGAGATAATAATAAGCAATGATTATTGCTTCCTGTTATTTTGATGTTGATGCTGGATGTGTGTATGTCTATGTATGTGTGTCTGCGTGTTTGTGCATGTGTTTCTCCTCTATTGAATTTAATGGTGTGAAATTATTTATTTCTTCTGTTTTCTTAAGTGTAGTTTGCCTCATTAGGTTGGTGTGTTTCTTCTGGTATCTTCTGTATGGCTAGGTTAGTGGAAAGATATTATGTAAATTTGGTTTTGTCATGGAATATCTTGCTTTCTCTGCCTCTGGTGATTGAAAGTGTTGCTGGATATAGTAGTCTGGGTTGACATCTGTGGGTTTTTTTAGGGTTTGCAAGATCTCCGCCCAGGCCCTTCTAGCTTTTTGTATCTCAGATGAGAAATTAAGGGTAATTCTGATAGGTAAGGTAATTTTGCCTTTATATGTTGTTTGGCCTTTTTCCCTTGCAGCTTTTCATATTTTCTTTGTCCTGTACATTTATTGATTTGACTATTATGTAGCAGGATGATTTTCTTTTCTGGGCCAATCTATTCTGTGTTCTGTAAGCTACTTGTATATTTGTAGGTATATCTTTCTTTAGGTTAGGGAAATTTTCTTCTATGATTTTGTTGAAGATATTTTCTGAAACTTTGAGCTGAGAAATCTTCTCTTTCTTTTATTCTTATTCATAGGTTTGGTCATTTCATAGTGTCCAAAATTTCCTAGACAGTTTGTATTGTGAACTTTTAAAATTTCATATTTTCTTTCATCTATGTATCAATTTCTTCTACAGTTTTTTTCATGCCTGAGATTCTTTCCTCTATCTCTTATATTCTCTTGGTGATACTTATGTCTGTAGTTCTTGTTCTCTCTCCTACATTTTCCATCTCTGACTCAGTTTTTATTTTCTTTATTGCTTTATTTTCCATTTTCAGTTCTAGGACAGTTTTGGACATATCCTTTACCTGTTTGATTGTATTTCCATTTATTTATTTTTTTTAATATTTATTTGTTTCCTCTTTTAATCCCTTTATCTGTTTGAATGCATTTTCTTATATTTCTTTAAAAGATTTATTTATTTCCTCTTTCAAGACCTCAATCATATTTATAAGATTGTACTAAAGATTCTGCTTCTTGTGCTTCAGTTTCCTTAGGATTCAGTCTTTATCTAGCAATATAGTTGGGCTGTGGTAGTAACATACTGCCCTGGCTCTTGTTGATTTTGTTCCACTCTGTCCTTTAGGCATCTGGTTATCTTTGTTGTTAGCTGGGTGATCCTAATGATAGCAGGATTCTTGGGAAGGCAGGGGGAATTCAGATCCCTATAATGAACATCAGGGGACCCAACTCTGCTGGCTCTGACTTAAGCTGACCTTACTGAATAGGTTTGGTGGGCTTCCAAGCTGATAGTGTTTAGGACCCTAAGAGCCTTCTCTGCTGACTATGCGTCTTGCAAACCAGACTGAGAGGGGTTGGTGGGGTTGTTTATAAGCTTGGTATTCTTGCCCCCCCAGGTCTCCATAGGAAACAAGATGTTCTAGGGGTCTTGTAAGGTTCCTTGGACCAAAGGGTAGGCCTGGTGCCAGCTAGTGAAGGTCAGAGGACTGTGCACAACTCACCTTTTTCCTGATCTTACCTTCTGTATCTTGCCCTGACCTTTTAAAATTTCAGAAAATCGAATACTAGTTCCATTAGGTGATATATTTCATATTCAAACCACAGCAGTGTCAGCAATAATGAAGTCAGATAATAACTGCATGGAAATTAACACTGTCTTCAGGATAAATATATTTCAAAGGAACTCAGAATTTAGGTATAAAAGGGAAATAGTGCCTAGGAAAAACCTTGAAGATGAAGAAGGACATCCATTCTATCTCTATGGCCAGTTGTGTATTGAATATGCATGAACAGAAACTCTTACTTTTGAGGATTTCATGAAAGTCTCAGAGTTCTCTGGAGAAAACATTGCCCAGAAACAAACTTGAAGATATCCTCTGGTTATATAGGATACAACAAAGGGATAAGAGGAGGTGCTGGAATGAGAGAGCTCAGTGTTTTAGAGCAGTAGTTGCTCTTCCAGAGAACCAGATTTCAGTTCCTATCATCTACATGGGGCAGTTTACATCTGATGCCCTCTCTAGATTTTATGAGGATGCTATACACATGCACATGAACAAAAATGTAAGTAAATCTTTAAAAATATCAAAAACTGTAAGAAGAAAATTCAGAACTGAGAAGTAACTGTAAGAATGCTGGCATATAGCTAGCAATTAGGAAGCTCATAACAGAAGAGCTACACCTCAGAATTATGTATTAGGGTGGACGATGGGGGTGAAATTAGTGGAGAAACAGTCCCACCCTGATGTTTTGCTGATGGAGATATTTAACCACAAAGTAGAGTATTTTCTCCTGACTTTCTAAAACATTCTAGTTTTTCTTTCTCCTCTTGGAAATTTTGATAGTATCTCTATCTGTTCCATTGACTAGAATTATGCTAGAATTTTTCAAAGTAGTGGATAATAATTAGTCTTATTTCTAATTGTGGAAAATTTCTGACACTTTAATTATAATGAAATGCATAGAATTAAACCAAATTGCAATATAGTAGGCTCACAATTCCTAGGAAATGGAAATAATAAGGATGTCCATTATTTCTTTAACTCAGAATTATATTACACTTCTGAATATGATCCTTTTAGAAAAAAAAATGCAAAGCCATGCCTGATAGCACATATCATTAGTTCCCAGACTCAAGATTCTGAGACACGTGATCTCTGAGAGTTTTATTCTAACCTAATCTCCATAGAGATACTTTCCCTCAGTAATAATAATAAATAGTAATTAATAATAATAACAATAATAACAAATTGTAATGATTGTTGATGATAATGATGATGGTAGAAAACTTGGTGGTGTTGCACACCTTTAATCCCAGCACTCAGAAGGCAGATCTTTGAGTTCAAGGCTTACCTGGTCTATATAGTAGGTCCCAGGCATACTAATCCTATCTCAAAATAGATAGATAGATAGATAGTAGATATGATAGATAGATAGATGATAGATAGATAGATAAACAAATAAAAGAAAAAAGTCTTGAGAAATATACAAAGGTTGTACTGTAAATATTTGATTGCATTTCTGTAATCAAAGCTGCAAAATACAAAACCTGAAATTACCCATGACAATTCTGTCTCAAAGATGAGACCAAAGACAACAATGGAATATTTTGCATATATCTCCCTTCTTCTCTTTTATCCTTTCTTATCTGTCCAAATAATAACTGAAAAGGTTTTAATTATTCAAAATATAACACAATTTCCCATGCTCACCATGATATCATCACATGGACCCCTAAGTAGAAAATAATATCTTTGTCTAAAACTTCTTTTTTCTGCTTGTTCTCTTCTTTTTCTTCATCTTTCAAAACTACTACTGCAAATATAGCTCAGAAGTTAAGAGCACTCTCTGCCTTTGCAGAAGACCCAACTTCCATTTTCATTGCCATGTCAGACAGCTTATAAATAGCTCCAATTCTGAATCTAACAACCTCTTCTGGCCTCTGAAGGCACTACACACACATGCTGCCCAGACAGACATACAAGCAACACAACAGACATAAAATAAAAATAGATAAATCTAAGTAAAAATCATAAAGTTATTGTTTATTACTTATATATATTTAGAAATAAAATAAATCTAAAATAAATAAATAGTAAGTACTATTTGATCTACACTAACCTCTTTACACTTCTAAACTACTCAATATGCAAAAGCTTTTGATGATATTAGATCAGGCTGCTTTGAAATCATCTTCCAGTCACAGCATTCCCAGGGGTGTACTCACAGGTAGGTGTTACCACACTTGGTTTATTCCAAGATTTTTATAGAGATTTCAAAGACAATTCCTGAAACAAGGCTTAGAAACAGATTATTTGTTTAGAGGAGATAAGAGTGAGATTAAAAAAAAAAAAAAAGGATCATACACACACAGGATGTGCTAACACTCGATGGTGTCTATAACAGGGAAGAGACATTTAAATTCATTCTTTTTTAGGAGAATCCATCCAGACAGAAATGGAAGAATATTGGATAGGTCTTTCCTGTGTTCCTTTTCTCATGGTCAAGGGTCAATACACGGGCCTTAATGCCTCTGTACTTTAGGGGATGTTTCTTGACATGTCCAGGTAACTGCTGGAAAATCAGAATTCTAGTAGGTCTGTTCAATGTAGAGTTGGATACTGGAGATGTTAAGTGTATCTTGTTGATGATCCCACATGCAGCTGGGTCAAAGTGTGGCTTTTGTCCCGGGATATACTAGCTAGTGGTATTTAAAGACACAACAACAATACCAATGGTCAAGCCACATTAGAATCATGGGCACTTTTGGCAAGACTTCACCTGAAAAGCTGGATAATGAATAATGAATCAAATGATACTGGTTATAGTTAGAAAGTTCTAGGGCTCATCGCTTCGGTCACCAGATCTTCTTCCACTCTCTTTTATACATTGCCTTCATTGAGAGAGGTATCACATATCTGGTCCTTCAAAGCATGGGTAATGTATTCCAAAAGATTGAGGGATGATAAAATGAACTGTGTCCCCTGATGTTGCATCTGATTCTCAATTAATATTTATCAAGTTTATTTTTTATTAGTAAGTTATGATTTTCTGGACCAGGATTTTACTCTTAGCTGATTTTCTAATTGTTTTTATCATTCTTTCCTGTCCAAATGATCTAAGCTCTCAGCTGTTAGATCATCACAACAGGGGAGTGCTGCAGCTCTATACTTCTACATTCACATTTTTACCAACAGTTAAGAGACACTTATTTACTAATCTTTCCTTCTAGATATATTCTTATTTGCCTTAACTATGATATCAACTGCAGATTATTGTGGACATTATTTATTATGCCCATGAGAACAGTAGCTCCTTTATTTCCCTTCTGGTCCACCGGTGGAAGCCAGATGGCAATAAACAGATTCTAATTAAATAGAAAATTTTTCTGTATCCCTAACAGAAGTGTTCTATTCCTTTTTTGGGAGCCAGAATATCTAACTTGGCAAGACTAACTTTGCAGAGATTAAAAAATATATATTAAAAGTGTCTTTGTGAGTTATGGTAAGAAGGCTGGATTCTTCTTCCTTCTGTTTCTTCCCAGACCTCAGGCTCTTGGAAACATAGTGCCCTGTATCAGCTGCTGTTTCAGTGAGTTCACTGCCTTCTATGGGACAGTTCCTAAACTAAAGCAGTCTTCTTGAGCTAACAGGCTAACTAAGACTTCAAAATGTCATACCACCAATGTTTCCTTATAGGTGAAATAAAAACAGACAACTTCATATTTCCAAGAATCTTTGACAAAAAATGGGTTCCTTTGTCTAAAGTATTATTATAAAGGCAAGCTTCTTTTTTGGAAAAAAATCCAAACCCAAATATACACATATATTCTCTTTGAAGAATTTCAACCTCCTCCCAAGGTTCAGTGAAACCAAACATTACCCAGCGTCTGACTTATGCTATTGAGTCAGGTGACATGTTGCAGGCCCAAGTTTGCAACTGAAAATGAAGTACAGACATCTGGCTTTATTTGCCTTGATGGGTGAAACACAAATTTTTAACCTATATAGAACCAACAATTATTCTTTAACATGTACAACCCATGCATAGTTTGGTTAAGAAAAGATAATTGAAAACTATACACAAAAAAAACCCACGCCTACATAATTGGGCACATAGTTTGGACCTTTGCCCATAGGTACAAGCAGTTAAGAATCTCCAGTGTTCTCATTTCTCATCTTGGTCCAGTCCCTTAATTAGCACATTAGTACATTTCTGTCCTGAAGTCAATGTTTATCCTTCTACTATCTGTCTTTCCACTCTAAGTGGATTTTCAAATACAATAATGAATACCTCAACTCAAAGAATAACATGCCTTCCTCAGTTTGCTTCAGTTCTATTATGGTGAAAGGAAACAGTCAATTTAGATATGAACCAGGTCTGAGTATTACTCTTCCTCCTCAGTTGAATATAAGAAATCAAAATTTACTTAGGGTAGAAGCATTGGTGAGAGAGAATATATTCCTGAGATCAGTGTACATAATTGTTTTGAAGGTTTGAATGTGTTTGGTCTCACCAAAGTTCTTGTATTGGAAGCCTAGTGTCCATATGACAGTATTGAGAATAAAACTTTAAAAGTGATACCTAGTGGTATTGATAGATGACTGGGCTTTTACCCTCAGAAGAGATCAATTTGTTCTCAAAGAATTCAGACAAATTTATTATTAAAAGTAATAGCAACAACAATATGTATGATTCTGCCTCTTGCATTGAGTTTATCAGTGTTGTGCATGCTCCCATTATTAAATGTCACCATGACAACCTAACAGAGCAGAGATAATGTTGGCATCATACCCTCAATAACCTACACTTCTTAAATACTTAACTTATGTATTTCATTATAGTAAAATGAATGGGCTCATACAGTTCGATATATAATTTACTTTTTCATGTAAGTCACAATGCCTTCTAGACTTGCACCAGCCAGTCTTGAATGTAATGTATCATATCCACACTAACTTTGAGTCAATGACATTATGAAAGCTCCCAGTTGGGTTTCAGGGGGTGGGATAGAGGGTTTCCTGGGGAAAGGGGATGACATCTGAAATGTAAATAAATAAAATATTCAATAAGAATATCAAAAGAAAAATGAGACACAAACAAATCTATCTGAATTACATATAGATTCTGAATAGTTAATTGAGTAAATGTGATTCCAAACTATATTTTATTTCCTTGTCTAAAATATACTTTGTCATTCATACGTTCAATTCAAATTATAGATTTATATGAATCAGAAACAAGGTTGTTATAACTTTCCTCACTAATATATCAAAGCTGTCAAGAACATGGCGACAGATAACAGTGAAACCAACTCTGAATTGTAATCTGATGTTAAGATTTTGTCCCACTAGGTTTAAAGAAAAGATTTTATTTTTATTTAAAGCAAATTTGATTTACTCAAAGAATGAGTTTCAATTATCAATGTAATTATGAAATCTGGTGCTCTGTTTCAAATAACTGAAGCCAATAAATTGTCATACATGATAAAAAAAAAAAAAAAAAAAAAAAGGAAGCTCCCAGTTTACAATGAGTAGCCCAAGCTCATAGCTACTCAGTATCCAATGATCAGGCATTCAGCCTCTACTAGGGACTATGAGATGAAGGAAGAAGTCAGAAAAGCTCATGCCTATAATTCCTGTACTTTGGAAATTGAGGCAGAGGGATTTAAAGATTATTCTGTATAGTAAGTTTAAGGAGAGCCTGGGCTAAGAGTAAGGCCTTATCTCAGATAAAATATACAGGGAACTCTTGTTTCAATGATGATAATCCTCTATTAATAGAGGTCTTGTTTCCATGCCCTAAAGGACTGTATAGCCTCTTTGTTGTTCAGGTAAGATGTGCTGCAGCAAATTGCTCTTCAGCTCACAAAAAGTTCCCCAGGATTTCTGGACCAGTGGATGCCCCAGGACATCCCTGCAACTGCCAAACATTATAGGCAGTACCTTCTTCTTTCTGTAAAATGTATCTTTCTATAGTTTTAAAGAAATTTTCACTTTCTTCTCTAAAGTCTAGCTAGTCTGGTATTATCAATACAATAAAATAGACTCTGTGCTTTATTCTGGGGAATGCATATTCAAGCTAATTTTCAACACAATGGACAAATACTATCTCCTCACTGCTTCCAGAGAAACTCCTCAACAAACAAACAAAAAAACAAAACCATGCAAGCAAACAAACAAACAAAACCCCCTCAATGTTGTAACTTTGTTGCCTGTGTGAGACTCATGTCTTACACCATCTGTGATTGGCTGTGCCACTTGGCTAGTTCTTGAACAACACCCTCCACAAACAAACAAGATTTAGCAAACTTCAATATGTAAATTAAATGTTACTATATTAAAACCTGTATCCTTATTCAACTTTTTGTTTTGTCAACAATCCCTGTAATTTCTCCCTAGGTTGATTGATATTTTCTAATATTCCTGTGTCTACTACATTAGAAAAACCTCTACCTTCCTAGAAAAACCTCCACCTTCCTTTTCTCCAGAATGATTATAAACCATGGATTAGAGGACCAGTATGAAGAATTTTCTAGCTGCTAAGTTTACAACTAAATTTATGAGGTTAAGTAAAATTGTCTCATGAAAGACCCAAACACTCATTGGGCCAAATCTAAAGCAATTTTGTAAAATTCCATTTATTCTTTGGCCTCTATAAACCCCACTCTACTCAAAAAGTCATAGTGGTGGGTCTGGTTCACTGGTACTTTTATACTAGCTGCACATCTTGGAAAAGGAAGTACATCTATACTAGAAGTTGTAAGAAATCACATTTGTGACTGTAATAATTTATACCATTAGTAAATGCTCTGAGAATTTCCTCAAGAGGCCATGTGTTTGTTTACAATCAATAAGCTGTCTCACTAAACTGACAGACCTAGGGACCAGATATGAAACCTAATTTTCCTTTCCAATATGAGATATTAGTTTATATCATAGCCAAATTTCTTCTTTTCTTTTATTCTTTTTCTTACAATAACAATTAACTACAATGCAGATGGCAAGCCAGCTAATTAACTTTAATAGAAATAGATAGAGATGGGTTTTGTGGACTGAAACATTTTCGTGTAGCACTGGCTGTGCTGTCCATTTCAGCAGCTTCATCTCTAGTGGAATCCTCTCCTCCTCAGAGGATGCATGAAATCACAGGTAGTTCCAGACATTCTTTAGACTGTGATATTTGTTCTCTGTACAAATACACACACACAACACACACACACACACACACACACACACAACATCACACACAAATTATATATATGTTTAGTTAATAAAGTAGACACAGTAAGATGTTAAGGGCAATAACAACTGAATTAAAGAACTAAACTAATATATAGGATTGTGTGTGTGTGTTCTCTTTCTGTTAAACAACTTACTGCACCATATATACCCTTCTTTCCATGGTGTATGATAATGCAACATCTACATGATTTGATAAAGTGAGGTGAATGAAATCAGCATCATTAATACTATGACAGTTAACCTGATACCAAAATAGTTAATAAGTGACTATCACTCATAGTATCAAGTGCGTACAAAAGTGGTTGAAG